>JAUMJL010000350.1:0-600000 GCA_033558185.1 Dromococcyx pavoninus | reverse complement strand
TTTTTTTTCTTTTTTTAGGAAAAGATGCAACATTCCTCCAGTCCCAACAGAACCTCTGGTTTGATTAAATAAATATTTCTTTAGCCTTACGATAACGTTTTTCACTTTCTGTTCGCGTCCATCTGTGATTACTATTTAAAATTTTTAATTCCAGCAGCTTTTCCCTCCCCACTCCAGCCTGGATGAAAAATGTAGATGATCGCTGGGATTTGAATTTTAGGAGGAGGTGAACCAGTAAAGAACCTCTATGCAGGCTTGAGGAATATGTTTTCTTCATCTTTCTGTAAGAGACTTCTATTACTGGCAGAAATGCAGCTGAATTAAATACTCTGTCTTGACAATCTAAAGAAGCTTTTCAAATTGCTTTTTTCTTTTTTTTTTTTAATAATTTTTAATTTTAATGGTAACCCAAATAATTAACTTTCCAGTTTGTTTCATAGCATTGAACATGGAATGCAGTTGCGGTCAGTTTTTCCATTTGGGAGAACCTTAATGTAGATGTATTTTATACTGAAAGGTAATAAACTGCATGTTTGTTAGTATTTTTTATGAAATGTATCAAGCTTTCCATATTTGTTAATGTGGGGGTAGTGATTTGAAATTTTGACAAGTCCCTTTAGTGGGATGGGGGGGATGAAAGATGAGGACAGATTGTTAGAAATTTCAAGAAGGGCTGTAATAGTTGATACATTATTGGAAGTGTCTTGGAGTTGGAAGATATTCACAGGTTTTAAGAATTGAGGTTTAATACATACTGTACTTATCTAAATATTATAAATGCAGGACTGATGTGTACTGTTATGATGCGCATGCTGTGTATGAGTCCTTATGTGTGTTAAATGCATAGACCTTACCAGTTCACCTTTAAAAGTTGCCCTTAAAATTTTTCAGTTCTTGCTCAAAATATGTTTGTCTAGGTTTATGGAAGAATAATTGTTAACGTTATTTGCCCTGCCAAAAAAAAAAAAAAACCAACCAAAACCCAACAACCCACAGAAATAGCCCTAACTAGAAAAAAGAAAGAAAAAAAAAAGGCAACCCCAAATCAACAAGCCCTGGGGCAAGTAGGATTTTTCAGGGCTACTTCGTGCACTATCTGTAAAGGTGCGTGTAATTCGTAACTGTTGTTCTTGCTGAACATGGAACAAACGTGTTTTGATGATGAAGTTGAGGCGATAATGAAGTAACCCTTGTCTTTTAGTACTTGATATAACTTAGAAGTGGTGCATATTTTCACCAGTGTCTGTAGATGTGGTGGACCAGTCAGAGAATGGGTGCTACCTACATACACACCTTTTGCAGAGCAAAGAAAGTAAACACGGGCAAGGTAGCAAGCAAATCTAATAATTGTGTCTGCTCCAGAATAGGCACCTTTGCAGGAACATGTGCGAACGCAGCATCTGGTAGCCATGTACGCTTTCTTTGCATTTGCTTCGCGAATTCTAGTTTGGTGTTGCTGTCCTCTAATTTCCCATGACAACATATGGATTCCATAAAGGCAAACATGCCGAAGTGCATCTGTCTGGGTAGTTAACACAAACCAAACATCCCCCTTTTCGGCGATTCTGCTGTTCCTCTGGCCGTGCTGCGCTGTGCCCTCCTGCGACAGCCTCTCGCTGCTCCTGCATTCTTGTCTTTTCATGCTCCTGGGGTGATCCTGAGTGCCCCGAGAGGGAGGAGGGCAGCGGGCACTGGGGTCAGAGGTGCCCGGACCACGGCCGTGTCCAGGAGCGGAGGGGTTAAGCAGGGAGAAGGGAGCTCACCCTGCAACCCCCCACCCTCCTGGGAGCTGGGTCCAGCCTGAGCAGCAGGCTCTGCACTGGGGTCAAGTCCTAGGACATCTTCCATCCCCTTCTGGCAAGGGCAGGGGATGAGGCTGGGAAGGGAAACGGCCAGATTGAGCACATGACAGAAATTTTTCCCCTCATCCTGAACACAGCCGTCCAGAGGCTGGGGAATGGAAGAGTTCCCATTTTTACCAGGCTGCAAAAAGAGGTGGTGAGGGGTATGTGTGTGTATGTGTGTGAAAAGATGGGAAAAAACAAGTGATGACTGCAGGACCAGGCAGAAAACCCACTGTGCAAATATCAAAATAAATCTAAGAAATTAAGGACTAATTTCTACAGTAATCATTAGGTACAGCATTCAAACACATATGTGCACGCGTTACTCCCCTAGAAAATTTACTTCCCTTAAGATTTCTTTGTTCTAGGCAAAAAGACAATCCAGTTGCTAAAATATAAGAAGGGACTACTCTTGCTTTAATTAGAAATCTTGATACAGCCTCATCTGTAATATTACAAATGCCTCTTGTTTCTGTGTATATATATATCTGCACATGCATAGATGGGATTTTTGGTTCAAATAGCTTTTAATGTGCTTAGTAGAAAGAAGCTCTCAGTATCAGATCTGCAGGGAAAATAAGACTGATTTTTCCCATAGGATACTTGTTAAAGATGCAGTTGAATTACTACATTAACCCTATTTTTTTTTGTTTCGCGGCATATCTGATATATTTGAGTGTAGAATCGTATAGTTTCATTTATATGTTATTTTGAACAGATGGAACTAATAACAGTGCTTTAAAGGAAGGTTAGTATTTGTAAAAATGTATACAGATTAAGAGGAACAACTTTGAAGCAAAATGTTTTTCTGAGGCAGCGCATATGGCTTTCTGGTCATAACTTTCAGAAAAGGTGGTTGATATCTTTAACATGTAAAATATGGGTAAGCGGCTCCCATTCCCTGGGTTCTGCAAGGAGACCAAGTCCTCCCCTGGAAATATGACTTGGCAGCTGAGCGGCTGAGGAGCAGCTCTGTCCTGAGGCGGGAGAGGGCCAGATTTGCATAGGGCTGTGGGGAAAGCTGTTGCACTACAGTGAATTTTTAGGGAGCCACAACGATATCCCATATCTCAGGCACCAGGCTGGCTGCACGCTGCCTCGCTCCACCTGGCACCTGGGGAAAAGTGGTGTAAAGCTTTGAGGAGGAAGAGACTGACTGGACATGAGGGATATTAGGGATACTCCTAATATAGGGATGTAGTAAGAGAAAAGTTCCAGGCTATCTTTTTAAATTCAGGCCTTAAAAATTATTTGGGAGACGGGGGAACGTGGAATCCTGCTTAGAAGAAAATTTCCATAATATCATCCACTTAGGTAGCTTTGTGCTTCTTGGAAATATGTCTGAAGAATCAGAACAAAGCGTAGAAGGCCGGAGTCCTTGAAGGAGCTCCAAATGATAAAGTCTGCCATTCATTTTAAACACAGCGTGCATTGTGAAAACACAGGTCAATTTGAAGGCATTTGTCAGATTTCCAGTTCCCTCTGCTCCTTTGCAATGGAAATTTGCAATCAAATCCCTGTACTAGAGTTGGCATGTCTGGCTTTATCAGTTTTTATTACTTTATGCTCCAAGCATTGTCCAGGTAAGCTGTCTTTTCATTTAGAAAGTTTGCTTGCATGAAGTTGCATACAAGAAAGGGGAAGGGCTGACATGAATTAGGCTGGAGCAGATGCATTTATTTAGGGGTTTGGAAAGGGGGGAAAGGGCAGGCGATCAGCAGCAACTGATTGCAAAGGGCTGTCGAAGCTGCAGAAGCGATCTGATACCGTTTAAAGACGCCCAGCGAGAGGCATGGAAAGGGATATTCCAACAGCAGCGTGTGCATTGTTGGGATGCAGAAATGCAGCAGGGCTTAGAAAGAGAGGGCTGGAGGGACGCACCGCTGAGCAACTCGAGCCAGATAACGTGAATTTCTTCTGGAGGCATGGCCGTGTTGTTTAATGGGCAGGGGGCTGCCTCCTTTATCACTGGGAGAGGGCTGTGTGGGTATGCTTGAGGGGAGCATATGTATTTCTCTAGAAGAAAAGCCTACTGTAGGATTTGGGCTGGGGGAGGATATTCAGAGGAACGTTTGTTCTCTTCTTTTGTCTTCAATATATTTTGGGGGTTTATTCCATTATGAAAAGAAATCTGTCCATCCATTTTATAATCACTGGATTTCACTATAAGCACTGGGAGTGATGGGACATCAGCGGGCGATTCCAGCTGCCTCCAAACCCCTGGCTAGGGTGCTGTAGTCAGTAAATAGCCCTCAAGCCAACTGGCAGATTTTTAATATGAATTTGCTTTTTTCTTTTTTTTTTAGGCCTTAACACAAGATGAGTAGATGTGTTTGTGATGGAAATAAACACTTGGACTACATCTATATGTTTCTTTGCTTTTTTATAGAAATGAAGAAAAAAGTCTTGGCATTTAATTAGGACTCACTAACCTGATAAATATTGAACATCATTTCTTTGTGAGCTGCTCTGTGCACTGAGTACTCTATGCATGTATTCCACAATTGCACTTGTTTAATGCCTATATCACCTCATGCCTATTGTATTTATGTTGTCATCAATGTCAGATTTTAATTAAACAATTAAATCACTGTCACAGTAATTTCCCTAGAAAACTATTTTAAATGAAAAATCCCACAATAAATGTTTGGAAACCATCTTAAAAGGAAAAAAAGGAGGGAAATAAGTTACAAAATAAAATTACAGTTACCACAGAATTAGAAGGAAAAAAAATGTTCTCAGCACTGAGAATGCTGTTTTACAAGGTGGTTTCCACAAAATTTGGAGTACGTCAATACAGTGATGAAAACAGCCTGGCTTGTCTTGGGGCTGGGCTGGGTCTTTGAGGCTGAGCTGGCGGCAGAGGGACCCTGGCCCAGGACTGGTGTGGTCCTGTGGTCACCCCCCACTATAGGCCTGGAACAAGTGACAGCGCTGCAAATCGTTCATCTTTCAGAGCAAGTCAGATACCAAACGCTCCTTGGAAAACAGTCAATTTGCCTTCTTCCCCTCAAAATTATTTTAGAATTAAGACGGAGATTTGCAGAAGAGCCTGCATCGAATTACTAAGTCAAACACCAAAACCAGCTGTATTTACGATATAGAAACCACGTCCTCAAAACCTAAACGTAAGCAGTGAGAAATCTGATCTGACATAGCATCTTCGCTACAGCTAATCAAATGGTTCATCTTTACCTCTTCATAAATATCCCCTCTTATTCCTCTAGAACCTGTACTTCTTTGCATCGAAAAAATCACAAATACGAGATGCAAAATTCATCAGACAAGGTATCTGAAAGAATCATGCTCTCAGACGTACATTCAGAATATTACCTGTATTTAACATAAGTACATTTGACATTTGCAGCGCAGCCTCGACGCGAGGCTGTGCTTATTGAAATTCGGATTGCAGGCTGTGCTTCCAGCCTGCTCTACCCTGCAGCTAACCCTGACCCTCCCCTAGTAGCTGCCGTAGCTGCTTTGATTTGTGCCCTGGGAGGGCTGGGGGGGGGCTCTGCTGCTGCCCCTGCAGGCGCCCAGCCCTGTGCCCAGCTGGGGGCAAGGGCCGAGGGATCACCTCCCACCCCAGGACCCAGCCTGGGGCAGGAATCCCAGGCAGGATTTCTTTTAGGTCCGTGCTGCATTTTTATTGGAATGCAGCTTTGCAGATTGGGTTGTGCCTGGGATGCGTGTGGTTTCTATCAGCCCTGAAGTGTTTTACAGCTGGAGATGATTTGGGGGGGGGCACATCTAGCCTGTCCATTTGCAGCCAGTCTGATGTTTGCCTGCTGCTGTCTCTCTTATTTTTTTATATGTTGCCTCCATCAAAAGGTGAGATTAACAGAGGGGGACGATGACGATGATGACGGCACCAGGCCCATCCCTCCCTCCTCCTCATTTTACTTTGCTTCTTGCAAAAGCAATTTGCTAGCAGATCCTCTTTCTTCCTGTGGCCAAAACAAGCTGGTGGGAATGGCAGAGATAGCTGGTGCTGGGCACCTCGGGGGAGCGCACCGACTGGCTCCTCTTGTGAGTCTGGGGCAAAAAATCTTCAACCTGAATCCAGACAGTGAGTACCAGTCTGACAAAGCATGTGCTTTATCAGGCCACAGCTGCATCAGAGCCTCTGCTGGCCACCTCAGCAGCCGCCAGGATGGGGCAAACCCTCCCTCAGACTCATCCCGGGCCATCCTGGCTTTGCCAAGTGAGGCACTGCCACTAAAAGTGACTTTGCTAAGCGTATGCAGACAGAAATACATATTTTTATACTCAGGAAAGGAAAGGGGAAAACTGATGAGGTTGCACAGAACCCTCCTCCAGGCAGGAGAGGCTGTGCTGGAGGAAAGTATTGCTCATAATGACACTTAAGCCCAGACACTTGAATGCTAAAGGTTAAACTTACATTCTTCAAGAAAGGGCTCCTTGCCAGCTTGAACTGTGTTGTGTGTTCACTATTGCCTCCTCCTCCTCTTCATCCACTCTCAATCCACTTTTGGTATTTGTTGAAATAACTGAGTTGTGGGGTGTGGTTTTTTTTTTCCTCCCCTAATATGTGTTCTCTGTGCCAGTCCTCAGCCTCACGTCTGTCACAGGGTTAAAAAAAAAATAAATCAGTCTAATGCCAGGAGAAAAACGAAGATTTTTTTTTCTTAGCTGCAAACTACTATAGCTCCAATCCAGAAAAGGCCAGCCTAAGCACATTTTCTGTCCTCCAGTGACACACAGTCCATAGAATGCCATCCTCTAATTCCTGTGCTTAGCTGAATAACAAGGACGTATATTCTGACAATAAGGCTAAAAAGTTAATACGGATTTAAAATACAAATTGAAAGGCTGATATAGTAAACAGTAAGATGGAGAAGTAACTTTTGGAAACAATCATCACCAGGGCTGGGGATGAAACTGGTGGTAATGCTTCCAAATGTTCAAGCCAAGAAAATGCCTATCCAGGAGCAGCACTTTAAGATGAATTTCAGCATAATATGAAGAAACAAGACATGCTGTTTGGATGCTGCATTTAGATCTTAATGATCAAAGAGCACCTTCTCCATATACTTTCATGCTTCTCCCCAGAGATATTTCCCATTAAAATAAGAATGGAAATAACATTATGGTTGTGCACGCCTTCTAAAGCAGCCCCTCTTACACAGCATCACGAAGGCTTTCTGTGGAGAGATATGGGTGAAAGCAAGACACAAGGATGCCTGCATCTCACCAGCAGCAGGTAGAGAAGACCCAGACTAGAAGGCTGGATCAAACACTCTGAGGAGGAGCATGGAAAAGAGCCAGAGTGAGCTTCAGAAGTCAAATGCAATTTTTATTTGGGTTCAGAGATGATAAAAGGCTGATGATGTTCATTTTCCCTACTTCCTGCAGCAAGGGAACAGGGAGTTGCAGTGCTCCACATCCCTCTAAACAACAGCTTGCTGCAGTGTATTTCTTGGCACAGCCCTAATTGTATCTTCTAGCCCCAGTGGAAGTTCACACTTTTTAATATCTCTTATTGCTTCTGCAACTGCTGCCACTAAGTCAGCAATCACAAACAGGAAGCTGTGACTCAGCAGAGCCATAACCCGCGGGCTGACGGCGGCCGGAGGAGAGGAAAGATCCTGAAAAACACCCGTGATGAGCTGGGGCCGGCCAGGCACCACTGCAGGTTGTGTTGTGGGACTGGCGTACCGTCTGACCTGTGAAGGTACCTGGAGACCCGTTTCCTAATTCAGCACTTCAGCTTCCACTGAAACCAGGAGATAAAAGCCTGGTGTCACTCCAGGCCTGCGTGCGGTAGCGGGGCTTTCCCAAACCTGGTCCTCAAAACTGTCACGACAGGGTGACAGAGGACAGGGACACCAGGACCAGCCCCTGGTTTGGTTGCCTGTCCGTGCTCCAAAAAGCAGGGTTTTTTTCCTTAAGTTAGAGAGGCATTGTTGGAGGAGGCAGCCGGTAACCCCTCAGCCGGGAGATGCCAGCTCGACCAGGGCTTAGCCACACCACGTCTCACGTAGCATGGGGAGTGGATGATCTATTCCGAGCCTGGTTTCGTCTGTTTTCTAACTGTATTTAGCAGTGAGTTTACTCCAGACTGAGCCTGCGTGAGTAAGTGGGTATGTAAGGGCTGAGGATTGGCTGCAGCAGGCAGAGGGTTTGCTGAAAGGCTTGTTAAGGAAGCACTACTGACCATGCAATCCAATTACATAATGCTTCAAAAAATAACCGTGCTGGGAGTCGTGTCTGGGCAGCGCGTTTCGGCAACAGAAAGAGGTATCAAATGTCTGTCTTCCAACCCAAAGGCTGACAGTATATTTGTGCCACAATCTGACACTGCACCTCGGCCGTAAACTGCTCTAAAGAGGAAACTTGCTTCCAGGGGAAATGTCTGCTGCTCCCTTTCAAGGCAGTGCTGCACCCTGCAGACCAACGTTATTTGAGTCCTTGTAAAATTACCACTAATCTCTGCACTCAGAAGGTCTTGCATTTTATGGGTACTTGCTATGACGGCAGCTTTGTTTTCTGGGGTAAAGGAAAGCACTGAGCAGGGAGAGGCAGGCACCTGGCCAGCCGCAGCACCTATCGGGGTTCCCAAAGCTTTCTGTCCTTGCGGTTTCTCTCTGCTGTTCCAGGCAGGACAGACATAAGGATGATGCACAGTACCACACTATCACATCTGGAAAGTGCCTGAAAACAATTCCCTGTCCTGTCTGTAAAAGATTAAGTCCCCATCCCAGGAAGGAGCCTGCACAGTGCTCTGCGTTCCTTCTGCTGAGATCTATGATGAGGGAGGGGACTGGAGGGCCAACTCCCAGCCACAGCAGGAGACTCAGTCCACGTGTTATGTTTGGCACGCCTGGGGATTTAGAAAACCCCATCTCCAAGCAGCACAGGTAGTTTTTATTGTAGTTACTAATTTAACTGCTAGGCTGCTCTGAAAGGCGTCACAGAAAAAGGCACATTTTTAGTGAATAAGAAAAGAACAAACTAAGAATATTCCTGGCATGTCGCAGAGCTTCCTGTACCTGAACTGCTGTTCAATTGCTGGGAATGCTTCATGCGACGTAAGCCAGCTTCTGTGCTTGCAATGAATGCCTGGATTTTAACCTGTTCCCAGCCCAGGGAGCAGCAGAGCTCCCCAACACGGCCAGCCTGGCTGGTACCTGGAGGCCCTGCTGTCAGAGAGAACCCCCGGCACCTCCCGCCCAGGGCTCTCGTGGCCTCACCTGGGCTCTTCCAGCAAGGGGGGGATGAAGCACGTCTGCCACAACCACCACCTGAAAAATCAACAAACTCTACCTCCTTTGATCTGCCAGCAGTGTCTTCCAGAGCAGGCACCGCGCCTTAAAGCTGTGACACAGCAGAGATGTGGGTTTGCTTTACTCCTCTGCATTTGCCACCCCTGCTCCCAGTGCCCCAGGGAAGGCAGGGGAAGCCGCCTGTGAGGACGGCAGCGGGGAGGAAAGGGTGAAGGCAGAGCTCCTCCAGCCCAGCTGCACGCTCCATCCGCTGCCTTCCTCCCATCTATTTCTAGACTGTTTACCTGGCAAGCGCACATGACTGATCCAGAAGGAAATGCTGACATCACCCGTGCTGTGCTCCCTCCCCGCTGCTCGCCGTGCTTGGCCCCTCTCCCCCGCCGCCCACATCCCCCTGCCCAGCCAGCCCATGCCTGGGAAGCCTCTCCCATGCGCCACGGGGCTGCTGCTGGACCGATGCTGCTTCCTGAGGCAGCTCAGAGTCGTGTTGTCCTGTCCACCGCAACAATGCGGCCTGGCTCGCTGCTTCTTCCCTCTGCGCCCTGGGGCGTGACACAACCCGCGCTCGACCCCGCACCGACGGCCACCAACCGACGGCGGGTGAAGCACACGCGTCCTTTAACGCCAGCGTATCATTTATCTGGTGCGACAGGCTAAAACATACAGTTGCTTTTGCTTCCCAGCCAAAGCAGCTTCCCAACCCCCCTTACACCTACAGTTCAAACCCTCTTGGCCCACAGGACGAAGCTGTAGAGCAGCTGCCTCCCCACCCACCTCGCTGCCACGTCGCGTCTGTGTGCCGGAGAGCGGAGCCAGGCGAACCGCACTCCCGGTTCCTCGCCTCCTTCGCTCTCCTCCCCAGGGCTGCTCGGTGTGGGGAGTCTGGCTGCCTGCATCAGCCTCTCCCGGAGGAACCAGCAGCCCTGGGGATGGCTTGGGCCACAGCCGGCGGCACAGGTGCTCGCTCTCCAGGGGTTATTTATCCTGGGAAGCCGGCAGTGGAGCTCCGGACTCGAGCTGCTCTGTAAAAGCTTTCTTGGTGCATTTTGGGCAGGAAGCCAAAGTATGCAGTTTAAAGGAAATGTTTAATAAAGACACAGGAGCCTCAAACTGTTTATTTTTCCTCGCAGAAAGGTAGAGAGACGATGTCCCTGGAAACTGGCTGCTGGGCCAGGGAGGCCGAGCTGGGGCGCGGGCTGTGTCAGCCACGGGGCTGAGCGTGGCCTCTTGCCTCTCCCTTGACAGCCCTGGCCCGCGGGGTCATAAACCGTGGGGGGAAAAGGCAGCCTATTAGTAACTCTATTAAGTCGCCATTAGTTAGGTGTGAACTCATTACCCTAATACACTTGGAGGTAGGATTCCACTTGCAGGACATTAGCGCTGTAATAAGCACGTTTACCACCAGAGCTGGAGGGAGCGTGGGAGAGGAGCCCCTTGACACCCAGAGCTGGCAACGTGACCGTGGAGAGGCCGTTCTCACCCACGCTTGATCCTTCACGGGGTTCCCCATCCCCCACAGTGCCAGCCCCCCAAGCCCACCCTCGAGACCCTTTTTTCCTGTGGTAGCGACAGGGGAGTCTCTGAAAAACACTCTGCTCGTCCATCCATCCGATGCATGGCCATCCACAAGGAACAACATGGGCTGGACGTGGCCATAGATGTGTGGGATGGGCAGAATGGGTGTCTGTGGGGATCAGGGGATGGAGGGTGCACAGCAAAAGCTGTCAGGATCCCGGGGTGCGTAATTAAAAAGGGAAGGATAATGCAGGCATGAGTATGAGGTGGACTGGCTGCTCTCTGGATTGGGGCTTGTGCTGCTCTCCTGCCTTTGCCTGACCTGGTGTTTTCCATGTGTTTGCGCTTTGTGACAGGAACTGCCTTCTGTTGTCTGCAAAGCTGAGCACACTGTGAGGAAGTCACAGCGAAGTAAATAATGAGCTTATAGGAAATCAATTAATTAATAATAGACCGGATGCAGGAGGAGGGCTTGAAGTGGAATTGCCGAGTTAGCACCATAAAAATAGGATTGTATGTAGAAATGTGTGTATTTCTCTATGCCTTTTCAGTCAGCTTTAACACACCAGCATCAGCTGCCCGAGCCAGGGCTGCAGCTCCGTGGCTGGAGGAGCTCCAGCGCGCTGTACGCCTGCTGTCATCGGGCCTTTTGGGTGCCCTGCGTGTCCCAGCATCATTTTAATCAAAATGCTACTGAACAATGGTCTTGCTGTATTTTAAATGTAAAAGGTTTTGTGTTTGAGACAAGGAAGTTACTACTGAAATGAAGAGGGTACAGAAGCACCGAGTGTTGCCTTTCAGAGACAGCAAAAAACGAACCTGGAGCGTTCAGCCATTAAATGAAGCCCTCCCTTGCCCTCTGCCAAAGCCCCTCTCAAACAGGTACTGCTTGCCCTGCAGAAGACAAAGCCTCAACACCATCTCCTCTGTATCCTTAGCCACACTTTGAGGTTGCACAAAAGCACAGTCTATGTAGAACTCTTCTCAAAACTAATTTTGAAGCCTGTTTGCTCCTAAACAGGGCTAAACTGTACATGATCCCTGAAAAAAACCTATCCAAGAGCACATAAGTATGATTTAAAAATTATTTCAGGAGGAAGCATGATCTTGTTTCTAAGATTCTTGGCCAAAAAAGAGTATGAAATTAATGATATTAAGTGCCTAAAAATACTCTTGAGGATCTGAGACTTGGAACGAGGGCCTGGCTTCTATTCCTAGCTCTGCCACAGACTCGCTGTCTGCACTGAAGGACCAGCCAGAGCAGTACCCAGGGTATGCTAGAAGTGCCCAAAGACAAAGGCCTATGGGGGTGGACTTCAAAACTCACTCCTCTGCTTTTTGTCCTACTTTCCCAGCCTGTAGGATGGGAATAATACTTATACACCATGAGGGAACAGAGCACGTAGGGTGTGGCGTTGGCGTAAATTCTCCTGATGTGTTTCCAGATGCGCAGGAGTAGCACGAAACTATGTCCGTTTACAGTGCACCACTGATCACACTCACTTGCCCATTTCTTCCTTTCCTATTTCAATGGAATTAACTCTTAGAATTCAAAACATCAGCAGGTCCAAACAATTATGATCAGAAAATAAATAAACTGCTAGAAAAGTGCTTTCTCCCTCCCAGGAAATGCAGCACCTCCTTGCACTGGCCTCCTGGTCAGTGACAACTTTTTTAATGGAAGAATGTTGAAGTCCAATATCCTGCAAATTCAGTATTAAATGTATATCTTTATCCCACTGACAAGGAGAGAAAAGCACCCTTAAAATGCAACACTTGCTTTTAGCCCTTGAAAATCCTGACATAGTCACCTTTTCATAGGTTATATTTTATCTAGGAAAATGATTTTATAATTTAAAAATGTCTTTATATGTCTTTCTCACCTTTTTTACTGTTATACTATTAACTAAGGTACCTGTTTCTAAATGAAATGCAATAAAAAGGTAGATTTAAGAAATTGTGAAAGTTTCTAAAATTTGAACAACTTATAGTTGTAGGATGTACAATGATAAAATAAGAGCCCATCAACAAAATCTGAGCTGAACTTACTGGTGGCTTTTCTACTTAGGAAAAAGGAACATCCCAAAGCTAATTTGATAGGATCTCAGATCCCTGTAATTCCCTATGCGTCTCAGCCATGAAATAACCTTTAGCATAGTAATCTAAACTGTTAAGCAGAAGATTCAAAACAGCAAACTTCAGTGATAAATGGGAAAGTTTATGCACTGGAGTTGCTCTTAAGACAGCATGGGGCAAGGAGACGGGACAAAATCCTGCAGAATGAGTTCTGTGTCGATCCCAGACCCTGCCAGGATTTTTCATCAGTAACGAAACTCCAAGTGAAATAAAAAGACAGGCAGTGAAAATCCCCGCTCAGTCCCCAAAAGGGAAAGAAAGATATTGACATTTCCATGTCTGACTCCATCTGATGAAATCAAGTATTCAAATTACTTCTGTTTACATAGTATTTTGAGAAATAATGCTAATTTGCAGAATTGGCATCTGGGGTACAAGTATACATACCCTGGGAGAGCACTTACAGAGCCTTTGTGAAGCTAAGTAATAAACGCTTTGTCTTCACCACACTATTTATGGGTTGCTTGGGGGCATCCTGCTTGCTTTCTGCCCCTACCTGGGCATAAAATTATTGCAGAACTAGGTTTTAATAAGACCAACAGTAAATCTGAATGACCACACATGCACAGCTATTCCTGCTCCCCTGATCTCCAGCATTAATTATAAAGTGGAACTGTTTATACAGTACATACCACTTTCCTGACTTCTTTCTTGTTTATGTCTAAACCTTTATGGACATAAAACTTTGGAATTTGCTTTTTGGAATAAAACTGCAGTTGAAGTGGCAATAACTGTGTTAGAAAACAACTTTGCTGTTGCTCCCCTGGTTCTGTGGTCACGGCAGGTTTGCGTCTGCACTGGAACCCTCTCCCATTCCAGCGTGTTGTTTCAGGTCATCTCCTTGCTGTCCCGTCTGGATGGCTCATTAGAAACTCCAGCTCTAGCTGGCTCAGAGGAAACGCTCCAGTTTTGCCTCCTGAGTCCTTTTCTTTCCTCTCTACTCTCCACCATAACCTGGCCCACTCTGAGTGTCCCCGCGCCCAGTCTGGGAGGGCCCCGCAGCGCTTCCTCATGCCTTTGCTGCCAGGCTGTGATTCAGATTGTCACTCCTTTCACGGTGGATTGAAATGGCAGCCTCTCTGCTCCTCCAGATAAACCCTTGCCCGTGCCCTCAGACACCCTCCCTCTCACTGAGAACTTTCCTGAAAGAGAATTTCTTCTTCCACAGTAGGTTATTACCAACCCAAGAGACTTCCATCTGATGGCATACACATGTGGACACCAAAGTAAAGTAGCTCATGCTCTGCAAGCACTAAATTATCCCTTGCTGCACTGGCCTGACTACCTGTTCCGTCAGGCTGTCACACTATAAATTAATATGTTGGCTGTTTGGGCTGAGAACTCTTTTTTTTCCTATTTGTTCAGTAAAACAGATACTCTACACCCTGGGCATATATAAAAATAATAAATTACTGTAGTACACAGGCAAGGTATTATTCTTGTCTTTCCTTGCCTTTATTTATCCCCTCCATCCTTTGCCTTTCCTCTGATCAATTCATCTTCTATTTACTTTCTATTTCTGTCTGCAGATTTTACTCTAACACATATCGCACCGATAGTCCAACCATTCCACCTGCTCCAGAAGTACAAGCACCGAGGATTTACTAAGAGGAGGGAAACAGCAAAAACTCAAAGTGAGGAGAAGAAATAATTACTGTAAAAAAAATTAATAAAAAAAGAATTGTGCCTCTACCTGGTGTAGTCTCTTATGCTGACTTGGACGCCTTCTAATTTCTGCCAGACTCTATCTTCGCTCTTCACATCCAACACAGAAACGTGGAGTCTTGATAGCCAGAGGAATCAAATGGCCTTCTTTATGCAGACAGGTTGGGATGGATTAGTGAGTGTTTGACCCAATCTCCCTTGTAAATTAAAATGTCTTTTAATTCTGGTGGGCTATGTCGGGATGGGAATGAACAAAGTCTCTCTTCATTTTAGTGTCCAGCTAGTAGAGACTGAGCAGGCTGTATGTTAAGTCTGTCCAAATTCCTTTCCTCCTTGGCAAGGTTAGCCTACCTAGAAAAAGAAGAATTAAAAATAAGACTGTGTTTGGCTTCTTACAACCTCGGTTCTTCCACCGTGTTTGTACATTCCACATCCCAAGGCACACTTCTGACCTTGCTTTTAACACATAGCCCCCCCAGCAGCATCCTCATCATAATGGTGAATAATTACTTATAATAATTAATGCATCGTATTTCAAGAGTATCATATAATTTTAAACTAATTAAAAAATCAACAGAATTTACTGTTTGTTCTTTTAAAAAAATAAACAAGTAAAGAGGTAAAATTTAAATATTTATTGAAAAACTATATATCGTAGCCTTGTGCAGTTGTTGGCAAGAGATGCAGTGCAAATAAATCCACCACGAGCTGTTGCTTCCTACGTATCCGAGCCCTGGCCTGCAGGATGCCCTGCTGTTCCAAACCCAGCTGTTGCAATGCTACCAGTGCCTCTGGGCACTGCAACTCCAGACCTGTCCCTAAGAAAGCTCCTCTTTTTCTGGCACATGCATTGCTCAGGTACCTGTTGGGCCCTCACCTTTCCTCCTTTTCCTTTCACAGTGAGGTCTGTGATGTAACGAGGACGCAACTCTACTGAGAATTTCCACACATCAGTCAAATGCTGTGGCAGGAGAACTGGCCTGAAGGATGCAGGACAAAACCAGATGTGTTTTTTCTCCCTGTGGCCTCCCTCGTAGTCCTGAACTCTCTGCAACATTCAGGGTGGTCTGTGTGGCAGGCAGGGTCTTTGTGGGATCTGGGGATCAGCCTGATTGTTACCAAAGCAGGTATCACCACAGCCAAGTGTGAGGATGAGCCTTTGGACCTACTGAGGATTTCAGAGCAAGCTCAGCAGGTGTGGTTAACCTGCAATGGAAGTGGAAGGTCTCCTGACTCTGGGATCTGATTTCCAACCCTCCTACTCCACATGGCCGTGCATTACTGATGGGCAGTGCTAGCAGATGGCAAAGTTCGAGCCGGGCTAATTAAACATACTGAGCTAATAACCTTCCATTTTGGGACTGGTATAATTCATAATTTAATGTATTGCTGCTGAGACATTAACCTTTCAACAACTGGCATGGTGCCCACAGCAGCCTGAGTGCTGACCATCTTTCAGGAAAATGAGTATTATTGTTAAAACAGGTATAAATCATTCATGGCTTCAGCTTTTGTGTCAAACTGTACATGAAAATAAGTAGTAGGCTGGGTAATTTATTTACCTTTTGGTGGTTATTCTTATGATTTCATGATCATACTCTGTGATTCATAAACATTGGCCAAATGCCATTCTGCTCTCGTTTTACCTTTTCAATATTGCAATGGTTATTCTGATTTCCATCTTTAACAAGTTCAAGACCTATGCAGACTTTCTTGATCCAGGCACAAACGTAATCTCATTTCAAGGAGGAAAAACTTATTTTAAGTTAATTCCACAGTATTCAACATGATTATTGAGGCTACTGACCTGTTACACTTCTGTATTGTGTTAAAAGAAATGTTTCTTTCAAGACTAATGTATAAAGACACATTCAAAGACTTTTAACTAATAAAGCATATAATATATGCAACTAAATTAATAGTTTCTGGTTGAAAATGACATGGGATACTGGAAAGAGGAGACTGCACAAAGTTGGAAATGTCTCAACAGCCCTGCAAAGCAAGAAATGTAACTCCAAACACCTCGTTACTGGAATATTACAGACCCAGGAGATCCTTACATTGACTGTTGGGATGCTGCTGGCTGATCACATCATATTTTGTATCCCAAATTACTTCCAGTGAGAAGAGAATCAGAGCTAAGGGGTCACCAGACACCCGTACCACAAAGCTGGCCTGTTGATACACCAGTGTTAAATGCCTGTCATAAAGCTCCATCAATGCCAACTCTTGCTGTTATGGTCAATAAGTAGAAATTGCTGAGATAAACTTATTACAGACTCATCATCTGCACCCCATACAGATGTAAACGTTTTCAGACATTCTGGACTAAAAGACTCTTCCATCTCTCAATATTTGTCACATACTGGCACGAATGTTAATCAAACACTAACTGAAAATATTACAAAGCAAAAATAAATTAAAAGCCAAAGTAAATAAGAATAAAGTCCTAAACTGTATGTCAGGTACAGATTGACCACAAACTGGGATGGAAAGAGTGCCAAGTGGAATCAACTCGCATTTAGGCAGTGATACATCCGATAGGTTCCAAATGCACTGCCTGTTCCAGCCACCATCACTGGAAACAAATCCAGTCTAATTTATGCAGCAAACTTTGTCATAGTACACAGATACAGAACAGGGAGGATCAGATGCAGAAGAACACAATTATTTATTGTGTGCACTGATTACATCAAGATTTCAAACCCCGCAATGTATCTCTGGGAAATTATCATTTACCTCACGAAGCTATGAAACAGCGACCTGAGAGCTAAGATTCACAACAGCCTTCGCCTGCCCTCAGATATCAAATATAGTATTGAGTTGGCAGAAGAAAAATTACTTCCCTTTGTTCTTCTTAATCTTAATTGGAGGAGTGAGTACTTAGCACTTTCTGAAAAGAAACTTTCTGAAAATAACCAGCCTGGGGATGATTCTCAGAAAAATACACTTCCAAGAGATGCTTCACCCACTTTCTTGGGTTTTTTTCTGGTTAGTTTTCTCTTTTTCTCTAGTAAACTTTATCTAATTTACAGTGTCATTTAAACAACAACAAATATCAATGCAATGACCTACATTATGCCTGACTAATATTTATAACGCAGGTTCAAGTCATACTTAGGGAAGTCTTTTGGCACACTCGAACTGGAACTTCCCAGTGGATGGACAGCAGCAAGTGGAGCCTCCTCACTATCTGAAATGAACCGAGTTCCCCCAAACTCCTTTGATTTTTCACATAATACATACATATAATTTTTGTGATATCCTTCACAGCTATAGATACAATCGTGATTACATCAGTAATGCATAAACTGATGTCTGCAGAAGCCCTGGGAGAATAACTCAAAAATGAGTGTGTTCTGCCTCTCAGTCCAAGTCCCACGGTGGTCTCTGACCACTAAAGCTGGTATTTTCCTGTCAGTTCTCCTTCAGACGTAGCTAGGAGGAAGCTCACACATTGTAAACGTTTTAATAAAGATCACTTCCTATGTCTTCTAATCAAATGGTGACCAAACATGACCAACACTCAATCAAAAGCGGAAATTGTGTTTCTGTCTTTGCAGACACATTAAAGATGGGTTTAAAAATATTCTAAATGGATGCTGAAAAATTAACCCATTTGGAGAATTCCTGTTTCTGAGGAAGTTAACCAAGAAATCATGAAGAAGCTATCTGTAAGCATGTCTATCGACATTTAGTGCTCAAGACAATGCCAAGACCAGGGCATTCAGGTGGCACAAGAGAACAAGGGAGCAACATTTGTTTTAGGCTTCTCCTCAGTATTTTACATGGTCACTCATGGGACCACGGGAACAGTGCCAGAACAACTGAAACATAAAGCATTTGAACCTACTTATGGGGACAGCACTTGCAACCCCTCAGAACAGGAATTATTTGAGAAGTTAAGGTTCCTCTGGATACCTTTTGTCATACTGGAAACATACAGGGTTTGCCCCCAAAGCATCTATTTTTACATTGGTAACAATACACCAGACAACGTCTCACTCCTGCAAGCGCTAACCTGCTTCTGATAATCCATACCTGCCTTACCTGTATTCTTGGACTGAGCCACTGCACCTGCACTATGGGTTTGGAGAAGTGTCATTGAACCAGCTGCACCTGGATCAAACCCCCTTTTTCCATGGACAGTATAGTGTCCCTGCATTTCACTCCCTCTGCTGGCTCCATTTATATGTCAAATAGAATTTTTCAAGACTTTAATATTTTTAAAGGCTGGGTTATCTAAAAATTCACCTTAGTCTTCAGGTTTTCGGGTCTGCTCAGCTCTCCCCCATGCCCTGGAACCATGGCTTGCAGGGGCAGAGCTCTTCTGGCTCCTGTGCCGGGCCATGGCATCCCGGGCTTGATACAGGACTGTGGAGGTACCACCAGCACCCCCAGTTTCAAGTTTGAGTGGGATGTTTGCAGCTCTGGTCTAGGTCTGGTGCTCCCACCTCCAAAAGAGAGCAGGACATCACCGCGACAGCTCCGTAACTGTTGGCTGCAAAAGCCTTCAGCACCTACGTGTAACTTCAGTCATGGCTGAGTGCCACCACGAGCCACACACAAGCTGCCAGCACTTGCTGACTTTATGTACCTTCCAAAGAAAACCAGAGTATATTAAAGCGTGCTCCTGGAGTTTTATCCCATTTCCAGATGACATTGATCATTCCTGATATCATGACACTCGCTTCAGGGAAAGGGCTATGCCTGCTCTCTCTCCCGGGAACAATTAAGCAGCACTTTTGCTTCATCCTTACCGTGATACCTCTCCTGGTTCTCACTATTTACTCAATATTATTTTTACTTCTGCACTGATGATGGCACAACAGGAAAAATACTCATTTTGAGTGGTCAGAAGCAGCAATGTTGGAAGTCATACACTGTCCTTGTCAGCAAAAGATAGACATTGCCACTGCCAATTTCTTCAGCTGTTTCTCCTAGCCAGCCAGCATTGTTTTCACCCTGTTTGGATTAATCCTCAGCCAAGCAGGGGCAGTTCTGGTGGACACACCATGGAGATGTGTACCACAGGCCTGTTGACGACTCTCACTGCAGTAAGCTTGGTTCTCTGGAAAGGGAGGACTTGTTATAAAAAATGATGCCCTTTATACTCATCTCACAAGGCACCGACTACCACTACACAGAGGTCAGACAGCTCATCTTGCCAAGACCTCGGGGCTTATAAAAAAGATGGGGAAAAACTTTTTAGCAGGGCCCGAAGCAATAGGACAAGGGGGAATGGTTTTAAACTAAAAGAAGTTTAGACTAGATATTAAGGAGAAAGTTTTCACTTTGAGGGTGGTGAAACACTGGCAAAGGTTGCCCAGAGAGGCAGTAGATGCCCCATCCCTGGAAGCATTGAAGGTCAGGTTGGATGGGGTTCTGAGCAACCAGATTGAGTAGAAGAAGACCCTGCTGACAGCACGGGGGTTGGAACAGATGACCACTAAAGGTCCCTTCCAACCCAAATTATCCTATGACTCTATCAATCTGAGCCCTGGAAACCCACTGAGGCTGCTGAAAGGTCAAGAGATTCAAAATGGACAACCAGTCTTACAGGTGTATGAGAAATTTTTTCTTCTTGACTTCTCGTAGCACAATAGTATTTGCTTTCTCTCTATAGCTCCTGTTGAAAAGGAGACGTATAACAATCACAGCTCTTTTCTCTACATAGGGGCATGCATTCTGCCAAGAGAAATGGCCTTCAAATATGGTATTTGAGAAAAAAACCACAACTGAATAAAAAAACCTCTGTAACATTTTTTAGAAACACAGCTCTCAAGTTTCAAACAACACAGACGTTAACAGTCTGCGGGTGCATGTTAATGTTGCCATGGCTCTGCATAAAGACTTGCAAGGTCAAGTGCTTCCTCCGTGCTCTCAGGCAGGCAGTAAGGAATATCAGCCGTCTTGGGCAACGCTCACTGCTGCAGCCGTGCTACCCAGATAAATTCTTATGCAATTTTTTGCTGTCCAGTAGCCACGTGATTTTTATGTCAAGTATTGCCCAATGTGCAGTTCCTGTCTGAAATGTGCCATCCAAAGTATCCAAAACAAGTTTCAAACAAATCAAGCATCTTGAGCTTCTGCATATAGGGAGATATTATTGTTGTTTTACAAATGGGAAAAAGGAGGTAATTTTTTTTTATTTAAAGAGGGGCAGATGCTGCAAGGATGCAGGCACCAAGCATCCTTGGTGATTGTTGAAAGTGAGGAAGAAGATTTTAAAAAATCAGATACGATAGTGGCTGTATATTGGGCACAAACCACTCCCCAAACCATTAGTGTTTCTTGCCAGGCACACATTGACCTTGTCACAGAACTAATCTTGTACCTCATTGCTCAAATTCAAATACTTGTCTGCAGCTATTTTAGACTCCAGATTTTCAGTGTTTCCTCCTTGGTAACACACCAGACTGCATACCTGAAACCAAAGCAAAAGTTGCTTTCTACACTGTGGTTATAAGGGAGTTAAAGTTCAGGTTTCTAATTGCTCTCTCGAGGCCTTATTACTTGTTGATTGGGTCCTTTTGGGAACGGCATCAAACCTATAATAATAAACACTCATTTCACTGGAAAGTTTGTAGCTGCCGCAGCAGCCCTGCAGTCGTTCTGCCTTTGCAGCAGGCACAGGTATAAACCAAACAGAAAGGGTGTTTGTAACTTCTCTGAGAGGCTTTCTGGGCTGGACATGTCTGGTCTATGGGCTTTTTAGCAGCTGGGTTAAGAACTGTATCTTCACCTTTGACAAAGGCTTCTGTGAGTGCTCCTCTCCTCCCACCAAGCCTACAAAGCTGCAAAGCAGGGTCTGGTTTAGGAGCACATATGTGGTGTGAGGGTGGCTGTGCAAAGACATCTATTGGATTCCTTTGAAACTGTTACTGCTTTCCTAATTCTGGCAGTTTTGGCAATGGCAGCAAGTGTAGAATAAGATTGCCAGCACCCTGCTGTTTGCCAGTCAGTTTTGCAGAGATTCCTCCTACAATGTTCACAGCACTTTATCTCCATGTTATGTTATGGCACCTAAACAGGACAGGTGGCCCGAGGGTGCTGCCCTGAAGCCTGTGTTCTTTGTCCTTCAGCAAAATAACCTGACGTCTCAGGATGCTGAATGTTTGCTGCTGGTGGTATAACTCCTAGGCTCTAGGCTGTTGTGCAGTGAGCCTCCTCCTGTGAGTGCCTCGTGGCTCCCATCCTGGTGCTGTGGTGGGGCTGGCTCTGCAGGAGGCCAGGGATGCCTGGAGCATGTGGAGCCCGTGGGAACGTGGTCCCCGGACACCAAACTGCAACAGAAGAGCTTCTGCTGTTAAGAAGCTGTGATGGGACAGTCACAAGAAGCCTACAGCCTAGCTGGTCATCCCATCCCTGTTTCTAATTAACACTTACATTCTTAATTCTCCAAACCACCAGTTGTCCTAACTATAATAGAACAGTCTGAGGTGTAATTCTCAGTATAGGTCCTTAGGAAATATTTGGATAGCATTGTTTTTACAGGCTGGATTAGAGAAGAGATGTTGAAAATAATATGGTCTCATATAATCTCAAGCAGGAGAGACGCTGTGAGTCTCTGAAGTAGGGCACTGGGTCTCCTTGAAAACCCTCCATAATGAATTAGCCTGAAGTAAAAGTAGGTGTTTATCTCAAGTCGTTGTCTCAAATAGCTGGCTACCTGTTGGAAGAGGGTCTGATCGATGCAAACTAAGGCAGCCATGCGTGAGCTGTTACACAGTGGTTAGTATTGATCAGAGCTAACGGCTGCCGATAGGAATGTGGAGCGGACTGACAGGTGGAGAAGAGGGAAGGAGGAAACAGCCTTCGCTGGTGGCAGACGTACAGAGGAAAGCCGATAAAAAGTCAATTCCACTTAACTGAATGGCTGCTAACTAAATATTTTTGGGGCCAGAGCCTTCCCAGATAGCAGCTGGAGCGTCTCTGCTCCGGAACTGAGACATCAAGCGAGTGTGGCATCGACGGCTGAGATAAGAGATGTTCGTGACGGCTGGCGGAGCCGCAGAGCCTGACGAGCCTGCACGCCAGCCCTGCTATAGCACCTGCCACCAGAGCCACCAGCTCTTCATGATGGGAAAGAGGAATCACGTGGGAAGGGTTCACAGTGCAAACATTGTCAGATCTTAAATACCTGCTTCACGGAGAGAAAGCAATGATTTGATTTCAGCCCTTTGCCCCTGAGTTCCCGCCTAGGACTGGTGTGAGAGTTACTTGCTTGGCATGGAGAAGCAGCACAGTTTTTAGAGCTCCAGTCTCTCCTGGCTGGAGACACTTCTCATGCCATCGTGGGACCAGCAACTGCCACACAGCCTGTTTCAAGTCTTGAACGTGTGGAAAGTTTTAAGAGTTTTGGCTCACTAAAAGTAGTTTCACAAAGTTGGCAAGATGCTGCGTGGGCTCGTTTGGGTGGCAGCGCTATTTCTGCTTGAAACTGCCAGCTGATACCATCGTGTTCATGCTCCCATTTCCACTCCAGAGTTGTCTCTGCTTTGGGAAGGACTTCAGAATTCAAAATACGTGCATAACGGTTCTCTAAATGATGCACCACCTTATGAAATCTTACTGTAGGAAAGGCGCTCAGGAATACAGTGGCATTGCCCTGTGTAGGGGAGGAGGCAGAGGAGGTCTCCTGTAACTGTCTGGTTCCTCCTCACCACATCAGGATGGCTTTTGGTTGTCTTCCTCTCTGATATACTCACATTAGTGCTGCCTTGGCATCTGTTCCATTGTATGGTCATACACTGAGAGAACACAAAGCAATCAAGAATTGTTTTTCCTGGGCCCAATACTTAGTATTTAGACTATGGTCGAGGTTTTTATTGGACTGAATCTGTGTGTAAGGCACCTAATATAAAGTAATTCTCCCACAGTTTGATTAATAGGGTCATAGTCATAGCTTCAGTTCAGGTTCAACCTTTTTAAAGTTTTATTATTTTACAGAGTAATAAATCAGGACAGCAGGAAAAGACAGATGTAGGAATGTCCCTGTCTACTCATCTGTTCCTGAAGACAATGGGTCACAGGATAATGGTTTCCAGGGTTGGGGCAGCTAATACTGGAAAATCTACTGGAGAGGAGTTTGTAACACAGCCAGCCATGCCCCGAGGAAGGAAGAGGAAGCTGGAAGCCGGTTAGTGTGTCCTACAGAGCTGGACTATTGACAAGGGAAGGAGCGCGTCGGGTTGCTAACCGGGATGAGACATCTCCTTGTAAACAGCAAGAGGAAAGGCAGCCGTGTGACACTGCCAGCTGTCCCAGAGTAAAGTCGGATGCTGCCCTTTCTTATGTAGCACACGAGTCCATTCCCATCCTTCCAGCGCCAGCAGCGGGTGAATCAGCCTCCCTATGTAGGTCCCTAATGAGCTCAGTGTTCCAGTGATGGAATACGGCTCCAATATCGTCATGGGAGACCACAGCTTAAAGAAAGAAAAGCCAAGTCTTGTAGGTCCAATGCAGACTTCAAAGAGGAGAAAGCAGAAGCTTTGCAGTTCAGCTTGTGGGAAGTGATAGAGATGATACAGATGGAAGAAAGTATGGAGGTGTTTTTATGAGACTAAAAGAATAAGAGAAATAAGTCTAGAGGTTCAATCTGATGAAGCTGATGGAGACACTACAGGAAAATGAACTTAAACAGAAGGGGAACGGATTCGAGGTGGTGAACTTGAAGCTTGACTTGTCAGGAAGGAGGGATGGAAAAAGCATGAGATCTGAAGGGATAAAATGGATAAATCAAATACTTTGAAAAACATACGCAGTGTATTTTATATGGACTGAAGTGTGTGTTTAATTAGTTCTATGAAGGGGTCTGGCATTTCCAATTAGAAATTATTTATCATTATAACTTAAAGACCATTAAAAGAGGTACAAGTCACAAATCAGGGACCTGATTATCAAAATATTTTCAACAGCTGGACTCTTTGTAGGGATGTATTTGTATTTGCATATGTTGGTATTTTAGTTATGTTGGCATTTTAGTTATTTACAAAACAGAGCTATTGTCCTCAGTTCTATCATTGGCTTACTTATGCTATTAAAAGTATTTGGTTTTCATGCTTTGAAACTTTATACTAACTTTTATATCAATTTAAAGAAAAATTAAATGTGAGATTTAGGCCACTTTCTCACAGTGAACCTTTATATAGGGAAGGCATTGTCACAGCTAGAGAACTGTCTTCAGGATGTGCCAACTGCTTGCTGGACAAACAGTAAGATGATTTAGTGAAGAAATCAGTTCTATTTCAGCATGTTTTTCTGCTAATTCTGCTATGCAATTCAAAACTGGATTGAAATCCACATGTTAAGGTGCAGTTTATTTTATTCTGCTTTATTGCCAGGCTGTCTCCCTACACTGTGTTATATTATGTTTTAGAGCTGACATGGCACAGGAAAAACTAATGAAATCTATTAGACTTACAGTAGAAAAGGGGAGAGATTTCTAAGAAATACTGAACAAAAAAGCACAGATTAAAAAAATGGAAGCATCAAAGTACAGCAACTATGTGCCACGAAAAGATAAATACAAAAAGCTGAGCTCTCTCTTATAAGACACCCACAGTCTCCATCTGTCATCTCAACCCTTCCTCTCCCAACTGTTCTTAAATTAAATGAATGCGCCTAATGGGAGATTTTCTCATGAAAGCTTATGAGAGTTCATCCAAAGACAAATTAAAACAATGCATTCTAATCATGCAATTCACCTCTCTAACAGGTTGCTTGGCTTCAGTGCTCACATTTACAAAAGAAGAAAGCAACAAAACGACACCCAAATAAAGAATAAACAACTAAAGAGCAAGCCTTTCGCTGACTGACGCCGATACACAAGCAGGTCGCTCTCTGCAACCATTCTTAGAGTTGTGTAGCTGAGACTAAAGGTTATTTAAGTCTGAAAAGCAACTACTGTACACATTTGACTTAATGATTTTGTTCTTTGTAGGCCTTACAGTTGGAAAAGGTCCAAAGGGGATCAGTAATGCTAAAACAATATATTATTTGTTCTTCATCTAAATAAAGGTATCTTGGGCTACTGAGCTGAAGCGTTTTTAAAACATATTCTCCTACTCATCAGTTATCATTTTAGTTTCTTTCAGCATCCAGACTTTCAATTCTCACTTTCAGCTTAATTTTGGGGTTGTCATTCAGCAACATTTAGCATTTGGCTCAAATGCATTTAGTTTCTATTACCTGTAGATGTATTAGCAAAATGCTAATGAAATATTTCTATTAAAAACAGGTCTAAAGGATGACACTTGAAAAGGAAACATCTTAAATTCAGACACCACCACCTTCCAAATAACAGGTCTCAGTTTCCTTTATCTTTAACCATTTTGCTCCTTGAATTCACAGCAGGTAATCTGATACCAAATGGGTTGTTTCCTTAGCTAATAGTCCCACTAAATTTAGATTTAGCAGCACAAAATAACTTAAAATGAGACAAGCCATCCCTGCCACCTCAGAGAAGTTCCCAGCACCAGGGTCAGGTCGAGGCTGGAAGCACCTTGGCTGAAAGATGCGTGGTTGGAGCATTGCTCCTCAGTGGCCACAGCCATCACTGTAGGCAGGTCCTTGGCCAAGGCAGGGCTCGGGAGCATCCGGGGAGGGCAGGAACAACCAGACGGCCACAAACGGCTGCCGCAAAGCTGGTTGGGTCATTCAAGGGCTCTGCCTTCAGTCCTCTCTGGTCTAGACCTCTGTTGTGCTGCTGCAGCTGCTTCTTTTCCTTTCTCTGGGACTCAGCCGCTGATTGCAGTACTCACTGAAATGATGAGTCCCCTTGGATTTCCTTCTCTGTTCGCTTTAATATCTCTTGCTCCTTCCTTGTTCTCTCACTCTCTTTGCATGATTCCCACACTTTGTTACCAGAGTCACTCGGACTGTTTGAGCTCACAGCAAAAGGTAACTGAAATCCTCCCCGGGTTCCTCGGTCTCTGTTATTTTCTCTATGTGCTCTTTCACAGTTTCTTTTACTGAAGTCCCTCACTGTTGTACTTAACCACCGTGAGTGACAGAAATCCAATGCTGACCACTTCATTATCTGCCGACCTTGTCCCCCTGGCCTCCTGCCCCTCCATCTCTCTTGGGCAGTTTGCCCTGCGTCGCAAGTCCTTGTTAAAGGTCAGGACCCCAAACCATCAGAATTGGTCGTGTTGTTTTACTGTATCACCAGAGAAATCAGGCCTGTCGGATCTCATTAAAGCCCTATTTATGGGTGGAACACCACTCCTGGAGCAGGATGAGCTGCTACCTTTGAAACACAATCTTCACCAGATCCGATCAGCATCTCACAGGGATTATATTCCACCAGTCAATCTCTCATAATCGCTCCCACCCTTATTGGCATGGCTACTGCTGTCCCTGCATGAGAAAGGAAATCCTCTTAAACAAATACTCTCCGTGGGAGTAAGACTCCGCTTTCCCATGAAAAGGCGCAGGATCCGGCCCCTCGGAGGACAGGTGGCCACCCAGGGTCGTGTGGAGAACCTGATCAATAAGGCCAGTGCATTGCACTGTTATTCATGTAGCAGCTAAGCACAGAGACATTTCATACTTAATATAGTGCAAATGATGGAAAAGTGTTAACGGATCCTCTCAACGCGCCTTTGAAAGGAGCAGGGACCTGTCACCACTGCGCTGGAGCAGGGAAGTGACGTGACTTCCTGAGTATGACATCGCACACCAGCGGCACCACTGAAAGTATAATTATTCCCAGCCTTATAAGAACTTCTTTAAATCATGACTCTTATTACCTTCTTCTCTGACGTGGCTGTTAAAACAGAGAAAGCCTTTCCCTCTAGGCTTACACCACGGTTTTAAGACAGTCATGGTAATGCTGGTACTGCACTAAGGAGGATGTTGTCAAGTGACTCAGATGGTAAATAACATTTTGCTTCACATATTTATTGAGTGTCTTAAAGAGAGTTTCAGTGCAGCTATGGATTGAATTGAGAATTTCCCCAGTGCACAATGCAGAAAATGATGCAAAACCATTACATGAATTCCAAAGACAAGGAGAAATCTCAGTTGCCCAAATGAGAATAAGGCAAAAAGTAAACACAGTGACTAACAAAAAACATAGGAACAGCACTGAGAACTAAATCATATCCAGAAAGAAGCAAAGTGATCTCTGTACAACATGACAGGATGGGGCGTGGCAGCTTATTAAATTCCCCAAATGATGATGTTTCACTTAAAAGAGAGTTTTGTAATGATTGCTTGATCACACGAGCTCCAAGTTGTGCACCAGAGGGTCACATGTCATGATTTTTCTATAATGGCTTTATAACATTTTAGAATTCTTTGCCTGAAACATTCTACCTTGTGAGCTGATGTTCCTCCTGTTCAGGGATAGAGAAGTTCAGCTGATGTACAAAGGAAGACGCCATTGCTGTTAAACCCAACAGAACATAGATGGAAAGGGAGGGATCGTTTGAGAAAAGAGGGGCTAAACCTGTATGGATTGAGGAACCATAAGGGCAACCAAGCCTGGAGGCAAGGTTTCTTTTTTTCATACCACCATGTTGGGGTTTTTATTATTAAACTTAATGCCTAGAAAGAGGATGAACTTAGATGTTGTACGGTGAGAGGATTATCTTTGTGTAGCAGACTGGGGAAGGCACAGCTCTCATGCAGTCCACGGTGGAATTTTAAAAATCCTTCTTCAAAAAAAAAGCATAAAAAGAGGAAAAACTAAGAAATCCTCAGCTAGATGGAAAAAAGAGAACATCTTAAGAAGTCTAACAGTCAGCCCTAAAACCAAAGCATGTAGGCTCAACGTAATTTATTAGAGTAGCAAGTGAAGGCAACTGCACAGGAACAGCAAAGTTATCCACAAAGAGAATTACCAGGAGCTCAAAAACCTCAGAACATGGTCCAGATTACAAGGCAATCCTGCGTCTACTGTGCCTAATTCTGAGCCAGGCAGGTGCATTTGCATTTTTAAGAGGGTGTGTAAAAGAGGGACACGACGTATTAGAAGTGCGATAGCATGCATTTTACTCCAGGTTCTCGGGCAGGTTCTGGGGACTGAGAGAACAAGGTTACCACATGTATGAAAAAGCCAGAAGATCTGCTTTCATGTTAGGTCCCTAATTCTGATATTTTTGCATCCATTTGGGTCAGTAGGGTCATCAAATATGACCTTTCCATTCTGCAAAGTTTTTTGTAAGTCATTCTCCCAAGAGTTTCTTTAATCTGTTCTTAACCAGAAACAGTGGGACTATGTCAGTTGGCCTCCTTTTACATTTTCTTGCACATTTACTGACACTTACTGAAAAGGAGTAGGATTTTCAATAGGAAAAGAAGAGCTAAATTAGGATAAAGCATGTTTTAATTTCATTCAGTAAAATTTTTGCTAGTATATATGGATATTACTGAAAATAACTGAAAATATATGTATATTACATCTTACATTGTTTAACATTTCAGTATTTGCTTAATTAACAATGCCCTATAAGAAGAAGTTACTGATGATGGGTAGCATATTTCCTTTGGAGGTTATAGAAAAGGTATCTCTTCTACCCTAGAAGCAGCACAACATGGGCTGTTCCCTGCAGTTCCCTTTCTCTATGTGGCTGCAGTGAATTTGCTGCCTGACTGCAACACTGATACTATCTGTGAAGTCCAAAGCAGAAGGAGAGTTTGAAAGGCAAACATGATCTGTGATCAATATCCTAACAAATCCAAAGGAAGCCCCAGCTCCTAAAGGGTTAATCCAGAGGGAAAAAAGGCATCTGAATGTTTAGGGAGCTAATGTGTTTATTGATGGGGAGGCCTTTAAGTCCTCAACAGGGAAAAGCTTAGATAAGTGATGGGAAGTTCAAGTCAGACAGCCTGGTTTGGGTAGAACGTGGTTATGTTTTCCAGCTGATTTACTTTTTGGTCTTCTGGGGGGAGTATTTCCTGCAGAGATTCTGCACCTGCCCAGAGTGGAGCCACCCTACCCTGGAACAGGGCGCGTTTGGGCTGGCCGGTATGGACACCCCGCAGGCGCCTAGTCCTGGTGAAACCATGGTGGGTTACCATGCATCCAGCGTGTACCAACACCTTTCTGCGTGTTCTGATCGACTCTGATGCTAGATTATGTTGTAACTATCCACTGGAATTCTGCACTTGAATCCTGGGCACTCGTGCTGACTTTTATAGGGGCTTTTATCTGTAACACACAACAGATGCACTGCTGAGAGCACAGCCCTGCTCTGCACCCAGAGCCTGGAGCTGACTCTCCCCCTGCATGCTGGCACATCCATCCCAGGGCACTGGTGGACACCCCTGCCCAGGACCGCTGAGGAACTGCATCGGACCACCTTAACACCCGCGCGCCCACCAGCCATGGCTGCGCGGTCAATGCCAGGGTCAGGGGTCGGCTCTCCGCCTGCTAATAGAGTGTGAGCCAACACTGTCCTCAAATTGCTGGAGTGAAGGGACAATGCCCACCTCCCACTGCTGGCTGTACCCCCAGGGAGGGGGTATTGGCTTTATTGGAAATCTGCCAGGCTGGGAGGCAATGGAAGTGGCTGATAGGAGCCACAGAGGGTTTGATTGCTGCTGGAGAGCAGCTGGCTGGTCAGAAACCCTCCGAAAGGCAGCTCATTGACCGACCCCACGGAGCTGTCTATCGATGGCTGGGCTTTCCTCACTTGATGAAACTCCACAGCTCCACATGGCTCAGCCTTGTTCATTCGCTGAGAGCCTGCTGGCTTGTGGCCAGCTCTGGGCTGGCCTTTCCTGGTGAAACCCCCCAGGTGATCGCCTCAGTGGCACTCACCTCCCCACCACGCGACGGCCGGACCATGCGACAGCCGGACCCTGCGCCCTGGCACGAGCACCCTGCAGTCAGACCAAGTGCAAGGGAACCATGGATTACATGTGGTGCCTTCTGCCTTCTGCACTATTTATAATTATTTTTTAAAAACAAGAGAAACTACAAAACCAGGAGATGAGAGTCATTACCAGAATTCAGAATAACGGCAACATCAGAATTTGTCTAAATGTTCTGTTTTGATCTACCCCAGGCTGCTGTATGCACCTAATTCAAGATGTGACTGAAATGGTCAATAGATTTCTCTGCTCTTCTGATGACAAACACCTATGATTGCAGGTACCAGAGCTGCTAATGTAAAGATATAATGATGGTGTATTCATTACAGATTTCTAAGACCTGCCATATTGGGAAAGTGTTGTAAATGCACTGGATACATCGCATTTTTACACCAGTCAAGAGATTATAAGAAGATAAATTAAATTAATGGTCCATCTAGCCAATATCCTGTCATCAACAGTGACCAGTGGCAGAGCCCTGTAGGTGAGAGTATGAAATAATTGAGCAGACACTGATGCTTCCCCAGAAGCCACCAACAACTTGTGATTAAAGGACTTTCTGAACTACAAGTTGTCTTCCACTTTTTAGTAGTCCTCGATGGATTTTTCCCCAATAAAGCCGTTCAGCTCCTTTTGAATCCACTTACTGCCAGCATCTGCAGCCTCGCAGAAGAGCTGTGCAGCATAATTTTGTCTCGGGTGAAGAAACAGCTTAATTTCTTTGTTTGTTTTCAACTTTCTGGTTGCAGTTTTCATTTGATGCCCCCTCATTGTCGTACCGGGACAGACAGTGGGCAGGCATTTCCACTTAATTCCACTAAATTACAATTTTATGATGGTTACTGCATTGCATGCCACTTGTCTCTTCCAGTCTGGTGGGATCCAGCCCGTTTCACACTCTCCCCTGCCCAGAAGATTGTCCCGTAATCCAGACACCTTCCTTGCACTTTTCTGAACTTTTCCCCACTCTCTTATGCCTTTTTTTTTTTGAGACAGGACCAGAATTGCACACATTAAGAGGCAGCAGATAAGAGATGTGGCACAGTGATCTTTACGTTTTTTCTCTATTTCTTTCCTAGTTATTCCTTGCATTGTTTGATCTCTTGATTAACTACTAAGCATCAAAATATCTACAGCGAACTATTTATTGTAACCCCAAGATCTCTCACCTGAGTGCCACACTATACATTGCCTCAACCTGACTTGTGATTTTTTGATAGAGGATTCCAGATTTCATAGCTGCTATGGAATTGTATCTTTGACAATTCCCAGGGTTTAATTTTACTTTGGGACTACTGTGTTGTACTGCACTGTCAGAAGCCCTTGCAGTTCTGCTCCTGCACGCAGAGATTATCGAGAGATGCCAGTGTCCCAAGTGCCTATTCAGGAAACAAATAAATACCCTGGAAAATTGTTCCCTATAGGCCTGGCAATCTGGTTTGGAATAGACACGAGGTGGTGTGTGAAGAGCAGCACCACTGTGGCCTCAGAGAGAACGGGTACAATACATACTGGCACTACCGCTGATGAAAGGTGTAAATTGGAAACACCCACATTTGAGAACTATTTTCTCAAATACAGAAATTTTTTAGTAACTTCACGTCAGTGCCAGTACCTAAAGAAACCTGGGACTTTATTACCCCTTTAGCTGCAGACAGAAGAGAAGTTGGATCATGTGAGATGCTCAGAATAAACTGAGGTAACAGTGACTTGTGATCTCTTCTTACTGGTGGTATCTATAAGCCTTACATCCCACAGAAGAGAGGGGTCACAGTGCTGCCAAGCACTGCCTGGTGGGTTTCCAGAAAGACACTGGATGGGTTGGTCGGGATGAAGGTGGCTCCAGGCAGACCCCTCGGGACAGTCGATGTCCAGTGCCTCTGCCAAGGGCAGTGAGCATCTCTGTGAGATGGCAGGGGCTGTTCTCAGCTCTGCAGAGCACGTGCACAGCCCTCCCAGTCCCAGTGTCACGGCACTACACGGTAACTTGGTAGTCATGTACAAAGCCGAGGAGAAGAGGGTGTTAGAGAAGCAGCTTTAGGTTTGACCTTTCCTACGCTGGTTAAATCAACACTGATTCCAGTGGAAATACGGACACCACAGCACCATACAACCACTTCAAACAGTTCTTCCACAAATCAAGGCTGAAGGGCTTCTAGGCGAGACCCCAGCTGCAGGCTGAGCAATGCCTGCATCACCTCGGGACAGAGGGGAGCAGGAGAGGGTGGGCACCCGGCTGGCACAAGGACTCCCAGATGTACCTTGGCCACCAGTAAACCCAGATGTTGGCAACTGAAGGTTTGCAGCAGTCAGAGTTGCTCCTGCTAAAGCTTTCCAGCAGTTGTGCTGTACCTATAACCAGTTCTGTACTGGAGATCATTGGTCTATGAACAAGGCTCTGGGGGGAGTGAGAGCAGGGGATGGGGGCTGCGATCTCGCACCGGGCACCACACTACATGGAGCCCAGAGGGATATTTCCCTTCTGCAAAACCCCAGACTGGGAACAGGTGGAGGTGCAGTCTGAGCAGTGGGAGCTGATGATGGACTTACTGGGCAATAGGAGCGAGTTCAGTTTTGAGACTAAGTAGCTCAAGAACTGGATTCTTCATCCTGTTCATGGGTTGAGGTTTTTGATTGACCGAACTATCAAAGGAGATGCCACGGTCGGTTCCTGAAGCTCAGGCTTCTCCTTGCCTCCATTTGCATATTCAAGGATTGCCGTCGAAGCCTGGCTGTCAGAGACGGTGACAGTTGTGGGGGTTTTTTAGCTTTATCAAGGGGGATTATTTTTAACCCAAATTATTTTGCATTGTAAATGTTTAAATCCACATCAAATCCAGATTAATGCATAAAATAGTCCAAGAGGGTATTTACTGGAGAAAAAAATAACAATAAATCAAATTATTGTGTCTTGCTCCCATCTCAAGTGTTTTACAAAGGGGAAAGTCTGAGATTTTGGCTAAAATATCACATCAAGGAGAAGAGTCAAATAAACCTCTCCGCAAAATGGCCGAAGTTTACATACAAACTGGAACCCTTAGTACTTTTTCACAACATGACTGGAATTAATAATGCAGATAAATCCTAAATAAATCAGGATTAGTGTTAACTACGTCTTGAGGTTTAATACGCTCTACGAAAATGAAAGGGGGCCGGCGGGGGAGGAAGGAGCTTTGCCTTAAACCTTGCCCGCGAGCGAGCGGAGCAGTGCCTGGGGAGGAGGGCAGGGGCGCGGGGTGCTCGGGAGCCCCAAGGAGCAGCCGAGCAGGGCAATCAAAGCGCTTCTAATCGCTGCTGCTCTGGGGATGTGTTCAAAGGATCTTGTCTGGCCACAGGCTGCCTAAGGTCACAAGTGAAATGCAGTCGCGGGGCAGGGGGAGGGGTGTCTCGGATTTTTGGACAGCCTGGCTGTTTGGATCTGTTTTCAGGAGGTCAGCTGGATTGCAGTATTTTACCGTCTTATCAGCAAAAAGATTAAATTTCCCTTCGTGGTTAAAGAGCTCAGCCCCACTCTGAAGGAAAATATAAATAAAACTGCCAACACAATCGCCCTAAGTAAAACCGGCCGCAGTCTGCCCGCGCTCACTGCAAAGCCTGGGGAGCTGCTTCCCCGTGACCCCTGCACTGCTGGCCTCGCTGGCCACTCTGGTGGGATGTCACTGACACCCTCCTCCTCCTCCACCACCGTGTTTAACCACCCCGGCGGGTCCACGGAGAGGGTTTAAAGCCGTGAGTGAGTGAGAACGGAGGGAGTGACGCTTGGCTTTGTTGCATGCAAAGGCATGGCTTGTTCCCACTGATGTCTCCTTTGCCCTCCAGGAGTATTGCAATGGGAGCGAAGACCATCTCCGTCCTCTCCTCCTTGTGCTGGACAAAGCCAGGGCTGATGAAACTCTCTCACTCTCTAATACCAAAGCAGATCTTAATTTTTTTTTTTCTTTTTTTTCAAAGAGGAGTAGAAAAACACTTCTTGTGTTCCCTTCGCTACCTGGAAATTCACTCTGTCCCTCCCCATTCCTGCTCCCTTCTTGCACACCTATGCACCGACACCGTTTGCTCTGCTCTACCCTGAATTTCTCAGGTGTGAAACTGGGCTCAAAGGTCTCAGAAATTTGTGGCATTTTCAGAAATCTCCTCTCCCATCTGTTTCCTGTTCCTTGTTTCAGCACTTCCTCGGCGCTCACACCAGCTCTAAGGCTCAGAAGAGCCGAGGGCCAGATTCTCATCTCCCTTGTGCCATGGCTAATTAGACACCTGCGCAGAATGGCCATAAATGCATCAGAATAACCACACGTTCCACGCTGCTTCTGCTGCCCCTGTTCACAGGTGTGTACGGGCTGTGCATAGAACTATGGAGCCCTTATGGAGCTGGCGTAGGAGCCTCCGATTTGAAGACTTTGGGGAGACCTTAGAACAGCCTTCCAGTACTGAAAGGGGCTCCAGGAAAGCTGGGGAGGGGCTCTTCGTCATGGATTGCAGATATGAGAAGGAAAAGTTTTAAGCTGAAAGACTGGAGATTTACATGAGATGTTAGGAAAAAATGTTCTCCTGTGAGGGTGGGGAGGCCCTGGCACAGGTTGCCCAGAGAAGGGCTGGCTGCCCCATCCCTGGAGATGTTGGATGGGGCTTTGAGCACCCTCATCTAGTTTTGGCTAACACTGGTATCTAAGCAAGCACGTAGGGGCAGACCAAACCAATCAACTTGTTCATTGCCCAATGCCAAGAAAATAAATGTATCAAGGGCAATGTCAGAGCCATGGGACCTGGGCCAGGCTCCAGCACTGCTCGCTTCTGCCCAAGACAGACTGGTCCTCCCCCAGCCTCCTTCCCATGCCCTCTGCCGTTTCTTATGGAACAGGAGAGCCGAGCTGCCATGTCCAGCCTGGGCACCCAGTGCTGGGTTTGGTTGCAGACAGCAAATCCTCTGCAGAGTTCCAGGGACCTTTTCTAGGCTGGCTTTGCTGGTCTTAGAAAACAGTTTATGGAGGTTTTCCCGGGAGTCTCAATGTAAATGTTCAGAAGCCATGGGATATTAATAGAGAATAGAAGCTGTTTTATTTATACTGTGATGTTTAAACATTTAAGTTTTGCTTTCAGCCATTTCCAGTATGAGAAAAAAACAAGAAAAAAGGGGTGGGAGGTCATTGAGAAATGGATGCAAAGTGCACCACATGCATTTCTGTGATGTGGCAATGTAACATTAGACCCTTGTCCTGGTGGGCAACACTAGAGTGAATTAAATGCTCAGGATGCCTAAGTACAAGCAACCAAGTTTGGTTGTATTCCTTATAAACCACACAGCACAATTCACGTGTGTTTGAAAAGGGTAAATTTTCCCACCTTGAATACACCCGTGTGGAAGAGGGGCTGGATCAAAGACCTTTTGAGGTTCTCTGAAAACTGGCTGGCATTCAAGAACTTGGTGCCCCAAAAGCTGCAGATTTGTATTCATGAGGAATTTTATACATCTTTGCTAAAAGAGGGTATGAAAGCAGTTATACAAAACAGGAATCAAAGTATAACAAATCAAACAAGGAAACATCTGTGACAATTAATATAAGCCAAAGCTAATATACGTGAAGAACTTGTAAGAAAAGTCAAATGTATTGAGCACGACCAACACAATGCTCAGAAACAATTTTTGAAGTTCACCTTTGATACAAGAAATTAATAATTGATTATTATGTGCAATAATTAACTGTTATTAAACAGAAAGGGTAAAAATGTCAATAACTGGAATAAGACATTCCCGGTGCACATCTGAAACTCAACTGGTTGATGTAAATATATAAACAAGGTCACATAATAGTAAGGGTGTAGGTTAAATAGCATCTGTTAAACATAAAGATTTTTAAATACCAAGTCTGAACACTTGTATCTAATAACTTTAAAGGAATAATTTGGAAACTCTTCAAAGGCTTCTGGCTAGTCCTTAATATGTCTTCAAGAAATGGGAAAGACTGCGGAAGACTTGGGAGGAAGTTCAGTTGCAGGTCTTTAAAAAGTGCAGGGAATTGGCCTATATATGTAATAAAAGGTCAATGCTTGATGTGTCAGCAAAGAGATGAAGATGGAAAGATACTTAACACTAACTAACATTGCACTAGAAATAAGTATTTCTGGAAATTGTCTCAGTAACATTCATTGTGAAGACCCTGAGATCACCAAATCTAACATTACTATGCTGTAAACCTGTATCGAGCCCCAATTTCCCAATGAAAAGCTTCCACTTCCACTCAGAAATAGAGAACCCAACACTTCCCATCTCCATCCATGCGGCAACATGTGAAGAAGTAGGTGGAAGTCTGACAAAAAATGTCCAGGAAGGCAAGACAAAGAGCAGTGGCTTACTTGGATATTAAAGCAATTGCATAGGAAGAGCCCTGTGCATTATCTCAGGGCTCAGCAGATTAGAAAATAATAATACTCTTAAAAATATTTTGATTTGCAGTGAATCATAATGCTCGTTCAAATAAACAAGTAACAACATTGGTATTGAATGCTGCAAGGTGGAGGAATAAAGCTGTGGAGAGGACTGCTGGAGGAGGGCGAAGAGGAACAAGGAGCTGATACAACTGTGTAATGTGCCAGTTAAAACTCAATGAAACCTGTGACAGTGATTCAACAGGTGAATTACCCACGGGAAAGAAGGCTCTACTGTATGGCAATTATTGATAAAGTATCCGAAGACCAGGTTGGATGAGTCTTTGACGAACCTGATCCAGTGGGAGGTGTCCCTGCCCATGGCAGGGGCTTGGAACTGAATGGGCTTTAAGGTCCCTTCCAACCCAAACCATTCCATGATTCTATGATCTAAAGAAACTTATATTCTGGGAACTACTAATTACGGGGCTGTAAGTCAAACTGACAGAACAGTTATTTGTACAGCAGAGAGACAGGGAGGTTTGAAGATCTGACACTGGAAAACGCTCCTTACAGCACATAAAAAGAATTCAATTTTTTTTTATGAAAAAAATAATGAAGGCCTAATTGCAGTTATGGGGAAGCTTGGCCACAATGATCATAATTCAGTTAGATTTTTAAATAGTACAAAAATTAACCCTAATAAATGAATGGTAATTATGCCCAATTTCAGCAAGGCAAATAAAGAATGAGAGAAACATTGGCCAGAATTGAGTATAATGAAGCAATAAAAGAAAAGTTTTCAAAGCAAAATGACAATGGACTTATTTCAGCAACATGATTAATTTTAATGTTCATGGGATTTATGTGTATTCTTAATATCTTCCCTGAATGAATATGGATTTTTAATGCAGGTCTATGTGCTTCAATGAATTGGGGCATCTGTCTTACACTGGATGATTATGAAATTAAACAGAAAAATAAACACAGAAGGAAAGAGAATCTGATTTGTCCAAGGCAAGAAAACAAGACTATGGAAACAATAAAATTTTAAAATTAAAATTTTAAACCCAACATGTTAAGATGAAATGTTTTAATTTACATACAGAAAAAAAGGGATATATAAGGATTTCTGAAAGCTCTTAATGCAAAAGTCTCTAATAGATCAGCTAGACATTAAAATTACATCTGATTTTTGTTTGACTTTTCTTAAGGAGCGGTGGGGACAGTTTCTTTTATTTGGCAGAAAAGAAATCTGACTATTAAAGGGAACGATGATCACGCTTTTATGAGAAAACTGCTTTCTTAATGGAAATTTTGATTTTTCTGAAGAGAGAGATGCACCAAACCCCCAACCTCCCGCTCTCTCTTTTGGGATATAATTTCATTGCAGGAGAGGCAGGTTACCTTACGTGATCAAAGAACAATTATCAGCAGACAGCAATGTGAAATTGGCCTCCAGAGCCCTGTGCAGCAACCACGAGTGTCGCCACACGCACCCACTGCCCCCGTAGCACCCACCACCACCTCCATCCTCGGTGCACGCGCTGTCCTCAAAGTGGAGGTCAAACCCCTTCATATACATTCGTGTTTAAGGATGCTGGAAGTAGGCAGGAGCACCTGGGAGCTGTGGGCAGAGCAACACCTCCCTCGTGCAGCCTCGTGCCTGCCAGCAGGACAGACACTGATGGCAAAGCCTCCCCTCCATGGCTGAGTCCTTCCTAACTCCATCCATCAGTGGCGAGGGGCTTCCCAGAGCAGATGTCACATTGAACCATCCTGTGTAACGGCCACCAATGAATCCACCAGCTAGGAATTATGTTTTACTTCGGCGCAAGACTAGAGATTGCCAGAGATTTTTGGTACAGGTTCCATGTGCAGACACAGGACTGACTTCGAATACCTCAGCTGGCGTAAACCGATGCTATTTCTTCCTTGCATCACTAATGCCATTTTGGTGAGAACTCTTTTCTTTGCTTCAAAGGATGACTTCAAATCACACAGAATTATGACCTGTTTGTGCTGGAAAATCTAAAAATATGTGACACAAGAGTGTTCAGCTCTCTCAGCCACCGTCTCCTGAACCAGCAAACAGCCTTGCTCCAGCCCTCGCAACAGGACGAGGCTCAGTAGCTTGGAGGTCGCAGGATGCTCTGGTGCCTGCAGGCTGGCACTCAGTGCAAGACCCCAGTCTAAGAATTTGGCTCTTATGAGTCACCTTAGCAACTTTTCTTTTGTTTTACAGCATGTCAAAATGTTTAGCAACTTTTTTTAAAGATTCTAACTTTGTAGCTGAATATTATGGTTCTTTTTGTAGAAAGGGAAAGAATACAGTTTTGTATAGTTTGCAAACCTCAGAAGATTTATTATGCCTGGATTGATGAAACCAGTGACAGCTCAACCTCTTCACCTGTTGAGCTGGCTTGCTGATGTCTCTCTTAGGAGATGAACCCAATTTTATGACAGTTAGTGAGCCTTGTTAGGTGTCACATCCTTTGGGAGGGTAACTGCAATTGCCCATTTCCTGGGAGCAATTGGTAAAGGCTCTAAGACCTTGGTAATGTGTCTAAGGACCATCCAGAAAACGTGATTGGATAGGAATCAGTGTTAGCTCTCTTCCAAGTGCTTTGGAAATAAGATGTCTCCTTGGAAATAGGTATTGTTTTCAGAAAAAATAAAATTAATTACATTTCAATAAGATTTGGGATTTCTGTCTGTCTATATTGAACTTGATCTTGCTTGGCTGTTCCCTGTGGATTCTGCAGCCCAGCATTGCTCTGTTTATATACAATCAAAGCAACCCTGTATAAACCAACCAATTTGTGGTAAAAAAAAATGCAGAAAAAGAAGTAACCTCATTTTGCCTATCTGATGTGATTAAAACACTTTGCAGGTAAAAAATAAGCTGTATTTGGGGTGTCTGCTTAACGTGACTGAGCAGCCATTGCTGAGTGTTTCAAAGCACATGCCAGAGGAACTGACAGCAGTTATAAGTCAAAGGAGTCTGTTCTGAAGACATATAACTTGTAGAATAAGCTTAAATTATGTTCTTTGCCACCAGAAGTAGTTGAAGCAGTAAGTTCCTCTGAACACTTACATTTCCAGATTTGTTCCATTTTTTTCTCCCTTTAGAAGTGACATTTCATGGAGCATCCACACAACCAGGGGCTACAGAAGGTAACCCTTCCTACAATACAGAAGATGCATTAATTCTAGGATTCTTTTTTTTATGTCTTGGTAGAATTTTCCAGCTTTGCCATCTCTCATTTTCCTATTGTCTAGTCAGTACAGACATCAGGCTATGTTTTTAAGTAACAACAAAACAAAAGCAAGCAACTAAAATTCAACTATAGATGTATCGGTACATCAGAGAGTGATAATAATGTCATGAAGATCAGTACAATCTTCTGGCTCACCTTGATGGTTGGACTTGATGGTCTTAGAAGTCTTTTCCAACCTTAATGATTCTATGATTTCTCTTTACATCTAATCTATTTGAAAGCTCACAGACAGAAGCAATTCCTCACAAAGCACACTGTTAAACCCAACATAACAGTCTTCCCTGCATCTACTCCTAGGGGTCTTCCAGCTCTCAACCAACTAATTATTCCTCTTTCCTCTCTCCTTTTTCTCCTCTGGAAAGAACTGTTTTTCTTTCTTATGTTATCTCCCTCAGAATCTGTAGCAGAGCAACAGATTTCCATGCCAGAGGAGATAACTGAAGATTTAAGCACAGTTGCTCATGGTGAGGGGTCCTTGAAAAATCATGTCTATCTATGTATACATATTTATGTATATATTTCACAGGGAGTACACAAAGAAAGCCAAGGTAATGCTTGGTGTTGACTTTCTTCTAAAGTGGTTAAATAAATGCCAGTGTTCTTGGCACCAGCTGATTAACCTGTGCAATTTTAATAAAAGAGACAATGCTGGATAACAAAGTAAAGAGTAAAGAATTATCTCCTCCCACCTCACATCATTCGGCTGCTTTCTCCATATAGCCAGAAGGAAAAGCCATCTCCCATTTGCCCACCAAACCACATATTTAATCCATGTGCTTATGTCAAACTTAATTACAGCACATTTGGCATAAAATAACAATCCACATCCTTGGAGAGAGGAACTTAAGTAGTTAATATGTGTGATTGAATGAAAGTGCTCTGCTGAATGTTTATGAGAAACCCAAGACGAGTGAAATGTGGTGATAGTTTAACCATTTAAACACCAGCTCTCCTGTCCTGTGCTGGAGTCTCCTGTGTCCTCACAGCACCTGTCCAGCCACCATGCTCTGGCAGAAGCCTTGCACCAAGAGAAGTGCTCTTGTACACAAACCTGGCCAAGCTTTGCCCAACAAACTCTTAGCAATAATGCCACACTATTACAAAGGAGAGATTTTGATACCTGCTTACACCTCTCTTTGACGCCCCACAGTTTTAGATGACAGGAAACTTTGCCATAGGACGCTGGGATTTCCCTACAACCAAGCAGAGGAGATGCTCTGCAGTGGGTCACAGTGGAGAGCAAGTAGTTCTCCAGACCAGGAGATGGGTGGTGCAGCCAGGGACCTCCACCAGAAAGCTCTTGCCACAGAACAGGGAAAAGGCTGCCCCACCATCAGTCACCAGAACTCTTCAGGTTGCCTTGCAACTGCTGCAGCTCAAAGGGCACGACACAGAAATCTGTGCTCTGGCTTTTAAGACCAGTGGTGACCTTGCAATCTGACATCCCATAAGGCAAACCAGAATTTCACAGATACTCCTGTACTGAGCTTCAAAGCTGTGTTAAAGGTGAGACGTTTTATTTACAGAGGAACAAAGGCTCCAAACAATGTTTTAGTTTTCTAACTCCCCCGCCCCATTTGAATGTCCAGTGAGTGGTTCTCCTGCACAACAATGGCCAACTGTTGTTTCCTGCAAGTGTATGTGGAAACGAAGATGCCAGTACTGGAGAGGAGCTCTGGCTCTGGTACCTGCACATCCTGCTACAGTCCACTTTCCTGTAGGTTTTGTCAAACTGTCCTCCAATAACCCACTTACAAATTTTGCTCTCAGACCTCCTGCCCTTTTCTTGCGTTTTAAGCCTTAAAATATCTAGGTACTTCTTTCTTCTTTTCACACCAGTTTATAGAAATAACAGATCTCCAAAATGGAAATTTCCTATCTCTGTAGTCCCCAGAGGCTCTAAAACATGACAAGCAAGTCTGGATTTATGTTTGGGCACAGATTTACTACGGGCAGATAAGGACAGAGTAAAGAAGATGAGGAGATGCTTCAAGTCCCACATGGATATGAGTTGGCATGGCACAAATGCAAATTTGAGGATGAAAAGCCCAGCTTCTGAGTGCAAATATGTGGCTACGACCTCTGACTCACAACATCCCTCCAGCACAGACCACAGCACAGGGACAGCGAAGAAGGACCACTTTCCCAAAGAGCACCCAGTGCCAGGTACTGCTGAGAGCAGAGGCTGGGCTGGGGTGTCCTCTTGGCCAACCCTGTTTCCTGACATGGAAATGTCTGCTAATGTTGGATATTAGATTAGCATCTGTGCCCCTGATACTTATATATTTTATTTATTTACATAACTCCTTAGGTGTTGATGCTCTGTGGGCAGGTGGGAAAGACAATGCTTTGTCTTGAGGAACCTTTAATCGAAGGTAAATATACCCAGCAGTGGTGGGAGTTGGGTATGGATAATGGAACAGCAAGACAGACCTGCTGGTGGGAGGTGCAGGCTGTGTGTGCTGGGGCGGCCTTTACGAAGAGGGCAGCATCCTCGGGGAGGAGTCCTTGTCCAAGAGGCAGGAGGACTGGGGATGCATGGGGCATGGAGCACGGCAGCAGGTGAGACCATGCTAAGAGTGTGTGCTGGCCAGTGGCGTGAGATGGTCCTGAGCCAGGAGGCAGGAACTGGACAAGACCCTGTCTGGGATGGAGACAGGCACGGCTGGGTTGGACCTCATCCTACCCTCATCGACCGGCTATAGGGGAGTGCAGGAGCCTGCCCATGGAGCAAGTGCAGATCGATCTCCACCACCTCTGGACACAGATCCAGCTGCACAGTGGCTGCCAGCACGGTCTGCAAACTGCTCTTGCAGTTACACTGCTCAGCAGTACTTTCCTGGGAAGCTGGCTTCAGGGTTGCTCTGAAACAGGGTCCAAAAGTTCCTGGCAGCAGTTGGAGCATTTGGACTGTGTGAATACCCTCAACTATCTCTGGCATCCTGCTCACAGGGAGCTGTGGGGCGCAGGACAAGGTGCAAGGAGCCCTAGCTGGCTCCCTGGCCCACGATCCTGGGGACCAGGAGATGGAGCCAGCAGGGACTCTGAGCGTGCTTCAGAAAGGAATCAAAACTCACAGCACCGACCTGGAACAGTAGACAAGTTGGGGAGTTCAGATGGACAGCCTGAGAAACAGGGGCTGTGCAGAAGAAGGATGGAGCCAGGCTCTTTGTGGGGGAATGAGCAGCAAAAGGCAGAAACCTGAACAGGGAGAACACTCCAAAAAAGCGTTTCATGAAAGTAGTTAAAAGGTGGAACAAGTGTCCAGAGGGGTTGCAGAGATTTTTAATGTCTGCCTGGAGAAGGCCCTCAGCAACTTGATTTCTGATGGCCTTGCGTTCAGCAGGGGTTTGGACAAGGTGACCCCCAGAGGTCCCTTCTCACCTAAATTACACCGCAATAACCAGGAAGGCTACAGACGCGGAGGTCACCGCAGTCGGCACCTGAGATCACAGAACACGGAGTAAAGTTTCTGTATAAGAAATGGGTTTTGGAGGTAGTGCAGGGAAAGAATAAAAAGTGTTCAGCAATGACCTTGATACAAGGAGCAGGAACAAAGAGGAAATAGCTGGATGTGGCAAGGAGGTTATGAGCCCTGGTAATGGCCTGCTCCTGCTCTCCTACAATGAGAATGGAAAATCTCCTATTAACTTCAGTGACACTGGACCAGGCTCTAAAAGAGCAGACACTAAAGTGGATGACAGTGTCAGAAAAGAGAGGAGGAAAGAAGGAAAAATTTAAGTTTCGCTTTCATTGTGATGAGTACGAGTTAACTGCTGAAATTCTATTGTTCCCTATGTCAAAAATGAAAATAAATAGTTTGCAACCAATACGGCGGAGTGACTGCTGCTGGAGTTAATTGGCTCTGTATCTTTAAAAAGATGGCATGACTTGTTGCCAGAGATGAGTTCCTGATGATTTATCGGAGTTAGCGTGCGTCCTTCAACTTGCACTAAATATGAGAAAGGTGACAACAACATAAGAACCTTCAGATCGGGTGCAAAATCCTAAGGAACACACAATATACAACTACTTAATCCGAGCACCATGTGTTGAATTTACATCACCATCATTTTATTTCCTCTGCTAGTAAAAAAATAAGATTGTTTTGACCACTAACTGAGAATATATATATATATTTTATATATATATATCTCCTAGTGGTAGCAGGATTATGGAGGACAGACTGCTTATGGAGCCTTTGATATGTATGGATATATAATACAACTGTATATAACAAAGCGTGTGCAGTGGAAGAAGTTGCAGGGTTTCTATAAAAACAATAGTTTTATCTAAACTAAAACACTGGCAAAACTACAACATAAATGATATTTTTTGGTATGAGGAAGGTTATGAGAAGAAAATACCGAGATCCATCAAACCCCCTTTGGAGCAAAGCCGTTTCGCAGCCTGGGGGTTATTGCTTGTTGCTACCACTTGTTCTGTTTCACGTAGTGTTTTCAGCAATTTATGCCTGGTGAAGAAGCAAAGGCCTTTTCTTTTCGATCTACGGGACACGCTCCCCCCTGCCAACACGAAGCTGAGTGGCAAATCTCCGCGTGTCAAGCTGTGACAGGGACTGCGTGCACGGGAGCCAACAGCGATCACCCCCAGCTCTGTCCTGTGCACCGGTACCGGCCGCGCTTTAAGGAAAGGGGTGTCCAGGCACAGCCTCAACTCGTGCCGAGGTGTGGTCCAAGTCCCACAGAAAGCCTGGGAATGGAAGCTGGAGCTGCTGGCTCCCAGGCCAGCGCTGTGCCCTGCAGAACACACTCCCTGCGCTTATCCACAATTATCACTGATCGCGGAGAGAAAACGAGCTTTCCTGGCATCTCCCGGCTCCCGGTCAGTGACGTTCAGGCTTCTGCCAAGCGTGGTGCCCTCTTCCCCTCGGGGCTGGAGCAAATTCCCCTTCCCACGTCTGCTGCAGAGCCCTGTCTGCTCGAAGGGACCCAGGATTCCAGGCAGAGCTTTCCCATGCCATCGTCCCTCAGAATAGCTCCCTCTCCGTATTTTTAGCAGGGCTCTGATGGGCCAATATGTTTAATTTTCCACTGTTTCCACCCTAGCTCAAGTCCCGCTCCTCAGCAGTCTCCCTGCATTTCTGCTGGCGTGTCTGGCCAGTGGTGGCAAGGACGGGGGACGCAGGGTGGAGGAGCCTTGGAGATGGTAGCTCTGGCAGCAAGAGCTGCTTTGCATACTTGGAGTTGTACAAAGCTGATTTTCTGAGAGAGAGAAAGACGGAGAAAGGGGTTTCTGTAAGTAGCGGAGACAATGAGAACAAGGCAGGCACTATGCCAAGCACGGGATGGCTGCCAAAACACATATCATTAGCTTGGACCAGCTATAAGCAAGGAAATGAGAAACATATGTTGGAGAGCAAGGTTAGGAGCGAGGGACTATGGGTCAGTGACAGTCGTCCGAAAACTTTTCCCTTGTTCTTCAGCTGTGGCCCGATGGTGTCAGATGTCATTCTGACAGCCTTCATTTCTCATGACGGCCAGGCTTATTTTGGCCTGGTTGTTTTTTGTTGTGTTTTTTTCCCCCCCTCCCCTAATGGGAGTTATTGAGAGGAAGAAGAGAACAGACAAGAAAGCCTTTGCCATTTTTTTTTCCCACAGTTATGGGAAAATAACCTTGTTTTCTGTGATGTTCTCTGAAATCCTCACCCTTTATAAAATAACGGTGTCTCAGGACAGGGATTCTGCCTGGCCCTGGTGAAAAGAAAAGGGTGGGTAGTGTATTCCTAAGTAGTTCTTGCTGTTCTTTCTCAAATATAATTAGATGCACCTCATTACCTCAAACTAAAGGCCTTTTGTACTTCTTCAGAGCTGTATTTCCTGAGAGCCACAGCGTGCCACGGCTTGCAGCATCCAGTCTTATTTTATCACATTAACAGTGTGTTTTTAACATTTTTACCCTTTATCCAAGCTGTTTGCAGGTTAATTTTTTTCCAAATACTACACCCAGAAGATATGCTACTCACTGACATTTAATGAAATGTTTGAAGTTCCCACTCCCTTTCCCAGCACCATTATATCTCTCCTTCCTTTGATGGATCTTTCACTAGATAGCACCTCAAATATCATTGCTACTTCCCTCCCAAGGCTGAAATATTCCCAGACAGAGAATGGCTCTACGGGGATTTAAACAGTATCCCAAGAGACCTTGGTTTGGCTATTGCTCTGCAGCAGACTACAGCAGAACTCGATAGGTCCCTCCACTTCACCAGTGCGGCGCTGAGGGATGAGCACCTTGTAAAACCTCAGGTAGCCTCAGGTCTGAAATGTAGAAAAGGTTCATTTTGCTTCGGGGCTTTCAAATGTGTGGAGTGGTACCAAAAGTGAGAATGCAAGGAAGAAGATGAAGTATAAAAAGTCAAGCACCATTCTACACAGAAGACCCTTGCACCAATGGAGGATGCAAGAGAACAGGTAGGAACAGTGGAACTCGACCTCCACTGCTCAAGGGGAGCAGCGTCGAGTTGGGCGAACGGGAGAGGGGTGGTCCCCCTGTCAGCCTGTGCACGGCCAGCGAGGTACTGACTGAGGACATCTGGCTTGAGCACACACAATTCTCTTTTAAGTTTGGATTCCCTGTCCTGGAAAACACATGTTCTCCTGCTCTTGCACACACTTCAGAGATGTGTAACAGGTGCCAAAACAGAACGGGCAATAATGTGTGAAAACTCGTGATAGTTAGTTGGACATAGTCCGTGTGACCCACATGGCATGGAGTCTGGAGCTACTTAGATCTTGGGGATTGTTTTTTACAGTATTTCAATCACTGAGTGGTGGGGCTTTTGTTGTTTTGTTCTGGTTTGATTTTTTAAAGTCCAAAGAATAACTACTACTTATTTTTTTTAAAGAAAGGTTCTTCTGTACAAATTTACCAGAATGGATTTCATTTACAGTCAAAACCCACAGACTAAACTTGGGAGGGCCCTGTGTTACATTTACTTTATTCTATTCTATTTGTTTGATCGCTTATACATGTAGAAGGTTTTTCTTCATCATTTGCTTTTGCATTAATTTAATGTAATCCAGCCACTGCTCTGTGTTTACATGCACTCCTTTTGATTCAGAGTGAAAACCCTCATCCTTAACTTGCCAAAAGGTTGTCAGCCAGGTTTGCACACTACAGAAGAAAAAAATAATAAACCCACTGAATATAAATATCTACATCTACACATTTGTCTGCACAGAGGCATCTGAGTTTATGCTGGAGAACTGCTTCAGTGTTACCTTAGAATGAAGATGAACAAACCGAATCAACCACACAGCACCTGGATTTTCTGTGAAGGTTTCCTATTCAAATCACAGATGCAAAAGGCTCTGTTTTGCTTAACAGAACCATGACACAAGTAGTCTGATGGTGTGGACTGGCTGTTGGGCACCTGGTGTCTACTCTCCTGTTCTGCGGTGATGTCCTCTGGGCCTCTTTTGGGGGATGTGATTGTTCCAGTGCAATGCATGGTGTGTTCCCACACAGGACATTGTTGGCATGAAATGAGTAAGAATATGTAGAAGATCGTTTTATAGTATCATCTACAGCATGGGCTATGGTTTATCTGACAGGAAATCATCTGGTCCCCTCTCACCTTTGTACCTCAGTTACTCTTGCTTTCTGTCTGAACCCTGAAGAGCTTTAGCATCTTTGGAATTGAAATGATTAAAGTGTAGTGTTTGACCTTGAGCAGGAATGTCTTGGAGGAAACTGAAGTCTACTCCACAAGAAGTCAACCCAGAGATGTCATTCTGGACTAAGGACTAAGAAAACACAATAAAACAAAAAATGGTTTTACAATATACTTCCCTTTAAATGATATGGTTATGAAAGCAGCCTAAAAAGAAACACAAATACCTCCATGAAGGCACAGTAGAAAAAAAAAATTGGCATGCAATCACTGGGGAAAAGCAACTTGAAGAGAGGACATTGGATAGTCAAAACTTGTAAATCTAAAATTGCAAATTGCTCCCAGTATGACTTGCTAGTTGGATGGCATAAAACCTGAGATCTAAAAGCATCACTGGGTTGGCTCAGTGACAGATGGTGTTGGGCTGCTCTCTGGACACTGTTACGTAGAAAAGTCCTGAGAAAAGTGCAGTGCAATATATCACACCTAAAAGTTTGCAAAAAAATAATAAAATGAATTCCAGTGACTTTTAATCACTTTCCACACCCTAAAGCCTGCTCTGAGACCCTGTCCACCCTGCCTGTGGAGAGCCTGCTCACAGCCTGGGGGAAGCTGGAGTATCAAGTTCTGAGAGAAATAGAAGAGGTCTGAGATCAGGTTTGAAAGGAGAAGGGAGATGAAGCAAAGGTCGTACATGGACTGACAGCAGGTAGAGACCAAGGTCAGAAGAGGAATGATGAGGACAAGGCTAGCCAAGGAGGAAGGCAGGCTCAGGCTGGGGATGGCTATTACTGCACTTAACTTGTCACCTGTGCTGGCTCCAGCCAGGGAAGAGAGATGACAGATGTGTCATTGCTTTGCACTTTAACTCCCCAACTTTGAGGAGGGGACTGGCACAGCACAGAGGCTCTGACACTCATTTTCTCTCAGACAGCAAGTCAAAATGCTTGGGAATGACATTGTTCTCTCCCCATTTCTGGAGGCTGGGCTGGGCAGAAGCAGTGACGGGGCGCTCCTCTCCTCACAGCACCAACAGCCCAGCGTCCCCCCCCCCCAGATCTCTGCTGTTCACACAGCCTTGACTTGTAATGTGAGAAGATTCCAGATGAAATGCAAGGCTGAAACAGAACTCTGTAAGCCACGGTACTTCAGCTCAGAGCGCTGAATCAACTTCAGCAGCACGGACCCCAAGTAACTCCAAGTCATCGCAGCCCAAGAGACAGTAATTACTGAGTTATACAATGTTCCTGGTTATTCGTAGGTTTTCTTTTGCTGAAATGAGATCTAAAGAAGAGAATGTGACTGATGCAGGGGCCCAAAAGCAATATCTACCATAAAAATTGAAGTGATACCCGAGATTATTGAGAAGCTGTGTATCCTTGAACACAGGAGATACGTTCAACCAACAGGGAATTTGGCTTAAAGGTCTAAGTTCTACACAGAAGGAAACCAAACAATACTCTTAACTCTACCACATTTTCAGGGTTCTTTGGGAAAGAAGATATTACCCTCTAAGTTAATGATAAGTTAAAATCAAAGTTGATGATTCATACTAGCTCAAAGGCACCACTGAGTTCTGGAGGATTGTTTAGTGTAGAGCATATGTCAGCTCTCATATTTTATCCCCTCCAGGAATGCACCTTGTGGCAGTCACTGGCTATTTTCAAAAGCTCAATTTTCTTCTCTAAGTTTAAAATCATATTAAATGTGTTTAATTCAGATTTACAAAGCAGCAGGTCACACCGATCCAAAACTATGGATTTGTCAACAGTTTTGAACAGGAAATTAGAGGGTTCTAGATAACCATTAATTACATTTAAAGGCAATGACTTCAGCCTGACTCCTTCCAAAACTCACAACCACTATGAAGATGTAATTTCATTTTCTCTGCTGCTAAGGCTACCTAAAGAAGGTCCAGCCATTTCCACTCACCCCTTTATTACTGGAGATGGAAGGGAAGGCTTTCTTTGGCTGGGATTTTTCAAACCGTGGTCATCTCCCTTGTGGTTTACAATGTGGCTGCAGAAACGGCCGTATCAGCACAACTGCAGAGATGGATATAACCACAGCCTGGGAATGGGAATGTGTAAAGGGGAGGCTGAAGCAGCAATGCTGAACTTCAGCCTCAATATCTGATGCCCGTTCCAGCAATGAGCTCATATGGCCATGGGTATCCAGGCATGACTTGATGGCCATTGTTTTATTAAACATAACTTCCTCAGAGATTTGAGAGAGATTAATCAGGTGCTGGTTACCTGCTCCCAGGTAGAAGGTTGGTGAGAAGATCTTTTCTCCCACCACTTTAGAGACCCTGTCCTCTGTGCATGGAAACGTGCCAACCTGCACCCTGCTGACACAAAGGGCCAGCGAGGGAATCGGGCTGAGAAAATCAAAAGGAAACCATCCAGGGGAGGGAGGCACAAAATCCAAAGAACCCTTCTCTTCCTCTGACTGTGTGAATTATGATGATGTTAATGCAAGACAATATCTCAAAACAGATACTGCTTGATTAAAATTATAGACTCCAGGTAGAAAACATCTGAGCAGAGCTGAAGATGCAGACTAAGGAGACTAAGGGAAACTGTGCAGAGCTAATTACAGTCTCAATCGCATATTTCAATTTTCACTCCTCTCTGAGTAAGGGTTACAAAGAATTCAAGCAGCTCCAGTAAATGCAGATGGATGCACAAGCCCTTTCACATTTGTTTGGACTTGTTAAAAGCCAAACAGACAGGCACTGTCCACAGAGCTGGAACCATGCAGATCAGACCTTATTTCCTTTTGACCTGTATTTCATTATTTTCACTGTATGGTCACACGTAGTTATTTCTCAAGTTAACACGGATGTGCGCGGTAATATTTCATGTATTTTATGCTTATTTACATCTACTTAATTAGCTCTCCTCAGGCAGAGTTATGATGCTTCTGAGGTGATAGTAAAGATGTTTTACTTAGTGTAGAAAGAACAGGAGGGTGTTCGTGGTAGTTTGCATTTGCATCGAGCAGACACTCGACAAGTCCTTGAGCAACTTGATCTATTTGTAAACGCTTTGAGCAGGCGCTTGGCCCAGATGATCTTCAGAGGTCTCTTCCAGCCTAAATTATCCTGATTTTATTGTCTGCTTTTACACTGTGTGTTCCCTTAACAAAACTAAACAGCTTCTCTAAAACGCCCGTGTGACAGCACGTAGTCAGGTGATGTTTAACACACACCTATGGGTCAAAAATCACTGTAAAGCTGCACTGTATGTGTGTGTGCACACGCTTGTATCTACGTACCTCAGTACCTACCCATAGACAGATCACACACAAACACAGTCCCTGTATCTTCAGGGGCATTTATCAGGTAATCAACTGGCATACATGAAAACATTTTAAAATGTCAGACTGAAAATCAAGCTGATTGAATATTAAACAAAATTTCTGATGGAGGTCCTGTAGCCACTTAAAGACTGGGAAAACAGGGAGGTGCAAAGAGACTAAGAATATATATATAAAGATATAATATTTGCAATTAGCTTGAAAACGGAAGCAGTCAAGGTGCAGTATAATTTTTCCATATCCCTGTAAATTATCCCTGAAAACTGCTGGCTGATGTCAGCAATCCTTCTCATTTTGTCCTTTTCTAAGGATCTAGGGGGTCTTTTTCCTCCTGCACTGAGCTACTCTCCAGGCTGTGTCCAGAGCCTGTCTTCTTCCATCCGCCTTCGCGGCTGCTGATGTTTCTGGTCACACAACACAGGCTGTCTGTAGCTCTAAAAATACACGGAGGCCTTTAAAAAGGAAGTCATGCTCAGGTCTATAGAAATGACTGCTTTTGCACCCTTCTGAGCTTCCTCTGTATTGTTTCCAGTGTGTACATTTGTCATAAAAATATGGGGTTTGGTGCAGACACGTTCATTACAACTTCGTAAGAGGAGGGGGGCAGCCTGATAATTCCTTCCTGACTGGGGATCCAGCTTTACTCTGGAATTTTGCAGCCTAAAGTTTCATAAAGTTTTATTCTTATTGAGCAAAAACAAGAATAAAGAGATGTCAGGGAAGGTGTACCCTGCAACAATGGGCATTTTACAGAGAAGGCTATGGCCATGGTAAATCAGCTGCTCACGGCACGGTACAGCACTAAAGGTGCAGCTTTTCCCGCGAGAAGCCCAAGAACAGAAACTCCCCCAGGAGAAAGTGTTTTGAATTGGCAAGACATGCCAATGGGAATTTGTTTTTAATTTAACAGAGATGCCAGTCTGAGCTGGGGGATTAATAGCTTTGTACAGAAAGATACACACCCACTGCCACGAGACAGCATGATCTGATGGGATGTCACAGGCTCATCAAGGGAGAGCTCAGACCGGTGCTTCTGATCCTGCCATTGACCTGCCGCGTGGCCTTGGGCAAGCTCTGCCCCAGCCATGCCTCTCTCTTCCCATTTCTTCCCTTATGTGCCCAACATATGCACAGAAATTGTAGGGGCTAGACCCAAAATGCATTCAAACCCTGAGCTTCGGGAAAGGAATTCATGAGGCCAAGTTACTCATCACAGTCTCAAATGCAGTGAAGGGGAAAGGGTCCCCAAGCTTCACAGCGGGCTGAGCTGAGGGATGCCAGAGCTAGCCCTTCAGATACTCTTCATGTCCATGGGCTGCTAAGACAACAGAAATTCATCAAGCACATTGCATTTTTGCTTTAAACCTGCCAGACAATATCATAAGGCCCTCAGGTGTTCAGGAGCTTGCAAATTCTTGAAAACTTTGAACGCATGATATAAATTATTTGATACAACTATGAACTGAGCTGGCTTCCCATTGCACTTGTTTCTCTGATATACCAATCACCTTTAAGGAAGGAACCTAAAAGCCCACACAGTTCCACCCCCCTGCCACAGGCAGGGACACCTCCCACTGGATCAGGGGGCTCAAAGCCCCATCCAGCCTGGCCTTGATCACCTGCAGGGATGGGGCAGCCACACCTTCTGGGCAACCTGGGCCAGGGCCTCACCATCCCCACAGGAAAACACTTCTGCGTATTATCTAATCTAAATCTCCCCTCTTTCACCTTAAAACCATTCCCCCTCATCCTACCCTTGCACTCCTGAACAAGACCCCCTCCCCAGTTTTCCTGGAGCCCCTTTCAATACTGGAAGGCTGCTCTAAGGTCTCCCCAGAGCCTTCTCTTCTCCAACCCAAAGCATTCTGTGATTCTATGACACTTCATGCCAGCAGACAGGTTTTAAATATCATTTTTTAACTTTACTTTAAGTAGCAGTGTCACTTTGGGCACTCAGGTGCTCCATCCAAACCGCCTCTGCGGCCACTGTGACACTGCTTTTTATATCTGTGATTCTGCAACACCAGGAAAAGCACAGCAAGTGGTTCCAAGGAAAAGTAACTCTGAGAAGTAATGAATACTTCCTAGTTCCCTTTATTGGGATTTAACTGGTAAATGGAAGAGTTGAACCCAAGTGAAACATAACCCTCCTGTCCTACCACCGAAGAATCTGCCATAGCCCAGAGATCACAATTCGATGATGTTTTGTACTTTACTAGGTTATAAAAAGAAATTAAATTAAGATAATTTATTTTGCCTTTCCTTCAGGCTGTCCCAAAAGTAACTACAAAACTGGGCAGAAAGGTGCATTAAAAATTAAGAAATAAAGACTGTTTTACAGAAGCTCATGTTCCTCCTTGCTTAACAGCATAATCCGTTATCCAAGTCAAAACACAAACATCTTCCATTGCTTTGAAAACAATCATGTCCTTGATAAGCAAAGGACTGTGTAGCTAAGAAATATTAATGGAGTATCTTCATAAAGAGAACATACTAATAAAAGGCATATGCAGGAGCAGTACCTTTGTCAGCAGATGAGGATAGATGAAACACTGAACCTTGTACGAATAATAAATATGATACATTTTCTCTTAAAATTTATAATAAAGGTAGGGAAACTTAAAAAAATCATTACTAGCACAGTAATTTCTTCTAAATTAAGTACTTAATCTAATTTTTGTTCACAGGTCATCACACTTCAAAAATACTTTCATCCAAATGCTTTGTTTCTGTCCTGTTAGGTTAAGTCTGAGAATTCAGACCAAGCAGGTAACTCCAGAGAATGTATAGATACTTCAGAAAGTGGAAACTATTTTCATGCTTAAAAGTAATTCTGTGGGATTGAATGTATTTGCAGGTTCCAGGCCAGGCAGGACGGCCTTTCCAGAACTTGCAAAATCAAATCAAATAAAAATAGATTCAGACTTTCTTAAAATGAAACTACTCGAAAAGGAAGCCTTGAACTGAAACACTGGAAGAGAACAGAACATGCATAAGCAAATATGCTTAAAAATGAAATTTTAAACTTGGAATGGCAGTATTTACGTCTCTGTCCCTCTCGCCCTCTCTCACTCGCTGCCATTTCTATATCATTCTTATCAGAGCTCTGTCAGCCCCTAAACTGACATTTTCCCATCCTGATCATTCCCAGGATAGAAAAGAAGGAATGTTTTTTTCACTTGGCTGATGCAAACAGCAGATCATCCTACAGAGAAACGTCAAGGACAGTTTGGAGTCCTAATCCCTGATCTGCCTGCCCTTTCCTAACTAGCTATTGACATTGAACTTAAAAAGCTGCAATGCTGAGATGAGATAATGAATTCTGTTTGCTTTTAGTGTGCAAGAGGAAGAGGGTGAGATAGGGGAGGAGGAAGGGCTCTAGATTTAAAGGCTCTGTTATGCTGCCAGCCTAACTGAAATCTCCTAATAGCTGAAACTTGTTTAAGGAAAATAACCAAAGAAATAACCAGCGTTTTTGCTTGGAGCGCAGTGGGCGGGAAGGACAGCACAGGCTAAAGGAGCATCATTAACTGCTGGTGCCTGTGGGTACCCACCAGGAGAGCACAGCCTGCCAGCTCCAGGGAAGCTGAGATCGTGCTCAGTGCGTGCTGACTCCTTCCTTGGCATTTGTCCTGGCTCTGCTCCTTGCTTTTATCTTACTGCATAGAAATGCCCACAGTTCTCTCCCATAACCAAGCAGTCCAAGTTCCCCCAGTTCAGGGAGTTCTGAGCCGCAGCAGGTGACCTCACTGAGCACGTTCACAGCCCTGGGTCACCCCTGCAGCCTGTGTCGAGCATCCCAGCTTCTCGCTCCCGCCCACTGCTGGCCTCCCTCTCGGGCACAGAAAAGATCCCACAGCTCAGGTCCTGAGCACCTGCGTAGGCACCAGCACAGGGACAGGTCCCCTCCAGAGTCACTGCTACTGCTTCACTGACACAGCCAAGGAAGGGGAGAATCACTCAACTGGCCACCAACCAAGGCTCCAAACCCTCCAAACCCTGCTGCATCCTGTAGCTCGGAATTATGTTCTTTACCCCTCAAGCAATTTTTTGTTGGCTTATGAAAGTTTAGGAAAGGGTACTTATTGTATTTAACATTTGTAAAGTAGCTCATCTTCACAGATGCTTCTGTCCTGATATCTCTTACTCTCCAAAAACTCCATTATAGCATAAGTGGTAAATGATTTAAGTTTTGCTATCATGATCCGAGGAACATTCAACTTTGAATACCTGCCATCCACATTTTTAGAATGTTGAGTCAGAAAACCTGCAAATTGTAATGTAAGTCACAAGACTTATTATTTTTAAATAGCACTTGCTGCTTGTTCTTATATTGTATATTGATATCTTAAGTAAGATTTCAATTAAGGACTGATTAATCACACCCTGAGGATAATAACTCCTGCTTCTGGAAGCTTAGCTATTTAGTTATTTTATATTTTTTTAGCACTAAATATTCACAATTAATACTGTAGGAATCCTAAGACGCTGAGTGAAAACAACATGATTACTGCTCCTGTTATCAGAAATATAAACAAAAATATATTTCTAAATCAGTGTTAAAATTCTGACAATGTCATGAAGATACAGCTCTTCTAGACATTGCTAGAGCTAAACACAGAGAAAAATAATACTGGTTCTGGGATGATTAATTTAGAAGAGTGAACAGTTGCACCAAATTATGTAGCCTTGAACACAGAAGTGAATTTGTTTACTTGCCTTTAAGGCACACAGCACATAATAAAACTCTGCTATTTCTTCTTGAAAACTTAAGTAATTCTGATAAGTAAATATTACTGGAATGGAAAAGGAAATCAGTAAAAAAAAGGGAGTTGGAGAAATCAAATTACTTATGGCTCTACTTCAAGAAGGATCAGCTTACCAGTTTTTGAAAACTATTACCACTATTAACTACTAATATTGAACATTTTAGCTACTTGTAATTATTGCTAGCATAGGAAAGCCAGAGTTTGTCTCATGTTACTCTGAGACACCTGTAATAGATTCAGGAACTGTGTACGAAATGTCAGCTCTTACAATGTCAACGGGACTCGGCTACAAGGTAAAATTCATCCTAAATGTTTAAATTCTTGCATTCTACTACCTGTGTCTATGTAGGAATAGCGATCAGCTAAGCATTAACCTCCACGTAGCAGAGGGATTAACTACAAAGGGTTATCTGCTGGTCTACAAATGCATAAACCGTATGGAAACTTGACACAAATGTTGAGATGCAGCATTTTATCAGTTTGGCAACTGACCCTCCTCAAGGAGCAAAATCCAAAGCCAAGCCGACAAGTGGGTTTGAAACGGTTATTTGTCAATTTTCTTCACTCGTTGATATGTCTTACCCATTCTTTGCAAAATAGAGAAAAACAACCCGAAATTTCCAGCTGCTGAAACAAAGCTTTTTCTCTCATCTCCTCCCAAACATGCTAATCAACATAATTCATGGTAAGAAGGGAGGAAAATGAACAGCCTCACATGGATATTTCATCAAGATTCTGGAGAGCTTCATAAAGCAGCCTCTTTTAGAAACCATAAAATGAAACAAGACATTTTTCTGGGGTTGTCAGCAGGTAGATCCACTGGTTTTGTGGTAAGTAATCTCTTTGGGAGGAAGTCTTTGCTCTGATGTCTGTGTTGGATGTTCTGTGGCTCCCCCCAGCCGCACCAGTGCAGGTCTGTTCACTGGAAGAGGAGGCGGTGATGATATTGCTTCTAACAACCAGACTGAAGTATAGCCCGAGGCGATCTTCCAAAGCCCCCTCCAAACAGCCTCTAATTAATTTTAATCCTGCCACTCCAATGAGTCCCAAGAGTGCAGCAACCAAAACAAAAAAAACCTTCATCAAGTCATTCAGAAAAGCTTTGACGGCGTTGCTTCAAGATTTTAGGGCTCCAAGCAGAAAGCGCTGTAGAGAGATTTTATATGCGCTTTGCCTTCAGTTTCTTTATTTTCTGTCCTCAAAACCATAAAAAGACTATTTCTGATGAACAATGTCAATCCCATTCCTCTCCAGGACCCGCAGGTTCACTCTACCAGGTGGCTGGCAGGTCTCAGGGAAGCCCATTGTGGTCATCCATGGATAGCCTGGGCTAAGCCTGGCAGACCCATCCCCTTTGGGATCTCCTGCAGCCCTCAACCCCCAGCCAGAAAGGTTGTTTGCAAAAGTGAGACAGAAGCAAAACATGACTGACCACCATTCTGACACCAAACACCCAAAATCGTAACCTAAGTCTCCAGTGCCATCGTTGGCTTTTACACCAGTGCAGTACCTGTACATGGCAGGAAGAACTGCTCTATAAATGCATAAAACTACTTATTTTGTCATATTCTTGAGTATGAAAGTAGAAACGCTCATTCTATTTTTGCCTAGCAGGAGTGTTGCTATAATTGCTCACAAAGCTGTGTGAATATGAAATTTTGGGAATGCTCTCAAATTTAGCAGTAAAACTGCTCTGCATGGTGCAGTTCTCTGCATTTACCTTTCCACCAAATTTTATACAATTTGATTCTGCTGGAGGAAACACTCGGAGAAAACAAACTTCTAAAGCGCTACAGACTTTCTCCCAAACCGAATTTTAGGTTTGCTTGTGCTTTAGAATATTGATGATGGAAGATGTTTATAAATAGGATGGTGGTGTTCATGAAAGGGAGGCTCAGGAAGACAAGTACGAGCAATTTGAATGGGTGGTGAAGATTTCCTTGTGAATCACCTCTGTGAAAAATGTATTCCTCTGTTGGCTTATTCAATTTTAGATGCTTCATGGAAGGTATTAGGTGTCAAGGGTTTCTTGGAAAAAGGACTTTGGTTGGTTGGAGGTGTTTGTGTGAGGTGTTTGTGTGCTAATGACATATCAGAGAAAGGAAAACGACAGAGGACTGGATTGGAAATGCAGTCACACCCCCACACCCCCCATTGTATAGGTCATAAATTGGGGACCACAGTATTTTTTCCCACATTTCAGGTTCTGATTTAGGATACAGAACATACAGAATTTTTCTGCATTGCTCAGTGCATGGCCCCCTTTATTTACTTTCTACAATTCAAATGCTGCTCTGACATCCAAGTTATTAAAGTCCTTGTAAGATTTCTTCAAATCCATTGTGATACGAGGTGCTATTATTACCTCTATTTTACTGACTGCAGAGCTGAGATCTATAGTGATTAAAGGAAAAGTATCTTCTAACTGTGGATGCCTAATTAAGAAAGGTCTATAAACTGTTTTCTCAGAACACTCCTTATGTCTCCAAAATGGTCTTCAGTAGCAGTTGTGAGTACAAATTCAGACCCCTGCATCTCAAATGAACCATGAAGAAATTGAAGAATACCCAATTAGTAACAGTCTGTGAAAAGTTAGGTTGAAGTGAATTAACTAGCATCACAAAGGAAAAAAGGTGGCAAAGGAAGGGAAAACAATCAGTTTTCCAAGGCAGCATTCAACCATCTAAACCATCAAATAATCCATTCTTCTCCTTTTCTTAGGCTCATTCGCTACTTCCAACTTCTGGAGCAGACAAAAGCGGGGTCCTGCAGCCAGCTACATCCTGCACCACAACTTCTGGTCCTTCCTCCTCCTCTTTTGCTGGCCCCAGCAGGGGTCACTCAGAGCCCAGGAACAACAGACTGCCCAGTGCAGCTCACACTAGGGATGGGCAACCTATGGATCATGCTGGTCTCGTGGTGATGTGTCACCAAGCATCACCAACATTTTTTAGTTTTATCCCTGTGCTCCTGATATTAACTTTGTGCCCAACATGTGCCACACTGTGCAGCTAAGCCTGGCTTCAGCCAGCATCATCTGTCTCCACCTACATCTGGAGGCAGATGGTGCTGACAGGCTCCTCCTGCTTTCACCAGCCTCCTTTCCTGGAAAAAGCTGGTGCAATCCACGTAGCCCTTCAGAGACAGCAAGACCCTAGATGGGGACGATCGTATCTTATCCCCTCCCCTTAGCTGGTGGTGATCCTGCCTCTCCCCAACAAAGGGCCAGATGAGGACAGACCCTACGCGCTGACTTGAAGCCCATGTTATATTCAAATAGGAGGCTCCTCCTTCTCACAGGGAAGGGATGAGAAGTGCCAAACACAATTCTGTAGCTTCTACCATGGGGTGAAGATGTCAAACAGGAATGAAAGTTCTCAAGAGCATTAGAGATCTCTAGGGCAAATGCCCAAGCGTGGTACAAAATACAGCAGCTCGGAGCTGAAACTGAGGGATGATCTCAACATCTGGCTGAAGCGCGCTCACGGTGAACGGAGCCTTGAGGACATCTGTTCAGGTTTAACCCCATCCTCCTGAATACATGAGAAATGAGGGATGCGGAGCTTTCCTTAAATCTTACAATGTGGGTATAAACCATCACAGAAACTGCAAAAGATAAATATCTGATCCAAAATCCACCCACTGACAAATGTAAAGTTTGAAATCTGGGACGGAGATTTCTGGAAAATATGTTGGTAGAATTTCTTCATATAAACAAAATAATGTATCCCTAAGTACGTTTTTTTTAAAGGAATCAACTACTTCATCGGTGGGGAAAGAGAAGAAAGCCTGAGGTGGACACGAGGAATTTCCAGTCCAAGTGGTTTATGCCTGACAAAGGCAGAAGCAGCTGAAAACAGCATTTCATAGTCAGAAGTCTGGCTACCAGGGGTTTGTGCTGCGAAACGCTAGCACGGAATGTCTCGGAGTATGTCTGCAGGGCAGGGACACTGATCTGGCCAGATCTCTCCAGAGTTCACCGTGGCAGCAGATGACTTGTCAGGGTGATGCTCAAAGGCAGGGAAGCTGTGAGCACCCACGTGGAGTCCCCAGCCCGGAGGGCAGGAAAGGCTCTTCAGAGTGTCCTGGAAGCAGGGACGTGCATTCTGGGTCTGACAGCATGGAAAGGCTCAAAAGCTGCACTGTGTCACTAGCTGAGAAATGTTTCCTCCAAGTTTTTCTACTGAATGCCCTACAGAGTATTCTAGATTTACAGCAATAGGATGCTCGTGTGTAAAGAAATGCTTTCTGCTTCCAAGGTCTGCATATTCTACTCTATGAAATTCCTTGAGATCTTTTGAGTATCTACACGCTACCTCCTTGCAAACAATCCTGTAGTATCTGGAATGCTCCAAAGCGTCTGTGCCAAACACAGTGATTCATTGCACTGCTTTAATAATGGGTAAGAAAAGAAGCTTTTGAGTTCTGTAAGCCATAACAACTTTGAAAAGAACAAAGGACCCTCTCCAAAGTCACTGAAGTTAATAGAGCTCTTTTCACTAAAGCCTAACCTGAGTTTGTTGAGTGACTAAATATAAGCTGCCTGCCATCTCACTCAGGATAGTCTCTAGCTGTGGTGATAGTGGCTGCTCATTTTCTGCATCCCACTGCGATGAAACAAAATCATGGAAGATTAAACAAAGACCCTGATGGTCTATGGAGGTGATTGGAACCAATGAAATGGAACGAGTATTCTCTGAACTGCCTGCTCTCCCCAACACAGGCAGTAGCACACTTGGTCTTCCAGAAGGATTTTTCAGTCCTGTGCCTGCTTAAACAGTAAGCACTAATCTATAGCAAACAGATCAGTTGTGCACATTAAGGAAACTATTTTCTCTTCTCCTTCTCCAAGAACCACATTTCTCTGGCCAACACTGACAGAGTTCTCCCCTAGAAGACAACACAGAACCCACCTTTCCAGGTAGCACACAGAAAAAAGCAGGAAAAACATCAAGAGAAAAACAGTGAAAGACCATTTTTTGAACCTGGCTTTTAGGTCTTTTGGGACCAAACAGCAGCTTGCTGTTTTGAACCTGTTTCTTTCTACAGGCAGATATGTGGAGAGGATAATAGATCTATTAGCCATAAAAGGCTGAAGTGGGGGGGATTCTTCCTTAGCTCAAGAATGTAGACTGGTTTATCTTTCACAAGACACATTTAATTTAGTGGTATTTCAGCTATTCACTTTGTTTAAATACATTTTAACTATCTTACATATCCGCGTGGAAAACACTCATCAACTCTAAGAATTCGTTCCAGAGAATCTCATAGTTTATGGATTTAAACGGAAGACTCTCATGGTAACACCCAGCTCGTGAAAATTTGTTTCAGTTCAATGTTTCTCTTCTGTTGGATCCAACTACTCTTTTTGAACCTGATTTTCTCAGGATGTAATCAGGAAACAAGATTGCCTGCCTGGCTGTTCCCACCTCACTCCCAATTTGGCCAATTTCAACCAAAATGAAGGCACGTTAGAAGTCTCAAAGACATTTTGTGTGGCTACAGATGTTGACAAACACCTTCTTGTGTGGAAGAAATGGTGTTCCCGTGGAGAGAAAGGCCAGCTGCTGCACAGCGCATGCGCCGCAGCTGGCAGAGCAGTCAGCAAAAGCCTTGACTGCATTTGCCACAACACATTATCCCTCACCCAGCCAAACTTCCAGAAAGATGGAAAGAGCTGTAGTTATTGGCAGGGTCGATACAGGACATGGACGTGGCCTTCATGGAAAACTAAAGCTTGTGGATTTGCTTGCCCACAGACCAAATCACGAAATCATAGAACGGTTTGGGTTGGAAGGGACCCTAAAGACCATCCAGTTCCAACCCTCTGCCATGGGCAGGGACACTTCTCACTGTATTTCAGAAATGTGTAGTTTTAGGTTAAGAAGGACCTGCCATGTACAAACACTGAAGACAAGACTCAAGCACCTCATAAAACCTTTGAGCAGTTCCTTTTAGCATATTGGAAAAGCATTATGCAGCGCTGGGCTCCCCTGGCAAATGTTCTGCTGGTGTTTCCCTGCTTGCCAGTATGAGATAACCAACTCAGGATGGGTAGATGTGAGGATTACTGGGAATTAGAGAGAGGCTTTTATCACACTTGACATGAGCTGACATTAGTCCACAGCATGCAAAGGCAGGAAAGCCGTACCCACTGCTTCATCAGAAAAGCAAACACCTGCCCAGATCCCCACCACAACTTCCCCTGCCTGCTAATGGAAGGGGAGGGGGGCTCAGAATTCAGGAGGAAGACCATCCGCACCTCTACACTGCTCTTTTGTATTTCAATTTTCTCTGGCCAGTGGGGATGATTTTATAGCATCACAGCAGAACATTATCTTTTATACTTTGACAAAATGAAACCGAGTCCTTGGGATTTTTTCACCCATTGCTCTCTTGGCTACTTCACTGCAGTACTATTTCATTACTTATTGATTTTTCAACATGCTGTCTGCATCACTGTAATTTACACAAGTTCTGATAGCCCTCAGCGATTCTTAACACCTCGGGTGAGATCATGGAGTTCACCTGAGATAGCAAAGGTAGGCAACAAGTTCTTCGGCAAAGACGACAAATTGACAAACTTGATAGTCAAGGAGGAAATTCGAGCAGGTAGAGACATGTCATACCCTGAATTAGCAAGATACTTTTCTTAGCAAAATTGAATTAGAGCAAATTTGTACTCTAGAAATTACTCTCACACCCAGCTAATAAGAGACTGCAAAGTGTATGGCTAAAACCCAAGAAATTAATAATGCATGGCCCTTACGTAGCAGTTGAACTAATGCTATTTTTGTTGTAACTGGAGATAACCACTGGTCTACAGATAGGCTTGTTATTAGAGAATGCAGCTCATCACAAACAAGGACAGTGAACTACAAAGAGCTTCTCTTTCATTGAGGTAAGCAACTGCTTCTTCTTCAAGCACTTCTGCACGTTTCTACCATTTTGAATAACCCTTGTGGCAAGGGCAGTGTTCGCTTCGACCAGAAATGATGTCAAACCTGATGCCTCTGATACAAAGCGATGTAAGATCGGATGTGCCCATCTCCATTTTGCTACCTCAGAGCTCCAAAACAGGGATGGTTCTGCAGGAAACCGGGCACTGCTTAGCAAAATGAGCTCTAATCTTATCAGAGGGTCTGATCCTACTGGTATCATGAACACTGATAGCAATTCAAATAACTTTAAGAAGTGATTTGATACCACCTGGCCTTTCCTTCTTTCTGAGTGAACTACAAAATTCTTCAGACATTTTTTAAAATGCCTGTTCCTCTGTGGTTGGAATAATATTACTGTGAGCAATACTGACTTTTTAGCCTGGCTTCCCTCTCACTGAACTATAACTTGGGAAAAAAAGGGTTATATGGAAGTCTGTGATGACTTTTGGGTAAGGCCTAAAGGTCTCATGAACTCTTTGTTATAGACTGATGTATCTATGGATGCAGAAGTTCTTTTATCCTACAGGAAAGCAAAAGGCGGAGTGGAGCGAGGGTAAAATAAATGCATAAGGACCTTCAGTGGGGTTAACTGATGAGCTGGAAGTGTAGATCTCTTTCTTAGGTAGCACATGTTCATATGGCACAAACTCTTTATGGTATGCAAGAGTAACACCTGAAACTCTGCAGTTTCTCTCCAAGGTGGTGAGCTAGTGAGCATCTGCCACATCAAGAGCAACCAAGTGCGATTCAGATGGATGGGTCATCCTTCTAAAAGGGGCTGTCTGGAAGAAGAGGTAAATGCCTTGTGGGAAGAAAGGAAGTGCTCGTAGCCTGCCAGTTCAGGCTGTCAAAACTGTTTGTGATGGGGGAGCTGCTAACATGATTTTGTAACACACACATCAGGATACCTGTCCAATGTTCATAAGATCTTGGAAATCAGGACTGGGATGCGCCTCCAGAGGCCATCTGGCCGGCTTCCCTGTACCATGATCCAAACCAACAATCCTCTCGGTGCTGTATATGCCCTGCCAAAGCCTTTCAGTCCCAGTATTTTTATTTGGAGGTGGATTTCCCGATAATCTCACTGACTTTCAGTTTGGAGATGCTGTAAGAGAGCTCTTTCTAGGAGTACAGCAGTATCTGAAACAGCAGATAACACCCCACATCACCCTGCACACCTTTAACAGACCTTCTGCAAGCTTAAAGGATTTCTTCTACCGTGAGGCCGTGCACGTCGGAGGCCATTCCTGCAGTGTGTGTAGGGGTTCAGGCGCTCGTGGCACGGCTGTGTCTCTCTGGGGCAGAGACTGTGTTGCTGGTCTGTCTTTGTGTTTGGTCTTGGAGTTCATCAGTGTCCTTAGGCACTGTGAAAGTATAAAGAAGCAGAATAACCAGCCTGTGCTGTGGTGCAGTCTAGGACTTTCCTTTTGAATTCCAGCATTCAAGAGGGCATTAATACCAACTTTAAAAATACATTAAAACATTAGCCGCACCTTACACTATTGAAAAGCTTGGATGAAAAGAGAAATTCTTCCCCTGGAAAATATCCCTAACAACATACAAGTATTCTTAGATTTTATTCTTTCTCGAGCTGGCTTCCATGACATTATGATGTCAAGAAGTGGTAGAAATCTGCATTACCAGCAAGATGTTCAGACACTTCTAGAGAATTTCATAGATACTTTTGTGAGAAAAGACTTCCTGAATACTGAGAACTGCAAATTGTCCCACACATCGGGCAGGAGATGAGAGGGAGCACGAGGGCTCTGAGCTGTGCCCTCGGCAGTGGAGGTGAGGGTCCCTCCTCGGTGGGGCAGGTGGGTGCTGACTGCACATAGACAACACTTCCAGAAGACCTTCTTGTTTCAGAAGGTCTTACAGAGAATGGGACACGGAAGAAGACCATCTGTAGGAACTGGTGTGCTGACTGAAATGATGCTCTGGATTTCTCATGTTCTTATTCCCCCTATTCTGAGCTCCGTGTGATTCTGCATTTGTGCATTCCCTCAGTAAAACCAAGCGCTAGAAGCTGTCAGCCTCACACAGCAAAGAGTCTCCACCTCTCCACAGCACTGTGCCACAGTGGTCACAGCTACTGGTTCTAATTTTTATGCCTTAACCCTTAAATTGGAACCAGGAACCAAAATGGATTTATTACAACCCTGGATAAACAGTGTCTAAGGAATGGTAACACCACCACAACCTGGTGAGGCAATGCCAACGACGACATGGAGTTCCTCCTGCGGTGAAAGACAAAGAAATAGCAAACCTGTTGCCTCAAGCAAAGGGCTCTCAGCTTCCCATGCCACACACTGCTGCTCCAAGTCTCCTGTCCTGCCTTTAGCCATGCTCCTTTCACACAAGTGAGAGGGGTTTCAGTATCTCCACCAAAAGGACCTGATCCAGGCCAGACTCAAGCTGCAGATGAATCAGTTTTACTGCATGAAAATGAGCGAAGGAGAAAAGAGACAAAGCCAAAAGCAGAGCAAAGAGGATCTGAAAAACTCATAAGAATTGTTTATAAAAGGCTGCAACTGTAATTAAAAGCCTGTGAAATTCAACCCAAGGACTGCACAGAACCCCCTGCTGCTTCTGTTCAGCTGGAAAACTGCACTGCTCTCATTTTTGATAGTACTTTATTTAATCAAAAATGCTAAGTTTTCAATAAAAAAAGTCCTTTATGTACATAATTTTTTTTTGGACACTCCAGCAGGCTGCCACCAGGAGCTTTAAATGAAATCCACTCAGGTCTGGCTGGACCCATCACTCAGCCTCTCTGCATCCCACAGTGGGACCAACAAAACCTGCCAGACCTGTGATGTCCAGAGCAGGCCTTGCTGGGGTAGCAGGAGGCTCTCTGGTTCAAGAAAATTGCAGTGTTTAGAGTACAAGTATTTTAGTTTGCTGGAAATCAGATTAAAAAATTACGCTTCAACTCCATTTGGATATTTCAAAATATTGAAATTCTGCACGAAGCAGAAATCCCCCATTTCTAGAAGCTGTATTCATTACAACTATTTAGAGTGATGTATTGACTAACTCAGGAAATCATATTACACATAATAAAGTTTACTTCAAGAATATCAGTGTTTCATAAAACTCAGCTCATATCTTCAGAAGAGAATTAATTTTGATGTAAATATTTTAAGTAGTAAATAATCTGTTTCTTTATCATTTGTCCCAGTGCTAAACTAGCCAACCTGTTACAAATCTACACTGTATCTCATATTCATTTATAAATGCCAATTTCCAGCTATTGGGAGCTCGATGCATATTTCTGTGCTCTCTGGTGTACATAGTCCTCTTTATACCCTAACTGTAAAGCTATTAATATCTTCATTATTGGACTGCAAGCATCCTTACATTCCTCCTCAGAAACCAAAACAAATGAAAAAATAAAAGCCAAAATGGGAAAAATCAGTGCATATGGTCTTTATTGGAGTCAAAAAAGCTTTTTTTCTTTTAAAAAAATTAATTTGGAGTATAATTCTTAAATATCAAATATTTGCATCTCCAACAATCAAATTAGATCTCAGCCAGCTCTCTGATGCTCTTGCAGAGGAAGGACAGAGATGACTGGTCTGACACCTGAATACTTTTTCAGAAGCTCCAACGTGCTTCTTACAAACTCTTTATTAAGAGATTCAAGTATGACCACAACAAAAAGCAATCTGGTTCCAGATAAACAGAGATGGCTTTTTCATTCTCTTTTTTTTGGGGAAACACAACTGTTAAATTAAAGATGGAAAAACCTTTCCTAAGTAATGCCAAAGCTGTGGAGTTAAAGACAAAATTTAGAAACTGGAACCAAAAAGTCTTCAAGTTCCTTCAGTGGCCAGACTGGTGTGGCTTTGCATGTGCACTTCTGGTTTATTTGTTTTTTATTGTTTTTAATCAAGGTAGCACCTTAAGCTATTGCTTTGAAAAATTGGCAAGTATTTGCTTAACACTATGTCTGTAAATAGGGACAAATTAATATTAATATTTACTGACCTGCAACAATATGTTTTATTCTGTGACTTTAAAGGAAAACATGAATGACCTCACAAGAACCTTAACTGCATCACTTCTGGACTTTGCTTTTTTATAACTCCCACACTATATTAAAGCTTTTTCTGTTTCACAGACCAGTGCCTGTGCACACAGGTGTGAGCACACACTCATGCATATTCACTTATTTACAGTTTTGATTGCATGAAACTGTCTGTCAGCGTTGTGTGAGTAACGCCAGGAAAAGATACTCTTCAAAAAATCAATGCTCTGAAAGTGCTGTTTTAGGGTTGCAGTAGTTGTTGGTTGTGTTTCTGAGTTATTCCTATTGACCTGAGTTCAAAAACAAGGTATTGATTTATAAAGTACCTTCAGTAAATAAATGCACATTCTTCCTGCTACCCCTAATAACCTGTAGCATACAGAGCAGGGTTTCAGCAGGAAAGTGCTGCACAGCGTGTCAAGAGTTTCCCAAAAGCTGGTGGACTTCTTGGATGGAAAGGGTAATGGAGAGAGCACTACAAAAGCAATGTGATTGACGGGGCTGTGAGAAGGAATAAAAGAGGGGGCAAGAAATGAGAAGGTGACGACTCTTTTTTAAAGGAAGTCCTGCAAACGATTAGGTTTGTTGTGTGTTTGCAAGTGACATACAGAAAAAACTTGTATAACTAATGGTGTGCACAGAGATTTGCCTCCACTTGTGAACACTTAGGAAGTATTTTTAACTTTCATGATGAATGCATCCGTCTCTGATTGCAGGATGAAGTTTGGACTAATTTGTAGATACAGGTTTTAATTAAAAAACCACAAAATAGCCACCAGGATTTAGAATAAACCTGCTACATCTAAATTGGCAACTGTTTACAGGCACGATCACCTGAATCATAGAATGGGTTGGGTCGGAAGGGAACTTGAATCCCACCCAGATCCAACCCCCTTGCCATAGGCAGGGACACCTCCCACTGGATCAGGGGGCTCAAAGCTCCATCCAACCTGGCGTTGAACATCTCCAGGGATGGGGCAGCCACGACCTCTCTGGGCAACCTGTGCCAAGGCCTCACCACCCTCACAGGAAAACATTTCCTCCTAAGATCTCATCTGACTCTCCCCTCTTTTAGCTTAAAACCATTCCCCCTCAACTTATCCCTGCACTCCCTGACCAAGAGCCCTCCCTGCAGCTTGACCACACCATCACAAAACCCAGCACTGCAACAACGCTGTCAGCATTACCACGGTGAGCCACATCCAGCTTGTGACTGCTGCTACAGCACAAGCACCTGGCCATGAAATCCATGCACCTAGGGACTTGCATCAGGCTCTTAAAGCCTGCTACAGCTGCTGTTACTCTAATTTGGGATTACCATCACAAATACGGCTGTCACCAGCACTGTGCTGTTTTATCAGATACGAAGCTTTAGAGTGAAAGATATCCCATATTTTCACTTTACCTTACAATATCACTTGAAACCAGTATTATGGGAAATGAGGCAAATAGGAAGGTTAGCAAAATAATCTGAAGAAAAAGATATGCAAAAAATATTCGTGTGAGGTGACCATGTCCGGCCCGATAGTCCATGCTTTAAGTCCTTCATATTGTATTTACTGTCCACAGACTCAAAATAACAATCTAACTTGCTCGGTATGAGGACCTGGCTATGCTGTGATCACAAATTTCTGTTACACTTGTACTTGTGTGATGAAACGCCTTTGCTCCTCAGTAGTTTTCAGTCTGGGAACCATCTCACCTGAGCATCCCCAAGGACAGCCAGCAGCAGACTGCAGGGAAAACAGACCCAAACTGGCAAATCTGAGAGGAGACCTGGGGAGGCAGCCTTTATCCAAAGTGTGTATTCTGATTTAAAAGAAAAGATTTCTGCCATCACTGTATTCCAATCCTGAGAGGGCTTTTTCTTCTAATGCTAAGACTGCAAACAAGGGATGCCTGCACTAGACCAGGTTTCCATTGCCAGCAAAGTGACAACGTGACAACCATAAAGATGGTTATTAAAATAAGAGAAACAGAATTATCAACAAAGCTGTGCTCTCACGCTGTTTCAAAGGATCGTTTCTATTTAGCTCTTCCATAGCATCTTTCATCTTATTTCCCAATGCAGACTTAAAGGAATTAGACAGTTCAACGAGGCAAGTAGTAAGAACAAAGCCGAGCGCTTTGCTGCAGCACTCCTGCTTTGCTGTTACTGAGAAATCAAGTTGTTTGGGAAGTACAAAAATTCATCTGAATTTTCATGCATTCAGAAAGATTATAATGCCCATATATTGTCCTCATTTTTACTGCTGTGGAGTGATCTTGTCAACAATCAATGGTCTTTTTATTGCCAGTCTTTATCTCTCACCTGTACCCAGTGCACAGTCCCAGCCCGGGGCTGAGCACAGCTGTAGCATCTGCTGGAAATTTTCCAGTGCAGCATCCTTTCAGGAGATTTGTAAGCCACAAAACACTTTGTGGGGATGTGTCAGTTTAAGCCCATCTTGTGAGCAGTCCCGGCAGGTTTCAGACAGACACCTGGCTCCCCTCTCCAGCCTCGTACACCCCTGCCATGCCTCGGCTGCTCCCACCCGAAACTGAGGGTCCCACCAGCACCCCACGCTCCCCATTTGGTGCTCCTCTATGGTGGCCATCCTCTAACACCAACGTGGTTGACTGGGTCTCGTGCTTTCCTAAAGCCATCAAACAAACAACTACTAAGATGAAAGGAGACAGCTGTGTTGGTAAGCACATCTCAGCAAGACTTCCTAAAACCTGTATAAACAATAAATATTTCAAGTTTTGATATTGTTTATGAGAATCTATCAGTTTAGCTCATTATGAAGGGAAAGACAAATGCATCCAAAATTAATGAAATTTTTCAGACAATAAAATTTTTAGAAGCACTGCATGTTCATGTTAATAGTTTATGAGTTTGAAGTGGCCGATCTATCCCTATTCTTACTATCGTAAACCATTTGGATGACAAATGCTACATGTATTTTCATAATATCGTTATAACTTAAGTTCATTTCATAGTTTTATTTCATATTCCTCAAACCTTGTATTTCAAAATTTATGATCTTGCTACAAAGGTCATACACGAACAAGCGTAAGTCCTCTAAGATCTGTTATTCAGAAACACTAAGCTGATGTTAGTTTAATTGATTCTGTGGAAGCAGCGATGCTTGTAACTCCTGAGAATAAGGGCTTTTCACAAACTGGCAAACTTTCCAGTGGGTAAAATAAATATTCTTGTATCCTTATGTTAGAGGGTTTATGGACAGCACACAGTTATATCAACACACCACTTTAATGCTGCAGTTCAGTTTAAATACTGTATCCTGAAGATCTAAACGACCACAAGCCACAGACAGAAGCCGCTAACACCTCCCAACTGTTTCTTTTCTTGGGTGCAAGCTGAATTTAGAGCAGGGCCCAAAGTAAAGCCCAAAGACTGCAATAGCCTGGATGGTTATGGGAGCCCAGGGTGACCCACGTTGCACTGCCAAGCAGCCAAGTGATCCCATCTACCAGCAAATGTGCCCTGGAGGGTCCCAGCAGCCTCCCTGCCACCCCAGGCTGTTCACTGCACGCACTACCACGATCCTTCAGAGCACTGGACACACCTGCTATAGCACCTCTGAGCTTTGCATGTACAGTTTCCAGGACAGATGTAATAAAATGAATTTACTGCCCCTTTTCCCCAACAGGATTAAAGAAAGGTAAACCAAGAAATTTTGTGTTCTCCAAGGAAAGGCCCCTCGAACTTATGTATGTGGCTGGGAGATTTTTCCTAAGTAAGTCTTGGAGTAAAACTTCTCATCTCCTTTATACAGAGCTCAGAAGAAGACACAGCAGTTTGATTTTGGGGATTGCTTCACTTTGAGACAGCAAAGATTTAGCTGCAGGACTGCTTGTGAACTGGGGTGCTGATGTCTCCCTATGTGAGGAAGCAATTCTGAGCCTGGCCAGAAACACGGGCCTAGAAAGCTGAGTCGATGCTGCAGATTAAGGATATAAAATTAATTACACAAGCCTCGTAAAGTGTTATAGAGCAAATCACAATCAAACCAGGGCCGATGACAGCAGATACATGATGGGAGGAAGACCAACAGCCTGTCAAAACCCTTGTGCACGACCCACACCTTCCTCCCATTCCCGGCCCCATTTCTCCCCGTGCTTGCTCTGCAGGATGGGTTTCCGCTCCCCACCTCCTGGCCAGGCAGATGTGAACCCAAATTCCACAGCTGCACCACAGACAAGCCCTAAACTGGAAGCAGCTGGGCAGCACTGTCTGAGCCAGGGCCCAGCGCCCACCAGCCATCGCTCCAGCGCCCAGAGGGACTCTCCTCCACACAACACAACCATTCCAGGACTAGGACTGGGACTCCTGCTGTTACCATCACAACAGCTGGGGCCAGACCAAGGTCTCCCCAGCACCGTACCCCTGCCTCTGCGTGGCAGGGCTACAATCTGTGCTCCCCACACCCTCCCTCCGCTCGCTCATGGCCCAAGCGCTGCCCTGCAGGAGGAAGAAAACCGAGCACTGTTTTCCCTGGTAGGTTTTCTATGAGTTTTGCTCATAATAACATTATGGTTTTCCCTGCGCTGGCAGTCGGATAAGAGGAGCCTGCAGCCTTTGGAGGGATCGATCCGATCGATCCCAGAGGCTCCATGTCATTTCCAGGGGATTTGCTAAAGAAGCTACTTATGTCCCTTTTTCATTTTCACCAACTCATTACCAGCTGCTGCTGCTCCCTGCATCTCAGCAGCACCTGCAGGAATGAAACCGTCCACTCCCATCCGCCTGATCCTGATTTAGATACCTTTTCCACAATTAAACGCCACCGCTCAGAGCCGAAGGCTCCGGGCGGGTGATGCCAGCGCACGGGGTTCATTACCCACCTCTCCCCTCCGTGCAGGCACACACAGACACTCTTTTTTCTCATTTTCTTTTTTTTTCTTTAAAGGGCAGCCCAGCACCAGACTAAGCAACTGATCCCCTGGCTTAACTTTTAAATTAAGACCATTGTAAATTTGGGAACTTGAGAAGAGATGAAGAGGACACCCATAATCCTTTGCAAATGTCAAGTGGCTCTCAATATTGGTTACTTTTCAAAGGTAGCTAGGCTACAGCGTGCTGCAGTAATGAAAAAGCCCTGCCAGGCCCACTCCATAGGGCTTCAGTCAATATACATAATATTATTGGGCTTTGAAAGGATTAAAGATTGTTTCTTTTGCTTCCTTGTAATATGGTGATCGCCTGTGCTTTAAACTCCAAATGTGCCTTCTCCCTCAGGGAAGGATTCCAGAGCCCTTGGGATGCCCCTCGCTGCTCCCTCTAGCGTGCCCGAGCCTGTCCCAGCTATGCCCAGCACCCTCGACTCTCTGCCCTCAAGGGCTGCCACGGCTTCCCCAGGATTTACTTGGTCCATTCAGTCATTACAGCTAACAAAGGCATTTCACCCTTCTTCCACACCAAGAGACAGAAGGGGAATCAAGAATTTTTTAAAATAAAAGCTAAACAACACTGAAAGTGTCCAGTTATCAACAGGACCCAAGGGCTGACTGGAAAGTGTTGAAATATTTGGAAAAAATAACATTTTTCTCTACATACTACTCAAAAAAGTTCATAGACCTCTGTTTTGACTGCAAGAATGCAGTTGTTAACAAACACCCATTAAGTACAAGAAGTCTTAATCATTAGCACTTATTTGAATCTCCTCCTATCCTGAGCCATCACGGCAGCTTTGTCAGGGGAGGCAGGATGAGACCCCAAAGCAGTGTGACTCCTAATGTTAGACCTCCTCGTTGAATTTGGTGTTTCTGACAGCATCACCTCATGCAAAAGCACACACAAACCTAGACTTAAGGGGTCTCGGACAGAGGACATTGCAGCTGAAGTAGTCAAACCTGCATTTTTTATCTTTTCACACTTGTATTTTCTTGTTCTGCTATTTAATTCATACTATTTCACTGAATATTGTGATATTTTTGTCTCAACTACCTTCTATATTTACAGCAGGATTCCATTTGAGTCTCCTTTTTACAAACTCAAATGTGAAAAGTTTTGGCAAGCCTCTGCTCTCAGTTATATTCAAGAGAAACAGAGAACTTGAGATTCCCCTGTAGGAGAGAAGAGTGTTTGGTGTCCTGGACGTTGGCAGAGCCCGACACTCCCTGCCTCCCTCTGGTCTGGAGTGAAGCTCCCATGATTCAATGGCAAAGATGGGGGCTTCCAACACCTGAGCTGGTACAGTTTATTAGATGTGGACTGATCCCTCACCACTGAATCTTTACTGAAGGCATTAATGCTGAAGAGTAGTTGAAAAAAAGTACTGGTCTCCCCTTACTATGATCTTCAGCCAATGAGGCAGAGACTAAAATCTGCAAACCAAGCAGGTGAAGCAGCAATATCTTAAGCTCAGACCATTGAAACAGGGATGGGAGAAAGGCTGATTTACTTTGGAAGCAGAAATGAGAAGGTATGCAGTATCACAGCACCGTAACACACGGCAGCGCAGACGTCCTGGCACAGTAAAACGCACAGCGAGGTCTCACGCTTGCTGTTCCTGGCTGTGCTTATCCCGGTGGGACTCCATGAGCAGTTGCACACTGAACATTACCCGGGTGAGTAACTTTCCATTTCAGCAGAAGACAGGAAAAAGGGGAAGAGGAACTGGAGGAAATGTTAGAAGTTTTTAAACACAGTATCTTAAAAACCTAAATCTCAGGAAAATTTTTAACTGAAACCTAATGAAAGTGCTTCTGCAGGCTTCAAGCCATTAATCCTAAGCAAGGCTTCCCTGCTTTAAGGGCTGATCCAACGTCTACTCTGTTCAAAGAAAAACCACGTAGCTATGGCAGTGACTAAAGCCTTTGATTTTAGATTTATTTAAAAAAGAAAAATGTTCTGTATTAAACCTGCAATAAATAATATGGAGCGCTTACAGACTAGATTACTGGGCATTTCAGGTGCTAAAAGTAATTATTCTGAGGTCAGGTGGGATAACCAGAGGAGTGCCTTCTCACTGAAGTCCTGCTGCCCTGACCCGTTGAGGCTGAGCTCCAGTCAGCTCTGACACAGCCAGTTTAGTTGGTTTTGGAGGTTTTGGATGAGCCCTGAGCTAGCCAACATTCTGGCCACTTGGATATGGAACTGTTCATAAATATCCGATTTAAGAAGGATTTTGGTAATTTTGCTGTATTACCAGAAATAGAGTAATCCTTACAAAAATTTGCTGTTTCTCTCTATTATAATGCAAATTCCTTCCAGAAGGATAAAAGAATGAGCAACATATGAGGATCCAAAACCTGAGGCAGCCTGAGTTCTTAAGCATTTACCTTGACTTTCCAGGGCAACTTGCATCCAAAATGGAATAACTGAAAGGTTCCAGGTGTCTCTGGTTTGTCTGATGCTAGTGAGGATGGGCACAAAGACAGCAATGACAGAACAGTTTAGCAGCTGATATCCTTTATGAGATACCTAGAGATATCATAAACTTTCCTAACATCTTGTAAGTATTTTATAAATGTCACAAAAATCCCACTCAGACTTCAAAGGGGCTGTAAAACCGTTGAGCTCAACTGCAGAAATCTGCAGGTGAGGAATCACACGTTAAATGAGGGGAGAAAGAAGAAAGAGAACCAAGAGAACAGAATGAGACCAATACAGAGAATGGAGGCATGGATATTACAGCAAGATAATGGGGAAAAAAGGGAATATGTACTGAAATAGCATCTATGTAATGACCAGGAGATCTCTTCTCAAACAAACTCTCTTTATAGGTCTCTCTCACTGTCGCTTTCTTCTTCAGTGATCACAGAAATCTCAGCCTTGAGTGGTGCTTCTTGTCTGGCAACTTAGAGAAACGAGACCTAACCCTGCATTGCCTGCAGGTATTACACCTACCTCTACTGGTAAAAGATTCTTAAACACATTTTTAAAAGACTACAGCACAAATAGCCCAAATCCATTAAAGGAAGTGAATTTAAAAAAAAAAATAATCAAAAGATTCTAGACTGATGGGGGGATAAATTAGAGTTTAAATACCTAACAGTTGTTCACGTATCACTTTGGGGATTTTGTTTTCCTCTTAACGGTAATTTTAATTTGAATTTTCAGGCCAACAGTGGTATTTCTTGAGAAATCTATACCATTCTCCTAGCAGTTTCCTTTAAATAACTGATGGATCTTTACAATCTAAATTCCAATTTAAAAGATTTGTCTGTAAGAAAATCCCAGTCTCAATAAAAGGTAATGCAGCTGAAGCTCTTCAAGCCAGGCTGATGGCAATAAAGCAGCAGTGAGTTTTTATTAGCTAGAATAAGTTAACAGAGTCCTAGTAATCCTTCCTATTACCACTAAACACCTGAATACAGATGCCACATTGTAAGTGAAGATGGATTTTTAATTTCTGGAAAAGTAAGATCCCATGCACAGCTTGTGCTGGGAAGGTGATGAAGGAGGGAGCCGTGTGCATTAGATCTTTGCCAATAAAAGGTTTCACATTGCAGAAGTCCATGGATGCTGCAGAATGGTAAAGTCATTCATCACATGTATTTAAAGTTGAATTTGCTGATATTTTATGGTATTGGATTTTATTTCTATTAACATTTTATGCTGAAATTACAGAATGATTCGTGAGTACTGAATTTTTGATTGCTTTTATACTTGCTGGGACACTATTAACGTTGATTTACGTTAATAGCACTGTAAGAAGATATTAACAATGAAATTTCCAAAAGCACTTAGCATCCCATAATTGGAGTTAAATGACAAAAAAAATGAGGGGATAATAAAGTATATAGAGAGACAGAATTTTTGACAATACTCCCCCTAAACTGTATTTTTCAGGAAGAATTTGTGCAGGACAATTTCATAAAAGAATAAAGTCACCCATCAAGAAAGAGAACACTTTCTGTACTGACTAAGCAACGTGATGGCAAACTGAGATGTAGGCCAAGCACCACCTCCCTCAGGCACCGGAGTCAAACCGGGGAACTCAAGGGAATGATATGGATTTTGCATCTTCGCACCAGATGGGTGCTGACAATGCCAGGTCTGCAGAGCGCTTCTCTGGACTGAAACCCAGGAAACAGCAGTGGGAAGCTGATACAGGAATGACATTAAACAGGATAGAATTAGCTAAGACTTGTCTTTTGATGCTGAAAGAATGAAGTTGCTCAATTGAAGGATATAAAACAGAGGTGAAGAGCGGACAGATGTGGGGCAGGGAGCAGCAGAAGTGAGGTGTGCTTGTCTCCGATCCAACCCTCTCCTTGTACAGCCGCATGAGACACTCTCCATGTGGATGGAGTTGAATAGATCTGTACTAAGCAAAGCTCTAGCCTAACAAAATCCCTGCACAGCAATCTGAACGAGCTGTTCCCAAGGGAAAATCCAAATTAAAAAGCTTCAGATTTAAATAAAACTTTCTCACTCGATAGTCCATGCACAGAGGCAGTGACAAAACCTCACAGCACCCGTCTACCTTCAACGCCTTGGCCCCTTCTGACTCACTGCTTCTTGGTAGTCTCCGAAGAGCCTTGGGTTCTACTGATGGAAGTCCTCAGCAAGTCTAGATGACGAAGGTACCCCAAGGAGCAGACACAGATGAACGTTTTCAATTTCACTGCATAAAATCTCTCTTAAAATAGAGTAGTTTCTATGCTTCATTTCAATCATGAGCATATCTTGGGACATTCAGTAAACTCATCCTGAAAATTAACAAAATGGCTTGGTAAAAGCTGCTATCTGATCCAATGGGGCTGTTTTCACATCCTTATGCATTTGTGGTTGAGGGACGCCGGACATACGACAGCCAAGGAGGTGCTGCAGAAAGTGCCTCACTCTACAGAATATTCAAGAGGTGAAACTATCCCAGAGAATGCTCATTTCACAGAACACTTGTGATTTTCTTTGATCTGAAATCAGGCTAAAACAAACTTAATTTTTTTTGCAACAACACTTTCATAAACTCTATTTTGACATCACTCATCGATTGGTTTTAAACCTTCCCTTTCCATTAAAAAAGCATCAAAGTGTTTTTTGTTAAAAAGTGCTGCAATGCACTTCGCTGTTCTCAACGCATGCAGTTAAGTTGCTCGTTTAGTCAAAGAACATATAGGGCAATGTGACAAATTATATGAAAACTTGGAACAAAAAAGTTATCTTGAAACAAAGATCTTAAAATAGACAACATAAAGAAACAAAACACAATGCTTGATTTGCTTCTGGAAACAATGCAAAAAGTGTTTGTGTAGATGTGTTTTAGCAGTTTTGTTTAAATGACAATTTTGTGGGGGTAAGAAGAAAGAAGATATGTCAAAACACGTTCACTCAGTTTGGATCAAGAAAATAACTATGAAAATATTACGCTGGAAGGTCATTTTGTCATTTTACTCTGACCAGGCAGGAGTTTTGTTAAAAAGAAACCGTATCAGTGTAATTTTATGGCCCAGTAAAATGTGGAAGAAAGTCATGTTGGAAGTCAAATTACATAGTAATGAATGAAAAGTCTTGGCTGTACTTTGGAAAATAAACATGGAGCAATAGCAATCTTTCCAAAGTGATGACACATCGGGTGAGTGATTCAAAAATGACAAAAGCCAAGGCAATCTGAAGTCGGACCAAAGCCAGCTCTGTTTGAGATCTACAGACTTACTGATTTTAGGGTCAGAGAGGATGCTGTGATCTCACAGTCTAATGATTTCATCCCCAAATTTAGATATGAAGCTGCTGTCGTGGCTTTTTTAATATAAAAATATATATAAAGAAAAGCATAAATATCAATTTAAAGCCTTCAGCTGAATAGAAGGGTTGTTAAGTTGGCTGATTACTCCACCTATTATCAACACACAACTTCTCTCCAGTCCAAACTTGTCGAGCTGTAGGTTACAGACATTGGCACCTGGAGTTACCAGCCGGGGAGCAAATTCTTTTGTCTGACCCCAAACAATAAATGTACTGGTCAGTAAATGCAAAATTTGTTATTATCCAAAAGCAAAAAGAATTTTTATGCCAAAAGATCAGACAATACTCCCTTTCAGTGGAAGAACAACTGTTTCACAGACAGAGGTCTATTTTAGCTGCACCTTCACCTTGTTATAAACAAACAAAGACCCAACCTGTACCCCTTTTATCAGCAGGAACCACATTTGCCTACACATCTGTCAGCAGACCAGAGTAAATAGATCAAATGGAGCTGACATGCTACTAAATTTAATATTCCTCCTCATGTCTTTAAAATTCCTATCTACCCGTGCATTTAAAAGGTAGTTTTGTGGACTTCTTAAGTAATTATATTTCAATAATAGGAACGAGTATAAACATATGGAAACCTATCAACAAAACCAGTAGATAGCACTGACCGATAGGTAAATTAAAGCTGGATTGATGGATGGATAACTTGGATGTATCGTTAAATTGGCATATGATTAGAAAAAACCAACAGATCAAATACTTGTGTAGTGCCCCAGTACAGCAGACTGATAAATCCATATCCAAATTAACAACTAGATAGACACCCTAATTAACAGCTAAGCAGACATAACGAATGGGTGAGTGCTTACACAGTTGGGGAAGTAGTTGACACACAAACACAGAGTCAGGTGCAGAGCCAGTGAAACCAATGGACAGGCACCAGCGTGTGAAGGAGAAACACAGAGCTACAGAACCAGACAATGCTAGGCAGGTGAGGACACAAACTGTCCCTCATGCCATCACTTTCCTGGATGTTCTCTCACAGTCTGTTTCCAACTTACTCTGTAGAAAGCACCACCGCCGGTGGGACTGATGCTACAGCCTGAGGGGACCAACACTGAGAATACTGCCCCAGGAGAGCAAAGATAACACCAGGGCACCAGAAAACGACCATTTCTGGAGCAGAAGTAGCTGAATGGTATGTGAAGAAGCTTCTGGGAACAGCAGAAGCTGTGTCCCTGAGAGCAAGCATCAACCTCGTCAACTCTGAACCCTCTGAACCCTCCCCACTGTCCAGCACCTCGCTCGCCTCTCGAAGCCACGCCACTGGTCAGCGTCTGCAACATCTCAAGTGGAAAAATGTAATTTTATTAAGGCTCTTCTACTTTCACATTCAGCATCTGCACTGCAGCAGAGCATACAAAGAAAGGTTATGAAGAATTTCTCATTACGGCCATGGGTGCAGGATTCATAACATCCTCCAGCCAACCTCTGTTTGCTTCCCTCTGTTAATAAAGAGCACTCTGGGTCCACCTGCCTCCCCAGCCCCTCGCGGTGCTGCCTACAAGTGCCCCAACCCTGGGCCACCCAGTGCATCACCCCCACATCCTTCACGGATGGGAAACTCTTTCTGCTCTGCCTTCTCTAAATTCTTATTTCATGGGCACCTTCGTTTGCAAACCTGCTCTTGGAGGCCCAGAGCTGTAATTAATCCATGTCACAGGAAAGATGTAGTGTCGGTAGAATTTATGACTGGCTCTGAGCCGCCGTGATGAGCAGGGGCACCTTAGCCCCTTGTGATATAAATGCCTCTGCTAATTGGATTGCGGGAGCTAATCAGAAGCAGGAGAGAGAATGAAGGCGCTCAGCCTCCCCGCTGCTGGTGCAGGCTGATAAAGCCGGCAGCTGCGCTCCAGGAGGAGGTGTGGGAATTGCATCCCCACGCGGAGCCTCGCCCAAGATGGCTACTGCAGGGTGCCCACGGCTGCCACGGCCAGGTGTGGCCACGCAGAACAAGGATGGGAAGACCACAGTCAGTCAAGGAAGGTTTTACCACCCACCACGGGCAGCCCCGCGCAGCGGTGCACGGAGGGGTGTGCACACGCACACAGGTGTGTCTGGGAGTGTGCGAGGCTGGTGAAAAGCCTGCACTGCCCTGGCAGGCTGTCTCCAGTCAGAAGCTGTCAGGGAAGCCATGAGTATCCCAATGGGCTGCTCCTGCAGGCAGCACCATGAACACCCTGGGTCAGGGTGGGCAGTGGCACTGGAATGGCTGCCTGACCCGGCCAGTGTAGCAGACAACCCCACAGCTACTTACCAGTGCTTGGGGGCCCCACTGCTGTCCTCAAGCATTAGGAAGGGGACTGAAAAGTCAATGATCCCAATACCGTGTCTCTCAATACCTTCAGTACGCGCCTTTCCCCAGAAAGACCAAACCCCAGAGGGTTTAAGATGGAAGAAACATGACAAGGACGCTCCTGAAGTAGGTGTAGTGTTGGCTACACCAGGAGCAAACTGGGCAAGTGTCACCTGCTACGTGTTCCACACTCCATATGGGCCATCGGATGGTGGGCAGACAAGTGGGAGGTGGCTCCTGAGGCTGGAGTCAGGATGCTCTTGAGATGGCTACAACACCAACCTTTACCACAGCTTCAAGTGCCGTGATCGTCCCCACCTCCTGGCCAGGGCGGACCTGCTCATGGGGAATAGGGAAGAGCCCTGGCCAGAGAGGTCTGACCTGACTCTTCAACCGCACGTGCACAAACCAGGCATGCACAGGTCCCTGCTGGAGAATAAGAGGGTTTTTTTGCCATCCATAGATTTCCACATTCAAATAGCTTTTCTGTCTTCTCCAAGTCCTTCTTATTGCCCTTTATTTTCGCCTTTGCCTCCCTTTCTTGCAAATACATGGATTCGAAAGTAAATCCTGAAAATGACGACTAAAACCAGTAATCCCTCCTTACGGAAATACTTTTCCACCTTCTTAAATCTTTTTGGAGGCGCAAGGGAGAATAACCCTTGTATTTATGCAAATTTAAAAGTGGCGTGTGATGATGGAAACAAAACAGTGCTGGACCGCAGCCAAGGCATGGCACCGATGGGGCCTCTCAGCTGCTCGCCTCCCGATTCTTCAGGGGAAGCAGCTGTAGAGAAATGAAAATACAGAAGCCCTCGCGCACACCCGCCGCCGCCCGCGCACGCATTCCAGCACCCGTCACCTCGGAGGCGGCAGGACGCGGGCTCTGGCCAGGCACTGCCTGCAGACGCTGCCCGAAGCACCCTGTCGTCCCCCACAAGCCTCCCTGTCCCGCTGTTCCCGATTCCCCTTTCAGGAATTTACAAACATTTTCCGCAGATCAATATCTGTATTGATTATTCATTGTGAGCGAGCCGTGTGTCTTTGGTGATCCAACCTGGCAGAGTGAGCAGCCAAAGGCTGCTGCAGTTACGGGGGGAAAAAAAGGATAAAGAAAGATCCACAGAAGGCGAGAGGGACCCAGATCTCGCTGGGTTTGCCACTGTCGGCAACGGAGACGGATGGAGAGGAAGGAAGGAAGAAAATGGGAATGGCATGAAAAGGAATGAAGAGAAAAGGGAGCTGAGGAGAGAAAGCAAGAGCAGAAAAAACAAAGTCATCGCTGGAGAACTGGTGCCGGGGCACACCAGCAGCCTGGAGACATTCCCAGCCTCGCGCTCGCCGTTCTGCACACAGATGCGTTGGACTTATTGCTCTGGGAGCAAAAAGTGACTCACGGTTTTGGTATCTGCTACGTAAGAGCTTTGGGGGGATTCCTTGGCTGGCTGACAGAAAGGGAAGAAAGCAGCAGCAGTGAGGTAAAACGCGATCCCTTCCTCCTGCCTTCCTGGGAATACGCGTCGCCCGGGCTGGCTGGAGCAGCTCGCTGCTCGCTTATGATATGCAAAAGGAGAATAATTAAAAGCGCCAGCATCACTTGCAAAGTGAGTAAACACAAAGCCTTTCAAAACATGCTCTTCAGCTAATGAGAAGCTGTAATTTCTTATACTTAAAGGCAAAAAAGACACTGATGAGACTCAGTGGAGTGTGTGTGCATGCGCGCCTGCGTGTGTGTGCATGTGTTTGTAGATATGAGAGAATCAGTTAATTGTTGATGATGTTTAGAAAAGGGATTATGAGAAAAGACACTGAAATGATGACAGGGAACATCTTGGATCAGAGCCAAAGAAATAAAATAATCAAGGACAATCAAGCCTGCAGCTCCGGAGAAAGCGCCGACTGTTCTGTCGGGGACTTGGAAGGAATTCCCCGGCGCTGCCGAGCTACAGCTGGAATACGTGCTTGGCACCAGGAGGGAGAACTGCAAGGAGCAGTTTGCTTGGAGCATGAAACAACAGAAGAGAGAACTATGGAGCTGTGCTATAATTCAGAGGTTAAACAGCTTTGTCTGCTTATGTGTCAGATGGAGACTCGATTTTGTCCACATCTGACCTGCTCTCTGAAAATGCAACTTCTGAAATCCCCTGAATGCAAGCAGAAGCTGATGATTCTCCATATGCCTCTCCAGAACTGCTGTGACGTTACAAAAACAAAGAAAAGGGAGCTTGAGGAATTAAGTTCTCCTGTGGATGCAGGACCTGATGGACCTGACCACGGGAACTGTCTCTGGAATGGATTCCTTCATTAATTCTGGAAATTGCAGCCCCCTTACTCTGGTGGGGGGTTGCATCTCACTGCCTCCAAGCACACAGGGAAGGTGACAGTCATCGGGAACACCAGGAGCAAGCTTTCCTTCCCACCTGGGCATCAGATTGCTGTCCTGAACGAACGGATTTTAATAAATGTTGCCTTTCTCTTGGGCTGAGGTTGGGTGGGGAGAGAGGATAGGGGGAAATTTGAACCATCTTGTGACTGTTATGTTGTAAGCGAGCTACAAAAATGCCATCTCTTTGTTTTGGATGTAAACTCCATCTTACTTCATTGTTGCTGGATTTTGGCATGTTACACTCTGGGCTTCTCCAGCAGCAGAAACACATGGTCTATTAAAGTGGGAATCTTTGGGGACGCGGAGGCAGAGAAACGAGCCAATCATACATGGCTTTTCCACATATCATGTTTTTCAGCATTTGCAGAAAATGGTACGTATGTGTGCGACCACCAGGGAGGGCGGGAGGGGGAGAGGGGATGCACAAGAGGGGGAGCGAGTGCACGGCAGGAGCAGGCACGATGTTGGGGTATGGCTGTCACGGACACGGTGCGCGGTCTGTGCTGCCAGGGCAGGCACCCCTTTCCCTACGCCGGGGCTCTGCCGAGCCTGCTCAGACCTGAGCTGAATGTTAAACGGCGAGGACTAGATTAGCATACTAACCAAGTGGTGTCAACCCCCGGCAATCAGCAAATGGCCAGCTCCTCGCTACAGCCGGTGCGGCACAGCCTGCCAGACGCTTAACTGTGTCCTTTGTCAGATCGCTTTTTATGTTTGTATTTAGCTTTTGTTTTCCAATCAGACCCTAGAAATTCATTAACAAGAATGAAAGGCAGAGATGCAAAAACCTATAATGAAAACAAATGATCTATTTAAACAGTGCTCGGGATGAAAGGAAGGGTCTGGCAGCGCTGGGACCAGAAGAGAAGAAAATCCCGGAGCCTGGAAAATGCCCGGACACATGCGTGTCCTTCCCCGTGCCAAGGCTCCATGGAGACAGTCGCTACAAAGCCAGTGGTTTGTGTAAGGATGTTGTAGTGTTGTCTTTACAGAGCCTCAAAGAAACGTCAGCAACCGGCCAAAAAGAAGAGTCTTCATTGTTCCTGCACTGCCTGCTGTTAATATCATAATTACCATCACGGCTACCAGACGGGTTCTCATTAGGAAAAAGTTTCAATGCCTGTAAACATAAACTTCTAAAATCATTGGAGTTCACATCATTCCTCTGGTTTGGAAACAGCAGCAGAGCCCTGCAGCCGGCCAGTGAGGGCAGCCCCTGGAGGGAGGGCACAGGGCAGCGTGTGCTGCAGGTGACACGGGCACCGGGCGCTGCCTCCGTGCCCAGGAGCCACAGCCCAGCCTGCAGCAGGGATGCTGGACCTGGAGCAGTGGGCTGTTCTTAAACAAATGGCTTCATAAATGTTAATGTCCCTTAAATTGTCATATGGTTGTGAAGAATAAAAAGATTTAATCCAAGCACGGCCTTTTCATCAGGATCCATCAAATAAGGGAAAATATGAAATAATCTATGTTGTTGGATTTTTACTTTTTTAAATGATGTGTGGGGGCTTTAAATATCACAGAGGCAGAGTTAATATATTTGTCAACAGGATTTTTATGCAAACACAAACATGGAAAGGAGGAGTATGTGATCAGCCCCAAAGCTCCCTGCGCAGATCGAGCGTGCAGGTCTGCGGGGTCAAACCCAGGGACAGAGCCTGCGTGTGCAGCCTAGGGATGCCCTCCCTGCCTCTCATGTTACTGCAGGAGCCTGAGCACAGCATCCCTGAAAATGGGCCACTGCCATGGGAATTTTCTGAGCTCTGAGAGTCTGTGTAATTTATACTTTTGGGAAGCATGGAAAAAGGAAAAAGTGTTTCAGCCCCCCTTGTCATTCTGTCCTACTGCAGACTGGGTGATACGGGCAAAGGCTCTGTGCCTGTGTAGGGAGGGATCTCCACCAATTCCAGCTGATTTACACCAGCTAAGAACCTAGAGCTCAAATATTTTAAATATAGAGAACTTAAGGATTTCATCCGTTGAAGAAATTATAAGAAAATCTCATGCATTTCAACACCTGCCATATGTCCCCATCTTCCAGTAAGGAGAACAACAAGCAAATCAGCTGATGTTTAAGGAAAACTCTCTTATTTATACTTGATAAGGACATAAGGGATAATCTTACTCATATAGTTTAATCTGCCTTCACAGTTAGGTAAACAAACTGAAACTGATAGGAATCATCACAGTTCATCCTGGGCCACAACCAGTCCTGATTATCAAACCAGAGAGTCCTGGAGCCACTGAAACAAAAGCATGTTTTCACATTAGCTTCTGAAAGAGCTTTGTGTCAGTTAACAAAGAGTATTTTGGGAAATCACAAAAGAACTGTCTCTCTTATATGCCAGGATCTCATCCAGGTGAGGGGCTACAAATACGTTCCCACTCATATTGAAATAAAATAGAAGTAAAGTTACTAAAAATGAGTTACATTCTTATGCCAAAAGATCAACATGTACCTGAACTGAAGAACAAACCTGGGAAAATACTAGTAAATAGAAAGGCCATGGCTTTGGGGGGGAGGATCTCTTATTTGGGATGTTCATGAGCAATTAAGGACGTTTCTCACCTGCTCAGTAAACAGAACAAACTTCAGGGAGTACCTGCCAAGCCCAGAAACAAGGATTTTCCAGCCTTTTCCTTGCTGACAGTTAAACCTGTGATTCTGAGCATGTGCTCCATTGCCTGACTGCAAAATAAAACTCTCCTTCGAGGAGAAAGCTGCAGTGCAAATGTTATTTGCCCTCTGATACAGGAGGCATGAATTTCTCTGGATCTGGTTACCATGGTCACAAACCAAATCAGTCTGATGGGGTCAATCCAGCTCCCAATCACCCCCTGTCCTCCCTCCAGATGGGGGGAACCTGTGTGCCCTGTGATTTCCCCCGGATGCATCTACAACGAGAGCTTTGAGTGCAGCAGGGCTCGTGCCATGGCAGCAGTACAGAGGGTTCAGAGCACAGGATGTGACAGGAACTTCAGGGGGCTGATGCAGTGCCCAGGCAAACAAAAACATTCTTATCAAGCTTTCCCTCTGCCCAGGAATCTTTGAAGTTGGGCTGTGTTCCTCCTTGTTTGTTCCAGCAGAAGGTGTTAGAAAGAAATCGCAGCGACATGAAAGGATGTGACTTGCCAGCTGCAGAAATTGAGAGTTCTGGGTGTTACTAATAAATGCCCCTTGTACTCTGATATACAGCGTTGGTCCTACTTTCTCCGCTTCCTTCACACGTACTGAAGAGCAATTAGCCCATAAACAGGTAATTATAATAATATCCTATAATAAAATTCATCACAACTATAACAGCAAGATGAACAATGACATTTTCCTACCATGCTAGGCTGAAATCAAAGCCTTCAGTTGAATAAACAATTATAGATCCAAAGGGAAAACTGAGACTGGCATGGAGAAGAAAGTTCCTTTTCCCAGGGGAAGGTAAGGGAGCTGCATTCTACTGACACTGCTTGGTCTTCATAGAACTAAAATTGTTGATTTTCCTTCTTGCAGCTGGTTAAGGATCTGGGTCTCTTCTGGAGGCAAGTGAGACTCACAGTACCTCGCCCTTTGGTTAAATAACATTGTACCTGCTTTGCCAGCTGTACTAATTTCAAAAGTTACAGTTTTGCTAAACAAACCCCAGTTTTCATTCGGATATGTAGAAGTACCTCTTTTCTTTTGGGGCTGTCTCCTTGCCAAACTTTCATCTCATTGCTCTGTGCTTACTGAGCTCAGAAATATTTCTTAGGAATAGAAATTTGCACTCTTACATTGTTACTGTGAAATATAGCCCAGTTTTGATTAAACTGAAAGAGCAAAATCACAGCTTGAAAATGAAAGTTTATAATAATTAAGAGAAAGCTAAAACCCAGTGGATACATATTCTGGGTTCCAGAAACTGTACAATTTCTATGCATTTGTCTTACAAACAAATTAAATATTTTAATGTGATTACCAGTGAAACCACAGGCACATCCACCTGATGCTCATCCTTGTTTGTGGGTACCTACGTGCTACAAACTAAACAGACTTCTAACTTATTTCCACTTGCAGTAAAGTATTTCCCTACTAAACCCATAGAGCTTACTTTTTGCCACGTGCACTTGCCTTTCCAGTAGAATTAAACCTGCAGTTTAAGGTAACTGAGATGTTCAAGCCAACCATCCACAAGGTGACCTAGAGCATTCACTGCCCATCTTCATGCTGTCCCATCCCTGCACCAGGTTCGTTTTGGTTTCACTTTCTCATAGCCTGATTTTCTCACTTACAGCCAACCTGACGCTGTGAGGTCGCAGCATTCCCTCAGCATCTGGCTAATTTTTCTGCCACAGTTATTAATGGAAACAATAAAAAAAAAGGTCCAAAAATGGATTCCATTTGCAGATGTTGTGTATTTTAAAGAATACATAAAATATGCAACAAAATCAGTCACAACATAACAGCATAAAAAAGTACAATCAACCACATATTATCTCTCCAAAAGGTTTCAAAATTTCCCCCTTTCTAACTCCTTCCTCTTTCCTGAAACAGCCTAAAAAGTTTCCTGACTAAATGGGAAAAAGTAGATTCTTTACTCAGGATCCTCTGAGATATTAAGAGCATAAAGAGAATGAAAGTCTTTACCCATCACAGAATTTCCCAAGGTTTCCATTTAATTTATAAGTCTGATGATTCTCAAGAAACTGAAGTGTGCACTCATGTTGTAAACAAAACACTCCAGACAGAAACGAATGAAGAAAGTGGGACAGAAAGCTTCCTTAAAGGATTAAAAAAAAAAAAACAAACTCCCAAAATAAATACAGGAAAAAACTCAACTCCCAATTTACACTTCTCAGTTTTTAATCTAGCTAGAGGATAGTGATGAGTACTTTCTGAAGCCTATCATTAATCTCTCCGTTGCTGTCGATATTACATGAGGTTACTTTGATATTAAGGAGCATCCCAGATACTACAAGTGACTTTATAGTGACTCAAGATATACACATATATTAAAACCAGGTACTTCACAGTGACTCAGAGAATTCTAGTTGATAATCAATAATTCTGAACAAAATTCCTACATTTGGACAAGAGGTACTTTTCGGTGTCAAATCCAATGGTGGAAACAGTAGTAGGAAGAGAAAGGATGTTTTATTCCCACATTAAGGAAGATTTTTTTTTCTGCCAGCACATCATTTACCATAATTTGGAAAACTGAATATCTAAGAATTGAAACAGACCATCTGAATATGCTTTATCTTCAACAATTCTCACACAAAATGAAACAGGTCAGGAGCCTTGTTATTTTCTCATCTTTCCTTATGCCTGTTTGACTAGGACAGAAATCCAAGGGGCAGTTTTCCTGCTAAGAAGACTAAGCCAAGGACACTAATAATTGGGTCTATTCTTTAATGACAGAAACTAACAGGGCCAACATAAATAATTAAATAACAGAGGCTTGATGGTTGCTCACCAGCCCATGTAGAACCATAACCTGACAAGGTATCAGCTTGAAGACATCTCAAAAATACTGGATGGTCTTGTTTAAAAAACATCTTTTCATTCATTTTACTGCACTGAAAATAAGATGAGCCAATACTGCTGACCAGCAAGTCAGGTTTTAAGAAACACTTTGTGCAGATGGCTTTTATAAAAAAAACATAGTGCCATTAGAAGAAAGAGCAAGCAAACACTGCTGCTCCCCAGAAAGGCAGAGGATAAGTGACACAAAGAACTCTGAAGTCTCTGCTTGAGAACAGCATGGTTGTATTACATGTAATCACATCTCTTTTAATCCATGTTATTTACATTACACATCCCAGGAGGGCTACCAACACAAAAATCACTTCTACAAGGCTTAAGAAAATTAGGTCATAGAAGATCTCCCTCATTCAGTATGGAAATGTGAACACGAGGTAGCAAGATTCAGCACCAATGAATGCAGTAGGGGAGATGGTTCCTATTCAGAATGGAAAAAGTTGGTACAAACTTCCCAGACCAGGGCCTGCAAGTGAAAGATTATGAAATGTATAAGAAATCCTGAGGCCTTTGGAATAATGCACTGGAGGAACCAGAAGTTTGTTTACAGCACCGAGTTGTTAATACTTTTTATCTACGTTCAGTTCCAATTCAGTCAATATTCCCAACTCTTCTGCCTCTGCTGCAACTGAAAGCTGACCTGCAGCATCTTTGTATGATAGGTACATTTTGTGCTCTACAGCACAGACAGCTGAACTTTCCAGTGTTAGCTACCTTTAGGTGGTCTTGATGGAAAACCTACAAGTTTATCGGTACCATGGATTCTGACTTCTCTGTCAGCTAAGACACAAGTTCTGTGGTCTTATTTCTCTGGTTTAACCACTGCAGCTCAGTGGCGTTGCTGATTTATCAAGTAAGGGAGCAGGTGCATAAGGAAGGAAAACAAACACAGTGAAGAGTTAGGAGAAACAGTTGGACTCATGAGAAGCCTTCTGCTTCCCAAAGAAAAACATGACTTCCAGTGCACAGCTTAGCATCCAGATGGATGGCTGAACAGGAGGTGTGAAGCACCCGGTGTCAGGAGGTCTCCAGGATAGGACCCTTTCCATTCCAATGGTGTTTCTTGTTGCAGTCACACCTCTGCAGGTGTCATGAATTTATGACTAGGAATTACAGGAGCCTAGTGAAATACTGTTTGCCTCTCCTCAATTTGTTACTCCTCTGCCTACCTTCTTCTACATGTGAATGTGTTTTACCAATTTCTTTCTTGGAGAGAGCCTTGTTTGACCACCTGAATATCAGCCTTGGGCTTGGATGGCATCTGACAGGGACAAAAGGCACACAGAACTCTATCGTGGGCTTAAGAGAGAAATCCTGGCCAGCTGAAGGCTCTGCCATTACAGGGTCACTTTGCAGCTGAGGCTGCAACCTGCCAGTCTGCAAATCCAGGTCAAGGGCAGAGCTGTTGATGGTAACGATGACTCCTTCTCAGCCTGACTTAGGGAGCTTTAGCCAGAAAGTGAGTGGTGCACTACAATGCAACTATGGGATGTGAATGTGTGTGAGAGACAGCAGGTGAAAGGCTAAAGTGGCACAGATTCAAAGCTTGGCTTACACATAAACAACAGCAAAAAAAAGGAAGCTATTTGAAATAAAAAAGATACTTCCAGAAAAATGGAAGTTGCTTCCAAACAATGAAAATAGAAAAGGACATAAATCTAGCAAGCTAAATGCAAAACCTTGATAAAGTAAAACAAAACAGGTCTCAAAGAACAATTGTTAGAGTTGTGAGAGCTAATAAAAACTTTTCAAACACAAAAGCAGGAAGCCTGTCAGTCACCTCACAGCTGATGGATGATCAAGGCGTAAAGAGAGGAATTAAGAAAGATAAGGAGCAAAATGTAATTCTTTGCGCTGGTGTTCTGTATGGAGGAGGTCAGGAAGGCCCAAGCACAAGAGCAACAATCTCCAGAGGGCAGACTCGGGAGTTTTCAAGAGCTTAAATATGAAATTGTTGAACTTTCTTTTTTCCTTTATATTAAAGAATAAGTGACAAATCTTTAAACCAGGCCTTAGGAGCGATGGTGTGAATTACAGATCTGAAAGTCAGATTTCTAGAACAGGCAAAATGGTAGAAAACTATCAGACCAATCTGAATTAGAAGAGATGAGTAAACATGGGGGCTCGGCGAGGAGTTTCAAAGCCAAGGGAGAATTTATACGTACAGATCTGAGTTCTCTGACAGAGCGAACACCCCCGCTAATACTGGAGATTTGGGCTGATATAGTGGAATCAGATTTTCTAAAAGCTTTTCTAGAACATCCCTCACTAAAGGTTCTTAAGGAAACTAAACTGTCATGGAGTAAGGAGGATTAATCTTCCTGCAAACTCCCGATAAAAAGATAGGGAAAAGAGGGTACAAACACAATGTTAGCAAGGGAGGGGAGCAGAAGATCCTGCGCTGTTCAGCATACTCATAAATAACCTGGAGAGAGGAGATAGTGAAGTGTCACACAGATAATGAAGTTAACAGGCAGAGTTTTCAGGAAAGTCAAGTTTAAAACTAACTGAGAAGAGTTACTGAAAAACCTCATGGAGTTCAGCGACTGGGAGATAAAATGCAAGTGCACATCCCTGGTTGAAGTGTATCCTGAGTTTAACCACACATTTTAAATCTACCTTTTTTTAAAGGCCACATATTTGCTTGCTGTAATAAATGGATTGGCTTGGGGAACAATTGGATACTGGTGTCGTTTGGACTAGTGGGAGAAGAAAGTTGCAGCCCTAAGTCTGCATATTGGTTTCTTATTTGCCCATAGAATAGCGTCCCCTATCCTTGGGGAATCCTTAGAGGAACAGAAAGCAAAGCTTCTCATTTTGGCCATATAACAGGATTAATTACTTGGACTTTGGCAGATACTTTGAGGATAGAATCTCTCAGCCTCTGCAGTGGTACTGGAGATGAGACAACAGCCCTATCGCTGCTCCCAGGTCAGTTGCAGGAGAATAACACGACTCCATCCTCTGACAGATTAGAGGAAAGAAGAAATATATTTTTTTTTTCCCCTGACGGCTCTGCTGTGGGACAAACCTCCCATGGTCTTGGCAGAATGGGAAGCAAACACCTCCCTCCTTGGGTGATCACCCTCCAGAGCTGATTGTGAGGGGGAGGAAATCCCTTTTGCTGTTGTGGGCTGGACTCAGGTGGGAAAGGTTAGCTGAAGTTGCTCTCTCCCTGCGCCTGCAGCGAGGCTGGAGCGGCTCGCTGTCCGGCTTCTGCTCTCACCAAGGCGGGCAGAGGCCACGTCCCTTGGCTCTGTGGTGCACAGCAAGGGGAGGCAGAGGCTGGGCCTCCTCCAGCTCTGAGGCTCTGCAGAGATGTGCAAGTGGCAGAACTTCTGGGGCAGCTGCCTGTGGCACCATCCCGTGCCCCAAGGAGCAGCCCCCACTCGCTTCCTGCAGCCGGCGGGACGGTGAGGGGGGCAGAAGGAGAGAAACAGCTCTGACCCCCACCTCAAAATTATCCTCATCCAGAAAGGGGGCTGTGGTGGAAAGGAGGCCTGGCCTCATCCGTTCCTCCTCCAGTGCTCAGGATTGACACGGGAATCCCTTTTGCCTGGTGTGACTGATGCAGAGCCTTCTCTCTCGGCAGCTGCGTCGATTTTACAGCAGCTGAGCTACTGTACGGCACATAAAGAGCGTCTGACAATGCCTACACTAAATTAAACCGCAGACCTTCCCGCCAGCACGGAGACAAAGCCACGGCGAAGAGCCGGGGCGCAGCGGCGAGGGGGGTGGCCGGTTGCCCAGACGCCTGCCCACGCCGGGCAGCAATGTGGGCAGCACCCCCTTCCCTGCCTTTGTGCGGGGCCGGGGGGGCAGCGCCGGGGGCACCGCGCTGAAAGGCGCGTGTTTTGTCCCGCCGCGTGCCCACAGAGCGAGGCTGCTTTGTTTCCGTCTGATCACAATTAGCACCGTGCTAAATTCCTCGTGCCCTGCGCTAATTCAGGAGGATGGGCACGTCACACCCTGCCAAGAGTTATCGCCTGCCGCTGCCGAGACGGGGCATGCCTACCCTTGCATTGAGCTTCTGCTTCAAAAGAGAGGGCCCCACGAGTCTCCCTTTCTGTCAGCAATACCCGTGGAGGCGTCGGAGGGTGCTGAGGCCGCACGGTTCGGCCTAAGGGATGCGCGTGTGTGTGTGAATGTGCAGCAAGTCAAGGGATTGGTGCTGCGCTCCCTCATCCATTGTGGCTAACTGGCACATCTAGAAGAATCCACTCTCTCCAAGACAATGAAAATCCCGGGATGCGCCAGCGCTGCAAAGCTGGTGCAGGGCGCTGTGCAGGTATGGCAGGAGCAGAGCAGGGCGTGCGTCCCCTCCTGCCCCGTAATCCTAACGAGCCACAGAGTTACAGGCCAGGACAAGGCACACAACTGAACGCTGCACCCACTGTCTCATCCTGCTTTATATCTCTCCATAGCTACGATAAAACTAAATACTGTCAGGGCAGGGCTATGCCCAGACTGCACTTGTCTGACCACATGCAACGTCATTCTGAAAACCCAAGATGAAAATGGAGAATAAATAATTGGTTCCATTAATACTCCGTATGTGGCTCTACTGGCAGCTCCCAGCAGAGACATCATCTCCCCATGCAAAGGAGCGGCCCCAGGAGGGATGGAGGGAGGGTTCTCCACAACCTGCTCAGCCCAGGTGCTGTGTCCCCCCCCTGCAGACTCAGCCACACTGAGTGAGGAAAACTCAATGCCTCCCTTCTTCCTGTTTTCAATCATTACTTGAACATCGCTTCTCGTATGACCTGGAGATGCTGTAATGAAAGCCAAAATGCCATCCAAAATTTCTGTCTGCTAAGCTGGAGATACTCCTAACATTTCTGGATGGTGATTCCCATGTGCCTGGTGACGGCCAACACCTAATACGGACTCAGCAGTCTGGCTTTTGAAGGACACCTAGCTCTCCTCACCGGCCTGCCTGCAGTATCAAGGCCACTGTAACCTGTATGAACAATCATAAACCTCAGTAATTCACAGCGATCACGTGGAGGATGCTGGGAATTACTGAATCTGTCAGATTAGCAGTATGAGAGCAAGCTGTTCCAAAGAGACAGAATAATGCTTCACAAAATGCAATTTAACTTATTTTCTTAATTGTAGGTTGATTCCTATTTATGCTAATTCATAACAAATTATGAACTGCATTATGTAATTGGCAAAACGACAATAATACTTCAGTAATCCTAGAGGGGGTTTTGTTTTGCTCTGGTTTTCACACTCCATCGCTTACGTACGCAGGCACACGCGTGTCCCCACGTAGCCGACACACAGACAGAAATGCCATCGATTTAAGAGCGCAGCCTCGCTCCACTCAGCAAATGAAATCACTTTATCGAGCGCTGGGATTGCTCTTTGAGGAACAGTGGAAGAGACATGGATTCTCCACATAAAGGCTGAAGCACACCAGGACGCAGCCAGGTACAAGCGTGCTGCTCTGCTTGCTGGAGTCCTCCTGCAAACAGCTCGTCTGGATCAGGAGGGACTTCCTGGGGTCACATCCTGCTCTGTTTCCCAACAGCACTTGGATGGCTTGAAAAGAGGACAGAGCGACAGACAGGGACTGACAGAGGGAAAGAGGCAAGGTAGGCACCTCAGGGAGGAAAGCCACCAGCACAGCATTGCAGCAGGACATCTAATTATTAAGTTTTAAATCCTGAGTGTTACCCTTAGTGTGCACAGCTAATGGAGCCTGACCGAGAGCGCGGGCTGGGTGTGTATTCGACTTCCAGAACTGGGCATTTGATCTGTAATTGTTTTTCAACGATTGTATCTTTTTCAGTGTTATTGCTTTACACAGCTAGGTTTTGTACAATATTGAAAATCAATAAAAACACATGAAAAAAGTGTTTTCCCACCCCCCTTAAAAATTAAATAATCTTGTTAGGATTCTGGCACTGTTATTTGAAATCAGTTAGCCTACGCTTTTCTTCCTGTGCTCCAGGACGGCTGGGGGTTATCTGCAAGAGCCAGCGCTGTGGTTTGGTTGGGGATGACCAGCAGGTACCATCAGAAGAGCCCACGTTTCCAGTTTGACAAAGCACTTGGTTGCCTGCTTCAAGTCACTGCTACTTTGAGCAGGTCCAGGGTGATGTTGCCTCTATTAAGACAGATGCTTTGGTTTGCAGGGAGGAATGCAGACCAGGGAGAGAAAGTGACTTTCCCTAAGTTAAAAGGGAAGCCCGTGGCAGGAGGAGCTGATGCTCCTTGCCAGGATCACAGAATCATAGAATCACTTGGTTGGAAAAGACATTTGAGATCACAAGCCCAACCATACCTGTCCACTACTAAATCATACCCCTGAGTACCTCTCCTGTCTTTTAAACACCTACAGGGATGGTGATTCCACCACCTACCTGGGCAGCCTCTGCCAGTGCCTGATAGCTCTTTTGGTAAATAATTTTTTCCTGATGTCTAGTCTGAATCTACCCTGGTGCAACTTGAGGCCTCTTCCTCTCCTCCTATCGCCTGTCACTTGCGAGAAGAGACCAACACCCACCTCACCACAACCTCCTTTCAGGTAGGATAATGCAGCTCACGATGCTCTGCTGCCCCTCAGCTCAGCTGGTCAGTCCCAGAGAAGGTAAGCGTGCTCACAAACTCACAACATCACCAGCATTGCTTGCTTCTCTATTTCCTTGCTTATACAACAAACCCAAGTAGAACAGAAGCAGAAAAACCCCACAACAACCTATTTACTCTCAACTCCAGATTAGGATTGGGATATAGATGCTACATGAGGTAATGAGCATGATGAGATGAGAACAGGAGAGCTACTTAAAGAGATTAAGGGATTCACTGCAGTGTAATTGGAAGGACCAACAGCCTCATTGTGGCCATTAATGGCTAAGGGAGAAGGAGCCCAATCTGCTGCAGTATTAAGCAGCGAAAGCAGCCAGAGGTGACAGTGTCCAGGGAATGGCACAGCTGACAAAAGGCAGGGAACTCACGGTTACACACGACACGCCCTGCACCGGGTCCCACCAGCCCTTGCGAGCCTTTGTACAGCCTCATCACATCCGGATACAGAGGTAGAGTGGCTGCTCAGTTCTGGCTTGATGACTGACTCTAAAAACTGGAGCCTGAAAGAAGTGTTTTGTATTCAGTGGGAACGTTCACATTCCTGTAACAAAACTAAAGAACATTTTTCATTTGATAATATTTTGTTTGACGCAAGCAAAAACTTTAATTTCAGACTGTGGGTTGTTGGTGTTTTTTTTTTAAAGTTCCTTTTCAAAAGAAAACCTTTTGGAACAAAGCAGAGATGATATTTCAAGTTTTCTATTTTTTTCTAAAATACCTTCACTTTCGTTCAACCTTCTGTCAATTCAATGTAACTTTGCAAACTTATAAAAGCTGTTTTTTTCTGAAATTAAACGATTTCCATGTATGCCCTGGGTCACTGCGTGAGACTTTGTACCCACAGTTATGCAGGGAGAGGTGTGCTTTCCATGCACATTTTGTGGAGAACTTTCCCTTCATGTTAAGCTGTGGCAATAGAATGTGGAACCAGCCATTAGTGTTTTATCTACAAATACAATGCATATTCAAATTCACTACGTGTGTGTGAGGAACAACTCGCCCTTGGCACCCACAGCGTGCGCTGCTGCGATGGGGTTTGGAAGGTGGGGGACTGCCCTGCCAGCCCTTGGTGTTCTCACACAGGGAACTCCCTCCCCTCAAACCCTTGCCTGGAGAGAGCATCCTGCAGGTGAATGTTCCATCACCGTGCAGTCCTAACGCTGCACACGCTTTGCCAAAGCCCCCTCTGGTATAAACACACACACAAATGCCTCTTAAAGTTCACATCATTTTCTCATGTTACCCTGCTGATGGAACTGGCTCCACGGTTTGCAATTCTTTAGGAATTAAAGCCTTACATAAACAAATCATTTAACTTTATTGCATTATAATAATGATTTTTAAATAACTTTGTAATATGTGCTTTTTTTCCAAAGTGCACATTATTGTACTGTCACAGTTTCATTTACTCTGTAACAGCCCAGTCAAAGCAACAGATACGAAGGTAAACACAACTGAGAAGGTACAAAGTGCGAGGTGGCCCCTTTCCCAGGTTTATAACTTGCTTTTCCAAACTGCCAGCTGCTCTGTAGACAAGCCATGCTAATTATGGGACAATTTGTATATTCTTAAACTAAAATATTTTTCGGTTAAAGCAATGCATAAATTATTTATTCATTCATATTTGCATTTAAATAGTTGAAAAAAATCCAAATTAACTGCTTTGAAAATTGTTCCAAAATTTCCCCCTAGGCTGTGACCTTGTGGCCGAGTTCGGTCTCAAAGCAAATTGAAATAAGGGTTTATAACTAAAACATCAAATGGCTCTGAATGTGCCTTGCTTCAGAGAATCAACTTATTTTTTGCAAACTCAGCTAAGGGTTCAGTTTGAGGCCCAAAGTTTGGGTTTCAATCATGGGATTTCCACCAAGTTACCCAAATCTGGTGTTGACAACTCCAGATTTTATTGGAGAGATTTTCTCTCATGCTACTTGGAGGCTTCCTTAATCCTGCTTGCAGACTCACCTAATAATGAAAAAAGCTCGGCCTTCAGTTTAAAAATATTTCTAATGCTCACAGTTGTGGTGAAAAGCATTCACAGAATCATGGAATGGTTTGGCTTGGAAAGGATCTCAAAGTCCATCCAGATCCACCCCCCCGTCACCTGCCACTGGATCAGGGGGCTCAAAAGCCCCATCCAACCTGACCTTGGACACCTCCAGGGATGGGGCAGCCAGGACTTCTCTGGACAACCTGTGCCAGTGCCTCCCCACCCTCACAGTAAAGAATTACTTCCTAAATCTGGGACTTAGGAAGCTCAACTCATGCCCATGATGGCTTTGTTATTTCACATCACCTCTAACCTTGCGTGTTCCTACAAACATTTCTGCACCCAAAGCCAGAGCACCTCAAGGCACCAGGCTGATGCCCCAGCCTGATCACTGAACTCAAAAGCCAAAGAACATATTCTTACAGTTTCTGTGGTAAGTTTAGCTGCAGGGAAATGGCTCTTCTTCCTTTGTCATAAATCTGCTTTCTGCACATGTCCTGAAGATTAATTCATTACACTTTCCCTTGCAAGGAAAACTGCTGAGAGGAAAGAGAGGAAGCACAGGCACCACTCTAAGATCTCAGTCAGCAGTAAAATGTCAGGAACCAGCAAGGAAGGTGGTTTCCTGATGTGTGTCCTGATACCAGCCTTCCCAACATGCCCCCATGACGAGGGGAAGCTCCTGTGCTCATCACCACATTCCTTTCAGGAACAGAATGAAGAAAACAAATAAAAAAGTAAAATCTTAAGTGTACAGAAGAGAACAAAAGTCAGAAGACTTCAGCCATCAAACCTTCAGCAGAACAGACACAGCACTAAAGAAGTAGCCTAGAGGTTTGTTTTACTTAATGTCTATTTAAAATTAATAGTAAAATTCAGTCTGCCTGACTACGTCAAGAGAGCAGGATGTACTTGGGTTTGCAGTCCCTAATAGAGCAACCAACTTGGCAACCAAAGAGCATCTGCTCTTGAAGTTAGCAGACTTTCAAGATGGGGAATATCTCAGGATTTTAGCCCCACACTAGTTTGAACTCTTAAGATTGGGTTCATGGCATGCTATGAAAAATCTCACATGTCCTTGCTGGACCTCTGGGCAGGGATATTGACCCACCAAGCCCTGAGTGTGTGCAGACTCCTTGTGTCAGCCCATGTTGCTCCATTTCAAGTGGTGGGTTCGGCACAGGAGGAGGAGCTGTCGCTGCTGGGGGTTGCGCTGTCGCTGTGCTGGAATACGTGAACCACCTCACATTGCACGTTAAAATAGATCAGTAAATGTGTTGCTGAAACAGGGGTGAAAAGGAGCTGTCATGCTGTGCACAGTATAATTGCTATTTCTTTTATACGATTACAAGAGTGTGTGATTCTTTAATAAAACCTTAGAGAAAACATCCCAAGTCCTCCCCCTCCTTAAATACTCACGTGTCAATTTATATAAAACAAAACCGGTTTACTAACAAATGCAAAAATATTAAAACAGAGATCTAAAAAGCACATTAGGTGTTTCAGCTACCTGTAAATAAGGATCAGTTTACAAATTAAAGATAGAAAAAAATTTCAATGCCAAAGAAGAATACATGAACTGACTGGTAATTACTCTGGCACAGAAGGCTGGCAGGAGGAAAGCAAGCAGAAGAACTGGGCAATCCCAATGGCTGGCACTCGAGGACAGCACTAAAAGACTATCGAAGCCTCCATTGCTACTTCAGCTCCTTCTCATCTCAAGGTCTCTGGGTTAGAGCCCTCCACAAACCGAAATCTCCGTTCCAGTCTCTTCTCCTGTAAGCTTAGGGGCAGCACATGCTCATAACACAGAAAATATACACATTTTGTCACGGGGTGACTCGGACTTGGGACAGAGGGCGGGGTGGCAGAGGGAAGCAGCACTGCAACAATAAGGCCTTAAACTCCTCCCAGAGGAAGGCTGCAGCACGTGCATATCTTACGAGAAGGTTATCTCACCTTCCCTCTTGCTCCTTCCTAGAGCAGGGCTAAACTAGCACTGGCTACCTGCCTATCCGTTTTCCCCTGCTTCCCTTTGAAGTCATTTAGTGCTCTCATTTCAATATTCTCCAATTCCCGTGCTCTCCCCACCCGTGACTCCAGCTCCCTGCACCGCCGCGTGAACTGCCTGCTGGGCTGTCTCTGTCCTTCCATCAACAGCAGCAGCAGCAGCAGGGGGATCGTGTACAAAAGCAGGCACCAAGAGCCAAGATTACGCCTTCGGTACCTCGCCGGCTCCTGCCGTGCGTATATATCTTCTGTAAATAACCCTCAGTTTTCACATGGATTATTTAGACTTTCTGATGAAACTGCAGAAATGTCAATGCGGCGCCTGAGCGCCCAATCACGCAGCGGCTCCCTGACCCCTGCCCTCCGCCTCTCCAGCATGACTGCTATTATCTTCAAGGGGAAAAACCCTCCTTGTCTCTCGTTATACCTTTTTTTATGATCTAGGATTCTGTTAATAATGACTCCATGTTACATAAAACAGATACATTAATGTCACCAAGTCCCAAAAGTACTGAATCAAGCTGACTCCTTCAGAAAGGAAGAAAGTAATAGATAGAAGCGAGGGAAAGCCTTAATAAGAGCACAGATCCTAAGGACAGGAAGGGCTCCACCAGATCGCTTTCTCCTTCCTATTTGAAATGGGGTATTTGAAGGGCTAGAGAAGATCAGAGTCGTGGCAAGATGACTGTGAACGCACCATCAAAGTGAGCAAATCAAACGTGATTTTAGGTGGTGCTGCAAAGGCAGGCTCAGCCTGTTACACTTGCGTGCTCTGGTCCCAGTTGCTAATGGGGAAAGGAGATGGAGAGCACAGGCAGCCCACAACCTGGCACCCACCTTTCATCTCTGGAATGGCAGTGCTGGCTTTGACCAACAGCTTTGGAGAAATAAGTTGCCTGGACTCAGTTTAGAGGGAAAAGTAGGCAACCCTTTGACCTATGCATATGGCTGAGACTATTTTTATGCCTCTACAGCTGGAGCAGATGTTACAATTAAAAGCAACAGCCAGTGATTGTTAGTGTGAGACAAATATTAAAATAGAACAAAGTCTCTAACCAGAGGTATGAAGACATTTAGAGGCAAAACTATGAATATCTGAAAGTTTCAGAAAATAAAACCCAGGGTAGTCTGTCCAAGCCATCTGTGACAGGATACAATGCAGAAGAGTGTTGTGATCTAAAAGAAACACTGGCGGTGCTCACACAGACACACGCGACACAACTGGGTGTCAGCAAACCAGTGAATAACAGCCATGGAACATGAAAATGGATTTAAAAATTTGTAAGTAGTCAGAAGTAGTTTAAGGAAAGAAAAATGACATGAAAAACTAAGTGATATTTGTTGAACCCCAGAGACTGGGGTTTTGTCCACCAGTTATAGGCACGGCAGATATTTTGATTCACATCTTGATGATTTGGGGAAATGGTAAAATCTGAAGGCCAAGATGAGGTGTATGAACAGATGCAGCATCTTTTATAGAATGGCACCCACCAATACATAAGGCTGAAACTGGCAGAGTGAAAATATGAGGAGACAATGGGGAGCCCTGTTGAGCCATGGCTTAGTGCTCCAGAAAGGTGAAGTTCAGGTAGGGAAATATCACTAGTCACGACGAGTGCAACTTCCAGAACAACTCAGGAGTTACCTCATGTATATACTCAACAAATAGGGAAAAATCTAAATAAATGGTAAAGGTTTGAATGATAGAATTTTGAGTCTTCCTTTCACCTGGCCCATTGAACCTGGAGACCACAGCGTGCAGCTGGCTTTGGAGACAAGGAAGAAGTTCCCATATACAACGGGGTACACACATACCAGGAGATAACCGAGTAAAGCAATAGCACTCAAAATATTGAGTGCACATTGAGCAAGAGAGAATTAAAAAGCAAAAATGAGAAATTAGAAGTTTACTCCTTAGGAAGCATTCTTCAGGCTCCATCAGTACATCAACTTTTACAGGTCCGTATTGCAACATAAAATATGTTTTACAACAAGCAGAGCTTGTGGAACAACCCTGTACCAGTGCTCAACTGCCACTTAGACTCATCTGTACAAACAAATCCAAATTCAACTCCCTTGATGGGGATCCTCCAGAGTATCAGATCTATTAAAATTTGTATTTTGCAATTACTTCAGTTTACTTTGCTTCTTTTCCGGGTTTTACGCTAAATTACACGGATGGAGGATCAAGCTTCACTTAAAAAAATCTATTTTTTCTGGTGTGTGCCACCGTTAAAACAAATTTTAAATCTTATGATACAATCATCACCATTTTGATTGATAGGTTCTCTTTAGACCAGCCTGTGCATGTTTAATAGAGCAAAATCTGACTTAATCTACTAATTTCTAATTTAACATAAATAAGTACAAGACACATTAGCCATTTTTCTTAATTCACTACTGTAAGATGCTCAAACGGGGACGAGGTTTGTGTTTATGCAGCAAACCACGATACAGCGGCCACCACAAATTCCTTCCATTTCCTTGGACGAAAAAGTTACCATCTCTGGGTCTGTGTTCCTAATGCATAAAACGGACATAGCAAGTTTGATCTCAGAAGTGGTGGGAGGATTAATTTGTGAACAACCAAAAGCATAATGTAAGTGCTAGGTGCAATTATTTTAAGTGCTAAATATCTCACGAAGATGGCAGATAGGAGAAAGACAGCAATAAGACTGCAATTCTTTTTTTTCTTTCATTATTGTATAGACAATGCTGGCCCTCAAAGTATGCCAGGCATTTTCCAGATCAGAAGAAAACGTGATCCCTACTCTGAGAGCGCCTAATCTAAAAAGTCAAAGATGAAAGAGGGAAAGGAACTCAGGATACAAAGGAATCTATGTAGTGACAGGTCCCAGCTTGTTATTTTAATTAAAAATATGCTAAATCCTTCTTTTTGCCTCTTTCAGCCCTCTCATCCAGGCTCTAAGTTTCAATTCCAGCCTCCGCATAACCTTCCCTAATCATCCAATGCTCCCTCCACATAAAGGAGCTCTTTGGAGCTGTGGGAATGGGGTACGACGTGGCACAGAGCGACAGTGGGTAGGACAGCAGACCCTGAAGACCAGAAATCCAGCAGAACCAGCCCAAACGTGTTTCCAGAGAGCCACGTATGTCCCACTAACAGAGGCCCTGGAATTCAGAGGCCTAACAGGGGACAAAGAAAAAGCCCCAGCACTGGATCCCCCTTCACTTGCACCTACACACACAGAGCTTGAGAAACGCATCCACTGCACTAAGCGGTCTTCTTTCTCAGAGAGCCCTGGCGTGCCCTCAGATGGCCCATCAAGTCTTCAGGGCCAAATACCTAAAAATGCTACTTTATCAATGACTGGAGAGCGAGCCAGCAATGCCGTGCTAGTTTAAATCTTCCAAGAGTTTCACCAGGGGTTAGGGATCCCATCTGCTCCCTTCCCAAAGCCCTCTAGTCCTTCCTGCTGCCTTGCCCCCAAACCCCAGGCAAACACCTCCTGGCACAGCTGAACGCGCTCTGCTCCCCGACTGCCCCCGGAGCCCAATGGATATTCCTTCAGATGTCTAACAAGCGTTGAACACAACTGAGGTTTAGAGAGAGACAGAAATCAATACCACAGCTTCCACCAGTCACGCTGAGGGATTAGCCGTCCCAAGGAAAAGCGCAGACGGCTGAATAGGAGAATCATGACTCCGAATAACGCAAGAGGTTTATGAAGCTGGAAAGCAGCCTCTGGCCTTGATAACCTCCAGCTGGCCTGGAAGAAAAGCAGGCAATGGAAACACACACTCGTAGCATCCTCCCCTTCTGCATCAGCGGGGGCAGGAGGTGGCCTCGGCGCATCCACTGGGGCACACCAGGGAGGCAATAGGAGGCAGCAGGCAGGGGAGCACCTGGCTCGGCGCCATCGTGCTGAGCGCCGCGCGGCCATCATTGCTCTCCAGCCTTCTGTTGCAGCTGGATGATGTGTGCCGGCTCTGGACCTTGAAAGGGAGCAACCCCAACAGCAACAACTGCCAGTAAAGGCAGGTGGCACGGGTGAGATGCAAAGGCAAGGAGATGAATTCTTTAACTGTGAACAGAGTTCATCACAGGGTGAAAGGAGAGGGAGAATACATGGAAAGCTGTTTGGCTTGTACCATCACCAAAGGAGGCCCCACAAACCTCTAATGATGAGAGATACAAGATCCTGTGTCACTGCTAACAAGTACTTCTGTCTTAAGAAATGTAAATGCTCTTTGATCTGGGAACGCTGCAAGAAGCATCTACTTCTGATGGGCAGAGGCAGGGTTAAGACAAGCACTCAAATAGCAAAGTCGTTTTTAGCTTAGCTAACATCATATAATTTTCTGTGGTTTTATGAGTTGAGGACTTGTTGCTCCCTATTGCTCTCGCTTTCGTTGTTGTGTTAGGACTCCAAAAGCTGCAGACGTGAGTTTTTTCTTTGTCTTTAAAGTGTCATAAGTGAGAAAAGAGGGACCACAGGGGAGACGAAGGGGGAAGCAATATTCAGAAGGCCTTCAAGGTTTAATGAGGCATCAGGAACATTGGCATAGTTGTAGAAAGGTCTTTAATGACCTCTGAAGTTTGCCACACTTCTGGAGTTTACAGCCCAGCATAAGGTTTCTGGAAACACTGAGTGGATAAATGCTCTCAAATGTCCTCCCAGAGCCCACACAATCACAGAGCCAGTTTGCTTCAGTGCCCAGGAAGCATCATTGATAGTCCATGGGAGCTGCGATGTCATTCTGTGAAAGCAGATGAATTCTTTACAATCCAAATTTCACCCATGGTGAGAAGAGCAATGAGACAACAGAAGTGTAGGAGAGCAGACAAAGTTTAAGAAATATGCAGAAAAATGCCTCAAGGTAATTTCCCATCACAAGCCTCCATAAAAGGCTATTTATTTTTTATTTGGCTTTCTGATTTTTCTGAAGTGAATTAACATGGGGGGGGGGAAGGTGTCAATACTTCTCAATACAGCAGCTGAACAGTCAGCACGCAATATAAGATCAGCAAGATGTCCTCTTACACATATCTTCCCGAAAATAAGCCCCAGTTATGACCTGAGCACTTCTGTTATTTCATTTCCCACAACTAGTTGCATTCATCTCTCCTGATGTCCCACAACTAAAACTAAAGATGACGTGGAAGCACATAGAACCAAAGACACTCACAAAACTTCCCACGGCATTTCAGAATGATCTCTGGTCCACTAAACACTAAAAAATTATTTATCACAACTGAAGTTTAAATCCATGACTGAGAATAGGTCTGCACCCTGTTGCCCGGTCACACAGGAGCATCAGAGAACCAGCTCTGAACATCAGCTCAAAGTTTGACGGCTGCTTCAGGCTTGCTCCATTTTAGGAAAATTTAGTCATTATGAAGCTGCTAAGCAATTATTTGCAGAAAAGGGTGTGACAGCAGACATGGTAGAAGCGGATCAGGAACTGCCTGTGACTGCAAATGTGATCCACGAATGAGGCGGTACCCTGGGGTAGGGGTCAGGTTTGTACAGCCAAGCAGACGTGAATATTCTATGCACATTAATCCAGAGGATGATTCGCAGGAACTTGCTCTCTTGCCCCAGAAGCTGTGCTCTCAGTTCACCTTCACCCTCACCCCACAGGCCTTTTGCTCCTAGGCTGGCTGGGACCACCGTGTTTCAACCTGGCCCCCGGTGTAACCAGGGCTGTGACCGGGACAGCCTCTCCCTTCCCTGACTCGGACAGCGCGGGCTCGGGTCGCTCTGCCCCGGCCGCGGCGCATTGCTGCCTGCTGAGATCAGCCTCCAGCCCAGGGAGAGCATCGCCGCCTCCCGAGACCATCAATCTGTCCCCATCCCCACCCCCACCGCTCCTTCTCCCGCATTAACCTAAAATATGAGCGCATATGCTCGCCCCCAGTGCTTCTGCTCCCAGAAACCACCCTGTCCCCTCCCTCCAGCGCTCCTTATCTAAGGCAGCGTGTCACTGCAATTTTATGGTCAACATTACAGGCTCAAGCCCTCCTTTGAGCCAATCGCCCCGCGCTGCATCCGTTAGGAGAGCGGCCAGGCTTCCCGCGAGGAGCTGCCGCCTGCGCTGCGCTGCCTGACCCCCTCCGCCCGCAGCCGCCATAAATCTGCCGCACCTGATGGGAGATGGGCTTTTTAGGATCTCTCAGGGTGCTTTGAGGTAGCACTTCTATGAACTCCGTGCCACAATAAATAATGCTACCTGCAATATGTCTTTGGGAACGTGTCAGCAGTGGCTGTCCTGCCATGAATTTTTATTCTTTTGCCGTCTGGAAGATAGATTCCAGATACAGCATTTCCCCGCACTTAGTGTCAAATCTCTTTACCCCTTTGCCCCGGCAGAATGACAGGGACCACAAATAAAATAAAATAATAAAAAAGAAGCATAGGAAAAATGGCCTGAGAGCAGAGGGAAAGCACTAAACTCACCTCTCTCTGCAGCTGAGCAGCCACAGAGATGACAGCAGTGACTACGGGCAGGGGCAATTTGGAATAGGAATAAGGTAATTTTTGTGCACTGCAGATAAGATTTCTGCGGGAGGATGGCACTGAAAGGAGCGTAAAGATAAAATTGCTATAAAGGGCATAATGCACGTAGAACCAGCAGACAGGGGAGCATGGGCCATCCCAAACTGCTGCACCAAGGATGGAGAAATAAAGTACTGATCCCAATAAACGAAGAGGTATTTTTTAATGAAAAACCTTTCCTCTATAGCTAAAAAGGTCACACAGAAAGACTAATGAAATGGCCTAAATATTTGCAAACCTTGCAGTTCAGATTTGATATCAAGGTTAGAGTGCGAAAGGAAGAACGCTGTGACAACTGCCAACAGGAATCCCATGAAAAAAGAAATTGCAATTGGCACGAGAATCTTGTAATATTCACTTGGATTGCTGAAAAATAATGTACTGTGCACCCCAGGGGTCACCAGTGGGGCCAACGCTCTTGAAGAGACTCATATTAATGAGCTGGACATGCCCAGAGCGCACCTTCTGCGAGTCCCTGTAGATGATACAAAAGCAGGAAGAGCAGTTGACACAGCAGAGGGTGGTGCTGCCTTTCAGAGGGACCTGAAATGGGCCACCTGGAATCTTGAAACTCCACAAAGGGAAAAGCAGCCCAGTCCTGCACCTGGGGATGAGCAATCCCAGACACCGGGACACGCCAGAATAGGACTTGGGTTCCTGCTGGACATCAGGCTGACCAGAAGCCAGCTGTGCCCTCACAGCAAAGGCAGCTGGCAGCATCCTGGGTTGCACTGGGAGGAGCATTCCCAGCAGGTGGAGGATCCTTCAACTCTACTTAGCACTGGTGAGGCCAAATCTGGAATAATGGTTCCAGTTCTGGGTTCCTCAGTGCAAGACAGATATGGACATAGTAGCTGGATGAGGCAATCTCCAAGGTGCTTCCTGATGTTGGTGATTCTGTGTTTGTGACCTAGTTGAGGCTTTATTTTCCGATTACCACATATAAGGAATTGAGTAAACTACCCTTAGTACTTAAAAAAACCCCAGGCAGGTAAAATATTATTAGTTGCACAATTCAGTTGGGAATATGAGGAATGTCTGCTCAAACAACAGCACAGCAGCTGGAAAAACTCTATAAAAAGAAAACAGTTCTAACCAGGCAGCACTTCACAATGCACATTCTTTTTTTCCTCTCAGTTTCCCTCTTCTAGCTCAGTGCCTTATATAAAAGCAAAATAATGACTCTTTTCCACTTCTGAATAACTGGGCTGTGCTGCAATCTTATCTTAATTTGAAGACATTATTTTTCTTTCTTCCGTTAGTCTGATGAAATTACCAAGTTGCACATCCCTTACATCTAAAAGATATTAGGACAAGCACTCCAGTATCTTCACGTTGAGATGCATGTGCCAGTTTTAGCATACAGTATGTTAAAGACCTCACTGTTCAGCCATTAATTCACCATTGTCCAGTCTTCAAGTTAAGTCAGAATACATCGATGCCATGTGGAAAGTCCCCTTCAGCATAGGTCCTCCCCAATTCACATCAAAAATAATGACACTGTATTTAGAATACATCTATTTGGTTGCCTTAACATCTGTCCTCTTCCCATTTCCACCTTTGAAATTGAACTTTAAACACTGGAATTGAGACTTTGTTAAATATATATTATTAAGCAACAGTCGTACAAAACAAACCACCCAAAGATGTTGAGCAACTGCTTTCGCCACACAGCAGAGTTAAGGTGGAGGAGATTTACAAGGTCATTGACAAATGCAAGTATTGATTGAGTATTAAAGTGTCTTGTGATTAATACAGCCTTCGAAGTAATTAGTGCAGAAGATCTCTCATATCTCACCATGTTTAAATAATGTATCTGTGAACATGCAGGCCCCCTGTCAATCACTCCGGCTGAGGCCAAACATCATCTCACCTGATAACTCATTTGGAAACTGGGCTTCCTGCCTGCTGAATACCTTTCAAAAACAGCAACTCTTCCCTAATTGCCTGGGGTGACCTATATTTAGAGACTTGCAGTTCACTGGGGGGGCACAGAGAGGGAGAAGAGAGCTGGAAAAAATTCTGAAGTGTGCTATTTGTACAATGGCTACAGAACCCCAGGAGAAATATCAGAGGCAGTGAGCAGAACTGGCTGAGGGACCCATAGCAGGAACACACAAACAGCATTTGCTCAACCCAGGGACACTGCTCCCACGACTGCTGTAGCCACACAACTCTTCCATTCACACTTAGGTAAGAGGCAACGCTTTTTCATACAATAGTCAATGTTAAAACTGGGAATTAAGGAATTGCAATTTGCTTTTTAATTCAAAGAAATATGTAAGCCAAGATGGACATAATTTCTCCCAGGTCTCCTAAATTCTTCTTGGAGAAAGAGGTGTTCAGCTAATACTTTTCACAGCTATATCTGCATCTGGCTCACTAGCAGATACCAGACTATGACTAGAAAAATAGAAAACAGAGCTGGAAAGGAACTCAGAAAGTCACTAAATTGATCTTTCTACCCACAGGCAGAATCAATTACTCCTAAGCATCCTAGTATCCTGGCATCCTAGACTGAAAGGATGGGTCATGTTAATCTAATAGCAAACTGGTTGTAAGTTCTTGATCAATTTGCAGACATCTGCATCCTTACTATTTTTCCCACTCACTGGGACTTGGGTTCTACATGCTCATAGTAAAATGTAACTGCTCTGAGGTACAGGAGTGCAGGAATAAGAACAACTTCAATTCTAAAAGGAAAAATACACTCCAAACCCAGAAAATCGTCAGGAGAAAGTAGATAATGGAAAAAAAAGAGGGTGGAAAAGGTATCTGCAGTGCGTAGGAGGTACAGAAGCATCAAGGGAAGGAGGGCAAAGACAAGGAATATGCACAATCAAACTCAAAAAAGCTTACGTTTTGGAAACATTATTGCCCATTTATTTCCCATTTTTTCATCTATTTAAGGAATACTTTTTTCATTATTATATAGTGGTTATAAAAAAAAAATTATACACAAGAATGTGCTGAGAGGAGGATTATAAAAAGACCTAAAAAGTCACTGTGCTCTTCCAGCAACATTACAAAACCACTATATAATGAAGCTCACATTTCTCATACCAAAGGCTTGGGCTCCACGTGGGGCTCTACATTCTGTATTTAAGCAAACTCTTTGAGCCCCTCTCAGTCCTTGGAATACCTTCTGCAGAGGGAGAAACCTCAGCTGACGCTGAGGACTTTCAGGCTATGGCTGGCAATTTCTGTATCCCCGTCTCCGCTCTTGGTGCAGACCAGAATGGCCTAAATCTGACCTGAAATGAGGTCACCACCATCTATGGGAAGATGAGGCTGTCAGCAGTTACCACAACTATGTGTTGAGCTTTTCTGGAGCAAGCCACTGTTCACTGGTCACCTGGATCTAGGAGGTAAATGTTCTGCAGTCAGAGCCACTGCAGCTTACACCTCTGGGTGCTTTTTGGAGTCCATGAAGCATCAGATACTTAATCTTAATTCTTAATCACATTCCTATCATTTTCTTTAAACAATTGTAATCATGGGGCTTCTCTGAAGCACACGTAGAGATCGTTAAATATTTACTGCTTATTGGGTAAACAAGGCTCTGGCAAATCTTTTCCTTCAAAGTCTTTAATTTCTGAACTGCTATTTGATTCCAGTTTAGAAAAATCGAAGAGCTGAACTGCAACCCCAACACCCATCTCGATCTCTTTCAGACTTTCCTCTAGCAAAGCCTAAGGACTGGTGTAAACCAACCTCCTGTTGCAGTATTCTACAAATACTGCTCACTCCTGCTTACTGGCCAGCGGAGAGCACAGCTGCCAGCCAGAACATTCCTGGTTTGGAGGAGAGTTGGGATCACAACATGAATGTACTTCTGGAGAAGACACAGACCTCGCCTTCCACTGCCCAGCTCAAATTTCAGGGGTTAAAATACCCAAAATATGGAAGCTAATCACTGTGACACATAATCAAATCAGAGCAACTCCTAAAGTAATTTGGAAAGGGTAAAAAGAAGGAAAAGTCCTTCTTCCAGGGAACACACTGAAAGAAATCAAAACCTGGAACACGGGGCGTTTTCTTTAGACAAAAGAGTAGAGATATTTTCCTGCCTTTAGTGTTAATCTCACTCTCTTCTTGCACCTGCTAATGTTCCATAAGTCCCTCTTCCTTCCGCTCTTACAAGTTCATTTATCGTGACTCTTCTACCTGCTCCTGGTTCAACACACTCCATCCAAATATCCATCATTTACTTCTCTGGGTAAATCGTATTTAATCAGCACAGGAGAGAAAATAGCATAATTATAGATGCCGGATGCCATTACACTCAGAAGAAATTAAACCTTGTCTTAAGCTGTCCAGTGGTGCTTCTGATGAAAACAAGCAGGCTGCACTGCCAGGGAGGTTACGCAGAGGTTAGCAGCAATATAGGGCCAAGCGTATCTTCTAGATCTCTGAACCCAAGGAACAGGGAGTGGTGGAGAGGCAGAGATGGAGAAAGAGAGAAGCTATTATGAATAAACAGAGCTTCTCATAATGAAGCTAGAAAATGAATTTTTTTCTTTGAGAAACTTCTACATTAATTACAGTGCAGAAAAACAAGGCTGGTACACAGAGATGTGGTGGCTGCAACTAAATCCTGTCCACAAAAATCCTCTCATCAGAGTAAAGACAAAGGTCCTGCCTGTTTCACCTCTGGCGTTAGGGAGCAGTCCTCAGAGCAGGAGCTCGGCTTCCTTGGCTGGCTTCGCCAGACTGCAGATAAATGGTTTGACACCAAAACGAGGGGAGAGAGGACATCCAGACCAATTACCAACCCAGAGGTAGTGCCTCTTCTGCTTTGTTGTAATTATGGTACTTCTGTATAGTGGGGCTTTTTTAATGTAAATAGTTCTATTTTAGTAAGCTAATGGACAAATTGTTTACTGATCGATAAAGTCCAAAAAGTTATTACAGTAACAAAGATGCAAATAGCTCCTTAAAATTGCGCAGAGGAAGAAGTGGGGCAGCCTTCTCCAGCTGGAACTGAACCATGTAAAACTTGACATTACCCTCATATAAAGTATCCCAGATTACGGCATCAAATGCTACAGGAGACATTTCACCCGAAGGCACTTCTTATTCATCACTTGACATCAGTGCTCAGCAACGACCGCCCAGGTTCAGACAGAACAATGGCCAGGAAGGCTGAGTGTTGTGTTCTATTTATTATTTATTTTTTTGCTAATAATACATCTGAGGTTTAGATAAGTAACTAAGAGGAAGGAGAGCTCCTTCTAGTCCATCCTGCTGCCGACAATTAAGAAACCTCAAAGTAATTTTTGAAAATGTCAGCGTCTCATTTAGCAAACGGATAAATAATGAATGAAGCATAATCACTGTCCTGTGCTGGTGGTACAGCTTCGCGGTGTCATTAGTAAACTAACGGTATAATATCTTCGTGTCACAGTTTAATTATATCTTGTAATTAGTTTCAGCAATGGATTGCACAGAGTCAGGCCCCCTGAGCTAAACAAAAGGTAATAGAACTTTCAGAGTCCTCGCATAAATCAATTATGAAAGTGTCCTGTGTTATTTGAGGCTTGTTTGCTGTAATTTTATGCACAAAGAAGAAATGATCCCTGCTGCCTATGCAGGGCGATTCACCTTACCAATTGCCTGCCTAAATGAGCACGAGTGCTCCCGGAGCATGAGCCCAGCCTGCGCTGCACATCTATCAACGCACGGCCATCACGGCTGCGGAGAGGGCACACAGCACGAGCAACGTGCAAATGATGTGCCTTGCCTGGTGGTGAACACTGCAAACACAGGAATATTAGTTAGCATTAGGCCAGGTTGGATGGGGCTTTGAGCAACTCCATCCAGTGGGAGGTGTCCCCGCCCATGGCAGAGAGCTTGGAACTGGATGGGCTTTAAGGTGTCCTCCAACCTAAACCATTCCATGATTACATGCTGACACAGTAAGATGGTACTAGGATTTTTGTGCTGTCATTGCTGTGTCCAGGCAGTTCTGAGGTTTGGCATTTTACAGGTATAATTCATGTAACCCTCTGCACCCAAAGCTGCACATTGCTGCATTTCTGTTCGCTACCTCGAGAGGACCACAACACCATCCAAACAATACCTACACCTTCCTTCTCCCTCTTCTTCACCCTGTGCAAGACATGTAATCTCTAGTTCCCACTAGCACATCTAGACAAGCCCCAGCACTGGTTCCTGGCCTGTCTTCCTGGTATGCTTGGGTTAGTTCTTCCCCCTGCTCCGTTTCTGGCATTACTCGTTAGCTGCCACGGGAAAGAATCGAGCAGAAGAGGGCCATATTGGAAACAGATCCGCACAGGCTGAAGGGTCCATTGAGGTTATGCAATTGTAATTGCAGCAGATCAAAATCTCTGCTGCCATCCTGCAGGCTGCTACTTAAGCTCCGGAAATTCTACAGAAGACGCTCTTTTCTTAAGAGCTCTTTATCCCACACCAGCAGCACGAGCATGTATAAACTGCGGATATAAAACCCTGTACCTGTAAAGTGGCTGTGAATGATCTCCACTATCCCAGCCTATAACTTCTCACATAGTTTCAGGGGGAAAATAGTTGCATTTACTGGAATCAAATTTATAAAATAGTGTTTCACAGTTCAGGCTTAACAGCTGTATTTTAGTTGCATATTTTTTTCCACAGCCTTCTTAAGAGTGTATTCTGCTACCCCTCCTCTGTGTGGTGATGCACACGCATGGCTCTGGCTGCTCTGGGGTCTGAGTGCCTAAATAATTTGTCTTTTCATGTTCCTCCTCTGCCCCCACTGCTTGGTGTAGGAAGCTGCCTATGTTACGTGGGCTGGAGAAGGAGGAAAAAAAAAACAAACACAACATAAAATCAAACCTCTCAGTGTGTCTAATTTTGGCCTACCGAGATCTCCAAAAGCAAAAAAAGGCTGAAAGCAGAAGCAAAGGGCTGTCCACGGGTCACCCAATCTGAGTCTGAGTGTCTGAGATCCCTACTGCGGGCAGCAGAGGAGAAGTGTGGAGAAGAGTCTGAAAGGTGCCAAGACATGTAATCGTCTCAGTTCTGATCAAGCTGCAAAACACACTGGGGTCCTGGTTCAAAGCCCTCATCAAGTCTGCCTTGAAAGTGAATCGAGTGGCATGCTGGCCTTTCTGTTTATACAACAACTTACAGGTTTAAATGAAAAGCTGCTTGATAAAGCAGCCTGAATCCTCCTATTGTGAGCCCTTCAGCAAATTTAACAAAAGAAAAAGCACTGACTAGAAAAAAAGGGGGAAAAAAAAAGTCCACTCCTCAGAGCGGTGCTGCAATCCGGCTGGTTACCATGGCGACATGATGACTTGTTCACATGGCAACATACCTTAGGTCCACTATTAAAATGATGAGAGTAAACTGGGTTGCACTAAGTATAGTATCCTGTCTGTTTGTACCAGCCTTTCTCTGCAGCAGGAGCTGGGACAGATACTGGGGTGTGGGAGGAAGGGAGAGGAAAACAAAGCTGAAGATGGCAGTTTTGGAGGGCAGTGGAAAAATAAGGGGGATAAACAGAGACTAGATCTGTATCAGAGATGAATGACAGCTACACATGATAAATAAAATATCATTTTGATACAAAGTCTGCCTTTATAAGCTAACTGATGTTTTCCATGCATCAGCAACATGCACAAGAAGGCACTGAACTTCTTTAGAAAGTGGCCTCTAATGAGCAGGGGCAAAAAACAAGTGGGGGGAAAGGAGGCAAATTACTGGAGATCCTGCCAACACAAAACTAACTGTGTTAAAAATAAAACTTAAAAACCAGCCACCACAGCAATGAAATGCAATCATGTAGTTTGACATTGACATTAAAATCCTAAACAACTAGAAAGTGGTAAATTGTGCGACATCTATTTCATCAGAATGAATACCCAAGACTGCAAAAAATATATCCTCATTGAAATATTATAGGTGTGTTTTCTGCAATTCTTTTAATTTAACAGATTTAAACACCTCCTTCTGAGAGCACAGCAAATTGCAATACTGCTGGGGAAGTTATCATCAAGTTGTCCCTCACTTATATAAGGACAGGATGGATCTCTCCAGTTCATGAAGAATGTCCATTACACAAAAGATATGAGAAAGTATCTGAAAATATAAAAGGTGAGAAATAAATATCTTTAATACAGATTCTATTTTAATTTTGCCCCCTTCCTTTTATTACTTTGTACAAAAGGTGGTAGCCTAGTATCTTTCTTGATCACCAACTTAAATACAAAGTTTTGGCTTAAAATCATACTTAGATAATGTAATGACCTAGAGTAGCAGAAATTTGAAGACACCAAGTGCAATCCACTAACGTTTACTTTCATCACTGAACAGTTAAACAAACCCCACAATGGCATGAAGCCCATAATATACAGAAGCATTCTTTTTTTCCCATTCTTGTCCCAGCTTCAATCTCAGCGTGTTACCCTCTATTTGTCTGCAACTCTCTTGTATCTCCTCAAAGATCTCTGACTGTGGGCATCCCTTGCTCTCACGCCCTGCCTGCAGCACCGATGTGTTGTCCGGCGCTGCCCTCACAGGACGGAGATGGCAAAAAGGCTCACTACAGTCTCACTTCTACACTGGGCAGTGCTTAAGAGATGCCTTTGGAGGCCACACTGCAAGGTCCTAGCGTGGAGGGTGTGAAGGCCCCACAATTACAGGAGATGTCACAGCAGAGGAGGATTCCTTTCATCTCTATGAGTGAAGAAACAACAGCTTTGTCCCACTCCTCAAAACACAGTGAACGATAACTGCCTCATAAAGATGGTAAACTGTACATGGGGGAAAAAAAGAAAAGCAACCTTCTGGTGTCTATCAAGCTATCATGTCAGCTGCACTCGTGTTTCCTCCTGAGGACCAAAATAACTACAAAGCGCACGAAATCATTAAGCACACGAAAATCCCAGAGCTAGGCTTGGGCTAAACCTCACAATTTCCCAACCAAAAGGCATCAAAGAACAATTCCTCATAGTTCATTTGCTGTTTCCCTTTGCTCTGCACATAGTGGTATCGGTGAAGTTTGCCTTTGCTTGGTAAGCACAAAGCATTAACTCTGAGCGTGCTCTTGCTGCATGGAGAGAAGTTTCCTTGCCCACCCTTCAGGGCTGGATAGTGCAGGTAAAGAGTCGTAGGAGTTTTTCCAAACAACAAAGGCAATCTGTCATTTTAAGGTAAAGTAAATATAATATTTTTCATGAGTCAATACGACAGCCCTTGCAGGAATGCAGGTGATGAGGTGCTGATATGGTAGGAGTCTGGGAAGCTACCTTCACATAGCAGAGGTGAGGTGCCTTTTTTATTCATAACAATATTTAATTGATAAACAAAATGGTTCAAATGGACTTGGAATTTTTCAGCACAATGCAATGCTTTGATCAGACCTGCAATTTGATGTCCAGTACAGAAAGTTGTAGAGCAGAAATTAAGGCTATATATGACCAGTAAAATCTAAAAGCAAAGAACAGACTTCATATTTCCATTTTGTAAAGAATGAAACCTAACTGTAGAAAGTATATCTACAGTATTTTTTTCAGTTGGTGTAATTCATAGACTTTCAAAGTAGGCACAGAAAGTCTTTCGCAACGCTCTTCTTCTCTCATCTTCTCCTGCTCCACCTCTAGCATATTCTGAGATGATTTGCTACTTTCCACTTTCCAATGGCTCAGCACACACCTACCTAATCCCTCCTATAAAATGGAAGCAATAATCTTACTATTTTTTAAAAAAATCAATCCCTATAAAGAGCAGAGAAATGGAATCAAGCTCACCAATTCCTGAACTTTTAATGATAAATGTAATTTTAGAACTATGATTTATCTGAAGGATAAACCAGGAAAGAATTTCAGCCACTTGTAAGAACTTCATTAATGGAAAAGAAACCTGGAGGGTTCACCAGTAAGACAACAGGTGTTTAAACAATTCCTTCTACCTACTCTCTCACGTCGACTTTATTTTCAAGTTTCACTCAATGATGGAGTTGTTTCTTAGCTCCTTGTGTGCTTAGCCATTTAATTAAAGCAATCCATATTGAATTCATGTCCAGATGCCTTGACCAGCAGAGCCAGATCCTCATTGGCATGCCAGCTGCTCAAAGAAGAGCACAGCCCTTTGCATACTAATCACAGGAGAAGGCAGTGATTCATCAGCCTATGATACTGCTTCAGCATCTACAAGCACTTATGACATGTAATTGGTGGTGCATAAGCAAGCCAGGCCACATTAAAAAGCCTACAGATAGTCAGAGATAAAAATTAATGACTTTTGCTTTGTGTAATCCTGCGTGCATTGGGGGGGGAAGGGAGGGGAGACTGGGATTAATGGACAAATGTAAGTAGGCACAAAGGAACAAAGAGTTTCTTGGCCTTGTTTACATATTGAACAATAATAATAAAAGAAAAGTGACAAGTTATGGGAAAGGCAAGTGTGAATTTTCGGCACGAGTGAGTTGGAAGACTGCTTGCAGTTCATTATGGATGCAGAATTTCCATACTCATTATTCCGAAACAAACCTCCTTAGAAGGCCCTTCTGGGACCAATGGCAGCAGCTTTTATTATTCATCTTTTGCTAGTATTGAGGATGTCATTATAAGAGCTGCACAGAGCTCTTGCTGCATGGCACACAGGAAGAGGGGAGTATAACTACCTTGGGAGGAATAGCTTATTTTTCATGAGGCCGGAACAACCAAAGAGTCAGGGTCACAGTGGGCCAGAGTTGTAAAATCCAGAGAGAAGAGGGAGGTAAATCAAGGACAGCAGACAAAGACATTATGTTATGCACCCATGACAGCAGCTTCTGTAGATCAAGTTCTCATCAACACTATTCACACATCACCATTGTCGTTTGAATCTCCCTCTTCCTGCCACAAATCCCCTTTCTTCCCCAATGATGGACTCACCCTCCTTGAAACAATTTTGAAGAAAAATGCAACTGTTCTATTTTTATTGTTCCTTTAATGTTTCCTTTCTTTTCTGCTTTTCTGCTCACTGAAGTCTCAGTGAGATATGTCTATCAAGGAGACCACTGAAACTGAAGTAACTTGAGACATCTTTCTATGTAGAGGTAACAAAACCGATGCCTGTGTGATGGTACTGATAATCGGAAACTCGTTCTCACCTCACGTGTGCCTCCAGCACAGCAGGCACCACCAACTGCTTCAGCAGTTTCCAGGGGCAGAGCTCTCCTGGTTTCAGCAGAACTCTGCCCAGGTACAACAGTAGAGATCTGGTAGCAGATTTTCCTTCAGCCAGGAAAACTGCCAGTCACACGTACAGCTGCCTGTTCTCCAGCACAGAGGCCGACACCTCCCACTTCATTTCTAAAGGTAAATGCTTGCTCCAGTTTGGTCTCCAGTTTCAGTCCACTTCAGCCATTACGTTCATCAAAGAAAGGCAATTTATTACCTGTTGAATGGAAATTTCTACTCTGTAGTTGGGAAGAGTTATTTTAGGAACTATTGATTTATCCTAATTGCATCTATCTTGGTACTATGCAAAACTGCCATTGCCATGGCAATAGTGTTAAGGAAAATGGAACAAAGACTATACTTCAGTCAAGCATGTTGTTCATTTTAATACAGTAGACAACAAACTCTTCCCACAGAGGTCAAACAGATCCCTGTATGACTCAGAAGTTACAGTATAAAGCTGAAACTTGATTTGGCCTTTAAGCAAGACACTGCACAACCATGTCTTGGCACTTTCAGGTTCTGGAAACTGCAGGCTTTAGGAGGAGCAGAACAACATGAGAAATACTCAGTTGTACCAGCAAAAGGCCCTTTGCTGCTGATGCCAAAAGCAACTGGGATGCCACACAGGAGGGACAGTTCCACTCTTTCAGAAAGCTTTTCTTTGCCTCCGAGAAGACAAGACAGTTCTTGTTATTCACTCACACCAGGGAGGAGAGCAAAGCTCTTGGCTTTTCCATCTCCTGGTGGCTTCCTGTTCCACGACTGCCACGGCCATACCGACACACAGCAGACACGGGCAGGAATCTGCAGGTGAACAGCTGCAGTCCTTTATGCAATATAAATTAATTCACATTCACTCAGGTCCCATCTCCTAACTGGTAACATCCATAAAGATCATTTGGAGGACTACTTAGCCTTCCCATCCTTTCACAGCCCTGAAGAACAGAGGGTAAAGCGCCGGGACTCACGAAAACAGAAAATCATTGATATCGGCAGGCAGCTGAGCAGAAACTCAGAGCTATCAGTTGTGTTTAAGATCTACTGCTGTCTTACAACCTTCTGTTCTGCAAACCTTGCTCTTTATTTATCAGTTACACTGGTTAATTTGATATGTTTTGCAGCAATATTTACTGAGGGTAGGTGAGGGAAGCAGAAGCTGCAGCCGCAGCCGCAGTCACCATACGATTTATTTACAAGTGGGGCTTTGTGGTGCAGCTTGCTAAAAGAGGATTAAATTACGCTTTGTAGATTAAGAGTCTGAACACTATAAAACTCATAAGCCTTTGTATGCTAAGCAAGAACTTTGACTCCCATAGGAGCTTGCAAGAGAGATTCTGCCTACGCATAGAAGACTTGAATGTTTTTGATACTTCAGTGTATCTTTCACAAACAGAGATATTATCAAACTATTTTGGAAACATTTTCCAGCACAGAAATGTTAAACTGCATCCTGATGTCCAGTACATTTTCATCTCAGTTCCTCCACACGGTCATTCAAATAGCTTTCCCATTGTAAGAGTATGATCACCAGTTATACACTGGAGGTATATCCATTTCACCGGTCCTTTCCCACTGCAAGAATACTGGCCCAGATCTTCTCTTTCTGGAAAATGTACTAAACCAGCACACATGCACCCATCACCCCTGCCTTTTCCTGTCCCCTTCTCTTTCCCTTGTCTTCTCATACATAATTTACAAAATATATTTAACAAATTCTTCTTTTGAGAGAATTTTTTAGACAGCATTCCACTTAAAACAAGGACAAACAGCATTGTTTGGATATTAAGAAAGTAAAAGAAGTTCTGTGTGTGTGTTCACTTGGAGATGTTTGAGGTTAGGCACTGTAACAGTCCACTGACAGCTGCTCCTACATTAAAATATACAAAATGAAACTAAAGTGTTCAAAAAAGCTAAGATTTTCTTTAAATGTTATGGGTTGGATGTTTTAAGATGAATCTCCCATCATTATCATTCATGGCAAAGGCAAAGTGGGTTTAGAGCAGGTATTAGCAATCTCTAACTCTCCAGATAATGGCAATAACTAGTTCAGGTGTGTCTAATTCACCTGCAAGACTTGCTGCTGATGTGGTGAGAATGCTTCCAGAGGAGCATCGAGCACCGATGTCCACGCTTGGTGCTACCCCACAAGCAGCAGACAGCCCCTCAAGGTCCACCTCAAACCTGCAAGTGACCCAGCCTTACCTTTCCTCCCCAGCACCCACAACCCCATGGCCTGGCAGCCAGCCCTGCGTGTTTGCAAGGCCCATGGCATGACAGCTTTGCTGATGGCACCACATCGTGCCTGCTCTGGGCCCCCACCCTGAGGCGGCACAACCACAGCTCCCATCGGTGGGGCCTCTTCCCCAGCCCTTGGGTTTAACCAGCCTCACGCCCGGTCACGCAGACCCTCTTTTGCTGAAATATGATGGGTTCCATACATTCTGCTGCATAATGCAATAGGAATCTACTGGTCCTGGAAGAAACAACTCCCTGATCTGAGCCAGCTCCAGCTAAGAAAAGAAGCTCTAGGGGCAATATTAAATGTTAACTGTCCAGGAATAGCTAAGAAGGGCATGTTAAACAGTAATCGCTAGGTGACTGTCTCAGACAGACAGAAAGAGAGGGGAAAAAAACCTGAAGTAGCTATCTTTAAAGAGAACAAGCAGATCTGAGTAATCCAATTTAGGGGAGATAAGAGTCTGCTGGTAGCACTGTCCTTTAGCTGGACAAACGCCTTCGTTCAAGTGTCAACCCCAATCCTGGGGAGGTCAGCGCACGGGGCCTGCAGCCTAATGTACTCCTGAATTGGCTGAGTGGATTTCCGAACAAACACGCTGGTCCAACAGAATTGATTTTCAGCAGGCCGTATGGGTCCCTAACGTAATTATCCTGCAGTGAGTCAGTTCACAGCAGCCCCTGCATTTAAAAGCTGCTGGTCAGCCGAGAGGAGAGGTTACTGCCGGTGCCTCAGCCTCACCGCCAAGTACAGCTTCGCTTTTAATTGTTTAAACAGCAGTGGAATTTCTTTTGCTCTTTCTCAACAGAGAATCATTATATCCCTGTTTAAAGAGGTCTGGAGGGACCTCAGAAGAAACTTTCCCTTCAAGCTTTGTGTGCTAATGAAAAAAATCAAGTCATAGCTTTCTAATAGGCGAATTCAATTTATAACAAGCAAATACAATCATCTCGACACCAGCTCTACACCACAATAAAACTTCCTGCGACACGCAGGCCGTGTCCAGCCACTGGCCCTGTCACCTGCAGGGCCTGGGTGGGCACAGCCAGCTTGGCTGCCGGCCTGCTCCGCTCCTCCCTGAAACCACTGCTCCTGCTGGGGCAGCCCCTGCCTCCTCGGGGCAGAACGAAAGGATCATAGAATCATCTGTTTGGAAAAGACCTCTGAGATCGTGGAGTCCAACAGTACCTGTTCACTTACAAAAGCGTATCCCTCAGAAACTCATCTACCTGTCTTTAAAACACCTCCAAGGAAGGCCACTCAACCACCTCCCTGGGCAGCCTCTGCCAGGACCTGATCACCCTTTCAGTGAAGAAATTTCTCCTAATGTTTGCTCTCAACCGCATAGACCTCAAGGCATCACGGCACAGCATGGCATGGCATGGCCCAGGTGCTGTTACAACACAGCTGAGAGCAGGCTGTGCCTCCTGCCCAACAGAGGACTCATCTCCAGACACTTCAATCATAGAATTATAGAATGACTGGGGTTGGAAGGTGTCTTGAAGATCATCCTGTTCTAACCCCAAAATTTCAGGTTAATTCCTCCATGAATTTCCTATAGTGCCTCTCTTGGAACTGCTGACATGAAGCAAATCACATCCAGGGAATTATTTGATAAGAAGAGGCAAATTTGTCCATGATAAAGTAACATCACATTTGTATACCACCTGGATAGAGCAAAATAATTTTTACAGTGTTTCCTCTAATTTGTATTTTTTTCTCTCTCTGTGAAGGTTTGGACTAACTTGGAAAGCCAGGAGACAACCCCGGAAGGTCTGTAGACCTGAGGTATGTATGGAAAAAGGTCCATGCCCAATACTGGCCCTTCTCCTACAGCCCTTGCCAATAATAATGACTTGAAGTAGCACTCTTAACAAGATTCTCCTTTCTTGTTTCATCGGAGCAGCGCCAGTTCTTTTCAGAAGCACACATTATCACCCTCAGACAAAAAGCACCGCACTCGCTGTGCCTGTTCAAGATGTCACTGCATCTCCTGCAGCTTTGTCCACCAGTGCTGTGGGCCAATTCACAGCAGTTGTGACAACGAGGATGCCTTTGCAGTGCAAGTACTCATCGAGGCACAGACTTAGAAGTCTTGAACTTGCTTTATAACCACGACTAAAGAGCAGTTATGAGCACAGGACTTCCCGGTGTTGTTGACCTGCAGCAAAGCAGCATTCCATATGCCACTGGATGGGGACTGAAGAAACACCACACTGGGTCCAGCTGGAAGTTCTCTCTCCATCCATTGCCAGGAAACATGGGCAGGACAATGTGATACAGCAGGTGGCCTGGAACTTCTGTGTTCCGTACCCACCAATGAATCTCTTCTCCATGAATCTAATCTATTTATCCTTTTGTCCTCCACAATACCCTGTGCAATAAATCCCATGTGTTAATTACATGCTCTGAGAAAAGGTACCAACTTTTCTTTGTTTTAAACTTTCCCCATTTGGTGAATCCCCCTTATTTCTTGTAATTATTCTCTAATCATTTTCCTGTGCCACTCACAATTTACAAGCTGCATTTTGCCATCACATTTGTTATCAAAGATGAATTCTAGCCTTTTTAAAGTCCCTCTGCTTGTGGAAAGTGCCACGTGTCTGTAAGCGGCCTAACTACCTGCTCAACTGTATTCCCCATGTCAACATCTTCAAGCAAGGCCCAACATCCTGATTATCCTTCCAAGACTGCAACTCTTATTAATGCAGAACCCACCCTTCAAATCTCCACTGAAGAGTGCCAAAAAATGTTAATACACCCTCAGCTTTTCACAAAGCCCCTATTTCATCTGTGGTGTTAAAAATTTCTTGGCAAACTAAAGCTCCACCCAGACAAAGCTCCCTGATTTATTTTGTATTGAGAGAATTAGCGTCGATGCAAGCTGCTTCGGAGCTCACCAGCCCAAAGCTGTGAGCAGAGAGCAATCATTCCTAGACTGAGATTCTACCTGAATAATGGATTCACTGCAATAAAATTTCGTGTTGGCTACATCTCTGTTTCCTCCAGTCAGTCAGATGCTGCTTTAGCTGTACTCTGCTCTCCCCGCTGCAGTTGCAGAAAGCCATCTGTCAGATTCTCAGCCTTATTTCCCTTTTCCTGTCTTTCCCCAAAGTAGGAGCAAATGGGGCCAGATTCCAGCTGTATTTTTCATCCTCCAATTAGCAGGCTCCAATTCATCACTCTGAGTATCTCCTGGCATCAGTGCTGAGATTCCCTCCTCACGCCTGGTAAATCGGTCTTCATTTAAAACCCTCTCTCTTAGCCCTAAATGGAAATCAATTCTGCAAGTTTAGCAAATAGTTAATTACTCCACAAAGAGGATTGATTGGCCTTTGATCACCAGAAAGCTCTGTAGTGCTATTAGTCTCTTTCATCTGTGATTAAACCACAGAGAAAAAGAAACAAAAACTAAATTAGGCTTCTCCTGTTATCCTACAAATATTTAATGACGGGATAATCTCCTAAAGGTGCGATCAGGGGATATACATTCCACCAGGAAATGTCTCCAGCTCAACCTTGAACCCAAATTCTCTCCTTGCAAAGAGCCTGGCAACGAACTTTACAGAGGAACGGAGCTGAGCTCAAAGGGACGCTTTGTAGTACACACTCTTCTTGGCCTTTTCTTCTTTCCTCTTCTTATGTACGTTTTAATGCAGATAAAGATTTTCCCAACGGAGTCCTGACATGAATAATAATAATAATAAAGGCTTTCTTTAAATTCGGTTTTGGCTCTGCTGACTTTCTCAGCAGGACAAGGCTGTGTCCCGTTGATTTGCAGCATTGTACAGAGCTGTTTCTGCAAATGATGGGATCCTCCCACTTCAGACAAATTTCAAATATCGCAGTCTCCCACTGCTAACCCACTCTAAAATTCAGTCCCAAAGTAAAGCAGAAAGCTTTCTACGCCGCCCCTACCCGCACTGCAGCAGAAGCCACGACAGGAAGGTCACAGGACAGAGAGCAAGGATCGAGTTGCATTTCTCACGTTCTGGGCAAATTTAAGGTCTGGGAACCTTCCTTTTGTAACGTTAATGCAAACCTCATTAGGGGGTGGCTGGGAGATCCCAAGTGGTCGGCACAGCCTGCGTGTGCTCCTCGCCATTACTCACTGCGGCAGCAGCCACGGTAACGGTTATGAGAGGCATTACAAGCCTCTCCAGAGGTTCTCGACAGCCAGGACTAGGGCACATGTTGTTAGGTGCTTTGCCAACGGATACTCAGGATTTGTTCCTTCCCCAATCCCACCAGAATTTAAGAACTGTGGAAACACACCTGTTCTTCTCTCGCAAATTGTCATCAGCTGCAAACAGTGCTGTTCCCAGCACACGCTGTCGGATGCAGTGGGGAAGGTCAAACCTACCACCAGGCAAGGAGAGCTGCCCCAATCTCTGCAGCCTTTGTCTCTCTGGCTGCAGAGGGTAATGACCATGACATTTGGCCACCGGCCAGCTGGGGAAGCAAGTCCCTCAAAAGTCAGGGCACAAAACCAATACAGCTGATGGGTACAAGGAGCCAATCTGAAATGATTGTTTCTGCCATCAAGCGTGGCACACAGAGACTCTGTTCTGCAGGTCCAGAGGAAAGGAAAGTATATAGGCATCGATCCCGGAGAAAGTTAGGTTTCAGGAGGTGTATCTTGCCAGGTAAAAGGTGGCCTGATTAGATACAAGACTGGGAAGGAAGGAATGGAGCTGATAAGGCTGAACTTCAAGAAGTTTCACAACTTGCTATGAAAACTGAGAAAGTTCTCATAACTTTTTTTTTTTAGCACTAATGTCATAATATTCTTCATGCAAGAGAAAAGAAGAGCCTCCTGACATGTTTTCAACTCTCGAATGGCAAGGAGTCCTTGAGGGGCCATGCCACGCATCAGGCAACAGCAGGCGTTAATTAGCCTAGATTTTCTATTGAATTGTTTTGTGAGTGCGTGCGCGCGCGCATGTGTTTTTCTTTCCCTGGGTGTCTCATTTGCAGAATGTTCAATCATCCCCTCTCTCTTTCTGATTCTGCAGCCGTGTGTACTTCTGTGCGACTGTCGAGTCCTGACACCTGTCAAACAGTGCCACAGTAAATTGGACGTGTCAGCCCCAGCGTGCTGGTGCCAAGGTGTGAATTAGATAGAGTCTCTCACTGCTGTTCTTCTGACCTCTTTACTCCATTACCAGGACATCCCGAGACACACCAAGCCTCAGGGTATCAAAAAAACCAAAACACAACAAAAAGAACCCCACAAATCCACTGCAACCAGAGATGGGCTCTTAAGGATTTAAAACAACAGGGAAGAATTTAAATACATCGAATTTGTAAACATGCTGATTGCATTTGCAAAACTGCTAGAAAATGGGCTTTGCGTTTTTGCTTCGTGCCATACCAGGAGGCTCCAGGAGGCCAGAAAGAAAAGGGTGAGTGAATAGTTAGTGGAGCTTTCAGTTGAAAAGACGCATAAGTCATTGTGCACAAAAAAATCACTTGTTTATATTGTGCCCATCACTGTGGATGTGGTTACCAGAAAACTCTGCGCAAACAAAAACCCCCAAAACAATGCGTATGACTGAAATCACCCCGATTCCAGTTCCTTACCTTGCATGGAGGTTGGGGGGGGGATGTTTTGTTTTTTAAAACAACAGCTCCCAGAACAAAAGGCTGATTTGTGCAGCAGGCAGTTCTGGGGACCACCTATTGCACGGGGCTGTAGACACATATGGTGCTGCACAATAACAAATAAGAACAACAATAAAGAAAGCTGCACCCACTTTGCTCAGTACGGTGTTCTCAAAGTTACACAGTAAGAAGCAATTATCCCAAAGTGGCAATTTTATTTGAAAATAACATTTAAATTAAAATGGGCATTTCAGGACCTCCTGCTGAAGAGTGACATGGGCTGTTCAGGGGCCCACTGTCACTTTGTCAGCTGTCACACGCTGCCTTCTGCTAAATGGGCGCAGTTTGCCTTCACCCTTTATCCAGACTCTTAAAAATGCCGCACACATTTTATGAAGACCAACTAAGTGGGATTGCATCTCTGACAGCTGTTTCAGCTTGGATTCTGTGAAAGTGCTTTGCATACATCTATCTTTTCTGCTAACAATTTGGATAGATAACAAAAGCTGGGGGGAAAGGGGTGAGCGGGCTGGGGACAGGGATGGAACAAAGAGTTTCCGCGTCCCAGTCACCTGTTAGCATCCCACCCAGGGTAAAAACCATCTAAAGTGGATGATGTTTCATGAGAAGTCAGCTCAATAGCTTTGGTTAAAATAATGTTAGGTCTCATGATTCCTTGCAGTACGCAGGTGTACCTCTTGCAAAGCCCCACCACAGTCAAGCATCCTTGTAGAGCGCAGAGGAAGAAGAAACACTATTCAGGTCTCAGGCACCAAGACCTCTTGACCATCAGTACAACGCTGACAGCACGAGAGGGATGCAGGACTCCTCTAGATTCCTTTACATTTGGTAAATTCTGAGCTGCCCCTTGGAATCCGGTCATTTTTCTTATTCTCTCCCCTCCTCTCTTTAACCAACACATTTGATGATTAAAAACTGCCATTAACAAAACCTGTCCTACAATAAATACAAAGCCATACTGAACCTTTAATGCTGCAAGTTACCAGTTGAACAGCTCTCACAACAACCTTCTCTCGAGTTCAGCATTCCCTGTAATCTGAAATACATTTTGTGTTCAGATATTTCCCAGTGCTCCTATGTGGACAGACATTTATTCTTCAATATAAGCAGGCACATTCAACAGCAGACCCACATTTTCTCTAGTCTGCCTTTTGCTGCTGATATACCTGGAGAAACCCTTTTGGCTGTCCTGCACAGCCTTTAACAGGTTCACCTCCAGGTGAGCTTTGGCTTTCCTAACCCTACACTTGCATGCTTGGATAGTATCATGGTAATCCTCCTTCTAGGTGATCCCTAAAACCAGCATAGCTCTCTTGAACCCTTTTTCTCTCCAGGACCATATCCCATGGAATAAGGACAAAATGTTCTGATGAAACTGGTAATTCTTACAGGCAAGGCAGAAGCAAGGCATAAACTGACCATAATGCCAATACCATCTGAATTGATTCACTAGAATCTCCAGATACATATAGTGAGGACTTTGTGATTATAAAGAGTTAAATTGATAAATATTTGAATATATAAATATTTTTAAAATAAAAACTCGCTCATAATAAAAATCCCAACAGATCAAACAGCAAAAAAATAAAAATAAACATACCAAAATGAAATGAAAGGCCAAGGGTATGTGCAAGAAGCACTACTTTTCTACGGGGACTAGAAGGAGCCTTGGGGTAGCCACCTGTCCCTTTGCCTTTCCAAGTGGTAGCAACCCATCTACTCCCACACAATGTAGATGAAGCAACTGGAGGTCACCAAGACTTTTTTTCTGAGGCTCAAGAAGAAGGGTTTCCCACTAAGAAGGCCAATGTCTTGGGTCAAAAGTTTTCCTGCTCCATTAGTTTCTCTGTGCCTTGATTCCCTTCCGCAACATGAATGTATTTTCATGCTAGATTACATTACAAAGAATTTCAGAGCACTGAGGTTTTCATGTCTATGGTAATGAGGACCACTTGAATACTTAGAGTAGATGGAATGTGTACAGGAGATCTACTGATGGGAAGTAAATTCTAATTCCTTCCTGCTTTTATTGCTGATTAAAGTCAAGAAATGTCTGCAGTTTGCTCCATTCTGTGTTGTGAGATCTCACATAATCACTGACAATAGTTTAAGGTATTATCTGATCTATGAAAGTACATGTATTTAAAAAGAGGTAAAAGTCTTAAACCCAACACATTAAACATGAAAGGGGTGTCTGGTTTACTTGTTCAAAGTAAGGGATCTGCTCCCAGGAGTGACACATCTATTACTAATTAAACAATTAATTTATTATGCAGCACTTGTAGAAAACAACATATTTGAAGTCTGAAAACGTCTGCTAAAGAATGGAAAATAATTTCGATACAAATAATTATCTTCAGGATTTTTCTTTACACTGGAATATGCTTAACACAAGTCAAATGTTGTTTTCTCAGAGCTAAGTTAACAGTCACTGTTATGCACAGGCAAAGCAGAGCAATAGCAGGTAGTTATTTTTCCTAAACGTGCCTGTTCTGTGCAATCTTAGAGAGAGACAGACAGACAGATATTTATCTACAGCCTTAAATTTTTAGTCTGCAGGATCGACTTTAACAGAGAGATTCTCTATCAGAAAGTCATACAACAATCTGCCACTTGGCTCCCCAAGATCGTTGGACTGGGCAGGAAAGCAAGATTCTTTGTCCCTGCCAAGTGATCAAACACCAAGAGTGAAATCTTTGCACATGGAAGTTAGAAGAGGAATTGCCAAGATTTCACCCAAATACTGCAGAGGAGAGTTTATTGTACTGAATACAATGGTTATGTTTATTTCTATATGCAACCAACAGCTGTGCTGAGAGCTAGTTGTCCAATTCTTTTCTCAAATTATTAAGTGCAACACTGTTGAGTTTCACATTGAGTTTTTTACGTGTTCCATGCACAGCACAGTCCTTAGAATCTCCCTGTTCCACCATCCTTAGTAGCTCCCAGTTCAGCTTCAGCACGGGGAAAGCTTGTCTATTGTGGTTTTCTCTGCCAAATCACTCAGATGCTGGAATTTAGACAGGGTTTTTTTTTCTCCATGAACCAAAATTCCTTGCAAGAAAACCCACTGCGTGTCATATTTATCTATGTTATCAAACAGGAGGAAACATTTAACCACAAATAGAAACTGAGTTCCTTCTGTGTTGAGGATTCAAAGGTTTACCCTTCTATCTAAAGGTATAATTCAAAATAGCATCCGATAGCTCATCTATCACACCAAGATCTCCACTTACCTAGAGCAGAGGTCCTAATCTGCCCTGCAAAGTCTCTTCCACTACCAGCTTTCTCCAATATTTTAACACTGAAGTGCCTATCTCAGATATCATCTTTTACTCCAGCTTTTCTGTCAACATATTCAGATTTTTGTCTGCATTTGGCTTTCTTTCTCCATAACACCTCTAAAATCTTTTACCAAACATCTTTATTGCTAAAATACTTGTCTAGACACCCATTGTTTGTCAAATAAAAAATGGAAACATCCTTTCTTTAGTCTTAACATCTTCATATTCCTCTGAGAGCTGGGACAAAGATAATCTTCCAAGTTTATCACTGTGATATTGCAACCATCTACAGGTGCTTCCTTTTTCAGTGCATACATAATATATTTATCTCCCTCCTTTATAGCTCCTTATGATCTGTTCTCTACGACGTCTCTTCTGGTACCTAGAGGCTAATTCTGCCTTTGCATTTTTCTTTCTATCAGCATCCATTACAATTTTTTTTAAAGTGTCTTCAGGTTTTCTCCTGTGCTGCTCTTATAATTGGGCCTTCTCTAATAATTTGTAAAATGAACGCACCAATTTAAAATAGTTTCTTAAAGCTCTCCTTTTCCATGTTTGGCTGCAGTTACCCTGCTTGTGTATGGAGACCACTGCTGCTGATGCCGCCATCCAATATCACCACAATTTTTGTGTGTATCACCTCTTCACTTCTGAACACTTATCACTTATCTCAGACTTCACAACCCCTTAGGCAGAGATTGTTTTTCATTCTATTTGTATGGCAGCAAGTGCAAAGAAAAGTCCTACTCAGGGGCAGGGATCTGACTGCCAAGGCAGAAAGGCACAAATTATTAATGAAAACAGCCATGCAGCTCCCTTGCTCTTAGGCACTTTTGATCAGCTGCCCCAGCACACCTTCCTCTGGATTTCTAAGTCCAAGAGTGGTCACAGCCGGTGTCCCTGGGACCAATTGGAGCAGACTTCACCCCAGCTGCCCTTGGCACATGAGACAGGATTGTGTACCTTCCCCAGCTCAAGCCAACGTCTTGGGTCTCCCCTCAGCCGTAGGCACTCAGAATAAAGTGTCCAGAGAGCACGAAACAAAGGTAGAGAAAAATGACTTTCATTATTGTCCCTTTACTCTTTAAATAAGAGAAAGTTGCAGATCTTTGCAGAACAAAAAACCTGGAATATATTGCTGTCCTCCTCAGTGTCACCTACTCCATCCAGCACTGCAGGGTTTGCCGCCAGCTCTGCCGGCCAGCGCTCCCGGGGCACCTGGATGACGAATGCACTACTGACCTTCCCTCTGAACTCTTTTCCTCCCACAGCACATCTAGACTGAGAAACAGCAAATTCATGAGGGCTGGAGAGGGCACCAAGAGGAGAAGACAGTCAGGTGACCAAATAGGTTTGTCAGGAAAACGATCTGCATAACAGAGTCTGCATTAATGTCTGCGATGTGCAGCACCCGACAGAAAATGGAGATACTGATACAGACTGGAGTTCTCCTTTATATCCAGCAGCATCCCATCCCATCCCATCCCATCCCATCCCACCCCGTCCCATCCGATATTATTTACACAGTAAATTAAGCTATGTGAGGTTTAATGAGCAAACATGATAGTTCTCAGGAGCTTATGGCACTGCAGCACATCTTGCAAGAGAGGGGTTAGAGAAGGAAAATATCAAGCAATAAAATTAACTCTTCATTCACTACACTTCTCCCAGCTTCTAAATATTTGGTGTCTGTTTTATGAGGAATAAGATTCAGGATATGACAACGGCCAAAAGCAGCAGGCTTAAAGACAAATGTATTGCAGTTTACTGAGCACATCAGAGCTCGTTGAAGATGTAGGACAAAGTATGACAAAAATATCATGCAGAATGTGGTGAAAACATGAAGGAAATCAAGTAACAGGTAAATAAATCTCAGCAGCCGAGAGGACAGGATAAAACACGGGTGGAAGAAAAGCTACATAAACCCACAGAGGTGTTCATAGAGTGCACAAGTCCATTGAACGCATTCATAGAATCATAGAATGGTTTGGGTTGGAAAGGACCACGAAGGTCATCCAGTCCAACCCTCCCTGCAGTGAGCAGGGACATCTTCAATTCAATCAGGCTGCTCAGAGCCTCATCCAACCTGACCTTGTCCATGAAGAACAAAACATAACTGTAGAGTAATTGGAGGCAGGAAGAAAATGGACAAAAAGCCATAAAATTAGGATAAATTTAGGAGAAGGGAGGAGAACAACAGAACTTTTTTTTTCCCCTGAGGATATTTATCCTATTAATAACCTGATAGCAGTAGTGTGCTGTTCCTACTAGATCCCAGACAGCTCTGCAGAGAACAGCATCAGCAGAGCTCTGCCCGTGGATGGCTGGACACGCAATTATGCCAAAAGCCCAGACATCCATGAGATCTGGAAACTACTGTGGCACAGCAGACCCTGAGAAGGGATGGGATGTGTGGGCACTCACCTGGTTTCAGACATCAGCTTCACACATACTGCACAGCTGCTCTATTGCAGCTGTATCTCAGGAGGCAGCTTCAGTACTTTTGAATGTGATTAGAGAAAAGATCGGAAAATGGGATCCTCATGTTCATTATGAGAAAAGTAGTGCTTGAAATAAAGTCCCAAATATGTTTTGTAGCTGCCTTAGATATAACCATTATTAGCAGCCTTAAGAGGTGCAAGAAATTTCTATAACTGAAAATGTAACAAAAGAACAGAGTACTTGGGGAGAACAGTGGAAAAATCAAGCCTTTTTTTTAATATATTTTAAAGGTATACATTTCTTGCGATTTAAATTTACCACCAAACCTCCCAGCTTCTCCCCCAGTGTACCAATTCAGAGCTACTTAGAAGGAAAAAAAGAAGAGAAAAAGGAAAATCATTAAACAACCCCCCAAAAAGAGGGCTCAATGAGGTCTCATTTCGTCGTAATGAGCTCCAATTTAACATGATCATTATTTCTGACATTAAAGGCCTGTGAATAGTGTCACATGCCCAGAAGCTATTTTTTTTTACCCTCTAATGCCAGAAATAACAAGCTGCAGTTAAGGGACAGTGAATCAGGGTCTGTAAAATTACATTAAAATAGAAATTTCACTACTGATAGAATGACTCTTATCTAGGCAGCCCTTTCTGAAGGAGGTTTCTGAAGTGTATGGTTATTGGGTATTGGGCTGGTACCTGCCATACCTTGCACAACAACAGACCGGTTCCGCAAAACGAAGAAGAAAACCAGCAGAAGTCCTCCTGCCTTGGTACAGAGCTGCCTTGAAGTGTCACAAGGTAAATGCAGAACAGAGATATTAGGTCAGACCAAAGGCCTGTCTAGCACAGAACCCTCTCTGATGACAACCTCGAGTAGGTGCTAAGGAAAATCACTGTAAGAACAAAAGAAACAGGAAAACTGGGGTGGGGCTCTTTATTAGGGAATGCTGGGATAGGACAGGGGGAACGGTTTTAAACTGAAAGAGGGGAGATTTAGATTAGACATTAGGGAGAAATTCTTACTTGTGACGGCGGGGAGGCCCTGTCCCAGGTTGCCCAGAGGACTCGTGGTGCCCCATCCCTGGAGGTGTTCAAGGCCAGGCTGGATGGAGCTTTGAGCAACCTGATCCAGTGGGAGGTGTCTCTGCCCATGGTGGGGGGTTGGAACTAGACGGGCTTTAAGGTTCCTTCCAACATAAACCAGTCTGTGATTCTATGAAACACTGGATAATCCTCTGTTTTTTTGGTAATAAGCATCTAGTTCCCAGCAACATGAAGGTTATGGATTCTTGATTCTCCAATGAATACTTAAGCTGTGAATTTATTGGTTTGAAACAATTCAAATCCACAAGAATGAAAGAGCTCTCAGACTCCTGAGCTTGCTGACCTTCACTGCATTTTTTAAATTTCTACCACATCATTGTTGAAATGGGTCACAAGAGCCTGATGGAGCAAGAGAGATGTGGCCATCCTATGGTCATATATATAGTGTGAAAGATTTCTGCATTGATCTCTCTTTATTCCCTGAGAGTTCCTAATGTTCTGTTTACTATTTTTTGATCAACATTAGGTAAGTGGATGATTTCAGAAAGTTGTCTCTGTTTCCAGAATCTCCTTCTTGTTAAACATTTATTGGAAAAAATGCAGTATTGCAGATATGTAGTTAGGGGTTTTTCCCCTCCTCACGTCTTTGTTCATCTTTACAGACACCTCATTTTCCCCCGCTGTGTCACCATGTCAGCCTGTTGCTGAGTCTCCAAGCCAAATCCTCTTTCTAATGTTACTTATCTCATCACAGATTGCAACTTCAGTATCTGCTGCATCTCAAGACCACTCACAAATGTGCTGAGCAGCACAGAGCAGAGTGGGCTCCATATGCAACCTCCCTCTATTGGGAAAGGCCACCATCAGCTTGCAACCACAACCCCCTCGCCCTCCATTTCTCTTGGAGCGTTCCCTGAAAGGATTTTTTTGTTGGAAACGTTTTTTGGAATCTAATATATTCTACCATTCAACCACTTATCAGTTTCTTTAAAGTAGCCTGATAGGTTTGCAGTAATTAACTTCCATTTCTAAAAGTTGTGCTGACTCTCCATCACGTCAAAATTATTTTTGCCTCTACAAATTCCATTTGCGATAGCCCTGTTTTTCCACAACAGAAATAAAGTTCACCACTCTCAAATTCTTTGCATCACCCTAGAGTCTTTTTAAAGAACTGTAATGACAATCAATTTCTCCAGTGCTGGCCCAATTTAAACTACAAGTTACACAATACAGTAATTTGGCTATTTTGAATTTGAGTTCATTAACTCTTGGCATCTTCTCCTGACAATTTGTTCCAGTTGTTTTTATTGATTTGTTTTAAAACCTTCTCCTGACATTTTAATTTGAGACAGTTTTTCATACCTATTCCCACTAAAAATAAGAGATTCTAATGTGATAACCTCTCAATGCTCTCCACAACACACACCAGCACAGAGATCATAGGTGCTCTACTATCACTTTCTTTTTGATAACTGCTCATTTTATAATTGAGTCATCTCACACCCCTTCAGACTGCCTGGCAACATTCATAATCCTGATGTATTTGAGCAAGTATCCAGTGTTACCTTCTATATGTTCTGCAGTTCCTTTATAGTAATTCTTTTTTGGCTTATGTTATTATGATTTAATTTATAGTTGCCAAAGTTTATGCTTTTTCCTTTTCCTTAAATACAACTCTTTTTTTTTTCCTTAACTATGTCCTTTACTCAGAAATCAGGTTTTTTCCCATATGGGTTTTTGAGCCATCTGTGTATTTGAATCACCACCATTTTACACAAAACATTTTAACCTTCTGGATGCTTTCTTTTACACAAAAAAAAAAAATCTCATTTTTGTGTAGTTCTCTTTTCAAAGTTAGACTTTACTGTCGTCAATTTTTGGTGTTTTTTTTTCTTACAAAATCACTATACAACAGTTACCACTTCTACTACATCCTCTGCACTGTGAGGAAATAAAAATTGTCAGAAATGTTCTCTCCTTTTTGGAGTTCTCTCTAAGATGTGGTGACAAATGAAAGTAATTTAGAGTATCTAAAAAATGTAATCTCTGCAACAGTCTGTTTCACAACACGTACACGTGCAGCCATCTCCTTTATATCACAGGTCTACAACTCCACTACCGCTAGACTGGCCGTGAATTGTTACCCACAGGGGCTCTCATTAACTGTACTTACTGATAGTAACATTTTTGCCTTAATTAATTCTACTATTTATTCTGTGTAGAACTTCTTTCTTTACCAGCATGCCTTACTCCAGCATGCCTTACTCCTACTTAATTTATAACCTTGGAAAAAAAATGTGTTTGCTGATTATCTTCTTTCTATAAGGTTTCCATGATCTGTTCTGAGAAGGGTTTGAAGCAGACCACGCTGAATGCTCGCCGCTAGGTTTAGATGTCCAGCATCCATGTAATTATTTTATTACTTATGAAAGGAGGTGGGAAACATTCTACAGAGTACGTCCCATCTTCTCGAAGCCTTTTTAAATCTGAGTTATATGGGGTGAGAAACGAAGGTTCACTTTGCTGTTGGTCTTGCCAGGGGTAACAATGCCACCTGCCAAGAGTCACTTCCAGCAGCACAGGCTTAACCTTCCCCTGCCAGCTCCCTGCCAGCACTGGGAGCTCCTGGGTGAATCAATAAGGTCCTCACAGGGAAGCCCTATGGTCAGAGGTGGAACATGGTTCAAAGGAATGGACACGGTCTTAGAAAACACAGGTTGCCTAAATGTAGGAATAATCTCCTTCTAAAGGGGTGAGAGGCCTCAGGCTGGAGCGCAGCCCCAGGGAGTGAAGGAATGAGAGACACCAGCACCAGAAGAGCACTTCAAGTACAGGCTACAAGGTCAGAGTTGGAAGAACATTCCTATCAAACGTTTGATACCTTGACAAAACATTGGAAATTTTAAAGCCCTTTCTTTTTAGCTTTTTGTTTCAAGGAGGCTTTTGGTTTGCTATAAGTAACCTCCCACCCTCTGCCATCTAATGCTTTCCACTCGATTTCATTGACTCCAAAACGCATTTTGATAAAGGTGCCAAGGGGCTGATCAGTTTATTGAGGTGTCTGGACAAGCTGTAGTGCACTGAGCCAGCCATTGCAACGTAAAGGGAAGCTCAAATAGAGATGCACTTTGGGAAAATTTAGTCCATTTTACTTCCTTATATCAAATGTATACAATGCCACATTTCCACACACAAAGCGTAGATCCAGACATTAGGGCACGGTTCCAGAATTGGATAAAGGCTCCAGCTGATCACAGCTGTCATCCCACATTCCATGTGAAATATTCAGTGTTACAAGACGACACAGTTTTTTAGAAGACAAAGACGCATATGCATTTCTCAGACAACAATCTTGCTTGCATTTACCATATATAAAACAGGGGTGTACAGTGGTATTCGTTTAATTTTACAATCTCTGGTATATGAACTCCTTGCTTATGTAAACTGGAGATGAACAGATTATTTTGAGGGGTATATTTGTCTGAGACACATGCAGGTAAGGTGACCTCCAACTGAAACAAAGAAATGCTCAAATTACTGAGTGACCTCAGCTCTCTTTCATGTGCTTTTATAAGAGCACACGCACACACGTGAATGGGGACACTGATTTTTTTTTTCTGCAATTCAATACCAGGTCTGGCTACGAAGGTGTTTGCTTAATTGTGACTATGGAATTCAGCACGTGCAAGACAGAGGCAGAATGAGAAGAGGCAGAAAGAAATGCAGGTTGATATGTGTCTGTGAAATGCGGGGTAAGTGCAAGGCTGAAGGAGCTTTCAAGGAAAAAGGACCCAATTTGTATCTTCATCGATAATTGGTTTGTTTGTGTGGAGTGAGCAGGCGGCTCAGGCGGAAAAGGCAGTGGAAGAAAGTGATGGAGTGAAACAGCAAGGGCTGCGATTCCCTGCCTGATGAGTTGGAGAGAAATTGTTAGTAACTGAGGTAGGTCCCAGAGGGGTTCATTAAGTGACTGGCCCTTCACAGTACCCTGCCACATCTGACCTGGAAACATTAACATGAGGCCAGTGTTGCAACACACAAGTGTGAGTGCGTGTGGGAACAAGGAGCACACGGCAGCGAGCCAGCGCACGCCTGCACACGTCTGAGCGTGGGTAAGGGCTGCAGTCCTGCGACGCCTTACCTGTGTCTGCCCTGCAGGTGAAAATGCCCTCCTTTCCCTCACAGGTGGCTGCACTCCAGGCATTTGTTGGCAAAAGTGTCCCTGCTGCCACAGGAGGAATCGTTCTGGCAGTTACAGCAGCACTGCCCAGTCCAGACCGGAGAACTGAGACAGAACATTAAACCATGGATGCACAACGTCAGAGCCCTACGTTAAAGGACAGTGATGACTGGAGAAGGCAACAGAAAACTACCCTCTGCAAGAGATAACAAATATTTACCAGGAAATCAGGTGATGGCTGGACCAAGACAGGCAGGTAAAGGAAAGGCAAAAAAGGAGTAGGCAAAACCAAAGGAGAGAAGGGAAGTTTTGTGAATCACCCTGTTTTTGTCATTTGAAATCTCACTATTTAAAATAACACCTAGCAGGCTCAAATCTTCAGCTATACCTGGAACACAGAGTTTAAAAACACAGCTAAAAAGTGTCATATCACCCATCTAACAGAAGAAAAAAATGTTCAAGTCAGCATCGATGATCTGAGTTTGTAGAGAAAAGCATTTGCACTGGCCAGTGGGAGAAGCAGCAGTGGGAAAGGTATCAGGGGAATACAACCTACCTGCCTCAATCACAGGTCACATTATCCACAAGAAAGGAACAAAGAGACATCCCCAGAGCACTCTGTTTAAACCTATATTAAAGAAATGATTCCTACAAATAAGACTAAGTTACCTCTCCAAAACTATGTTCACATCCCCCTTATGCATATGACTATCTCAGTCCTTATAAAATCCAAGTCTTTTCATGTCCTTCATGTGCCTACACTGGAATATAATCACAGGATTTTAAGCATTACCATTCAATCAAGAAGTATTTTAAAAGGCTTAACCGAAACTTAAAAGCCAAAAGTGAAAAAAAAACCAGCTAAAGAGAGGCAAAGGCTGAAGGAAAATACACCAGCAAGTTAGAAGCAAAGTGCTCTAGGGAAGAGATGAAGCAGAAATATAGAATATAGCTTAAAAGCTGCAGAGGAGAATTCTCTCACATTAAAAGTTACAAGACTGGGAGGGACAGCAATGGCACTCAAATATTCGTCAAACAGACTTCTGAAAGTTGAAGTGGTGAGAGTATGGGAGCTAAACAAATACATAAGAGGGAAGGGAAGCAGTGACTTTAATGCTATGGAACAGCAGAACAGAGTCCACAACCTGAAAAAGTGAGTGGAAATAAGGCACATAAATTGCATGAAGGAAATCTAAGTGTACTTCTCCAATGGTACCCATCAGGATGCAGTCAATTATATCCAGGCCAAAGAAGACACTGGGGTCTAAACATAGGCAGATTGAGTACGCAGTCCCAAAGTTCTGAGAACTCGTGAACAAGCAGACAGATAAATGCATTTTCCTTTGCCTCGTTGTAGCTTTTTCAAACGTTCTCTTCAGGGCATGATCCATGGCTGCCTCTGCATTTGCACAAGACATGACCAGCCTGGACCGCTGCGTCTGGCAAGTCCTACAGGCACTCCAGCGCCTGCTGCCACCCACAGATGTTGTCTGAGAACAGCCTGGCTGGAGAACTCTACACTCTTTTATTGTTCATATTGGTTCACATCATCGCATTCATATGGGAATATTTTTACTTCAGCAGCTTCTTTCAAATGTTTTGGGTTTTTTCAGTAATTAACAAAACCATCAGTAACCCATACACTATTTTTTTCCCCAAGCCAATGAATAAATAGCCCAAATATAGAGATCCTGGCAACAACATACCCTGTACCTCTTACTTTGTCTGTGGGAGCCACGAATTCCCATGGGGCAGAACCATCTATTCTAGTCTCAGTCCAGTCATAGAAACATAGAACACTTTGGGTTAGAAGGTACCCCTTATAGGTCATCCAGTCTAACCCCTCTGCAGTGAGCAGGGACAACTTTAACTGGATCAGATTGCTCAGAGCCCCATCCAACCTGACCTTGAATGTTTCCAGCGATGAGGCCTCCCTGTGCCAGTGTTTCACAACCCTCAATGTAAAAGATGTCTTCCTTATATCCAGTCTAAATCTGCCCTCCTTTAGTGTAAAGCCACTACCCCTTCTCCTATTGCAACAGACCTTGCTAAAAAGTTCCTCCCCAGCTTTCCTGGAGCTCCTTTCAGTCCTAGGAGGCTGCTCTAAGGTCTCCCCAGAGCCTTCTCTTCTCCAGGCTGAACAACCTCAACTCTCTCAGCCTGTCCCCATAGACAAGGTGCTCCAGCCCTTGGATCATTTTTGTGGTCCTACTCTGCTAATTTAAGCATGTGCCAAGTCTAATAACATTTTCCTGAATTAACTTGAATTTACATTGCAAAAAAACCCAAAAAGCAGCAAATTCTGCTTCAGGAAAGAGCTCCTAACAAACAGCTTCTATTGTTTATGTATGACCCCTCTTCATCTACTCAGAGCTAAGCTTCCCGTAAGCATTGTCAACCAAGTGCTCTACACCAGCAGACAATTTACTAAAAGATACAGATCAGGAGAAGGAGGACTTGGTAATCATATATTAGTATTTTTTAAAATAAAAACTGACTCCAAGTTTTTTAGTCAATTAAACGCATCCGGCACATCATGTATGTGATGTAATGACAGCTCAAGACTAGAAATGCTTTTGATGCATTATTAACCATAAAAAAGGCATTAAATACCAAGCTTGAATGCCATAGGGATGCATATTTCAACAGAAATTATTTTTCAATATATGCTTAAAGTTTATTTTGGTAAACAGATGACTGTGGGCTGTCACAGATAGAGACAGATTTATGTTTAGTTGGAGTCTTTTTGAAACGAAAGGAAGTAGCTGGACTTGTTGAACACATAGAAGGAACATAATTCTTTCTCCCAGCTAAGAGAAGGTTGAGCGGTAGCTTGGAAGCTGCCCCAGTTTGCAATATTAATTTCAGGGTGACAGTTGAGAATATCATCAGGTAAATAAAATCTAAAAAAAAAAAAGAAAAACAAAAATAAAAGAAAAAAGTCTCCAAGCAGGCAGCAAGGGAGAGAAAGGTGAAATTTCACTACCTGATCTAGAGGTGTTATAGCCATGCATTCATTCTCTGAATTTTCACACAGAAGCCAGGCCAAAGTTCAAAAGCACAGTAAGTGAAACAAATCCTGTTGCTCAAACATCCAATAATCCCTGGCAGAAACCAGAAACCTGGAGTTTTTCATCCAGTATCACCATCACTGTAACCACCTATTACCATGTGTTTAAAAAAAACCCCCACCCTTCCATCCTTCGTGCCCCTAAAAAATTAACCCTGGGTTAATTGACTCTGATTTGCAGAACCAGACCAGCTAAAGATAGAAGACTCTGATGGAGAAACCTCATGCTGTCCCTCTCCTGCTGCGCATCCCTCTTTCCCCATTGTCCACTCTGTTTATCTGATTAGATATCCAGGCTGACAGATTTGGTATCTTCCATTTTAGGAGAATTCTCAAATTTCTATATATTAGCATTAGAAATTTCTTGCTGATATTCAAATTACTTTACCTGTTTCCCTATACATGCATATATAAATATATGTATTACCATAACCAATTTCAGTTTGGGATTGGGGTTCAGTCCTGCTAACATCATAGCCAATGCCTATTGATTTTGCAGGCCATTATGAAAGTGAGGTCTGTGGGATCAACCCCTTTACGTTTAGATCTTCAAACATTTGTAGACTGTTATCAAGCCTTCTTGCACTCATCTTTTTTCCAAGCTACACATATTTAGCTCTTTTAATCTTTCCTCATAAATCAATCCCCTCAGCCCCTTAATCCTTTTTGTTGCTCTTGCCTAATCTCCTCCTGGTTTGTCAATACCTTTCAGTACTGCGGAGTCCAGAACGGAACTCGATATTCCGAGGTGTGTTGCACCACGTGAGCACGGGGAGCCTGATGCTGCCGGCCCCATGGTGGGAGGATGCTCTGCACCGTTTGGCTTTGCTGATGCCTCACACAGCAAACTTCAAATGTGGGATTGCCACGCTGCAATCTGCTGCCTGGCTACAAGGGAAGCTTTGGCCTGTTCCCTGTTCCAGACAGCAGTTGCTGTGTCTGTGTACCTTACACCTCCTCCTGAGCTATTTTACTCTGTGAGGATGTACCACTCCATCCAGTATGGCCACAGCCAGTGGGCGATGGTGCCTGCCTGCTCCTTCTTTATTAACTGCTGCACTCAACACCCAGCTCACACCAAAGAAGCCTCAGCGAACAAGTGTTCTCAATACCTTTAATTTTCACCCTACCTTTACTCCAGTCCACCTTCTCCCACTGCCAGCTTCACAATAAACAAAAGCACTATTTTACCATTTCAGCACCCACTCTGCAGGTGACAGAAAGCCACCAGAGAAGCTTCCAGAACAAATTCCTCCAGCTGTTAAGCAATTTTCTCCTTAATGACATGTGGACTCCACGTGCTCTGCAGCTCTGCGTTTCTCACCGCACCCCACAAAGGGTGCCTCTACTTTCTCACCTGTGGAAGCTGAAGCAAATATCAAGACACTTTCCAATGCTGCTTTTTAAAGCACCACGTGACAGTGTGCTGAGGTGCAGTGCACACCTGGTCTGGCCCTGACAGAATGAAAGCTGCTCTGCTCTGCAGCACCTGCCCTGGCGCAGCCACACGCTCTGCCAGACACTCATTTCCCCGTGTGCAAAGCACTGTGAATCTTAAACCACCACTAGATCCATGAGAAAGAGAGCCTCGTATAAATACTAATAATTATTTTAGGCCTGCAAGGGCTTTACCCACTGTACAGGCATGGTGAGATGGCAGCTCTGATCTAGGCGCTGTGTAAACTGCCGGGTGTTTTCCCTACACGCTCACAACCTCTCCCCCCCAACCTTTTTTGATCAGAAATGCCTCTTCACCATTTCACTACCAAAGAACGTTGCAGAAAAAGAAAAACACAGGTTAAGCTGCCTTTAATCTTTAATTCATATACAAGAACGTATTGCACATGGTAAAATATAAAGGCAGATCCAAAGTCAGCGGGTTATGCAGACTCTGCCAGACCTCCACTTTCAAAGAGACGCAGCCTGGGGAATTACACAAATGGCCTTCCATTGCCCTCTTAGTTTCTTTTTATGGCAAAATGCTCTGCTTTTATCAATTCCTCCCCCTTCTATGAGTCCCAGAGGCTTAGGCAAAAGAAAAGGCAGATGCACAAAATGCACCCTTCTCCTCTGAATGGAGTGGGAGACTCACTCCGCAGGAAAGCGACCGCTGGATGGAAAATGCTCTCTCGAAAAGTAAAAGGCAGTAAGCACAGACAATCTTTCTGCCTGGGTGAAGGAATTTGGCCTCAGCCAAAAAAAATAAAAGTGGGGGGGGGGGTGTGTGTGTGAAAGGAGCTGTTCTTTTCAAGCCCCCGTAGGCACTAAACTGTGTCAGGCTGGAACAGAAAGAGGAGGAACATGAGTCTATTGTCAGAGATAACCATCAAAAATAGAAGCAAAGACAAAATGATCCTGCAGCAGGATTCTTGAAGGGAAAGGACACTACACCAAGTGCCAGGCTTCAGCTGTGGGAAACAGTGCATTTACGGCAGGGTTCAGACCCTGAAGGATGGGGAGTAACTCCACCGGTGTTTTCTGAGCAGCGATGCAAGCAAAGAAGGGAAGGGAGCCAGAGCCCTGCAGCAGACCCAGCATGGCACAGCCCAGTGCAAAGCAGCCCAGGGCAAGGGTCCTGTGCCACACTCAGCATCCAGGCCAGCAGGGATGTATTCCCTGTCCTGGAGTAACTACTGTCTCAGGGGTAGGAACTGCTGCCCAGCACACGACCATCACGATGGACGGCGCAACCCAGCAGGGCGTTGCGAGGAGACAATTCAAAAGCTCTGGGAAAACAACTTTCCTCTGAAAACAGAATTTTTTATTTTGAGAAATCTTAAAAAACCTTCATTTTGAAAAAAAAAAACACACACAAAAATGAGATCTCAATATGGAAACAAAACTTTCAACACTTTCTAGAGTAAATGTTGCAGTTTTTAATTTCAAAACTCTTCATAAGCATTTTCTGCCCCGATAGCGGTGCATGGTGTCAGTGAAGTGGGAAGATGGGACACTATTGCCAGACCAATTTAATGTGTTCTTTTAGACTCAAACAAAATTCAACTGTTGCAAAATGAAATTAAGTAAGATTTTAGGAATGCCCATTTTCTTCTTTAAATTGCTAGAAGCTCTTACTCATACAATTTTTGACAGCAGAGAATGAAAAGTCTGTAATTGGCAGAGAAAGACACACAAACTGATTAAGAAACAACCAAAATTTTCCTGCCTGCCACTTTTCAATCTCAACATGTCACCGTCTCACATGCAAAGACCTGAATAAAGATTAAATCTCTAATAATTTGCTCAAAACCAGATGCCTGCACAGTATGACTGCAGTTTTACCTACATGCTAATTCAGCTTGAAACATTAAATAAAAACACAGTGTTAACTCATGGTAACAACCAATGACTTGAGTTTTCTGCAAGGAGGAATGTTTAAATGCTGGGTTAAATTTGCACACAAAACCTGAAGGATTTGGTGGTGGAAGTCCATATAGAGGGCACCAATCTATTGTGTAGACTCATTCTAAATCAGAAATCTTCTTGGCTGACATTAATCATCAAGTTAGGCTCAAGAGCCACCTTCTACAGTACACAATGCTTGCAACCCTGGAGTTATGAGCCCAGCTATCATCTACAAGGGGCTGTCTAAACCCAGGAGAAGCACCCAGCGTCCTTGTCGCACACTACTCCACAGGAAGTAATTTGCTAGACTTTGGGAAAAGTCTATTTTAAATTCAGGGTTCTGCTTTTTACAAACACACCCATGGTCACAGGGCAGCACATAATCCTCCCTTTAAAATCTATTTATACTATGGACTTAGTCTGTTTACAAGTTATGCTGGTGAGATGGACACATCATAGAATCACAGAACAGTCTGGGTTTGAAGGGACCTTCAAAGATCATCCAGTCCAACTCCCTGCAGCAAGCAGGGACATCTTCAACTCAATCAGGCTGCTCAGAGCCATGTCCAACATGACCTCAAATGTTTTTAGGGATAGGGCTTCTACCACCGCTCTGGGCAACAAGTGAATACAAAACTGGGATGTCTAACAAGTCACGTCTAGAAAATAGGAGTGAGAAAAAACCCAACAAACCTACATGTCAAAACCCAAATCCTGACCACACCAAACGTCACCAGGATAAGGCATGGGCAGAAGATGCCATGGCCTCCAGAAGAACTCATTACCATGGTGCACTCCGTGTGTTCCCAACCAGCACTCAGCAAACACGCTCCTGGTCACCACTCCCACCTGCAGTCACTGCTTAATTTTTGTTTGTTTTGGACAACCAACAGTAACTTCAGCCACTGTGATGTTTCGCTCAGCTCCACTATTTTCCTATAGTCATTTTGCTCATAAACATCATTCTGATACAAACTCATCACAGCAAACTGTTAAGAACAAGCCAGCACACACGCAGACCGTTAATTTAGCTAACGAAACAGTAATGGAAACATTTTCATTAAAAAAAGTATCTGTTGTAACAGCAAAAGATGGAACGGGGCAGAGAACAGCTTCCACCTGGAACACAAGAGCAGAAACACTAATGATACTGAAAAGTATTCCTCCCACTACCACACCATGACCTGTTCCTAACATCAGTTTTGTATAGCAACTTGGTGTTTTGACATGCTTTATTTTAAAAGAGATTTGAAACTTCTACTTGTATGTACAAACAGAAGATATTGACAGTTTTCATACATACATATGATTAATAAAACGTAAGATGCTGCCTCTATCTTTAAATGTTCATGTTTCTGAAAGCCTGGAGAAGAGCTAGTTTAAACAAGGTATGTAGTGTGGATAACATGTCTTTGCAAATGTTTCCTCTTTCACTGTGATACCCATTAAAAAGTGTAAAATGTTCCATGCTAATAAGAATCAACAGGGAAAAAAAATTCTAAGCACAAGAGCTTAAATAAATTATCATCTCTGTAACTCTGCCATAAATCCCCCAGTTGGGATATGATGATTTAGCATTTGCTGCTCTGGCACAAATCCAAACGCCTTGGGTTTCTTAATGGATAAAATATTGCCTTTTCACCTTTCTGACCTTCCTTTAACTTCAGTCTGAGGTGACACGAGTCTCCTGGTCTCTCCTTGATGGACAGAGTAGACAAAACGAAAGAGCACTTCTTACATTACTGCAGCCCTTTGAGTGCAGGGGGGGTGGCTGGGCACGAGAAGCAAGATGCCTCCTACCAGCATCTGGTCCCCAATGGAAGAACACTCACATGCTTTTTCTCATCTACTGAGCAAGCCTCCAGCTCCCAGAATAGGTAAATTGAAAAGATGCAAGCAAATCCCCTGTGATCTAGAAGAACACCCTAAATCCAGAACAAAGACAAACAAAAAATCCCCCCCAAACAACCACCGAAAACACAGACAGGAAGGGTCACCTATGAGCTGGTGCTTGTTTTTTCTTGCTGGAAAGAAGCATTTTCTGCTCACTTCAGAGAACAGCGCTTTCACCCAAGGTGACCGGTAACATAGGTTACTCTTATCCAAAATGTAAACATTTGCTTTATTCTTTCAGAGTTCATGCTATGGGGAAGAGAAAGAGGAGGGAAGGAGCAGGGGAGGAGAAGCTCCCAGGACCAAGCCTTCAGTGATTGAACGAGACCAGCATCACCTCGTGGGTCCCATTCCTGTGGTGGAATCCTAAAAACAAGCCAGGACCTGGACTTCCTATTTTGGTGTTACAGAGTGTCTCCTCCAGCCATTCAATGTTGAAAAGTGCATTGTTGAGGACATTTCCCTGCAAAAGTTTACCAAGTTGCTTTTGAGGAACACCCCTCCCGATACATAAATGCCTTGCGCACTCCACTCACTGCTTTTTCTTCAACATTTTAAATATCGCCTGGCTTATCAAAAGGTGATTTCAAGGCCGTTTAATTGAGGAAGTCAATTCCTCAGCTAAACCATTTTTATTAGAACATTTAAGGAGTAAATCCTGTAGTGCTTACGTTTATCTGGTTTATCTAGCTTCCAGCGAGCCAGGGAAACCTCATTTTAGGGGTTGGGTTGACTTCTCTCCCAACTAAAATGACGAGTCTCGATGTCTTTACAAACCATAGGGCTAACTCAAGACCCCCCCTTACCAGGCATCACTCAGTTTCCACTTTCCAACAGAATTAAAACCTTCAAATTAAGTAAACCACGTACATTTCTGCTGAGCATGACATTAGGTATCTACTTCATGGCGTCTGAATGAACGTGGACAGCAAGTACCAGCTGGTGGTTGCTGCAGTGCCCAGCAGTCTTGGGCAACCCTGTGTTGGGGGGCTACAGCAAACACGTGATGAATCACACAACTCTGCAATCTGGCTGCTTTCATTAATCAGATTTCAGCCTCTGCTCTGAATATGCACACACTGAGGGACATCACCACTAACCTCTTCACATGGCACGTGCACATAGACTTGCCTTGAATGCTTGTGTTTTGGATATGTTAGAAGTTTGAGGTCACATAACATGCCAAAAAAATTGTTGAGGAATAAATATTCTGAATAAAACACGTCACTATACCAAGATGGAGAATTAGCACTGTACCTTCCAGGCCCAGCACCACAGCCCTGAACAGACAAAATCCTTACTGACACTGATGCACAGGACCACCGAATCGGTCACAAAGGGAATATGAACGCTACTATTAGAGATGTTTCTTTGTGTTATCACCTTCTTTCTATCCTAACTCCACCTGCAATAACGTGTCCTTGCTCACATCTCCCTTATCTCAGATACTCTCTTAATTCTGCATATACATCGAGCTACAGCTAAACATGGTGCATGAGTAAGGTGCAAGCATGCACATACTTGTGGCACCGCTCAATGAGACCACACGGAGCTTTTGCTCGACCTCAGTGCCTGTGACACCTCCTGCACGGTGCTGCGTGGTGCCCCACGGGGACTTAGCACTTCCCAGTGGGACGATGGAAACACCGCGCTCCTCTGGTCTCAGCTTCGCCGACACAACCCAATGGGTGCTGGCAGCAGCCGACACGCGCCGAGAAAGAATTGACCCCGAGGCTGCGCTGAGAGGTACGACCAAAGTTGTTCATTAGAACACAAAAGCACCTAAATTGGGGGGCAGAAAGGCTGGTCACGCTAAGGCAGGGGAAGAAGAGCCGCTGCTGGAGCTGCAGAGCTGGCAGGGAGGCCCAGGGACACTGCTGGCGCTTCGTCCATCCCGCGGGGACAGGCTTTGTCTCAGCGCCCGCCCCCCCGCCCCTGACCCGGGGTTGGAGGCACACATGCTGGCCTTGAACTCCCCGTCTGTCTCTCTGCTGTTTCCCTGCCATATTAATTACCATTTCCCTCTGCCAGGGCCAGAAAACAACCTTCACTGCATTAGTGCTAATTAAGAAGAGTGAGCTTCCTATTCTGGCTGCTTAAATCACACTCCTCTACTCATTCAGAGCAGAAAGGAGTGCTGACAATCTTATTAAAAGCAGAAGGAAACACCTTGGTCGTGCTTTGAGCTGGCAAATGAGGCCGACTGGCTCCTGTCCCGATTCAGGGACAGCAAAGCTGCAAGGGTGAGCAGAAGGGGAGGGTGCGAAAGATGTATGTTTCCTAGGACCAGACCTGTATCTCAGAGAGCTGGGAAGAGCATCCTGCTTTGGAAACACCTACATTTGAACACCTAAAATGAGTATATTTTAAACACAGCCCCGTACCAGAATGGCAATGTAACTCTCCATTAAAAACATGGACTTGGAGCAGCCCCAGATGATGACTTTCCAGAGATGCCAGTATTTAGAAAATGCTGATTCTCTCAGTATTAGAACAATATTTTGATTTGCCTGAGCCACGTAAACAGGTAAAGTCAATACCAAGGTACCATCAGTTCCCATGAGCTGCAGCCCGTGAAGGGCTCTTGGACACTGTGCCCATTACCCCACTCACCCTCCAACCTGTACAAACTCATTTGTGCATTTTTCAGACTAACACACAAAGTTCGTTTCCTCTCTTTTAGTGCTCTTCTTGGTTAATAACAGTTACAATAACACTGTAATAACAGAGAGGATTAAATTATAATGGGGGGGGTTCATGAAGAGGAGTCCAATAGTACAGATAAACTGATTTTTAATATATTAAAAAACATTCTTCAGAATACCATTATTGGCAAACACCAAATGCTATCCATTTGGATTTGTAAGGTCCAATGGAAAACCAAAATGTTTCTAAACAACCCAGGCTTGAGAGCTGGAAACTACCACGACTTCATACAGCCAGGATGAGAGGGAAGTCTGATTCAGCCCTCCTGAAAGAGCTATGGAGTCCTGTACTGTCTCTCTCCCAAAAAATTCTCAGTCAACCAAAATTCCCAAGACCTAGTCTTCTTTTACTGCCAGAAAATAGAGAGATCCAGCAGAACAATACGTGTTATTCCTCTCTAGTGGCTGGTCCATGAAGTGGATGATCATTACCTACTTCTATCATGTATTCTCTCAGTGCCAGCAGAAGCAGTTTAGGCTGTGAAGTGAAAGGTTCTGGGTCTGTCTGCTAGGACACATATTATGAAATTCCTCCAAATTTAATTTGTTGTTACTGATGATGTTTCTAAAAGTTCAGGAAAATCCACAGAGAAAAATATTTATTAACAGAATATTATTCATATTGTAAAGCAAGACAGAAAAAGCAAGTTTCCTTGTTGCATACGCAAGAAGATACCATCTCTTTTTTTCCATAGGACTCAGATCCCACTTGTTGCATATATATGTACATACATGCAAGCAGCTGCAGCCACCATTGCCCCTTCATGCAAGGACACACAAAGCAGTCCCTAACAGCCCCTGCAGTTCAAGCCCATGTTGCCAGTAGCCCTGTAAAGCAGATCTGGAGAGCACATCACGACGTCCACATTGTTACTTTTCAAGGAACAACAGTTCCTGCAAGATGTGATTATCCCTACCTTGATTAGGCATTATATGGTGGAAGAGACCAAGACAGCAATGAGGAGTTTCAGTTGTTTGAGTTCAGCAATATCTGAGCCTTCAGGATTTGGATTATAGTCCTCTGGGAATGGTAGATGTGTGTTAGTTGCACGCTGTTACTTACATTTTTATTGCTAAACAACTTTCAGAATCAATAGAAGGCAATGTCCTGCTCTAAAAAGGATGCAAGTTAAGGAACAAGAGCAAACACTCCAGAGTGCTGGGAAGCCCCAAGAGCACCAAGTCAGGCTGGTTCTGCCCAGAGCATGCGCTGGGAGCCAGTGCCCAGCACTAGACGAGGTCGATTTCTCCTTGCACCAGAGGGCTAAATCACATTAAGTCATCCACAGAAGCATTAAATAGTTTCCTGACATTACATTTCTGTGTAAGCAGCTAAAGTGTAAGCAGTTAAAGCTGTTGCCATAGGAACATTAACAAATATAGCGATGTGTATAATTGTGAATAAAATGGACTGGGGAAAAAGAAAAAAGATGGCCTACATGATGGAAAGAGTTCAGACTCTCTGCCCTGTGCTGCCTGTCTGAGCAGCGAGACCTGGAAACACGCACAGCACCCTGGAACCCATGGAGGAGCGGGCTCTGGGTGCATCCTCTTGCCAGAGAGCAGCTCCCACAGCCGTTTGCCAGTGCAACACCAGACCCAGAATAACCCGGCCCAGGAGAGTGGTGGCCATCCAGGCTGGCAACTGTCCTGACAATGGACTCTGCAGACAGAGAAAGACCTTGGGAAAGAAAGGCTGTGTTTTAATCCCAATAGCTCAGGCCCTCCTTCCCCTTATTCCCCCGGCTTTATAAAAATAGCAAGAACACATGTTCCCATTAGTCACTTGCTAGAGGGAAGCCGTGGGGTATGTGCTGACAGTCTGAACACTGGGATCTAATTTGAATACTATTTGCATATTCCAGGTAGACAAAGTGCAACTGTATTAAAAACAGACACGAGTGAGGATGTACAAAGTGAGACAGCAGTCTGATGACATTTACCAGAAATCAAGCCTTTTTCCCAGCGCGCTTGCGAGGGCCCCTCACGGCTACTGCTGCCCAGCCTGGCCAGTTTCAGGGAGGCTCTTAATTAAACTTCCGCTTGCCAAGATCAGTTTGTATTTGCAGAAGCGAGGACACAGCCGTCCTCAAGGGAACATTAGACAGAGGGTTTTTCCCTCTGGATAACACCATTTGCCAGCCCCAGCAAGCAGGAGACATTTCAAGGTAATCCGAATGCAATAAATGTCTTGCACCGCTGTTGACTAAGCTGAAATTCTGCACGCTATTTTCAGCATTCAGTTAGGACTAATGAGTGTCTGAAGCTCCTCGTAGGTCTGAACGCGAGCCGTCCCTCCTCACTGACATCCTCTTGATCTTTAAAAGCTTAGTGATCTTTGGCTTGAGCATCACCCCTGGGAGTTCAGAGGTTAAGTTTTGGGGATGCAATCAGTGTCTGAGCGAGGCAGGACAGAACTGCACTGAAGCTCTGTCAAGGTAGTGGCAGGGAGGAAGGAAGCCCCAACTCATACAGGGGTGTCTGTTATTTGTGCACCAATTCACACAACAGGAAGGATGTTGCATCACAAGCAGGACATCTCACCAGTACTTCACCAAATCCTTGCCACTCTAGAAAGACCAATGGTCAACAGAGAACAACTAGACTGGAAAGAAAATAATCAAAATACGAACCAGATTCAGGAAAATATTGTACGCATTGCATTTCTGACTACCTGTTGGTCTACTAAGAATATTCAACACAAGAAAACAAAAAAATGCATCATGTCATTAGCACATCAGCACTGCTGCATACATCGGGGCAAAAATGATGATATAGCTATTATTTTCCCTATGCAGTTCATGAAATATAGAGGAAAGACTTTTTGCTTTCTTAAATTCCCAAGTAAAGAGCTCAGAATGTGATATTTTCCCCCATTTAAATCCCTGTTCATTTACAGTTATTTAATAGACAGCGCTATGGCTAGATCAGACTGTAATCCATGCTTAAAAGTACGGAACCTAGAAACAAAATACAGTAAGTTGACAGCATTTTTGCAAAATTGATCTAAAAATGGATACAATTTGAAAGAAAGGATCTGGAACTTTAACTCGACTAGTCAGTTCTGGAAAAAGATTATAATTCAGCATTAATTCCTATAGAATGGTTCAAAAATACCGATGGCTTTATCAGATCCTAAAGGATAGCCATTATCCATAACACTGTGCCACACACCCTTGCAATACGAGCATGCAGAATCTTGTCTTTAATTCCTATTCCTGTTCAACCATGTGCAAAATACACCCTCTTCTCTTCCATGCTATTTAAACCAAACTCGGTCCACCAACGTGATACCTGATGGTCGTTAAGCAGTGTGCCTTGCAGATATGTAGCTCCTGCCTTCTTCCCCTTCCTGGACAGGAATTTTATAGATGGATTTTTGTTTCAGAAGTTCATTACGTGCTGCCTCTGTCACTGCAGTGGGACGAGGTGAGCGCACGCCGTGCCTTCCTGTTGGGGTGAAATTTGACGAGGTGTGGCACGGCTGAACTGCACATGATGAATCCTCCAAAGCTCAGCAAGTCCCATCCTAGAGCAGATGAAAAACCTCTGCAACCTTTCCCAAAACGTTTTAGCTGCCGTTGATGAAACTACACCCTGAATTACACGATGTGAGTGCAATGACACAGAAGATACATTCACCTGACTGGAAATGCTCGTGACCTGCTAATATCTATTTGCAATTATCTTCCAAAGGATGTTCTTAGAAGAATTTCTCAAAACCTGTGCTGCTGCAGGTCACAGTGACTAACACCAGATGCCTTTCGTATTATTTTTTTTAAGTGGTGTTTGCCAACTGCAACGAAGATAAAGAAAAGGATGTAAACACAACCACCCAAAAAGTGACTGGCACGTAGGAAGATCCTTCAAACAATCAGAAAAGTAAATCTTTGTCATTTGGTAACAAGCCCGAGTGCTCCAAGGTTATGGGCTTGTGGTTTGGAATCGCAGCATTATCAGCTGCAGATCAATTTATCACTGAGGAATAGGGGTAGAGATATTTTCATGAGAAAAACAGCTGATTAATTGTAACAAAAATAAGAACCTTAGACACTGTGAAGTTATTAAGGAAGTGTAAAAGGTGAGATGGACATTTGACCCTACCAGGTCTGAGCCTTCTCCTATTCTCCCAGTATAAAGGAGCTTCCCTCTTTTTGCTACATCCAGCCTCAAAAATAATATTTGACATTTTTCCCACCCAAAGGATTTGTTCCCGTATGAGTTTCACTGAACACCACTCTTCCATTCCTGCTCAGTGACCCCCCAGGAGCTCCAAGGGGAGCCAGTGCAGAAGTTCAGGCTGGCTGTGTTTCCAGTGTACTGATTACAATATATATAAAATAATATTTTGTACAAGTTCAGAGGGAATAATTAAACAGTGTTCTTAGCTCTTGGCAGTGACTTTTACAACACTGGGTAATGAGTTATCACATCTTGACCTTTACATCCAACTCACCTTCTGCTATTTGCTGAAAAAACTTTGCACATCATATAAGCAAAAATAACACGAAGAGTGCTCGAAGATAGGCATGGGTTACACTGTCAGTTCCTGCTGATAAATGAACACCAACATCAGGTATCCGTACAGGAAGCAACTGAACTACTTCCTAGTGTTGGATTTAATAGCAATTTACCAAAGAGACACTACACATTACTACAATCTGCACATCAAACCAGGCAGAAAGCAACCTGCAATTATACAATTAGATTGATACACAAGCTTCCCGCTAGTGTTTATTTCTGCTGCCAATCATGCTGCTTACTGGAAAACAAGGGCTCTTAGCATCCATCGTGCCTCACACTTTTTCTCCTCTACACTTTTTCATTTTTAGGGGCTTTACTGATCGCATCTCATCCTGATGAGTCTGTCTTTAAGATTACACCTCGCTCAGGTACTTTTGGCTGCACTGAAACCCATCTTTATGAGCGGTGCGTAATCTATCCCAGCAGCACCCGGCTGCACGGAACATGAGAATAGGAAAGAAGACACAAATGAATAGTTTTTATTAGCTGATTGAAACCTAACAAAACCCATGATTTCAAATGAAAATTATTAAATGAAAATCATTTAACGATGCTGTGCCCTGACAAAAACCATGAAAGGTGAATGCAACTAGGAGAAGTCTTTGTATTTGAGCTTGGTCTCCTCATAATACAGGGACTCTAAATGACTAAATGTTGAGCACATCTCAGATATTATACTTCAAATAGATCTACTAGCTCAGGTTCAATGCATGTGTGATCTCTCAGGTCCCTGTGATAATTCATTTTTCCCACCCTATCTTCAACCACACCTGTTCAAACGGTTCTACTTTCTGTGTCTCTTGAGCATCATTCACTTACACGTACCTGGTATAGCCCAAATGCTGTGAGCTCTGTGCTGCTTTGTAAAGTAAGTCTGGGCACCAAATTGATTAGATACGTCTGTACAGCACATGCTGGTCATTCATACAGTGCAGTTACTCAGCAGAGCTCACCTACACAAACACACATCGATCTGCCCAGGTACAGAGCAACCTTGAGGAGCCAATGTACCCCATCGCATCTGTATGAGAAAGAAGTTCCTCAGCCTCCTGGGACAAGAAAGTAAATAAGAGTGCACACCCCATCGTGAGAAACTGCTTCAAATAGCGAGGGCAGAAGATGCAGAACCTCAGTCAGAAATGCACACGTGGCAGCAGTGGGTTTAGAAATTCTGTACATACACGCACAAATAAAATTTCTGATAATATTTCTCTTTTCACAAATCATTTGGTTTAGATTTCATAGAATCATAAAGGTTGTAAAAGACGTCCGAGATCATCAAGTCCAACCATCAGCCCAACCCCACCGTGCCTACTAAAGGAGGGCCCAAAGTGCCACATCTACACATTTTTTGAACACGTCCAGGGATGGAGACTCCATCCTCCCCAGGCAGCCTGTGCCAATGCTTCACCACCAACTTCTGGATATGATTTAGCTTTCCTAACAAATCATACCACAAAAAGAGTCCTTCATTTCTCAATAACTGTTGTCTCTCAACACTTTCTCTCAAAAATGGTTGCAGCATTTAGCAGGTCAAGTCTCAGTGACTCATGCATACATTATCCAGAGCCCACATTTCATGTGTGTGGTAAATGATTCAGATATTTTAGAGTCAAGATAGCAATTTGCAATGGCATCCAACTCACTGACTGAGGAATCACCTTCACAAACAGAAAAGGATGATCCAGAGTCTCTAAACTTGGAGCACCTGCACAATAAGCACTCACTTTTCTTTCCTGCTTTCCCAGAAACTCCACAAAGCTGTAGTTAAAATGGAAAACATATTTTTTGCTATGTGGACATTTTACCTCAAACACCACAGTAAAACAATTCAAACAAGATTTTTTCCTTGTTTTGGCATCTCTGGTGCGACCAAGACCTGATGGTCTCTCAGGGCTGTCACCACAAGGACCCCTAGAGAGCATTTAAGCACTCTTTGCAATCTGCACCTTGGCAGAAATACTTTTATAATACAATGCAATATTTGGAGGTACAAAGGAAGCTACGTTATACAGCAGTTTGGTATTAAAGTCAAGTCTTTTTCCTCTGGGGCAGGAGGCCAGCGAGACCTCCGACTAAATTCATAGAATAACAGAATCATAGAATCACCCGAGCTGGACAGGACCCAACAAGGATCATCGAGTCCAACTCCTGTCCCTGCACAGGACACTTCCAACATTCACACCGTGTGACTGAGGGCAGTATCCCAATGCTTCTGGAATGCTGGCAGACTGGGTGCCATGACTACTTCCCTGGGGAGGTGTTCCAGGGCTCCACCACCCGCTGGGTGAAGAACCTCTTCCTGATATCCAATCTGAACCTCCCCTGACACATCTTCCTGCCATTCCCTCAGGTCCTATCATAGGCTGCAAGAGAGAAGAGATCAGCACCTGTTTCCCCTCCCTCCTTTGAGAGAAGGCAGCAAACAGCTCTGAGATCCCCCCTCAGTATCCTCCAGGCTGAACAGACCAAGGGACTTCAGCACTTTCAGAGCACGTGGGGATTCAGCTGTACCTTTTGCTTGTCACAATAAACACAGGATTAAAACTGAATGCTGTGTCCTGGAAATGCAGGTAACAGCACGATAATTCAGACACCATTGGACAGGCTGCCAGGGCACCACCACCAGCAGGACTGGCATCCATCCTTCCCGTGTCCTGACGCAGGACACACACAGCTTCACACTTCGAACCACAACTGCATTTCAAGCTCTTCTAATGGTATTGAGTTTTCTCACTGGGCAAAGCAAATTTTCTGTATTTAAGAGACATTTAGCAGGCTACAAACAAATGGATCAAATTGTGCTCTTCCATTTTTAGCGTCATCTAAGTAGAAAGCACTTACCATCAGTGCACAAAGAGCTCAGCCATGCTGGAGAAGAACAGCAGAGCTACAAGAGCAAAGGTAGAAAATGGAGGATGCAGATTATAAAATTCAGTCACATTTTAAAATTTTCTGCTACAATAATTCACTTTATGTAGAATTAATGTGGCTGATTGAACGTTTGTGCTGTAATTTACTTATAATTAACATTTTATGGTGAACAGATTTCACCATCTCCTTCATGCTGTGAACTCCAAGCCATAGGTCAAAAATAGAGATGAAACAGATAAGCACAAAATATTCTCACTGAAATATTAATGAGATTTTAATTTACTACTTTAAAAATACATCTTTCATCAATGCCTGTATATCAAATCATTATTTTAATTTTTTTTTACATTGTATTAAAAATATAATGAACTTTCCTAACTGGTTGAAAGACCCTGAAATATCTATTGTGAAGAGACGGCTCAGGGGAACAAAAAGGTCCAAACATTCGCAGCTATCAAAAATCTCACATGGTGATTGGATGGGAGTCAGCTTAAACTGAACATAATACTGATACCATTAACCAACTAAAACTGTGAGTCTCTACTCCCACAAACCCTGTGGTCCAGCAAAGAGATCCTGTTCTTCCCACTAAGAGCTTTTTTAAAAGCATACGCTTAGACCCTAAAAAATCTCAACTGCCACAAACTTCTTAATATGTTTCAACACAGGTTGCTGCACCCACTGTTGAGATATAATATAATGCATACAAGGTGTTGCTTTGATCAGGTATTCTTATATTTTAAGCCAGTTCTGGCTAAATCTGAAGCCCTCCAGAACAAGGCTCGGCCATTAAGAAAGACACCATGAGTCAGATGAAAAATACGCTTCCTCATGGTCTAGGAAGAAAGTCAAAAGGATACTTGCATAAAATCTCAAATCTTCTCAGAACGTGTATTTAAAGCTGTCTGTCTTATTACAGACCACAGACCACATCTGAATAAATTAGCAAGTCATCTGCAATTCATACGGTATCCTACATCCCAACCTGCTATCAAACAGGCAACTGAGGACATTCCCAGAACAGTCTGGTGACAGAGAATGAAGATATGGGATGACAATGAAAAAGTCAGCAGAAAATCATAAGTCAATGGAACTATTTTATGCTCTTTACTTCCTAGCCTGCACCAGTCCATTCAAAAGGCTCATTGGAATTTCAAATGAAAAGCTGAATAATACAAGCATTATAAATCTGTTACAAACAAACCTAAAATGCATCAGGAAAAATATACATGGAATTTTCCTTCTTAAATTGCACTGCTTTTTTCCTACAGGTTTGCTTGCTGGGAATCAGCAACTATTTGTTTTTAGGGTGAGGCTGTCTTTTCTTCTCTTTTTTAATTTACTTTACTTATTTACATTGAAGGCCAGTTGCCTGTCTCTCTCCTTGATCCCTCCACAGCTTGGAGAATGGAATCCAGACACCTTCCAGGTTTCCCTACACAGTCATGCACTTCTCTCTTTTTCTTTTTCGACTTTGTGAGTGAAAAAATAAGATTTTTACCTGTGGGAGAAATCTCAAGAGAAATCAGAACCTGAACTTACTGCAGCAAACTTAAGGGACCGGCACAGGTTGCCCAGAGAAGCTGTGGATGCCCCATCCCTGGAGGTGTTCAAGGCCAGATTGAAAGGGGCTTTGAGCACCCTGACCCAGTATGTTAAATTATGGTGGGGGGGTGGAACTGGATGATCTTTAAGGTCCCTTCCAACTCAAACCATTCCATGACACTATGATCCCACAGAATTAGTTAAATAAGTTAAATTCTTATTTGCAGAAAGCAAGACCTCTTGGCAGAATAGCAACAAGAAGGTGATCTCTGATGGGTCCTGATACCTCCAACCCTCCTGTGACATGAGAGCAGCGTGCGGGTCTTTTTCCAAAGCTCTTCTCTAAGACCAGAGGATTGGTTCACACAAATATATCTGCTGATGATTAGAACTATTCACTATAAATCCTTTTTTAAAAAAAATAAACTCTTACAGTTTTCATTTGAAGTAAAACAGATGATTTTTAGTAATAATAAAACAAAAAAATGTAAAATATAAAATGCCGTCAAAATTTGAGTGGAGTCAACATGTGGCTTCTGAGAACAGCAAGAAAAAACTCCAAAGTTATGATAAAATACACAATACTGTATGCATGGATGAGACTTACATAGCATATTTTTCATTGTCAGAATCGAAAAAAGCCACAACCAAAACCCCTAACCCCCAAAAACATCGAAGGGGGAAAAAGTCCCCACAGAAATTGAATACTGAACCAATGATTCCAGAATTAAACATTATAGCACATCACTCCCAGAAATCCCAGTAAAACTTCCCAGTTGCTACCAGACAAGAGGACCACATAAGTTAAACCAGAACACTACGTTAGGCTTTGGGGAGCCAGAGCGGTGGCAGCAAGAGGAACAGATGTCCGTCAGGTTGAGAAGTCCACACGTCCCAGCAGAGCCCAGGACAAGGGGGACAGCTGGTGTCAGTGCCAGAGCAGGACAACACAGCTGCCCTCAGGCTGGAGAAAGAGCTGCCAAGGTGGAGAAAGTTAATTAAAAAATTGCGATGTGGTAGAGGTCTCCATGTCTTTGATCTCTCACCTAGTGCTGACACGCCACTGAACCGACACGGGCTCATCTTCAAATGAAGTATTAATGATGAGAAACTATTCTGACAGATGTTATCTCTGTACTTTCTCATTCCCAGGATCTCTGCTACCATTTTCTAACACAAGATTTTTTTGAGAACATCAGCTAGGCTTCTACTCAAATACTGGGCTAAACCTTGAGAGACTGGCTTCACAGGCACCTGCTTGGAGAAAATATTAATGCAAAATCTGAATGAGAACCTTCAATTCTAACCACTGAATCCCAGAAACATTATTTACTGAGCACGAAGATCACCTGGAAGAGATATTATCACGTCTCCCTGATAAAAAGGCCCAGCCAAAGCATCTGCTGAGAAATTCAGACACAGTATAGGGTGCAACACCATTGCCCTGTTCATCCAGAGTGCATCATCGTCACATGGGGTACACAGCATCCCTACTCTCGACTCAGGGAGCAGGGAAAGACCTCCTAAAGATGTGCTAAAACAGTTTTCTGAGCCTTAAGGAAGCAGAAATGAAATAAATACAAAAATAAACAAACACTTCAAAGATAACAATGAGATCTCACCAGTTGCAGCACATGTCCACTCAGCCTCTTTTTTTTCTCCTAAGTGCCTTTCCTTAGTAAAAGCCATCAAATATCATTGTGAATTAGTCATAATTTTTTTTTAGCAGCATCGAAGAATTAAAGCAAGAGAGAAAGGGAAGGCAGGCAAGAGAGAAAAGGAGGGAGAGAAAGAGAGAGGTTAAGCTCAAAGGCAGAGAGAGCGAAATGGACCAGATTATACAAAATTAAAAAGCAAATACGCGCAGACAATTTGTGCCGAGTGATTGCAAGCAATTACAGTCCGGCTTTTCTGGAGGGAAAATTGGGGAGGGGGGGGAAGGTTATTTCAGCTTAAAAGGAGACTTTATTCATTCCTGATCAGCTTCTCCTACTATTCTCTCTTTTATTCTTGGATATCAATTTAAAAAAAAATCACCCTTCAGATGTTACATGTCTAACCCTGGGAATCCCACCCCTGGGCAGAGAGGGAGGATTTCAGCTTCCAATCGGCTCTTTCTATAGCCCTGAAAAAGCAATTTGCTCATAAAGGATAAAAAAAAGGGGGGGGTGAGAGAAAGAAAGAAAAGGAGGGCAAAAGAGGAAAACCACAACAAGGGCACGCGTTTCTCTTGGAGGAGAGCTTCAATTTTACTGTAATTGTCTGAAGAAGAGCTCCTTTGATCTGCAGAATTATTATTATTCTTCAAATGCCTGCCTGCTAATGTCACAGCTGTGCTTCGGCATGAGCACACCAAGGGGGACCAGAAGGAACCCGGGCCTTGCCCTGGCCGTGGGTCCCTCTGTCCGCTCTCCGTTGTGTCTCTGAACTTTATTTCAGGAGCACCCACAGCAGCCACCCAGCACGGTGGCTCCGCTGCCAGGGGCTCTGGGCACTTGTGGAGCGGCCGCACGGCTCCTGCTCAGCCCCCTCAGCTTGGGAGAGAGAGATTAAAACACAGAGATCGCCTCCCTCTAAGGATCAGCAGAGAGGGCTTAAAGCAATGTATTTTCTTGCCGTTAGGTCTCACTCAATCACGAGCTGAAGCGACGGGAAGAAGGCTGCAAGGCCTTTATTGCATTTCTTTTCTTATGTCACTACCTGTTGTTGTTGTGAAATTCCTTTAATGTTTTTTAAATGACAACTGAACAATCTACGGGGTTTAAAACACAGCTCCTTCCATCCCCTGCCCTAAAGGCAGACAAATTCTGCTGAGAGCAGGCAGAAAGAACCAGTCCCAAACCACGCACCAGGTGCTGGCAGGAGTCCACGCCCTGTGGGCATCCCAGCACAAACCCGGGAGACACCGAAGTGCAAGGAGCAACAAGGATCTCGGGGTTTCCTATTCTGCAGCACGATACAGCCCCACATAAGAAGAAAAATCACCTCCTCCACAGTCATTGTGGAAGTGCAGGTGAGCTCCACTCCTTCCAAGCAAATTTCAATGCAATCCCCTGAGAAGGTGTCCCACTAACAGTGGAAACGGTTGCCACCATGGACCTCCTTACTCCTGAGCTCTCACTCTCTGAGTTTGTTTGACTTTGTGAAGTCAAAATTCTTTCACAGAACACAGAGGAGCTCAGCTGCTTTCCTGTGTTCTTACTCTTAGGCACCATCGCTGTACCAGTTTCAAAATACATCCCATGAATACAGGTAGTCTGTGAATTTGTTTTAATTATTATTTTTATAAATCAGAGTTTAGGGTGAGATATTCTGCACATCAGGAAAACAACTGGGGCCAGAACCTTAATGCCACCCCATACTGGTATCTGTTTCCTGTGAAATACTTATATTCAGATAAAAACTTCCACAAAATATGTCTATTTAATATTATTATTACATTATACTACTATATTATTCCATTAGTAGTTCTCATTATTATTTGAAAATAACCATATTTACTGATGATGATTTTCAAACTCCTCATCATGCAAAGCCCTCTTCTAAAGTCCATATTTGACCCTCACCATCTTGGGGAGGTCAGCTTTGAGTATCCTGAGAGTTATCTGGAGAGGCAAGAGCGCCTGTAACACAGCGAGCCCACAGGAGTAGAGTGCTTCTGACAGCCCAAGCCAACCCAACACGGTTCAACACTGAAAAGAGAAGCAAAGACAGATGCAGCTTTTAAAATCTGGCTGCACCCATTCAGCTACACAAGACTCTTGAAGGACATAAAAGCAAGTAACATCAAAAATACCTTTTCATGCATCAGAGTGCCCACTATTTAAATTCAACACTTCATGAACTACTTGGTCTAAAAGTGCAAGATTAGCATCTCAGAACTTTAGGGTCTTCTCTCATCAACTACTGTATAACTTCTTTCCAAAAGTGCTGACACCCAACAGGATGTTTCTATGCCACCAATCAGATCCTGAGCACCACAAATGGTCATCAGAGGGATTTGGTGGGCAGGTGGTCATGCTGTAGAGAAAACATGCTTTGCACCTTCATCTTTCTCTATCCCATTTACCTCAAATGTCCAAAACTTCTGTGCTGAGAAGAGCTGGCATTTGTGTTTGAAGAAGGAATACTTTTTGTGCAGTCAAATACTCAGAAGAGTTTTTCTTCATATGTAAAATTTCTTATCCACAAAGCACAATTCTGAGGTGTAGCAGAGACAACGCACAGTAACGGTGATGACATTGGAAACTAAGCATTTTTGCAATTAACTAAAAACAGAATAAGAATTTTGAGATGTTGCAGCTTTCCAGTGTTAAGCACTCCATGCATAGGAAGTTTTCAAGACACACATGATCTTAAAATCTTCCCACTACTACTTAAAAAAATTATACTTTGTGTAAGTAAAGGTTTCTAAAAATTACATCTGCATGTTTTTTCTCTGCTTGGACAGAGCCAGAGCCCTGCTGATTGGCAGCCTGCCTTCACAGGAAGGAGGCTATGAAAAATGGTAGAAATAATTTCTTAAAAGTCTCTAACATCTTTCTGAAATAGTTTGTCTGTAAAATATGTAGCACGCACAAAATATACCGAGACATGGCGTGACACAAACAATTTATTGGCATTAGTCTGGGATGAGCCACATAAGTCATGCAGGGCTTCACTACTCATAAGTATTGCAGTCATTTCAAACTCATCAATAACACCTTTACTCTATTGCATCCTAGCATGAACTGTGTATCCATCTAAACTATAAACATACACAATTTTTCAGTCAAAAGAGTAATAGGCAAATAGCTGGATTTCACTCATTTTGTGTTCTCCAGGTTGTAAAATAGACGCATATTTAATGTACACACCAAAAAGTGCAGTGCCAATAAGTAGAGAGAGTCATATTTCCCAGTTAGTTTATAGATGGCTATATTTTATGGTTGTACTCCTAAAATCATATATGCATATAAATATAGATAAATATCTGTAAAGCCAGTATCTGCACACATGAAATAGAGGGCTGGATAAATGCAAGACAAAGTACATGATAAAAATAATCCCAATTTCTATGTACAGTTATGAACTCTTGACTAAAATTACTACTTAAAAATGAGATCCTGAGGTTATTACAGAGTCTTCTCATACCAATCCTAGAGGTTGCTCTTGGACATTGCTTTTTTGCTTTATAATTTTGCTAATTGGTCGTTAAGATGTCTATAATTCTAATTCTGCCTTTGACGGCAAAACACTGTGGGTCAGCAAGTAAATTAATCTACCTCTACACCTCAGTTTCTCCAACGGCAAGACAGGGAAACACATATCCATCATGAGGTCCTGTAGGAGTTAATCTGTTAATGTTTGTATCAATCAAGTTGTCAAGCACTATTTAAGTGCTTATTATTACTCATAAAATAATTCTCTCCTTCAGGGCTCCGTAGGTTTGTTAATGCCTCTTTCATTGCATACACAAAGTTCTTTTGGGGCAAGGAGATGATCTGGATTACGGACTGACCAAGCACATCTCTTTGTAGGTGGCCTGAGAACAAGTGCTCTGGAGCAAGGCAGTCCAGGCATTCCTGATGTTTTGCTCCTGTGCTGCAAAACACTTTGCTCTTTTTATTGCACTACAACACATTTCTCAGCCACACTCTGCACTGGATCAGGGAGCTGATATAGCTTAAACATATACGAGTACCTTATGTCCAAGTTCCACCATAGGCATAACCTCATACGAGCACATTTCCTACAAGGAAAGTGTTGGCAAAGGGTCTTCGCCTACCTTCAGTCTGTTCCTCCTGTACATGCCCCCATTTTTGTCCCAGAAATCACCAGGCACAAACTCTGAGAAGATGTTCTCTTTACCCAGAGCATCGTTAGCTCTGTTCTGAGAAATCCTTGCTCATGCAGGATGCCTGGCTCTGAAACATCTTGGTGAGAGGTCCCACTCTGCGGCACATGTGCTCTACCCAGCTTTTGCATCCGCGCAGGAGGAGGGACAAACCTTTTGTCCACAATTATGTTACCCTCAGAAGCCCAGTGATTGCCTTCACGGGCACACGGTGACACCAGAACACATAACACAGTCAAACACTTGCTGGAAACCTGACCTGGAGTCTACACATATAGACCTGGAGTCTACATCTTCAGCACGTGCTGTTGTTCTGAGGCTTGCCAGAGGGTACTCCAGTTATTCCATGTAAGTTGTACAGTTGCCCTACACAGCTACAAGAGCTTGTAGATTTCTCCTCAACCTATGGCCATGACACACTGCTGTCATTAGAGCAAGCCACTATAAATCAGTATATCAACTCTTCTATAATGAGTCAGTGCTCTTTATCTATACAACTCCTGCCTACACAGGAGGTGTGCAGCATTCAAGGCACGTGTCAGCTGGGACTCCTGGAGCCTGCACTCATTGGGAGCTTCTTTATAAAATATAGTAGCTATTCTTCTAGTCTTCTCACAAAATGAATTCCCTCTACCGGCACCAGTGAAGCTAAATACAACTTATAAAATATTGAGCAGATCATCATAAGGAATGCAACTAAAAAAGTGACATTTTAATTATTATCTTTATGCTCCAGAAATATCCCATCAATACAAGGAGCAGATAATTCACAATGATGTTTCAACCACTCTGCAGAATCAGGAGATACCGGTGCCTCATCTATACCCGATGTGCAAACATTAGTGCTATGACTCTGTGTATGTAGCCTCTAGTTATTTATCATTTGTTTATGCACACCCTTATTTATGAATTTATTTAACTTATAAATGTTTACATGTAGAGCACGAGAAGATAAATTCAGAAGAAAAATAACAACACGTATAGTATGACCCTCCTGCCTCATTTGGCTGAGAACTCCCTCCTTCGTACAGGTGGCTGACCTGGATCTCCCTTGCAGTAATCAGTTGGCAACAGCTCTCCAAAGAACTGAGACTTTGGGAAGAGAAGAGTTTTGAGCAAACCAGTTCTTCCATGCTATTTTCTCCACAGTGGTGTTGAGCGAACCAGTTCTTGGAGCCTCTAGAGATCAGTTTAATGAGTCTTCTCACCACAACTGATCCTTGGAAAATCAGTGAGGTTCCGTGGTTGCTAATATGTCAGTAAATTATGGAACTTCCAAATCATTTTTGTGTTTCCACAATAAGCTGTGCTATGTGAAAAACTGCAAATCTTTCAGTAAATCACATCATAAGTAAATGTCTCTGCATAATTACTTGTTAAATACCCCATTTTCCCACTGTTCTAGCACTGACAGTCAGCTGCCTAAACTCAAAGTCCATCAGTTTTGAAGGATTGTTTTTTACCCCAGATCTCTTTTCCTCCTTACCCTTGAGGCTGTTTTCTCATAAGATTTTAAGCAAAGCTCTATCTTTCCTTTAAACGTATATATTTTTATGTTTTCTCAATGGCAGAGGCAAATGGCATTAATTAAACACATGATTGGATGTGCTGAGTATATATTACCAACATTTCACACTCTAACTATCTTCAAGTACCTCTTGCCATGTGCTACACGAGTAAAATAGCAGAACGAATGACACAGCGTATTCTGCTGGGTCCAAATATCTGTCTGAGCAAGTCGATAGGAGAGGCAGCGTGGCAAACGGCTCTAGAACACCACTGACCCACTGACAGGCATCTGCGGAGGAAGAAGCGGTGGAGTTGTTTTCTCCTTTGCGTTATACTCCACTTCGCAAAGACTCCTGCCATTTGTAGGATGGTTTATGTGTCCAAAGACACAATTTAGGAGCAGCCTTCCAGTAAAGACAACGCAGAGGTTGTCCCTGGTTGAACGTGGTATGGGCGAGGAGGCCGGATGCTGCAGGGATGGATGCAGCCTGACGAGCAGTGCGTGTGCAGGGCCTTTTCCACAGCCTGGTAGCGCAAACTGAGCCAAGGATGAGCAAATCTGTCATTTATTTTCCTTACTTATCCTCAAGTATGCATTTCAAATAGCATCATGACTTATATTTGAAATCAACATTTATAATCATTTTGATCTCTCTTTCATCCTCTTGAATAGCCTAGACCTGAACCACTCCTTGGTCTGAGTCTGAGATTTCTGCCCCCAACTTTCTAAAATTGAGTCATTTCTTCTTTGCTATAAGCTCTGCCAGCTCAATGTTTGTGCTTCACTTTCAGGGGTATTTTATTTATTTTCCTCACTTTTAGCTATTGAAATCGGCAAGAACAAATTTATATAATAAGCCCTAATAACAGTTTCTCCCATAAAGTTACCTATTTATCTCCTATTGTAGTGGTTTAGAAAGCACGAAAATGATGGAAAAATATAGGTGTAGTGATAAATCTCAGGGACTGATAGCGAATAATTTAAAACAGTCTTTATCCATGGGGGTGATGCTTGGAACCCACTCACTCTGTGTGAACCTTTCCCAGTCACTCAGACTCCTCCTTTCATAACACTCACAGTAATATCCTCTCCACACAGACAAAATAAACCCTGTTTATCTAAACCTTTTAATCCAAATCTGTTCTATCTCTCAGCCTGTATCACTTACCCAATAGCTACCACCTTTATCTGAATGTTTTTGATGTCCTGGATCATTCTGGATAAGCTGAGCTGCTGAGGGAGCACACGCACGACACATGCTACCAGGCACATCTCAGAAAAGCTCGCTTACCCCACAGGAAAAAGGTTTTAAAGTTATCAGCAGCAAAGATTCTTCTGTTGGTATTCCCCTCATAAACATCATTAAAGCAAATTACAGGCAGCTGAAGAGCAGGGAGTAGTCTTTTTTTCTCCCTAACCAGCAGGAACAACACTGGTTTGAGACCTACCCTTAATTCTGCAAACAGTGCCACCAACCACAGCAGTCCCCCCTTCCCCTCCAATGCAAACACAAAATGGGATACAACACTTCAAGCATAGCAAGACTCACCCTTAAAGCAAGCTCCTTGGGAAACAGCTAGAGATTGATTTTGTGTTTTGTACAGCACCAGGTACACTCTCAACACCAACAAAAGCGATGTCGGCATTTTGTTCTTAATTATTTATCCATTTTTAATGGCGGTAAGAAACAAATATCATGAGTGTTTTCTTTGCTCTGAAGACCGTGATGCAGAAAAGGATGAAAACCACCCTTTGTTTCCCCCTGGTTCTTTATTTACAGAACCATCTGCGTGCAGTTGCAGAGTCCGGTTGAGCCCTGTCTACATCCCCGTTTCCCTCCAGCACTAATTAGTAATGCAATCCCACAAAGAGTGAAGTTGCCCGAAACCTCCCCTCACTCACAATGATTTATGTTCAATTTGTACAAATGGAGAAAATGAGATTTCAAATTTCAATGCCATTTCTGCAATGAGGTGATTAAAAGAGAGAGAGGTATTGCGTTCTACTGTATAGAATATTGATCCCAGTGCTATTTTCCTTAGCAATAACCATTAGCTCAGTATTATTTGCAAACCTCTAATGTGAACCTGGAGATGTAATTTACATTTGTGCTTTACTTATTTGCTTTAACAAAACAACACAAAAGCTTTGGGTCTTTCAATCTATCCTTATTGTCAATAAAATTAGCAGTTCATAAAAAAATTAATGTATATGCAAAACCATCACTTCCTTGTAAACTACACGGAGACTGTAAATGTTGCTCAGAACAAAAGGGAGATAAACTATTAAAAGCCTCTGGCCATTTAACAAATTGAATACCAAACGAATTAAGATAGAGTTCCCCTTTGTCCCCTTCTTTAATTTCTGGGCCCCTGGGAGCCCACAAAAGTTTCTGAAGTATCGGGAGGTTTCCCCCGAGGAGCGGGGTGTTGACAGGGGGTGTCTGATGGGAACATAATGGGCCCGGGGAAGCACATGCTTCTGCTCACAACCGGTGCCGCGGGTGTTGCCGTCGCAGGAGCAAAGGCCCACTGTGGCCTTTGCAGTGGAAAGCACAGAGTGCACATGCGTGCGTGCTCGGGCACACACGTGCGCGGGCACACGCGTCCAGCATGCAAATGCTGCTGGGGAGGACGCCAAGAAAGAAAAGGCAAGAAGAAAGAGCGTAATCATGGAATAAAAGAAGACGGCGCTCAGGCCACTCGGGCAGCCGTTTGTCAGCCCCCAACCCTTGAATAAGACAAGGCAGGTCCTCCCGTCGTGCTGCTGCTCCCTGCAAAAACATCAGCTGCTTCTGCTGCCTCGCAGAGTTTAGAAGATGAGAACAAGGAAAGAAGAGGGAGAAAGGGGGGGGGGGCGGAAAGAAAAAGCTAATGACCCATAATTGCCATGATAGTGGAATAGGGCCCAGGCAGCTGTTTTACATTCCCGGTATGTATAGTATGCAAATATCTACAAAGGGCCGACACAGTTTCTCTATTGTGGATCCTGAGGGTAACCAAATTAGCCTTTGGCAACCATGGTAATTGGGAGGTGCTGTTCCCATTAGGAGTCCTGCAAATTATGAAGAAAAATGGACCAAAGGCTTTGTCACAAATAATAATACAGAGAAGAAAAGAGCAGGCGGCCGTCTTTGCTTTCCTTTTCTTTTCTTTCCTTTTTTTTTTTTTTATTTCTACATTGTGTTGTTAATATCTCTCTGTTTAGTAATAAGAAAACAGTCCTCGGTGCCCTGCTGGACCCTCCTGGGCTTTCCATAGCAATACCAGGTTCTGGGGAATACTAAACATGGGACAGCAACATCAGTTGCAAATTCCCCAAGCAGAAGCCTCACGACCCAGCAGTGTATGCAGTCAGACAATGCTGCCCCTGCTCTGTGCTGCTTTTAGCTGTGTGAATCAGAATGAGGAAGAAAAAAACCTCTCTAGTACTCTTATTTGCATAGAACAAAATAGGACGCAGAGTGCCAGCTAACTTTTTTCTCCCTAACTTTGATTCACGCAGCTAAACACAGATTTGTTTCATGAATCACCCAACTTTGTTGCTCAAGAGGTTACGTTTTCCACTAATGATTCGAATTTGTCTTTCACTCTTCCCACCTTCTTTGATCATCCCATATTTCTCAATTCCAGCCTGCAGAATCCCGTTTGATTGTTCTGATCTACTAAAAAATTCACAACTGCCAACTTTTTGAGTGGAGCTCTCAGCTGTGACACAGTAAGTCAATGCCAAAAACATTAAATGCTTTTGTCTTTAACTCCTCCTAAGAACAGAGCTCCATGTCTCCATGAACTCTCCTGGTTGAGATCACAGGTTGGCGCTTCCAACACCCAGGGACATGGCAATGAGAGCAGACCTACACACACGGTCTGTCAGGTTCAGGTAACTCCCCGGCCACTCTCCTGGGAACATCCCAGTAGAAGAACCGCATTGATAATGAAAATTAGGAAATGGTCTCGCTGCTGCATTTCTTTTTGTAAACTTTGTGATTACATCTCCTGAATAAGACAAAAAAATTCTTGGGTTCTTTTTGATTTAGAAAAAAATCAAATCAAGCTGCCATCGCAAGGGTTGAACAGTGCAACCCACAAAAGCTCACTACTGCTGCTTCCCAAGTGCTCATTTTAGGTGAGACTTCAATTATAATAAAAACCAACAGTTAAGGACTTGGTACATAAAGCAGTCCGATACCACGCCAACATGACACACACAAGCTTTCCAAATCAGGGAGAATTATCTCCTAGGACAGGATATTCAAAAATCCACAGGAAAAGTTCCTATTGCCTTGGTATCAACCAATGCCAAAGATATTTCTGCTTGTTTACACTAACACACCCAGTCTGATTCCTTTGGCCCAGTTGCTCAGGCTGACAAGTGTAAACAGTCACTTTAAAATGGCTGCAAATGCCAGGAGAGCATCCAGGCCTTTTAATATAAATAAGATTCAGAACAACAACCTCAGGAATCTACAGTCATTGTGACAGCTGTAAATCCAAACCAGTGAGTTTTATAGAAAAATAACCTATAAACTGAGTCTCACAAAGAGCAGTCATGTTCTAATTTTTAATGCTCACACTAACTCTTCGTCTTAAAACCACCGCAGCAAAAGTCTCAACCCCAGATCTTTATTTTTTCATGGTTTCCCCTCAGGGCCTCTTTAAATAGCCGGCAGAAGAGTCACTTCCCTGTCGGTGCAGTTGGCACGCCTGCAAGTGTACTTAAAGTTTGCGTCTGATCAAGTTATGTGTATTGGATCTGAAACCAGTTAGTCAATTCTTTCAGGTCCCTAAGTGGCGATTTGTGGTAATGTCTACATCAATACTAACAGAGCGGTTTGCTAGCTGGTTTACGTAAAGCAAATGTCTGAAGGATGGAGCGGCTGCCTCCAAGGGTTCTCTCAGTTAATGGAGATGTGGCTGGAAAAAGAAACATGCGGATACAAGAGGAGCGCTGCTTTTGAAAGGACCATCCTTCACTGAAACCCACAGCCCAGAGGAGATGATGGACAGGCATCGCCCAGGCACAGGCACCCTACCCCCTGCTATCTTCTGGGCAGGCTTCTGCCAGAGAGCCTTCACACCTCCAGGCTGACTCTGCTGCCTCAGCCTTTGCACCAGTAAGATACAACTCTGTTGCATTCATTAATTTATTGTTACTATTACTTTTCTTTTAAGCAACAACTCTGGTCCTTCCCTCCTGTGTTTTCTTACTCCTTGGTCTCCAGATTGCAGGTGTAGGCCACAAAGCAGAAAATGCAACAGGTCAAGAAATTAAAAAAAAACAAAAACCCAACCACACCAGGGTAAGGCGTAACTAAAGATTAGAAAAAGTTAAAAGATGTTACATGAGACAAAATTACAATTAATAAAAAAAGCAGGCAGTAACGTTCAGCAAAAGTTGGTTCAAACTACAAATAATAAAGACCTGCTATAAGCAGTAATGGATTCAACTTCTTTCCAATAACAGCTTTTCTTTTTTTAATGTTTTTCTTTTTGGGCCCAAATAGAACACAAGATAGAACAGATATGCTCTTCAAAGCAAGAATTATCTTTTTGTTTGTGTTTATGAAGTGCACAGCAAAATGGGCCTTGGAGTGCCACTGCACTGCAAACACACACACTATAGGCACATTGTATTGGTGTAGAACACCTTTACACGTGTAATTTTGCTGCAAGATTCCAGGTGTGCCTATTCCACTACAGAGAAAATACAACCCAGCTCTTGTCATACACCGTATGTCCTCCTCCTTTGTGATTTTTCTGTTTTCTTTCTAAGTTGAAACACATTTGAGTAAAGATAAATTACAGAATGAATTGTAGAATGGTTTGGTTTGGAAGGGGCCTTAAAGTCCATCCAGTTCCACCCCCCTGCCCTGGGCAGGGACACCTCCCACTGGATCAGGGTGTTCAAAGCCCCATCTAACCTGGCCTTCAACACCTCCAGGGATGGGGCAGCCACGACTTCTCTGGACAACTAAGATGATGCAGTTGTCTAGATAGAGCTTGAGGGTTTCAGGACTGTAACAGAATTAGCAGCTTCTAGAAATAAAGTAACCTGCAGCAAAAGTTTTTCCTCCAGCATGGCTGAGACGTTCAGAGATCACAAGTGATTTTGGAGATTAACCTGTTATTTGGGATTATTATCCTAAATTTGTTAGGGTCATAGAGAGGGAGCATCCTTTGAGCTCAGCCCTTCCTGGGGAAGATCTGTTGCATCCTGACTTTATCTGCAATGGTAAAGCATCTGCAATGGGTGGCTCAGCTTCTGTCCCCGACACCACGGAGGTAAAACAGACCCCTTGAGCTTGCTCTGTGCCTTTGGGCAATTTCTGCTTCTGCGCTCTGCTTCAGAGTAAAAAAATCCACGATTTCCACACCAGCCATGCTCTGATTTATGCTTTAAGCCATTTGAATATACTGCTTGAAGTGTAAAATCTGTGAATTGCCAGCAAACTTCAACTGTACTATAACAAATGGCAACGATTTTCATAAAGCGCTTAAATGTATGCCAAGAGATGGTTTGGACAGACCAGATCCTATCTCAGCCAAAAATATGGAATAAATGATCTCCCAAGGTCTCCTTCAACCTTGTTTTCCCCTTTATAGAAGGAAAAAGAGTGGAGTACAAACCCTGTGGGCCAGCCCTTCTTCAGATACTGCAATGAGCTCGAGTACTGCAAGTTTCCAAGGTGCTGCCTGTAATGAAGGTACTTTTAGACCCTTCTTCATACCACCTAAGACTTAACAATTCTAAACAAATAAAAAACAGCAGGAAAAAATCCCAAACCCGAGTTGCTGAACGGCAGCAAAGAAAATATTTCCAAATCTACCAAATTTTTTGCCTCCTTCAACCTCCACAGAAGGCAAGGAGGGTTTTAGCAGTGCTGATTTTCAAATTACAATTTCATTTTCTCTTACTAACAGAGATTTCCCAAACAACAGTTGCAGGCACAAGAATAAATTATTTTATGGGGAAAAGCAAGGCTGGAACAATTACTTATTTACTCAAATTATTTTCCTTAAATAAGAAAACAATTTTTTCTTTTGTTTATAGTTTGAATTTTTAATTCAGCCTTCAGTATCCATGTCATAAGAATATCTTTAAACGCCACCTTCGTATAAATTTTAGCTGTAGCTTTCAGACTGCTCCAGGACAAGCAGTGACATCCAGCCCTGCACCCAGCCCCTCCACAGGCACCTACGAGCCAAAGTCTCTGCCATAAACAGTTTGCTGACCTTGTTTCTTTTGAAGCTCCCATTGATTTCAGAGGGAGGGCAAGGCAGACTTAATAAGACCAGACTGTAAGGAAGGATCATAGAAGAGAAAGGGGAGAGAAGGAAAGAGATGTTTATTCAAGAGAATGTAGCAAGAGTATTTGTTTATGGTAAATACATTTAAAAACTATCAGTAGTTTTTGCAAGCATTGTAAGACTTAGCACACATTGTGTTTATGATCGCTTTTGGGGTTAGCTTTTGTTTTTAAATTCATATTTGTTACTCTTTTTAAGATCAAATAGCAAATGATTGGCAGGAATCCTGCAAATCTTAAAGAATGCTCATTCATTTTTCTCCTATGTTTTCCAAGATTATTGCACGAAATATTTGAATGCTATGGCATAAATATGAATGAGAGTAAGAACTCTTATATTTATACACTCATAGTGCATGTGGTAAACTGCATTTAACATTCAATGTTGTTTAGGGTGCGAGGCAGTGAGATTTAACAGTGAAATCACAGTGGCCAAGAGTTGGATTTTTGACCAGTAAATACAGGAAGTCTGCATAACCAACAGATGTGGTATTTTCTCTCAGTTACTGATGTCCCTGAGAAATAACATCAAGACTGAGGACTCTTCAGAATATACTGATTTGGTTTAGAGGCATTTTAAAACAAAAAAAATCAGATTTTAATTTTTTATCTAAGGCAGATTTATGGCAGGTTATGTAGTAGATTTACAGGACAAAAGGATACTTCATAAAACACTTTAAATATATATGAAAAGAAGAAAAATCATTGAACTATAATATTCAAAAAAGGTGAAATCAAGTCTAAAGACCCATCTCAAAAATTATCTTCATAAAGATCACACAGACATCTGTATTTCTGCTAACGACACATAGGCAGTTTAAAAGAAGACAAAAGATGGAAGCGAAAGTGCGTTATATGGGATAATACGGAACAAAGGAAAGAGAGATGTAGTTACTGCAAAAATTAATATTTATTCAATCAAGCCTGGAGTTCATCATTAAGTAATTTAAAGACTCTGTGACCACGGTCTCTCCCTGCCCAAAGGGTGAGTGGTGCAGCAGATCCTGGCCAGCGTTGGAGTTGACCAGACCTGCAGGACACGCAGCCCCGGAATAGGAAAGCTCTTTTATTCCTGAACCAGAAGAAGCACCTGTACATATCATGCTCCAAGTGCACGGCTCTGGATGCTTCCTAAGTTTTCTGCTTTGGATTCTTGAAGATATGTGTAGTCTCAGGCAAATGCAACTGTTACTCTTTGCTCATGACAGCAATCCAAATGCCCCCGTTTGTGAATGCAAGTGATCAAAGCCGTGGTGGTGTGCCCAGCTGCTCCACTGCCCGTGGTACCCTGGGAGCAATCCCTGAGAGCTGGGTTTCTCTGCTGCCCAGGGGATGTCAGACTTATGGGAGCCTCACACCGTCCTGCTTCTCCCTTGTAAAACGATGTATTCAGTGTTCCTAAATCAGGCCTTCTATCCTTTCAAAAGCATGCACAGGATTTATTTCAAGAGATGAAATGACTGAGGATTACCCTGAAGAGGGACAATAAAACCTGCTATACACATAAGTTAAAGGAAACGTGCTTCCCAAAAACATAGTTTAGTACTTCAGGTAAAAATGAGAGAGGCCTGATCAACTTTTTTTTTAATGTACGCAGAAAACTGAATCAATTTAGGCCATTCTTTAACAAAATTGTTGGGTTTCACTACTGACAGGTTTATGTCTGTTGAAAGCCGCGTGCTTTTACCATGGCCATGATACTGGGCTTAAAGAAAAGTGATGGGCATGCTTCAAAAGTGGGTAGGAATTTAATATCCTCACAGTAATTACTGCTTGGGACCAAATATTTTGACAAATCAGTAGCTCAGATCTGGGCTGATGGGATGAACTTCAGTTCTTTCAAGATTTTAGCCCTTCCAGCCATCAACATCTGGGCAAGAATAGAGTCAAAACAAGTGTCTGACATGCAATGACAAATGGCTGTGAGCAAGATCAGAGTCAAAACCTCCGCTGAGACCCTGACGGCCTCTCCCTGTCCTTCGACCTGAAGAAATGGTGAAGGACTCAATGAAGAAACACAAACTCGTTCGCCCAAATTTGGGAAAAGAAAAATTTGCTCCTTTACCAATTATGTGGTGAAAATCACCCCATCTCATGAACACTTCATCAGAAAAGAGGGAAAAAAAGCCTAAGTATTCTTCAGTTAAATTCAGGGATGGGTTGAAACATAAACCAACAAACAAAAAAATCAGGAAAAGTCTTGATTATGGAGATTAAGGGTCTCTTCCTCCTGATGTTCTTTCCACATCTCGAATAATGACTCTCCCTGATAACACTCTTCTCTTTTCACTAGAGATGTGGAAATGAGGGCAGCTGGGAAGAGGAGAGCACCAACCCACTCTGCACCAGGTCAGCCCATTACTCACAGGACAGTTGGAGGTAGTCTTTGTGGATGAAAATTCTCTTTTTTTTTTTTTTGGATAGCATGATTAAGTCTGTCTGGGCACACGTACACAGGTCATCTCCTTCCCCAAATCCAACCCAAAAGCGAAGGTGTTTGTTGTGAAAAATGGCAGCAATGATTGGGGGAAAAAAAATATCAAGCTGAAAGCACAAAATTAAATAGCTAAACAGGGGAACTGGGCCAAATGAAGACAAAGCAATGCACTTAACCCACCTGGAGAGCAAAACAGGACATCCAGCCCCGCTGGCCAATCGCCTGGGCTTTGCGGCGGGAGGAAAATCTGCTCGGGTGCATGTGGCTGGAGAGCGTCTCGCGGCCACGCCGGCGCCGCACCAAGCACTCCGAGCCTTCCCACGTCCCCGTCACGCGGTGCAGATTGGCTGCTGGTATACGGTGGGGAGGGGGGATGAATTGGTAGGTGGTGGGGGAATCTGGGGAGGGTGCTCTGAATTTATTACTATTTTTTTTTAAGCTACATAACATCGAATGGAAAAAAATATCAGTTTATTCCGTTTGGGTCATATGAGGGAGCCACTGGCAAAGATAATAACATACGAAGGAAGAGAACGAGAGGGAGAAAGAGAGAGAGGGAGGGAGGAAGGGAGAGAGAAGCAAAAGGCTTTCTATTATTCGGGACACTGGTGATGCACACTGAGGCAGTTGGAAGATTAAATTAAGTATTATATCTGCTGACCCCATTGCCATGGTTACCGGACAGCGGAAAATATTAATCAAGCCAAGCCTTTTCAGCTGAACATACCAGAAAAAAAATTGCTAAATATAAATACGCGTATATATATATGTCCATATTTGCTGCTCTGCCATGTTAATGTGGACTGCCAGCAACCAAACCACCTGATATCATCAAGATAAACAAATTTAAAATACCCTTGCCGCACGAGAAGGCTGACGTCACCATCGCGAGCGCAGCACGGGGAACGGGGGCTGCAGAGTGCTCACTCTCCCTTCAGCCGATTAAAAAGGGAATTCAAATAAGGAATGGTAGCGTCTTGCTGGGTGCCTGAGCTGAGGGGGTATTTAAGGCTCTTTTCCCATAAGGAGCTAAAGCACCATCTTCCAACCAGGGCAGGCAGAAGGGATCAGAAACCCTGCAAGGGTGACTCGGATGAGCTGCCAGCCTGTTGTCCAGTGTGAGTCCCAGCAACGCCGGCCCATGAGCTGACCACATGTGCAGAGCCAACCTTGCCGTGTCCAGGCTTTGCACCTCCCGTGGGAAATAATTCCCACCAACATAATCTTCACCTTCAAACCAGAATTAGTGCTGGGGGGAACCCAGCTGAAGTCTTGCTCTGTAAATCATAAAATATTTGTTTGTAAATTCTACATAAGTGACCTGCAGGGCTCTGCCTTTCTGCAAGGGTGCTGCAGCCCCCAGTTGCTGGGTACCTACACAAGGTACCTGCACTACAAGACAATACTCAGACACCTAAAGTGACAGGGAACAAACACTGCTGAGCTGCAAAGAGAGGATGACCATATAATTACAGAGCGTATCATACTGTGTAATGGACATCTGAGTCCGTCTACATCTGCAGCCCCTGTCCACCGCCAGCGCCCGTGTCTTACCTGGGAGGGGTCCAAGACGGAATTTTCAATGAACTTCTAATGCTTTTTGAAAGTGAAAAATGCAACCAAAATAAAAATGTGTCAGTAATAAATATAATGCTGATATCAGACTTCTATGGCTTTTTAACTCTAAGCTTAAACCCAGAGATGGGAATAACACCATAAATTAATCTGTCCCTTTGCATGCAGTAAGTCATTGCCACAACTAAAAATGGAATCCAAACACCTCATTCTCTGCTTTAACCACATATTAGAAAGGAGACAAACATACGAAGGGAGTGTTTTCTCCCAGTCAACATGTCCTCTTTTGTTTTGTTGCCTGCTTTTTTTCCTTTGTTTTACAGGTAATTTTTATGCAGCTGCTGCTGACTTATGTATTTTCCCTAAAGTATTCAAAATACGACGAACACTGAGGTGACAACTGCTGTGACCTATCAACATATTGAGGTGCTAGAGAAGAGGTATTGGAACAAATTGAAAAATGAAGGAATAATAAGCCACCAGACCCAACGGAAAAGCCAAGCATTTTATAGGAATTTGAGATGGAAGCAATTAATACATTAATAAATGTGCTTCGTAACAGCTTCTTATGGAGCAGTATACGTGGTGCTAAGTAGATCAGCTCAAATGGCAAACTCAAATGATGAAACATTTGGGTAAGTCGGGTACATAAGAGGAAAACTGTGCATCTTGAATGTAATAATGGTTTGGGCATGTCATCAATTAAAAAAATAACGGTGGTCTAACAAGGGGAGCATTTAACCAGCAACAGTTACAGCCTTTGTGTGTTCCCCTTGTGTGCACCCAAGAAAAAGCTATTCCCTAGACCAAGCAAAATGCACACAGCTGAAACCGAGGACGACTGCAGAGATGTGACCTGCCATGTAGAGGCCGGGGAAGCCCTGCCTCCAGCACAGGGCACGAAGGCACAGATGTTTCTGTAGCAGCACGCACGAGGAATTCTCAACAGAAATACAATCGCTCATTGTTTCTTGGTCGGAACTGGGGCAATTGCACACTATGAACTCCTGATACCTGTACCCTGCTCAGCACAGGCACAAGGACCCCAGGGGCCAGAGCGAATCGAGCGGGGAGTAAAGCCCACGTCACAGAACCATTAGGTTAGAAAAGACCTTTAAGGTCATTGAGTTCAAGTAAAAGTGTGCCACCTGCGTATGCCCAAGCGATGCCGCGCAGCCGCCCTTCCCGCGCAGCCCCACACAGCCCCACGCAATCTCACACCAGGGCTCTCAAACCAACAGATTGCGATCACCAATAAAAATATGCACATAAAATATTTTATAGATTATACAAAACAAATGTTACGGTTCACTTGCAGCTCTGTAAGAACAGAGCCAGATTTACTGAAGGCATAAACAAGTACATCTATTTCATTTTTAACATGTTAATGAAGAACGAGATTGTTATTTGTTCTTCGTCTATTTTGTGATTTCAGCCAATAGTTCTAGTGATAATTATCAACTGTTTATATTTAGATAAAAGCAGTCCATATGGCAACAGCAGAACAATCTGATGTTTAGATCCTCAGCTACATGTTTTCTATAAATAATATGATTGAATAACTGTAACAACTTATTTCATCAGTCTAAAAGCAGATACCAATATATAACAACTAAGAAAGCCATTTACTCATTATCTGGAAATAATAAATACCTTCCCAAGTACATTTAACACTTAGGGAAAACACAAATATATTAAAACACAGATATTAACCCATAAATGTGTACATGAACATATCTTAACATTTACTTCTTAATTTCCCACCAATAAGCACAAAGTATCAGATGGGTTCCTATGATAATTAAATTACCTGCCTAATTTTGCATATATAAAGGCTATTATTTGATATGTTTGTATCTGAACCTTTCCTAAATATCTTACCTATTCAAACTGTTCTACCAATTTTGTAGATTCCAAACGTCATGAATGCCCCAAAAGAAAGCAATATTGACTCTTCGCTTGACTAACATCATTCCCACCATTACAGCAACGTCGCACACACCCCCAGAGAAAGACATCAGCAAAGCCTTCCCAGGCTTTTTGGTCTCGGTACCCTTAATCAGGTTTTCCAGGTTGCACAGCCACACAAAGGAACAACACCCAACCCAAACCAGGACAGGGGGCAGCGTGCTGCCTGCCCAGCCATCCCTTCCCGGAGGGGAAAATGATTGCGGCACAATGGCCGGCACGGACAGCTTAGGGCAGCTGTGTCATATAAATTGTCAGCAATGACCATAAGCACTCAGAGAAACAATTTAATTCCTCACCCCCGCCATCATGGGCTGATATATTCTTTCAAGGTCATTACCCAAGGCTAGGAGGGTCGCATGATTAACGAGTGACATGTCCAATGAGGGCGGCTGTGCCTGAGCAGGCCTTATATTAATTAGACAGAAGCACTGAAAAATAAATGGTGCCTAGCAAGGAGGGGCCAAACTTGAACCTCAGTAGCTGCTGCACCTTCCTTGACTCCAAAATCACCATCCTCCTTCGCTCCTTCGCTTTGATAGGAAACTGCTACTTCCTCACAGGAACTCACAAGCAGGATACACAAAAGATGATTCTTTCCTGGTTTAAATAGTGGGCTCTTGCCTCAGGTTTCCCCTGAGTCTTTTCTTTGTGCTCTTCTTCCTCCTTGCCATAGTTCATTGACTTATGCTGCACAGATTCATCAAATCATAGAATCATCTGGTTGGAAAAGATCTCCAAGATCATTGAGTCCAGCAGTACCTGTCCACTTACTAAAGCGTGTCTGAGAAACTCATCTACCCGTCTTTTAAACACCTCCAGGGATGGCAACTCAACCACCTCCCTGGACACCGATTCCAAGATATTTCAAGATGACTCTAGAACATAGCACTAGAACATACACTGGTCCACCACCAAATCTTTTAGCAATCTAACCCCATTCAAAAAACCTCATAATCCTTCAGAACTATTTTGCAACTTGAATGTTCTTCTAAAAGCTAAAAGTCACTCTTGGGTCCTTGGTGCCAGGCAGGCACTCCTGACCACGTCTTGTGCCGCTCCACAAAGAAAGTAAAGCCCATGAAACTTAGTTGATTTTGTCAGTCAAAAAGAAGATACCGTGGGGTCAGCCAGCAGAATGGGCTATTGCCTTTAAATAGGGAAGAAAATCAAAACAAACCCCAAACACTGTAACTTGGCCTGACAGTGCGAGAGACGAGAGCCAGTTATCACGAAACACTCAGGTCATCAGCAGATGGAATCCAGCCATCTCTCTGTGCCATTGCCTCTTTTGAGGGGGACAGAAGTCACATGTACTGTGACTCTAGCACATACTGAAAGCATATTTTCAGAGCATTCTGAATGGTGAGCACATGCGCAAATGTGAATTTGAGGCCCAGCAACCAAAATCAAATAAGAATCCTTTCCAAAATTCAGTTCAATTTTTTTTCTGCATCCACACTACTCAGCATTAATAGTAACCTCCAGGTGAATAGGCCTCGGCACAGCTCCCACCAGCTCAAAGCAAGCCAAAAGCTTTCTTCTATTCCACATCCTAACACCGGTGACAGAGCGCTGCCTGCAGCATCTTCTGTTGTGGCCAGTGACCACAAAGTGTGGCTCTGAGGAGGCTGCACAGATGGTTTCAGTCTTGCTTTTTTTTTTTAAGCAAAATGACATCTGGCCATGGAGAGACCCTGGATCTTCTCCACCCACCTGTGCTACCAAGCTCTTTTTGAATACCATCTCTCCCTTAGCACTGCTGCTCGATGCTTACGTCCCCTTCCAGCTTCAAGTACCAAAGTGTGGGTGAGTCACCACCCCGTGTGGCTTAGGTTTCGGTGCGCCATCCAGAATTCAAGAAGAATGTACTATAGCACTACACAACCTCACTTCTTGGCATTTACCTGTTCTCTATAATAAAGGAAATAAAACCATTTTGAACACTTATCGTGCTTCTCCTAGGTTTTTAGACCTTCCGTAAAGACAGCCGAATTTTATGCCATATTATAGAAAGAGAAATAGCCAACTAAAGATTAACTGACTTGCAAGGATAAGCAAATAACAAACAATGCTAACAACAATAAATTAAGGCCACACAGCTAACCAGCTATATAAACTTTATATTTAAGAAATAAAGGCCCCTCTGACAGCTGCAGCTGTGACCTAACCACTCTACCATGATGCCCCTCCAAGGAAACGCTGTAAATAGTGCAGCTACCCACACAGCCTGCAATCCTCCCACCACCATTTCTCCAGCTACCTACCACATTTTATAATCCTGCTTATTCCAGGAGCAAACTAGATGAATTTCTGCCATTTTGCTTCCCTGGTGGTGTGTCCTGCCAGCTCCTTTCCCAGCTACCCTTTCACAGGGTTTCATTGCTCCCCAACCACGCAGTTGTACTTTCGCATGTTTACAGTGCTCCTGCCTCTGCCTCTCTTGTTTGTGAGCAATAACTGGGCTCCCGAGGACCTGCAAGGAGGTCAGACTTTCCAAAGCAGTAATCCACTCTCTGATTAATGCACCCACTACACACAGCATTGCACACACCGGCCTCGACTGGTGTGGGGATAGCAAGCCTGCTGCGCCATGCTGAACTGATCTGGTGTTATTAAACCAAGAGAGATGCACTGTCAGCAAAGATGCAGCTCAGGACCATCTATACTTATTATTTGGAGAAAATGTCTTTGGACACCACCTCAATCTCAGATTTCCCCACAAAAACCTGGAAATCAGTCTGCTCACTTGAGACTAAACCACATTAAACTACGCTTGGTTTATCTGTTCAAACAGAGAGAGGGACAACTGCTTAATTTGCACCACATTCAGGTGCTGTTAGCAGATCTGTCTGATGAGTATAAAAGTACTTCAAATGAAGACAACGTACTCAGGATCCACCTCAGTAAGAGGACCTAATTTTCCAAGATTCTCAGCATTCACCACTTCAAATGACCTAAATGAAGTCACCTCAACAGTTTCGCAAAATTACATTCAAGTGTTCTTCATATTCAACTGTTTGTTCAGCCCACGATATTGCGATGTCTTCCAACTGCTCAGGTGAAGTACTAGAAACCACAATACCCTTCTGCATCTTCCCTTACAGTGCTCTTCGCAGTCACAGCCAAGTTTGCGGTGATGCAAACCACTCACGTACCTCACAGCAGAGCCCAAGACCACAGACAGTACACAGCTGAAGTGGTCCCTATGCTGCGAGGGGCTTAGATCTCTCCAGCACCCACCTACACACTCCAGATGCCAGGAGAGATAAACATACGTACACAAGAGCGTATGCAGGGACCAGGGGGGAGGGAAACGTGCCCGAGGAGCACTTATGGCAAACCTGCACAACAGTAAAGAGGTGTGCACCCCTCTTCAGAAATGCGTGTGCCATCACCGCACGCACCAGGGTACACAGACAGGTCTTGGTTCAAAGGTCTGTTTTAACTCTAAATAATTACCACGATATAGCAAGAAATAAATACAATATATAATCTATCATGCATAATAATGGTGTAGAATATATATTAGGAATAAATAACTCAATAAACCCATTTTATTACAAAAATAAAAATGGTGAATGTTTCCCACTCCCTCCCTTCTTCTACTCCTGCAGCCTCTGGCTCTGTGCTGCTGTTCAACACCTAAGGCAAACGCGCTCTCTCCCTTTCCCTCTCTGTTTCTTTAAAACTCTAAACCACAAGGCAGCACGCGAGCAACGCCATAGGTCACCATATCAAAAGCAGGAGCTTTTACAGGTGTCCTCGATAACACAGCCAATAAAAGGCAGCAGCGGCAGAAGCGGAATCACTGACCTTGTTTGATGCCACACAGTAAAGGGAGACACCGGCACTGCCATAAGGAACAAGATGCATCACGTAAACAGGCTGGGCTTTTCTGCTGTCTTACACTAAATATTTTGAAAGTCAGTTCAGCAGTTAATACATGCAAAGAAAAGATGTGGCTAATAATGACATCACACTCAGCCAAGCAAGACAATTCTTAGCAACACTGACGATGGCCAAACCCCACTCCCGACCCATACTGCTCCATGAAAGCAGAGCACACGCACAAAGGGCACGCAAACATCAACCCTTCAGCCCAGACCTCTGTCAGCTCTGGCTGTTGGTGTGAGTGCCGGTGACTGTGTGGCTGTGGGGCAGGGCAGCAGCTCCAGCACGTGGGTGCTCCTCTCGTGTAACGGCTGCCTCACGCAGCGGCTGACAGCACGCACACACACGCACACTCCTTTCACACAAACACACACCAGCCAAATGCCTTACCTACCCGGCAGAGCAATCTTTACTGATTGAAAGGGTAAGCACAATTTTGGCAGGTATGAAGGCACGCTCCAGCCCTTCACAATGGTGGCTTTCTCTTCCCTGAGAGTGACCACTAGGAATTTTCCTTCTAAAATTCTTGGTATTTCTTTTAAATAGTCTTGGTTTACGCAGAAACACGAAAACTCTTCCATTATCTCATTCTCTAGTCTTGTATCTCTATGGTTACTGTCCCTGTGAAAATGTAATATATACCATGTACAAATGTATATTAGCCCTAAACACGTCTGTGATAGGGGGTTTCACAACTTTGAGCCTGTAACGCTTTTGAGACTTCCCTATTCTGAAGTTACTGTATTTCTGGCCCTTCCTAGAAAGACTCCTCTTTGTCCACAAATTGCATTGTCTTGGAAATGTAGCAGGAGGAATGAGGGTGAAATCCCATTTGGTTTAGGTAGGTGCAGGTGCACTTAATGACTAAGCAGGAAAGAGTCTTCTGTGGCAGGGATCGCTCACAGGGCTGGACAGACCTCTGGCAACCACAGGACAGGCATCCTTTTTTCTTAGGCTGTTTGAGGGAAGGCTGGGGGACTCTTCATGCCTCTTATTCTTTCCCCTAACCTAAGACTTTCACAATTGCATTGTTTTCTGGTACAATTTCTACCATCCTCAGAGAAGCCACATTTCCAAGGATATTTAATATTTCCCTCTCTGCCACCCAATCCCTAAGAAAGGCTGCAACACAAGCTCTGTGTACTGCCTCTATCCTGCTGAAACATCACTGTCACATCTGGTCCTACCTTTTTATAATTCCTCTCCTCAAACACTGAGATCAGCTTGGATTTAGAATGAGCAATGGAGACGGCAGAGCAGCTTCCACTACACTCTTTTAAAAAGATCTACATCCGCTAAGTAGCGTGTGTACTACGTGTGGATGCACATACGTGATCCACAGAAGCAATGCGGAGACCACATGCTTGCTGTACAGTCACAACACACACTGCAGACAGGCAGAGCTCACACATGCACGGAGCAATCCCACGGATGCACACGATATTTCTGTAGCTCAATGCATCAGAATTGTTATGGATTCCTTTATCAGGTGCCTATATACAGAGGATCCGCAGATGCATTCTCTGCAAAGCTCCGCAAGCAAAGGTGGGATTGTCGTTTGAATGGTGGCTTTTCAGCATCAGCATCATCACAAGCAATATCGTCTGGCGTGACACGAAGCAAAAGGCCAACGTGAATTAGAGGTCAGAAAAAAAGGATTCCTCCCCTCCCATTCCAGTCCTTTCCCCTCAGTAACATCCAGTTCCTGAACCTTTAGGTAGGGTGGAAACAGCACAGTTCACATGGAAAGCTGGCTCTCATGCTATTTTTAACGTGTTCCCTGTGTATGAGAGGAGTATTTACGTTACATCTATTTAAGTGCGTGTGAGTTTACGTGTTAATGCCTGCTCACATACAGGAGAAAAAATACACAGCACAGTTAGTCAAATACATGTAAATACAGACAGAATCCTACTTATTTGGCAGACCACATAAAGGTGGAAAGAAATGAAAAATGCACTCACGCCCTCTGACACCCTGGCCGAGTGTATGCACGAGAGCTCTCGTGGTAGGGACTGAAGACTGGCTTCTGGCTCCCTCTCTCTCCCTCTCCCTTTCCTGTTAAGAAGGTACTTTGAGCGCAGGGATTGCTCACAATCTGGCTGTGTGATCCACATGCAGGACTTGTAATATGCCTGCTATTTCCCTCTCTCTCCGTCTCCCCCCCATCAAACCTCCCCCCACCCCATCGCTCTTGTTCTCATGTTCAGTGGTTATTTTAGCTTAATGTGGTGACATCACAGCTCTCTTAGTGAGATAAAGCCCTCGCTGTGAATACAGAATACGGCTCCACTGATCACTTCCAAATGACGGGATTTAGCGAGGTCTGATATTTAGTGCTCATCGCTACAGCAGAAGATGCCGTGTTCTGGTGCTGCTCAGTGCAGGTTCCACTGCGAGTTTGCACAGCCCTGCTACGGCGTGTGGGTGACAGCGTAGTGGCTCACTCTGTAAATTGGGAGTGAGACCTGGGAGAGACACTTATTATAAGTTCACTCGTTTTTTAATAGCAGAGGAGAACATCTAGACACACGAGTGTTGCTGTTCCTTGAATTTGGTGGGGTTTGCATGCAGTGGCTGGAAGGAGACAGTTCTGAACTGAGGAGAGAGAGCGAGCGCTGGAAGACATCTCATTTTTCAGCATCACAGAACAGCCAAAATCCCACTCTATAGAAATAAAAATACTCTGTGAATTTTTAAAGTTACCCAAGAACCTCTCCCAGCCTTTCATTTATCTGCAGTTCCTCTACCTTTTTATAACAGATTTGCAATAGCCTCAACAGTTTCCATGATTTGGCTTTGCATTCTTCTAAAACAGGGAACAAAGAAACAACATATGATATTGTAAAAACTTAACAGTGGACCAGATAAGAAATGCAGAAGGAGAATAACGCAGTCAAATAAGCTCTCCATTATTAAGAACTGTGCCCTGAGGTCTATGGGCAAAGTCCCAAAACCTAAATTATCTTAAATCATGAGGTTACCAGTAAAGACAGCTTGGGACAGCAGAAGGGGTCTGTGATTTCAAGGGGTCTGCAGACCACATATATATGATTAACATTTTCTGTGCTAAGGTTTATTACTTCATTATAATATTTTCCATCATAAATGAATAGGTAAAACACCTGGCTATTAAGTATAAACCTATCCCTCAGGATGATCAGATTATCACTTGAATTTAAAATCTTTCTGAATTTTTAATAATGCATAACAAATAAGATTATTTATGCACTTTCTTCACTCTGCTTGCAGGCCCCACGATTCCAAGCAGCCTCCTCCCTGCAATGCAAGGTCTGCAGGAGGGGACACTGGCTGCTCCCCCTCTCTACTCCTCCTTCTCCCGGCTCTCCCTAAGATCTCTGTACTTTTGTGTGGAGGGGACAAGGGACTCTCCTCGCCAGTCCAGCCCCATGGTGGGCACCACCAGGTCCTGGCTGCTCTGTTTCGAAGCACAAGGTAATTAGCACTACGCAGGAGTTGTCAGCCGTGCCGAGGAAGCAGCTGAGGAATCAGGAGCTGGCTGATGGGAAAGTCAAGTGGAGGCCTGGCTGTCTGAAACCTCTTCAATAGATCTGTAGTCTGGACTTGAACCCTGCCCTCTCACCTCGGGGTCCCATATTTCTTCTCCCTTCCCCCTCTGCGTCTCCATCGGCAGCGATATGCGCCGGCTGCCGGCAAAGGGCTGTGGGTGACCCCCGGCCACCGCCAGCAAGGGCCGGGGGGGGAAGCTGAGAGGGAGAGGCAAGAGGGAGGGAGAAGGGTCCCTGATTTCCACACAGGTAATTAAAGGGACTGTTTTCAAGGTTGCATGGGCAAAAGACAATTCGGCCTAATGAAGCATCGATCGGCCGGCACTAGGGTAGACAGGAGCTGACATTCACTCCGAGGTACCTCCAGCCGACGTAAAACACTGCACCGGGAATCATCCTCGCTCTGCTCGTCATTGCCTGTGACCTGCCTTGGGAAAGACCAAGTTTGCTTTCAATGGATATTCATTCTGTAATTACACAAACTCGCATTTTGAGTGGTATAAAATTATTAATTAGAGAGACAAATTATTTTTGTGGTGGGTTTTTTTTTCCTTGTTTGTTTGTCTTTCTTGGGATAAATGTTCTTCGTCGTTCACATTATAACCCCGCCAATCAGCGCTGACGGTGCTGAATGCATGAGGTCAGTTATGGAGATGCAGGAAATTACTGGGGATTGGCAGGGATGTTTTTGTCAATTTGTAAGCAAAACCCTGTGTTATTGCTAGATTTTCATCTTTTCATCACTGTCAGCCTGTGCCGGCACAAGATACCTAACAGCAAAATCATCTCAGAGGATGCTGGAAAATTAACAGGGGAAGATTAAAATTCTCTGTAAAATAGAAAGAGGAAACAGGTACTTACATAAAAAAAATTAAGCCAATTAAGCCCCCTAGAAGTGCTGACACGTAAAGCTTGCCGCTCACCCTAACCAGGCATCTGCTTTCTCGCTTGGAAGCCGAGCAGCTCGACAGCATCGCGCTCCCAAACCTGCCCTCGCCTCACCCAGCTCCTTTCTTCTGTCCCAAATGTTTGCAGTTGTAGGACGTCTGAATGGTAATAAAAGGGCCAGGAAATGATAGTTGTGCCAAGTAAATTGGGGTGAATGCTGGGGGAGGGGAGGACGGATCGATTGTGAAACAACTTGCGCATTATCTGGGAAGGATTTGCTCACGGTCCTGCGCTGCTCCGTGTTACAAGAGGCCCCGCACTCAACAATAGCATGTCCCCTCGGAGCAGGAAACACAAAGGGAATTTGCTCTGATTCAATCCACACAGTGAGGCCCCTCTGGGGCTAAAGAGGGTCACTTTTACCCTGGCTAAAAATGAAGAAAAAAAGATTTCTCTCCCCTCTCACACACACGCGCATGCACACACATGGACGAGCGCGTTGGAGAAAGCAGCCCACCTCCACTTGACGAGATGCTTGAAAATCATGAGCCTCCTCTCTCCTTTTTTTTTTCCATTTAGACTTTAGAATTTATGAGAATTTACTTGAAAATAAAAAATTTAAATAAATAGAATGTGATCAAAGAACAGCAAAACAGCCTTGTCCTTTTATTCCATTTACCCCCATAACAAGTGCCTTTACAAGGGGTCTGCTGCAACACTGGCCCCTAATAACAAAGGAGGTGACACTGTTAGGGCACAGAACTGTAAAGTGAATTTTAAAAGGCACACGAGAGCCTAGATATCAGGGTTCTGCTGTATTCAGATATATTTGTTTTCTAATACTTTGCCTTTTTTGTTGCAAACAGCAGTTAGCCTTCTGCTTCTAATCCCGAATTCTTTCATCGGGAACAGGTCAGTAGAGAAAGGCAGCAATTGTGTGCAACACCTGCTGGAATAACAAAAAAAAGAAAAGTTTTTCCTAAAAATCACTAAAATGTAGCTCAACAGATTCTATCTGCATTAATTTGGCTGAACAACAAGATATTGCTGGGGACAAACTCTGAATAAAGCGGTCCCGAGTTCCCAGAATTGGCACAGCTCAGCCTAAACAATGGCTGCTTCCTATTCACCTTAACCCAGCTTTTCAAAAGAACATCCCCAGAAACACAAAGCATCAGCGGGAAATGGCAATTTTATGAATCCTAATCAATCAAAGGGCTTATTAACTCAATGTGAAGCCAGATTAAAATCTTTAATTATAAATCGTGCTAAAAGGAAAAACAAAATGTACTTATGGTACATTGAAAATTCCGGATATTAACATAGTTGCCATTATCTCTCTCAATATTAAATTTCCCCTCCTTGCCCTGCAACATGCTCACCTTTTTCTGTTCCTAAAGAACAGAACTGCAGAGCAAACTCATTTTTCTCCTTCCCAGGCTTATTAAAATGTATTCTTTCTCCCGCACACCCGGGTTTGCAGGGGAGCAGGGTGGGGGGGCGTGCGGGAAGCCCCATTCCAGCCGCGCAGGCGAGGGGGGAGCGGTTGTTTATTAAGTGGGCCGAGTCGGAGTTACAGATTATTTTTTTGGGGCCACAATCAAACGTGAAGCATTTCTGCTAATGCAAACGGCATGCATGTCTGTGCGAGCGCCGGTGATTGGCAGGGCTGCAGATTGTAGCCACGGGAAGGGCCCTCGCTGCGAGCGCCGGTGTGAGAGGGGCTGTGGGTGCTTTTTTATCAGGCAGACATTTGGGAAATGACCACGGCAAATGTAATCACAGTTGGACGGGAGGGAGGGGGCGGGGGGCCGAGGGAGAGCGCAGAATGAGATTCGCATGTTTTATTTATTTGTTCAAAGTCACGGTCATCCCATTGTGTGTCCCTCTCCGTGCCTGTCATCTCCAGCCCCTCCAGCCCACCCCCTGCCCCAGCCCCATTGTCAGCACCCCAGGCAGAATGCAGCTCGGGTTGATCATAAAACACACCTAACTTCTCCAAAGCACGGCGTTTGGCCAGAAAAGGGCTTATTTTCTGTTTTGAATATTAGCATCGTCAAAACACGCTCCAACTATGTTGTTAGGCGAGACGCTTCCTGCGCAGTCGCCGCGCTGCCTCCGCAGCAGGTTACTGGCCACACGTCCTGGCCTCACGCACCTTCCCCTCCATGGTAAATGGGGTTTGCATTGGAAATTAAAGGGGGTTTTTTGGTACAAAATTAATTTTTCAAAAAAGAGAGAGATTTCCTTTGGAAAAAGATCCTACAGGACATGCTCAGATGGTGATTCTAGGTCACTTCTTTTTTATAGAGAATTCCTATTTTCCTTTCTGCTCCCTCTCTCCTAGTCTATTGCTTCCCTGGGATCTATTCTCTCAGCACTTCCAAAATGCAGAGCACCTTTTCTGAACCAGAAATGTCCAGATTTGCTGTCAGTCTTGCAACCACAACTGAAACCCTGAAACATGTTTCCCTTCTGTGAAACTTGAAGAAAATACATCTGGTTAATCTGAAATATAGTTTTGATTTTAAAAAAGAACTTAATTTTATATTGTACAAGTGACTGCCTGGCTCCAAAACGCTCACCAAAGGGAATTTCACACTTTAGAGAGGGGAATCACCTTCTCTGCTCTCTAATTGCCATCTGACAGTTGTGTGCTCTGTCCTGAATTTCCACTGCTGCCCACAGACACCGGAGATTCCCTGCCTGGCTCTTTGCAAGCTCCCTCTGGAAGGAGTAGGGGCTGTGGCTGCAGGGGTTGTGGCTACGTGGGCTCATCAAGGTCCTCACGTTCCCCAGGCAGGGTAAATAACTCGTAATTCTGCTTTTCAAAACGGGAACAGCACCTGCCTGTAAAATCGTGTCCAGCAACACATGAATGAAGGGCTTCAGAACACAGAAGAAGAGAATTTTAAACACATAATCTGCCTGGTACTGAATTTTTCTGCACTGAATACCCAGTTCTCAGATTTCAGGGGGGGTCCCACAAATACACCCTTGCAACACGCACTATATCTGCTCCTCAGCTGAGTATTTATGCCATAAACTGCACACACAGAATACAGACTACAAGGTTATTTTTTGCAGATTATGCTTCTTGGCTGGAAACTGTAATGCACAAACATTTATAGAACTCCTTTAAAACCTTAAATGCCGTGTACCAGTGATGCTCCTTTGAAGGTGATCATTAGACCTAATAAACAGGATACTGGAGGAACAGATCTTGTCCTTTTCAGCTCTTGCGACTGCCTTTCAGTAAATTCAGAAAAGATCCTTTGTGCCTAGCTCGGTTTTCATTTCATTGCTTTTAAATTTGTTCAGCTTGACTTTTGACACTTTAGAGGCTTAGCCTTTTTTAAGTACAATAATATAATAAATATTTGTGTTGCCAAAGAAAAAGTGAATCTGTTGTTAGTGTTACAGAAATCCAGATCTCTTTTTCATTCGTTTGTTATAAATAATTCACACAACTATGTGCATTTTATAAACACGATATTTAGGAAACTGATACTATCAAACATTTCTGAGACAACACTCAGAATTATATACATATGCACAAAGTATTTGAAACTGTAAGCAAAAAAAATGTTAATGAAAGTAGAAAAAAACGATATTTTATGTAAATAATTATGGTAATACAAAGTGTTTTCAGACTTATTTATACAAATTAGTCCTCTGAATGACAAAAAGCTTTGACAAACTACAAACACCTATCAAAAACCATATTATTTGGCTCATTTTCCCTCACAATTTCCAACTTTAGCTTTCCTTGGAAAAAGAAGAGATTCAGAAACTCTCCTACTATCTGTGAATGCAGCAGGAACAAGCCCAGTCAAACCCATTTTTCTTTACTTATATGTTAAAAACGTGATTTTGTGTTTTCTGTATAAAACAGTTGAAGAAACTGTTTTTTTTAAAAAGTTTAAAAATTAAACAAGACAAATCTATCTTAATCCACAATTATTTTCCCTAAAATATTCACGTGTGGCACATCTGGTTCGATTAGGAAAAAAATTCATATTTTCAAGCATCAATTTAACGTGCAGAAAATATCTTCCGTTTTTCCAACAGCAAACACTTTAAAATCATTCAGCAAAGAAACAATATATTTAAGGTTAATATGAAAAACACTGTGCAGGGGCTACCTACAGCTCCATATTTTTGGTATTTTTCATTCTCAATGTAATTGTAGAGTGTTAAGCATTCATATTTCGTTACTGCTAATGAAATGAGGTTTGTTAGAAATTATAATTTGGAAAAACATGACATTTTTTATAAACTCAAACCAGGCAATTCCAAACAAACTATTCTTACTATTTTAAATGCTCTTTTAAATATTTGGGGCTTCCTTGCTGTTCAGCTTTGCGATCCCACAGTGACCGCACGAATTCCGTTATTCCCAAGAACAACAAAACCCCATTTACATCAACAGATGCTTCTACACGCAGTAGTGTGGCCGGAGATAAAAAGGCGCTGTGGCGTAAGTAGTTCCAAATCATTTAATCTGGATTAATCTCACTCTGCGTTTGCCCCATAAACCTGACTTTTTGGGAGCGCAATAGGCGAAGGGCGGCATCGTAGGGCTCTCCAGATGCCCAATTAGACTCGTCTCCGGCCCCTGCTTCAGCCTCGGTCTCTCTGTTGGGGTAAAACCATTTATCTTTCTCATTCCCAGGGCGGGCAGGCGGGAGGGGCTGGGGGGAGGCCCTCGCGTCGCCTGTTGTCAGCGGGCATTGATCAGCCCTTCCTGGCTGGTGGCGGAGGTGAGGGCAGCTCCCCCAGGAGCCCTTCGGGGCCGGGCCGTGTCAGGGGGAGCTGTATTGAGTCATGATCCGAATGACTGCTCATTGAGGGAAACGGGTATTGGCGTCCCCATCAGCCACAGACACCCTGGGTAACGCTTAAACAAGTCCACTCTGTTAATGTCAGGCCACCGGGGACACGTTTAGCCTCTCTGCTGACCATTAGACCCTTTGATGGAGTGGACAATAAACTTGACAGGACAGGCTGGACACTGCTCTGGAGCGTCCGTGCGGACAGCGAGGCTGGGCCCGCACCGGCACCACCCACCGCAGGAAAAGGAGGACATCAGAGCCCAACCACCATGAGGGGAAGAGCATCAGGGGCAACGTCCTCCTAAAAACACCTCAGCCCGCCAGCCAGACTCAAGTGAAAAACAGGTTTTCTGTAATTTTAAGGTTTTGCTTTCATGTTTTTTCTTCCAAGGGTCTTTTCGACCAGCTGGACATTTTGGAACTCGTTCTTAAACACCTTCGATCAGAAAAAAAAAAATGTTATTACTCTGGAAAGAATGGAATGATGTCATTAACTGCGCTTTGGTTACAAGACTTTGAAGGCCATTTCTAAGAGCGGTTTATTTCACGCCGCGTTCTTAAAAAAGAAAAGAATCAAAAAGCAAAAATAGCAAAATCAACTGCCCTTCTCCATCCAGAGAACAAATCTTGGGGGAACTAAATCAAGTTTCAAAGTATCGATTCTGTATTCATCAACCAAAAATAAAAAATTAATAGGAACCTTAGTTGTTTCCAGAAAATGTGTTGATAATTGCATTTATACTATTTAAAGATATTACATTTAAATTTTTGTTACATATGAGCTTGCTAATATTTACTTTCTTAAATTTCTGCTCGTAAAAAGGACCCTGGGTTTGACAGAGCAAATCTTCCCAGCATTTGGAGGCTTTTATCCCAATTTTAACACCTTATCTGTTTTCCTCTGGAGAATTAACTGATATTGCATTAAACCAGAAAATTATATAGAATTTAAAACAGTCCACGCAACTGGAAACTGACAGGTCATTATAAAGCTCTACTGGAAAGAAACTTCGTCCTAAAAATTTAGGGATTTATATATAATATCTAAGCATATATATATTTACACTTGCTCACATACAGAGCAATTTTACAATAGCCAAATAGTTTGACTAAAATTAATTTAAAATAAAACCTATCTTTTAATATTAAGTAATTTATCAATAAAAAACATTAAAACCACTGAGATTGTCTTTTAAACTAATAGCCAACAAAAAGCAACACAACTAAAGAATAAGCAAGTATAATCCAGATTATTCAGATATGATTTGTATTTTCAGTCAAACCCTAAAGGCTTTCAACAAATGAAACATTATTTTTGTCACTAATGCATTTTCTAATCTGTGGAACTTGCTGAAATTTAAAGATATTTTTTAAAAGCCATTTAAAAAGACACAACAGTTTTGTGACACATTTCTTACTAATTTAGTTAATGCTGCACTCATACGGATCTGAAAACAAAAGGATTTTTTCCTGCTGCCCATCTGACGGCATTTGCTAAATGATTTCTGTGTTTATTGAGACTGAGCCTGTCTCACACCTACAGCTGAAAGCTGCCCTCTTAGGAACACAGATGACAATATTTCTTGATTTTTTTTTCCTTATTATTACAATAATGTATAAAATTAAGGAGAATACCAACTATTATTTTTCCCTGTAGGAGCTGTTACTTTGAGATAATATAAATTGTCCGGTATTCTCCATGAGTGCACGCTCCCAGGGCACGAGGGCACACAGGCTCTAGATAAGTAATAATTTACTATATCAGAAGGTGAAAAGAAAAAGCAGAGTAAGAAAAAAAAAAAAGCTCCCATTTTTGTAGAAAGCCTTCTCCACCAATTAAATGTAATGGCTCTTGTTTATCGTGGCTGGAACGCCATGTTTTTCCCTGGGCCTGCAGACGCAGAATCCTGGTGTCAAAGGGGAGCCGGCATCATGGCTCGGAGCCTCACCTATAGCTCCTCTTTGTGCTCCGCTTCTCTCACATCTTTGCTCTCTGCATTTCCATTTCAAGCAAGTGCTCGGGGATAGCAACATGGATCAATTTTGACATCGGATATTTAGTAATACAAGGTATGTATATTCTCTATAAGTATTTTCAGTTAGTAGGAGAACGCTGCCTTTCTAAATGAGAAATACAAAAGCTCCTCGGTGTCTGACTCCCACCCAGCCACCGCACCCTCTGCTTCACAAAGTTTCCCCAAAGCTTTTGTGATAATTTCTGACTATGCATTATTCACCCAGTTCATAAAGCAGGTCTTGACCTGCTCATCAGCCGTGGGCACTGAAAGGTGTCACAGTGCACAAAGTTATTGCCTTCTGGACAGCTGATAACGCTGAGCAGGGCCCTGTTCTTCTGCCTGGTCCAACATTGTGGATACCGCCCCGTGCCAAGCTTACCGAGCACGGGTTAGCAGAGGTGTCCGCTGCATGGAAAAACTGAACCTGGCACCAACTGCCAAGAGTGGATCTTATCAAAGAACTCCATATAATCAGGAAAATGTCTGGGGCAGACTCGTCCCCTCTGTGGGCACACACAGATGACTTGGGCACTGAAACCTGGAGAAGCAACTGCGTTCCTGTTGCCCGCCCAGCACTCGGCACAACGGGAGCCTGGGTTCTGGATGGAGCCCATGCCTGCTGTGCACCACGACTGTGATATTTACACACATTCAGTGCCTGGTAACCAGGGGTATCTGCCTCAAGGGTCTGAAACACTGCAGGGTCACAATCCTGGTTTGTATTTGAATAAACACAAGCCCTGAACGATCTCCGTTACACCTACTGCAACAGGATGAAGATAAAATTCACAAATTTAACTTGACACAAGTGAACTTTCACCTTCGAATCTACACAGAAATTAGATTACAACAAGCATTTACGTCTCCCTCTGACAGCCATTTTATATATTATAAAATATCTATAGCTTTACAAAAAAGGAGATACTGTGAAAAGAAGCAGGAATTAAACAAATCTCCAACTACTTCAGTTAGAAGGAGCACAGAGGGAAAATGTTTTTAAATACATAGTAAAATCCTAAAAGTTGCATCAACATGATCGCTGTTTTTATGTCTACCTGACTATAATGCATGTTCCAGAATAAAACCCTTCCTTGCACACTGAAAAGCTACTTGTCATGCCCAGAAGCAGGACTCATAAGAAATAAACCTTAAAGGATTAAACATTTGATGATGGCTAAAGGGCACAACTTCCCGAACTCCCACCACCCCAGTCAGATCCAGAAAGGGGCTCACAGGGAAGTCCAGCACTCTCCTGTTGGTTCTGCCCCATGCACTAGTCCCACATTTGTACCACCTGTACATTGCATCCCATGTGAGTCTCACCATGATTCTGTATTAAAACTAGAGTTTCCATGAGGTGCCAATGCCTCAAACTATTCTTTTTTTCCCCCTTCCCTATCTTTTCACACAGTGTCTAAAATCGTATATAGCCACTCCATAGTTTTTAATTGCAAACTTCTTTAAACATAATAAATGTGCTTGTTTCTTTGTTTATTTATCTTTTGCAAATCACCTGCATGGTCATCTGTTATCATTTTTGCCAGACACTTCCATGCTAACCAGCAAGGTCACTGCAAAATCTGTATTGATTTTCTTCCTAAATATCCAACTGTACAAATACATATTTTACCAACGGTTCTGAAGTCGTCCCTGAGAGCTAATGTAAACACAAACCAATACAGCTGCAAAAGCCTTAGGAACATGGAGTCATAAATGGACTTCTACAGATTCCTGTTGAAAAAAGCATGGCTGTTTAACCCTTTCTTAACTGAGAAGTCAATTTTGCAATGCTGCTGTAGCTATGAACGGGGCACCAAGCACTCTCCTACTGGAGGTAACGGATTGGCCACCCAAGCAGAGCAGTCACCATGGCCCGAGCAGCAGTGGAACATTTATCTTACCAGCTTGTTCAAATACAGTATATTTGGTTGATAGATTTTAGCATTCAAACAGACCTGACACTATTTCAATCCAGAGATATACAATATCCTTACTTTGAAATGTATCAAATGTAAACGTTTCAGACTTAGCACCCAAAACTAGAATCTTTTCACAATTAAATATCTGCAATCGCCCTTCCATTAATAGGGAGGCCAGTGGGGCTCAGAACCTGGCTTAACAGCTCTTATATTCACCACGGAGTTTAAATGCCAGACCTGGAGCTCACCTGAATCCCCTGCTACGTCAAGAATTTCATGTTGTTAAATTATTGTTTTTTATTTCCAAGAATGGCAGGGTCCTTTTTGCAGCTGCATAAGAATCAGTTCTCTCCCTGAGACCAGGAGCAACAAAGATGCTCAGGTAAAACCAGGTCTGCTTATTTCTTAGCTTGGCCACCATCTACGTACTGAAAGATTTAAATCAGAATTACAAGAAAAACAAACAGCATGGATGGCTCAAAAAAGGAATCTGATGTGGGACTGTGCTTCAGACATACGTTTATAAGAAACCAACTTTGAATCATTGTACCAGATGCGGTCCCAGGGAAAAATGTATGCAGGCAACAGGGAGTTAAGTAAATAAATTTTTTCTTTTCTTTGTCGATGTGTTTAGTTCTCTTCCTGCCAAGACTCATTTCACTCTGCTATCTTGTGAGAGACACATATGGTGCAGAGAAATTGCCATCCAAGAAAGCATGTCCCAGCCTGTTGAGACATCATCAAATAAGATTAAAGCAAAGTAAAACTAAAAAGATAGAACGATTTTTTTTCTTTTTCTTGTACAGAGAACGTCTGATGAAAGTCACTGAGGTACTTGAATGCTTCTAAAGCTTTTGCAACCATTTCTTTACTTTGGCTGGTTAAGAAAAAGGCTGAAATAACAAGCCAATATCTCCCTTTTCTTCTTCAAGTTAGTGAAAAAATGTATTTCATAATAAACTTGATGTATATGTGTAAAATACAATGTTGCCTTCTGTGCTTCTGTGGCAACAGCACTTATATGTACAAAAATACCTCTGACTTTCTGTTCTGGTTGCCTCTCCACCAGTGTTGCTGACTTCTGCATGTAGAAAATCTTTTGGGGCCAGGACAAAAGGATTAGTCTGTTAACATAGTCCACAGAAAGATCCCAGGTACCTCCCAAACAGCATATTCAGTGTCTCTCTGCATACCAACTGCTACACCAAAAATTAAAATTCATCGCCTGAGAAATACAGAAATCGATGCTGCGGTATTTAAATAAGTGTGAAATTTTTGCCCGTTCTCCTTACACACGCAAAGGCCTTGGGATGCCAATTAGGATGAAGAGGTCTTTACAGGTTCTCAGCAGTAAAGTTTCCACATTTCAAATACAAGGACAGGGTAAAGAAATCCCAGCTGACCGCTACTTGCTCTTGTACATAGTGCTTACAACAAGATGTAGGACCAGAGTGGGATTGCTGGGATGGTCAACACTATTAAATCAACAAGAACCACTGAGAAGCGAACTTGCCAGCCACTCTTTACTGCTTTGAAATCAGGTTCTAGAAATATTTCAGAATTATAGTACAGCTACCACCAGGAAAGCACTGGCAAATACAACACGTAAGGTACAGTCCGTACTTCAAGAGAATTCTGCACAAGGTCAAAAATGAATCACAAGGGACAGGAGGAAGCCAAAATCAAATTAGCAATGTTGATCACGATAGGGGATGGGAGGGAGCTTCTTAACCATACAAAATAATCTGCGAAATGGGGTTCAACTTTAGGAACAGGGATATATTTTGCCTATTTCTTTGCTACCCTCTCCAGTTAGAGACTGCATTTCCAGATCTTGTTTCCAATGCATAGACTTAACTGGACTGCAGGAAGGCAACAATGCATCAGTAGCAGAGATTATCCCTGGCCTTAATAAGCTGTTGTTGGCTTTCATAACAACTGCAGCCTAGGACGAGTCACACCGAGCTCAAAGACAATCTTACCAATAGCCTGGAGCAAGGATTATAGAAACAAGAATCCAAGGGGGGGTGGGAGGGAGCAAAAATCCCAAGAAACAGGGGCTAATGTAAAATCGTTTACATATTAACCTTCTTCCCTTCTGACAGTGGTCAAGTTCTGATTCAAAATACAAATTATCTCCAATTACTTCAAAAGAGGCAGTCACAGAGCTGTCACTTAACCTTCACCATCTGTTTGGCTCAAAAGAAAGCTGTACAGGCTGCCACTTTGACCTCATCTTTCTCTTTCCACACTGGACAGGCACCAAAAGAAGAGAAGATGGCTTATTGTTCTCCAGAGAAAACCTCGGCCCTCGGGGAGCTGGGGGGCTAAGGGTGCAGGGAGGGGAGGGCAGAGCTTCAGGAGGTGACTTAATTTAACTCTTCAGGGGAGGGGGGGGATTTGTTTTGGGAAGATGAGTTTGCAAACCTTCCTTACTCCTCCTGCCAGCCGTCTGGAGAGATGAGGTTTGTTTAAAAGTGGAGCCTCTACAGAAAACAGTCGTTGGCTAAATAACAGGGGTGGGTGAAAAAGCAAAAGCCATTTCACAATGGATTCTGACTCAGACATTTTTAGTTTTTTCCATCTAGTAACCAGATATACATAATAAAACATCAGCTATTTGAGATGTCAGAGGAAAATAAATCAGAAATAGCTTTCTAGAAAAGATAGTAGCACAAAATTAGTATTAAAAAAAACCTAACAAGCCCCCAAAACAACCAACCAAACCAACGAAAATCTAAACAACCACAACAGAAGAAGGTGCACACTCTGCGAAAGCACAACTTAAAGCTATAAATACGACCTCATTGTAAGATAAATCAGAGTTCACCGCTCCTTTCAGCTGTATAGATCAGACCAAAGTTTCCCCCAAACCAGTCATCAACCACTGTATATTCCAGCCTTTCTCGTGGCTCCAGGGGAAGGCAGGGAGTTTCTGGTTCAAACTCACCCTCAAGAAGCAGCAGTGAAGGACTAAGTACCAATAACCAATACCCCCCCAGTCGTCAGTGGAGGCCAAGCAGGATGTCAGGGAATCAGAAGCACAACCTACAAATGCAGAGGTGTTGGGAATAAAAAAAATCTGTTCAAGAAAAGAGATTCCAGAGGGACTGGAGGGCACAGTAATAGGGTGCAAATTTTTGAATGCCTCATGGTTTATGGGCAGTTTCTAATGCTTCTGCCGAGAAACATTACAGCATTTCCACTGGCTCTGATCTTTATTTTTAGTTTTATTACCCACCGCACAACAGGTTCCTTCAAGAGAGAAAGAAAGAAAGCAGATCCCTCTGTAAACAGGAGCAACTCCAACTCTTGAACGTTTCACATAGCTGTGGTTTAGCATGTGGATAATTTCATATGTGAAAGCAGCTCTGAAAACAAACATCTTTGAAGCTGTGTGCATGCTACATGATGCTTTGGCATCGTTTGGCATGGAGAGGCAAACCCCTTTTCTTGTCACACAGTCTTTAATCCAAGAAATGCACACCACAATGCACATAACTGGATGACAAGAGCTGCAAACTTTCCATTTCCATAGCAGATGGTTATGAGTCAATTAAATATACAGAGCTGCTAATAACAGCAAACAGTACTGAGTATGTTGGTTGGTGGGAGAAAGGAAAGCCTGCTGCAAAAGGTGCTGAATCAAATAACGATCTCAAGAAAATAACCCCTTTACTTTGCAGAGTCCAAATTCCTTTGCTACCTTTTTTTTTCTAAAACCCAAACAGAATATTGAACTCAATTTGCAGTTCAGAAGGGGCAAAATATCTCCTCGCACTCCTGTGCTGGAATAGCCCAACAACAGCTGCAGCCACACTGAAATGTTTAATTTTACTTAAAACATTCTCTCAGGCCTATGTATTATTTGAAGTATAATGTACAGAATTATCTAATGAATTCTCAAATCAAATACTCTCATTTTGCTGCAGGCCATTTCCCGAGAACAAACTAAAGGCACACAGGTTTCTTTCTGTGTCTGACTGTTGAATTTAAACAGATGTCCAGTGGACATCAGCTTCATTCAGATTACCTCTTCTGTATTTCTGGCCATTTCAAACCCCCTTAAATTAAAAACAAACAGAGAATCAAACTAACAAGAAATACAGCAAGACTACAAGGTACAAAAAGCTCTGCTGTGACTTCTGGCTGTCCCCTCGCTGCGGTAAGGGATGTGGTGACAGTGAGAAAGTCGCTTAGGAGCAGCATCTGGCTCTGATTAGGTAACAAGCTGTAGCATCTGCAAACTTGTCAGTTCTCAGCCCACAACAAAGTCCAGCCAGCAGATCTTTGTTTGAAACGCGAACTAGCTGTTACATTTTATAAGACAAACACTATCTGTTCCCATTGCAGGGTGCCTTTTTATTAAAAGCCATATAAGAGGAGAAATTAAATGTGCTTGTTACATTTTACTTTCCATCTTAAAGAAAATAATCTATTTGGTTTTGAATTTGTCTGTCAGAAACCTTTTTACTTGTCTTTCCTAGGTGAAAGGGTTGTAAGCTGACAGCAGTGATCTCACAGCCCACAGTGAGCAGCCATGGTGAACCTGGGCTGCTCTTCCAACGTTGCTCTGCTTTTTTTCTCTAAATAAGAAAAAGAAAACTTCCATGCAGCAAATCCGTGAGCAGTGAGGAACGGAATCTGTGGCTGTTCTTCCCCAGGAGGCACCTTGCTCCGAAGGGTCAGACACCTCCCTGCTCCGCTGGCACTGGACTCGGCCAGGGCTGCACCCAGCCAGCCGCCCGCAGCACCCGCCTCTGCCAGGCACCCACTTGTCCACTCTCACACACCCATTTTGTCTGGCTGCACAGCATCTGAATCAAACTTCACCCATCTCCAAGTTTCTGCTTCCTTACTTCAACAGTGGGTTTGACTAATAGAGCTTCCATATCTCACTATTTTTTTTCCTTCTTTTTTTCCTAGTCTTTTCTCCGCTCTCTGTATCACTGAGTGACAGCCTCAGTCCTCAATGCCTCTTCTATAACCTGAAGTGTATTTATACTTCACTTCTGATAAATGAAAAGAGAATATTCTGTGCTCCATATAAGACCAAAGTCCAACGTAACTGAGGAAGAACTGAAGAATTATTAGACTTGAAAAGTTAAATTTCTGTCCAACCTCACAGTTATTTTTAAACACCCAATGGAAAACACCTATGAGCACCTCCACAAAATACGTTGCTGTAAAACTAAGCATTAGTCAAATCAGTAGGAGAGACTCAGACGTGATGGATCCCTCTATGTTTTGGGAACCTATCAGAAATTTATATAATTTAAAAATCTCTCAAGTCTGAGCAGTTTGCTTCTGAAAACTCTTACCTTGGTGCCCTCGTCTGCCTGCAGACCAAGCTGTGTGACTTTAAACATGGCTTCAGGTTTCGTGGTACTTATGACAGCAAGCGCAAAACTATGTAAATGGACAGAATTGAAACAAACCCAGTCACAGTCCCAACACAAAATCTAAACAGAATGAGAAAGCAATATTTTTCCAAGGTACTGCAGAACTCCAAAATATGCACTTGAGGGGAAAACAAAATGTAGGTGTTACAAGAACTTGGGGGTGGGGAGGGTGGTTGGCTTCTTCTTTAAACCTTGCTATGAAATCTGGCTTATTTATTAGTTATGAAATACAAACCATGTTATCAACAATCTTAAGGAAATGGATTGATGTTAAGTGATACTTCAGTATCTGCCCCGTAGCAAAGCTACTGCACCATTACCAAATGATAAGCAGAAAATCCTTCCTGCAAATAAAGGAGACCGCCCTGATGTTCCATAAACCATGCAGCTGATTTTTAAAAGCCACTGACATAATTTAAGGGTCTGGGAAATTTCTGCTGTACAGTAGCACACGGTGCCTCCTATAAAGTGAGACTTATTAAAAAAGAACAATTCCTAATTAAGATAACTACCCTGAATGTTGTTACACACGCCGCAACTCATTCTCTTTTTATTCATAACACAAATGAATCTCCAGATCGCGTGAGCCAGAATAGATGCCATGCGCTGCCATGGGAAAAGCTGTTTGTTTTCCAAGATAAGGTTTTTCTAAATTTAATAAATCAAGTAGAGAAGAGCCCCACTTGTGAACATGGGAGAAACAGATCTGTTACTGTTTGGGCAATATTAACTGCATAGAAAATATTTCCTCACTAGAATCAAGCTTTGGGGGGAAAGAAGGTGGAGAAGCAGCACAGTGATGCTGGAAGACGTTCCGGTGTCAAGATAGTGTGATGGGATGCTGTGTGCGGGAAGAGTAACGCACCTGGCTGGGATGCAGCACCTGCAACGGTAAAGGGGAACGGCGCTGCGAGTGCTCCTGCCCCGGGGCAGCCGCCGGCACCGGGCAGCGCCGAGCCGAGCCGCATCCAGCAGCAGGCGCCGCTCGCTCCGCACTTTCCCGCACCGCATCCCGCAGCAGGCGCCGCTCCCACCGCATCCCACTCGCAGGAGTCGCTGCTCGCACCGCCCCACACTGCATCCCGTGGGAGGTGCCGCTCGCACCGCCCCGCATCCTGAACCGCAACCCGCATCGCGCCCGCAGGAGGCGCCACTCGTACCGAATCCCGCGACCGCAGGAGGCGCGGCACACACCGCATCCCGCCCCGCAGCGGCCGCGCAGCCCTGCGGCTCCCTCGACAGCGGCTGCTGAGGATCCCGGGGGGGCTGGGAAACGCTGCACGGCCAAGCCCAACCGCGTTTCACCGCGGTCACCAAAATCCCTTCTTCGCAAATCTGGGATCTTTTTTCCTTCTGAAAAACTCTATAATATATTAAAAGTACAGGGATTTTTAGCCGTTCTCACTGCGTGCGGACACTGAAAGGAAGGTATGAGGAGAACTGGAATGCACTGGAGGAAACACCAGGAAATTCAGGCCCCACTACAGAAGCGCTGCCCCCGGGATGTTCTGTACCGGTTCCACCCACATCAGGGCACTTTCTTGGCCCAAAGAGGCCTTGTCACTATTCAGAAGTTGCAAGAAATCTTACAGGTTTGTATTTGTTGCCCTCGTTCCAGTTTCAGAGCCTTTAAAACGCTGCTAACCTTCCAGTCAGCCAATACCACATCACACTGAGCCGTACCCCACCGCAGACTGCCTGCTCTGAACGCTTCTCGTGGTGACTTCTGAAATTATCCAGGAGACCAATGGGTAAATCTTGGTTGTTTAATTTCATTCCCCACATTGTTCCCGCTTCTCTAACCAAAACAGGGGCACACAGATCCTGACGTTCTCTCCATGTTCCATATTTTTTACAAACCACTGTGACTGCCATTACAAAAAGGACAGAGCCAGCATTCTCCTAAAACCATTTGAAGTCCTTAACAAAGGGCCGTGCATTTTAAAAGCAACATGGTTTGTCCATTATTATGATTTATTATTATTTGCATTGCACCCAGAGGCCTTGCCAGGGCTCCTTTGTGCGGGGCACTGTGCAGAGCACACAGCAACACGCTGGTCTCAAAAACCTCAGCTCAGCCTAAAAGGTTCCAAATCCGTTCTTGTCTGAAGATTTACTCGCTCCACGTGCCCATCATTTTTATCATTCTAAAAGGTACTTTCCAAACTCTAACATTTTTTTTTTTTCCACAGTAAGACAGATTTAGAAGTTTCCCAGCACCTCTACTTCCAGGCACAACCCTATGATTAACACAGCAATAGGCTCAGAGGTCACGTGTGCAAAACTTACAACCAGGCTTTAAACAGTATTTTTGATCCAAGCACATGTAAGGTAATGCATCAGGATGATATTAACTGGACTGCACCAGTTGTATAATCAAGAAAAAACTGTTCATTTTATGTGATTTCTCTTCTTTCACTGAAAAAGAAAGTGGAAAGCAGCCACTCTAAATGAGAAAAGATATTCCAAAATACAGTAAACGAAAAAAAAGCAACATGGCCTATAGATGCACAACGTGAGTATGGAAACAAAGGGAACGTGTAGAGATTGCATATATCACCCGTGAAGGCAAGAGTGAAAATAGCCTCTCCTATCTCCAGAACCAGCTGGGGATGACTCGCAGTAGGTTTTTCTGTAAGAAAATTCCTTACGTTTCTTTACTTGCAAAATTCAGTTTATAGGTCAGTTAACAAGTATTAAAACCGCAAGAGAACATGAAACGCACCACCTTTTCCTTTTGATCCTTTTCCCTTTTGGATGAACGTTTTGAAGTTTGGAATATAAAATCCCTGAATTTTTGTTATGTTTTATGCCTCCACGAAGGCATTAAAACAAAAGTTTGTGGGCTGAAGAAATATCCCTTAACTAGTAGGGAATTAAAGCAAGCTGCCTTGCACCAGCACACCTGCGAGCCAGGTGCACCGCTGCCCCAGCTCCCCAAATGGAACACCTCATTTACAAAACAAATCTGTCTAGAAAATTACCTGCCCCTCTTGATTGCTGCAAATGGTTTTCATCAACCTGCACTGAACTGTACTCCGCTCTCTCCAAATTTACAGCATCGGGTATGAGAGTCATTGTAGGAGGAAAAGGAATAGAAGCAATGTTTAAAAGCCATTCAATAAATAGAGGGTCCCCATTGAGAATGGTCAGTGCCTTGGGTGTCCATTCGTTAAGGTTGCGTCCCGCTGAGCACACTACATAACCCACCACCAAGCACAGAATTGGCTTGGCTTAAAGGTTTTAAAGGCCCTGTTCTCTTGCAGGATGCTTCGGTTTTGAAATCTATCAAAGGAATCTCAAAACAAATTACATGGTAAATTATTATCTCTGTTCTGGCCTCCTCTCTACACCCCACTGTTCAGCATGAATGACGATGGGAGAGCCGCTTGTGAAAGCCTGCAAGATAAGCAGATTACAGAATGTCAGGTGCCTCGGGCTACTCTAAATTTCACAGCCAAACTTCGCTGGCCGAATCAGTTCATCTCACTAATATGGGTCACAGGCTATTTCAATTAATGCACCTCTAATGACTAACATTTGTTCCTTAATGTGAAAGGAATAAATACAGAGATACACAAAGCAGCAATAGAAAGCAAAATGCTCTCCCCTCGCTTCTTGTCAGCATCACCGCATTTGGCTTCTCTCCCCAACTCACAGGGATGGGGAAAGCAGGCTTGAGAGGCAATACAGCATCTCTCTCAGAAAGAAATCTTTTATGCAGTTTTCCTATCATTACCAATGCATTTCTGGCAGCTTTCAGTGTCCTCTAGATCCCACTGTACTGAATAACAAGACCTGATATGAAAACAGAATGCAGAAAACAAATTAGCATTTTGAAAATAAAAAGCATGGCTTTTAATCCTATTAAGATCATGGCTTTTTTTTTTTTAAGTTCTCTGAAAGATATACTGATGTTTCCATTAACATAAATGCTGAAATCAGCATTTCCTTTGAAAGAAGTTGTTAATATTTGGAAATGGTAGGATTTCCAATCCTAGATTTGATTGTTATTCTATGCTACCCTGCAAGTGCCAAGGTCATGGGGAGATTCACCTGCACACTGAGCTAAATGAATGCACTCGGCCACAATACATGTATAATTTAACATTCTCCTCTCAAGTACCACCATGCATTCCTAAAAATATTTTATTACAATAACAAATTGGTTTCAAAATCATGCATTATGTATTCTGAAATTAGGTCTGCCAATGAAACCTGTATATACAAACATACAAGCAACCATGCAGGACAGCACGACCACAGAAATTACAGGTTCTAGAGGAGCTGAAAGGAACAATTAATTCTTCCTGCAACTCCAGAAAGTCCTTTTCTATTACTTTAATCTCCATAGCTAAAAAGAACAAAACAACCAATTGCTGTGAAATATATTTAGAAACCAAATAGCTTGTCTTTTTCTAGATGTCTTTATAGAAAGAAAATGTTTAACTGCAAAGTGCACAGTGTATTACAATGTACATTTGGGAGTTCTTTTCTCAGGGGCAGGGTTGGGAAAAATAATACAAAGCTTCTCAAATATTTAAAAGACTATTAGCTACATTTAAAAACTTTGCCATTCTAATATTTTAAATGCCTTTTTTGTTTGAGATTAAGCTCCTCCAAATATTTAAGATGAATTTATTAAAAATATCCTGCTAGAGTCTTGATAAATAAAATGAATCCTCTGCCATTTGTGTTTTTTTGTTAGTTAGCCAAAGAGTTAAAAATTTCATCATATTGCTGAATTTTCAGTAGCAAAAGCTGTACCGTTAATGCACTTTCATGATAGATGGTTGTTTCTGATTTGCAAGTTTCATTTTAAGTTAAATATACATTGATAAAGCATCCTCTTACAGCCCAAATATTCTTTTTTCTCATGCAAAATAAGCATGTTTCTTGGTCAAGTGACATTTTGTTAAAATGGACTTGAGGTAGCTATTTATGAATAATTAAGATTAAAATGTTTCTGTGATTCCCTCAATGCTTTTTATTTTAAAACATTTATACCATGTCAAAATGGACTTATTCTTCCAAAGGTAACTTTCCATTAAAATAATGGAGAAAATGACATTTCTAATTTTGATAATAGCCCTGAGTTCTTAAATAAAGTCAGAGCCTTCTGCTGCAGAAGCATGACATTTTTTAGGATTTATACCATTATGTGAATTCTTTGTAATGGCATTTAAATACTTGATTTGAAGCATTTAAAAGATGACAAATAAGATCAACCAGATTTCTATTTTAAAAACAGCAGCCTATACCTCTATTTTGGAGTACGTATTTTATTTTGTTAAAACTGTTTACTTTTTAGTTATTTATGGTGAGAAGAAGAGTTTGCAGAGACTCCTATAAATTAGACTTCGTTCCATTTAAAACTTTAGGAAATGTTCTCAAGGACAGCTTGTAAATGTGTGCTCAAATTGGACATTTACTTCATTTTTATTCCAAGAAGCAAAAATGGAAAATATTCTAAAAGCCTGTGTTTTGCAGCAGGAAAGCCAGATTAGATTAAAGATTTTACATGTTGAAGAGATTTTAATTCGGTAAATATTGCAGAAAATTAGAACCTCTACACTTTCCTTTTTGAATGCAAGTGCAAACGTTGCACTTGGAAGCTGCTTCTCTGTAATTTCGTTTAGATGTTCTGATATGACAGGACCTACAGCTTTTTCAGTAGCGAAATCATGAGAAATAATTATCTCTAATCTAATCAGCAGTATCTGAAAATGGTAAATGTTAGCAGCTTAATTTGTGATTTCTGAAAAAGCCTTTTGTATCATTGTTTGGACTGACACATTGAAGCTTCGCTTTTAAAGCAATAATTAAGAAATTGTTGACAGAAATTAAATGTCACTGACTATTTTAAACAATTGTAACTGTTCTTCCCCTTTTCTTTCCTGAGCTTGAGCCTGACAATAAGGGAAATCTAAACCACCATTAGAGAGGGGAACACGAGTTTCTGGACTGTTTTTTTGTCATAAAGAGATGTGATTCATATAAGTAATAAGCAAACCCCACGCTATGGATTTTTAAATGCCCTGGTTGTAATCCAGAGGTTAAATGATTAAACCCATTCCTGTACTTTTCAGTTTAGCAGCAGATATGTTTCCTTGAATTTAGCTGTGGGCAATTTTAAGCTGAATAGGAACCGCTCTTTTATTTGTTATTAAAGTCCGTTGCTATCTTTCAAAACTGTTTGTTACACACATCTGAGCACATACATGCATTAAAGAAATATACTGAAATAAATACAACATTATAGAAATGAAACAAAAATCACTCTGTGTTCATTTTTGCATGGCAAATTACTTAACGAAAATTATAAATGGCAATACATTAAATCACTAAATACAACCTTCGTCTGTCTTGTACAAATTTAAGTACAAAACAAACCCAAAATATTTTCCAAACATTGCCCGTAATCCTTAAAAAAAAACAGGAACTTCAAAGGCAGAGGCTGGGGGTGCCTGAGCTGAGGGTAACAGGATGAACACAAGCAAATGCTTCCTGATGAGATGCAGCCAAGTGGTCAGTGCCGCTGAATGCGTCCCAGCCAGCAGCAGAAGCTCCGGATTTGGAGGAGCCCTTTCGAAATGACACTTGCAGAAGAATATATGTACATGGGAAGTTTGAAAAGCACATAGGAGGGAACGGGTATATTAAAGCTTTCCTTCTTGATCGCTAATTATTCCTCAGGGAAAAGGCAGAGGTGTCTGGACAGGAATATCCCAATGTGCACAGATGCACTGCTCCTTGTGAATGTTTTTTTTGTTTTGAATTCAATAGTTTAGGTTATACGACAGCAAACGCTTTGTGTCTGTGTCTGCAGCTCGCAGACCCTCTGCACAGCTTTCTGGCTGGCAAGAAAAAGATCTGAAAGCTAAAAAGGAAGAAGGTTTCTACATATTTTTCCCATTCAGGATCCTGCAACTGGCTGGTGAGCTGCATGGCACTGGAACAACATGCAGCTCCTAACAGGATTAAAGGCAGAGGAAGAAAATACAAATCAAAAGCACACCAGTGTTTTTCAGTACAGTTTTGCTTTGTTTGTGAAATAACTGCACCCGATATGATTTACTGCTGCAACCACCGAGAGCGTGTGCTGAGCCCTAAGTTCAGGGAGCTGTCAGGGAGGGGAGTGCGGGGGCTGCCTGGGAGGGAACGGCCTCGCTGCTCTGTGTCCTGGTGAGGAACCTGGCCGAGAGGTCCCACATCCACGTGGGAATCAGGTTTTAGTGTGAATGGCTTTATGGGTTGGATACATTCTTCAGTTTCACCTTGAAATTGGCTTTCTGTTAAATGCAGATATATTAATTATTCCTTTGAGGTGTTGGAAGGAAACTGACTATATTTGTGATTTTAATGGAAAAGCCACAAAATCCTCTAGAACTTCATTTTACTGTCATGATTAGAAATCCAGTCTCATGGAAGCTTTGACTGGGCAGAGCTCTCCAAGCTAGCTTATTTCACATCACCCACTTGTATGAGAAAGCAGTTCCTTAAACTGTCCTAAAATCCATGACTGCATTTTTCTGCTACAGGATGTCACGGGGCAGAGAGTGAAACCTGTGCTTATTGCATTCAAGAAGCCAAATCCACTTCCCCTGAAATCCCTACAAATAAAGCAGCTACAGATAAGCTGCTGGATAACCATCAAGACGAGGCTGTTCAGAAAACAACCGGGGGCCAGCAGCACCAGCACGAGCAGCCAACAGGCACACACACTCCTTTGTGGAAACACCCAGATTTCACCAGAAGGACACCACATGAAGATCCCCACCACAGGAAAACACCTGATAGATGACCAAACCAGTCTGTGTAAGAGTTCAGCTTTCCCCTGGCCATGCCCACAAGGCAGCCTGGACAATGCCATGCCCTCAGCCCCAGAGGCCCAACCAGAGGTCCCTGTCCCGACAATGCCACGAGTCCTGCACCCACCAGCACGCGCCCGGCCGTGCCCACCGCACAGAGGGCATGGAGGGGAGACTGCCTGGCTGCGATGGTTAGGATGGCAGCTTAGCTGGGAGTTTAAGGAAAACGTGGTAGCACCTGCCTCCTAGGATGAATCCAGACTAAGAAAAATTTAGATTTGGGGATTTGAAGAGCAGTAGGAAGCTACAGTTCTGCTCAGAAGGCTATCTCAAGCACGTTACCAGAAACAGCGTTAGGTTGCACTTTCATAGGCAGAATGCTACACTAAGATAAAAAAGCAAATCCGTTCATTTGATACTGATCTCTTTTTGTAGTAGTACATGAAAATAAATTTAAAAATAAGGCATGTTCTCAAGAAGTAAGACTCACTAAGATAACAGTCTGACAACTTGCTACCTGACAAAGTTCCAGGAGGATGGTGTCCATAAAAAGGTTTCACCTGATGTTCAAACCACAGTTGTTTTTAATTTCCTTGAAATTAATTTTCTTGACAAGTAATTCATACTTCTTCCTTCTCCCTCACAGTTCTGCCTTACTTTTCCCTCTCCTCTGCCACTGGAAAACAACCTTTTGTTTAATTAAGACTTAGAAGATAATCTATACTTTAATTTTTATTTACAGCCATATGATATTTGTAAGGTTTTTTCCCTAAACATTGTTCTTCCAGCAAGCAAAACAGGGAAGTGAGATTTATTATTTGTTTACTAACAGTTATGAGCAAGTAGAAAGGTTTCTTGCTACGCAGCATTTTTACACAAAGTTTACCAATGACACTTAGGAAAACCTAAACCTAGAAGCACATGGAGTCCCTTCCAGTCAAACAGAAGGAGGTGCAGAAATTATCTGTCACTTGATATGGTTTTTATCTCCAGATCATCTCTGGAAACTTCTTTCTCGGGATATTCCTCAAGGAAATTTTCTTCCCTCTTTTAATTTCTGAATCACTACCTCTTGTGTTTGATGCATTTTGGGTGAAATGTCAGGCAATTATGGTGATGTACTCGCTTTTATATTACCCTCTCTTCCCTCGATGGCTTTTAAAAACAGACGGATCCCCTCTCTCCTCCCCTGCCCGTGTGTGAGCGGTAGATCAGCCCTGGCCCAGGTGAAGGGAGGGCAGCCCCAGCCGTATCTCACGCTCCCAAAGAGACTCTGGGGCTGCGGAAAGTCCAAAGTGCAGTAATTCTGAAAATGATCGCATGCATTTTAAACAGCAATTTAGAGTGATCCTGCTGCACATCCCTCAGTAGGGCCCACACCAAATTGCTTTGGTTTTACTGTTCCTACGTTTATTGGGGCTGATTCATTACACAGCACAGAGTCTATAGGAAAAAGCTTTTTTTCAGCATAACAGGTTTACAGTAAAATTAGATTACAGTTTTATAAATCCCTCAGATAGAAGCCCCATATATCCCATACGTGCAGAAAGCGCCCACAGTGTCTGTCTTTATACAGAATAGCTACTCTTTGGATTTCCCCCTTCTTAAACAGTACAGTTAAAGAGCTTTTTCTGTCAAACTATTGGCATGTGATTGCCTTCATCCTCTTTAGTGTATTTATTTAGTCCCCTGAGGTCCTTCCCACTTCTAAAAAGGAAGGCCTAAGAGACTTGGTAGATGTTATTGCCATTGTCCAAGAGAATGTATAGGCTAGCAGGTCCTGCAAGTTGTGATCTCTATGATCTCTGAGCCTGGAACCCAGCTACCTCCTACAGCCAAGATGCAGGACAGCGTAGGTGGAGGAGAAAGCAAGCACGAATCTAGCTTGTAAAGAATATTTTTAGATTGAATGAAATACACCACCCACAAAGAGAGAGCAAGGCCTTGGGAAACCATGGGACCTCTTTTTTTTCTCTGTTTTAAAGAAAAACACTGTTTTCTCCTGGCGTAGTTAAAAAACAATTCCCATTTAAGCAGTGACAGGCAGGACTCTGTAATCTGTACATACAATTTAATCCTTTAAAGAATCAGCAGAACCCACATCAATCAAGCCTTCATCAACTTGTAAAAACAATATTTTGATTCAATCAGATTCAAAGCCCTGAAATTCCCAACTAATTAATGCAGGGTCACTCAGAGGCTGCGAAGCAATGGCTAGCAGAGTGGTCAAATATTTACCTCTCAACACAGTAGACATTAGGACAACCAAAGGACCTGAAGAGTGGGCAAGAATAGATAATGCGACTCTTACTGCAGCAGGTTTCATTCACTACAAGTATTTGGATAAAGAATTATTACAAAGGAGAGGAAAAAAGAAACTGAAGCCTCTGCCGTAAGCAGCATTCTCACATCCTGCTCAAGGGCTGTTAAATGGTCAGTGACCCAAGCAACATCCTTCTCATTTTTTAGTTTTTAACATGCATGTTTCCAGACAGTTGAGTTGTTTTGCTTATAGTCCTTCCTTACAACATTCACAATAAATTACATTATAAGGATGTAGACAGCAAAAAATTACTGAAGAGTCCAAACGACTGAGACTTCCTGGCCTGCTTTGTATTCCTAGAAATGAGTCCTGAATTCAGCTTTTTCCTTTAAATATCCCCAGTATTCAGTCTATTCTGTGCACAGTGGAAATTTTCACAGCGTGGAGGGGGTGCCCGTGCAGCACACACACCTCTGCTGAGTCTCGCATCTCGAGGTGGCTCTTTGGAGCTCGCTTGATGCAGCTTTAAACTCTGCCTTACAAAAAATATCATTTTTGCATGTTCTCCTCCAAAGCTAAAATTTCATTGATTCTTTTAAAATGCACTCATTAAAACAGTCATAACTTGTTAATGCATAATATATATAATCATAGCTCTGTGGGGTCTGAATGCAGCTGAGCGCATGCGGTGACCTCAGGTGTGTCTGGGTAAGGACACACAAAACTCACCGACTCCGTGTGTGTGACAAGTGGGAAGACTATGTCAGAGAAATAAGAATATATCTGGAGTGCTGGTCTCCATGACACCTGATCACTAAAAAAACCAGATCTTTGAGAGAGATATTTTTACCATTCTTGGTGGAGGGGGATTCTGGAGAAGTTGCACCCACTCACATCCATTTATCCTGCCATTTATCCTGCATTTCTGCCATAGACTATAGTGTATCTTTACAGGACACAACCACTGCAAACGATCTCAAAAAAAATACAAGGAAATGACTTGCTGAAAAAAAAAAAACAACAATGGAGCAGTTTTCACATTTGCTTTCAAGATTCCTTTTGGGCTGTTGTGCTTTTTTCACATTTACTTATTTTGCATTTGCACTCTGGAGCTACACAAGGGACAGAAATGGAATATATTTTGCAGTATGTTACCATGACTTTTGCCTATGTAAGAAGTTTCTTCATACTAAGATATCCTCTAGATAGATTTTATAGTAATGATCACACAATTAATATGTGGTCTTCCTTCTACAATAAAGTTTTCAAAAGGTTTAAGAGCAACCATTTAATAATTCACAATTTTTACATTGCCTGTGTTTTGAGACAGCTTGGGAAGGAATTATACACCCAAAGGAAGCTCTAGAAAGCAGTTTTGTAGAACCCATGACGGTGGTATTTTGCTGGACCAAATGTCAGTGCCTGGTTGCACCAAAATGTATTTTAGAGGGAGGCCCTTTCCTAGGCTACCACAATAGTAGTAATAATAGTGATAATGAAGAAAGATTCAGATCTTGCCACCTGAAAAAATATATTTCAAGAAATCATCACTAATCTTTTCCTAAACTTATGGTCATCTCCTTAGAAAGACCAGATAAATAACCCAGGTTTAAGGAGCAGTTATCCATTTCCAGATGCATCTCACAATGGAGAGACAAAAATCATCACACTCACTTGAAATGTTAAGTGTTAAACCTGGATTAGAGCATCTCCTCTTTAACTTACATTGTTACTACTGCTCAACATTATAATACAATCTATGCAATCCTATTTGCTTTCCCAGACTACAGTGATTTCCTTGTATTTTTGCACTTCACAAACCACCAGCGAAGAAGCTGTTTTTGTCGATTTTGAGACGGTTTCACATTCTGACTCCCGACGCTCAGGCAGTCCTGAAATGTCTGCGATCCTGAAATTATTCAAACCTTAAAAATTGCAACCACATATGTCATTTTTGCGCTGGCTTGACCTTTTCAGCAGACAGGTCATTCTGACACATAAACAGAACGAGCAACAGAGCCACCTGCTCCATACTAGGAATTAAGACTGCATGTGCTATGTTGGGGTTGCTGTAAGAATGGATAAATTAACTGATTGCTACAAAACTGCATTATTTCCAGTTTCCCTCTACACTCCACCTGGAAAAAAATGCAAACTGCTCAAGTTACCTCAGACTGAGAAATTCTAGGATAGAAGCAGTATCCCTTTTATTTTTTGAGCAAGAACAAATACACAGTGGAATACCTCCCACTCCCAGCGGTCGCGCCAACTGCTGTTTTCAGGCTGAAGGGTCACTCAGCAGGCCCTAAGGCAGGGGACGGCTTTTATTCCCTGTCCTGCTTTAGAGGCTCTGTGCCTGATGTGACTTTCCAGAGGAGATGCCACAACTCTAAATTCAGTTGTTGATAGGCGAGCATGAGAATTCTCTCCGTGCATCCATCTTTATAATTCACTGTTTACAGGTTTCCATTCAGGCATTTGAATAGGAAAAGTACAAAATATTTTCATAATCTATATGACACTGAGGAAAGACAAGAAACTAATCAAAACCATCTGAAAAAAATTCATACACAGTGAAATCTATCTTTCTTCTTTTTTAATTTGCCAGATTGCAGCCGGTAAAGGAAAAGGCACTGATCAACATCATAAACTCCGTTCCCACAGTACCGACTCATTTTTATTTGGACAAAGAACAGTTAAACAGAAACTGATGCCCAGAAAACCTGATGTAGGGACAGAAGAATAAACTCTAGCATTTGCTGGTATCCACAAGATGCCCCTATGTACAAACTGTTCAGGTCACGAGAAAATGTCTGGACACAAGGCATTACCATGCACAGGATTCCTTTGAAACAACTTAAAAACATCTGGAACGTTGTATATATTTTTCTTTCATCATCCTTCTTTTTGGATTTCACTCACATTCCCTTTCACTATCAGACTGAGGGTGATAAATTGAAGACGAAAAAGTGCACATTTCTCCATGTCTTTTAAAAAGCACTTGAATAAATATTATCCATGCAGCCAAGTGTGTCCTGCATTTGAATAGGTGAAAAGCAGCAGGGATGCCACTGCAAAGAAACATCTGCCCTGCAGCTCTTGGTGCGACTGCAGTCAATATATTAAACTATGATTTATATCAGCAAATTTTCATGTGTCTTTTTGAGAATGTTACTGTTTCAGTTTCACCTTCAATCTCATTCTAGCATCTAATGCATAACTGTTTGTAAATATGTACATTCGGGGAATTATTCTTGAACACATCCAAAGATCCTTCTTTCCCTCGGTAGCATTCCTTCAGCAATTCTGCAAACCATTCCGAACCCCTCCGTGAGGTAGGGCAATAGGATGAGGCTATTTTAAGCTTTAAAATACAACAGAAAGACAAACTTTAACAATAAATCACAGCTAGATGTACTAAGTGCTCTGGATATTAACAGAAATATTGCTTCATAAACAGAAGTTCTGTCTTCTAATGCTTTTGCCACTAGTATTTCAACACCGTAAGTAACAGAAATTAAGGAAGTCTGAAATCTCTGATGGTGTAATATATATTCCCAGGAGGAACAGCATTTTACATCATATTTCAATGCAAATTGTGCCCCTAATATCAAGCTGTCCCCATTTTTTCTTTCCCAGAGCCTCTCCCAAAGAACAGGCTGACTGATACAGTACCAGAAAAAGCCCTCATCATGGTGTCTCTGAACTGCATCAGCTCCTGACCTTTCCTGCTCCATTGTACAACAGCTCAAGTCCTATCTAAGCCACCAAAACTGTCACCTGGCTTTGGATCTCTCCAGTTACTCTGTTTCCTCCCCTAGGATCCTGCAGGTCCCCAGATTTGTCACCCCGCTTTGCCCGTGGACACAAAGACGTTACACCGACACACTGCCCGTCTTCCCCTGGTCAGATGTGTCACCTTCCACTTTTACCCATGGTCAATATTTCTATCATCTTGCCTTGTGCCACTGCTACCAGAGTTGTCACCTTACCCTCTGAGCTTGTCCTTGTACATCTCCCCACGGCTTATGTCTCCACTCATCCTGCCTTTACAATCAGCGTTTCACTTCAGCTTTACTCCCAGTGACATCCATCATGGCTTTAGTATCAGAAATTCTCCTGGAAATGAATTTTTGTCTCACTGTCTAAAAGAACTGATTTTTTTCCCCCACCAGAATTAAGGAGCTTAAACAGAACAGCAAGATAGGCACATGCCAAGACCAAGTAACTGTCATTGCTATATGGGTTAGCTCATTTTTCTCTTTATGATCCTTGCTATGTATCTAAAACCAGACTGTAAGCTCTCTGAAGTAGGGCTTGGCTTTTCTATATGCTCCAGTAAAACAAATTACATAATAAAAATAACTGATGTTTGAAATGTAATTGGTCACTAGAATTTGCAAATCAGTAAGATAAAACTAGAACAGCTCTGTAAATCAGTAGGTGATGAATTGGCCCGGAGTAAAATAAGCTGAGCGGTCCCTGTCAGTATGTCACACAGAACATATATTTACAGTTCAGAGCCACTCTACCTCCACAGAATTTGCAGGTTTCTGATTCTAATCTCCAGAAGCAAAAGACTCTGCAAAGAACAACAGATGGATTATCAGCACAGGGTGTCTAGGAAGCGTTCGCACTCCTGCTCTGAGGTTAACATTTGATTTCTCTATTGCATGGTCATCTTTGAGTGAAAGAATCGATACACAAAATTAATTCCCAGTTCTCAACGTTACTGTCTCAGTAGCAGCTACAAAAAATAATGTGTTGTTGAAAGCAAATAAGAAACAAGCTAAATACTACTACTGCCACGACAAAAATTTGAAAACTAAATTAAGTAACTGCAGTAACCCCCCACTGCCCCCAAGAAAAAAACAACTTGTGTAAAAATTAGACTTTCCTCTACTAAAATGAACTCTCCATTAAATATAAGGTTCAAAGATTTCAGAGTATACCATCGTCTTTTTATCACTGTTAGTCCACGGGGTCAAAAAATTGTTTCAATATTGAGAAGTATAATGTTTTTAATTAAATGCATAGTGATAGTTCTTATAGCAGTCTGTGAAAAATACTGGAGGATAACCATGGTACAGAGAGTCCAAAGCCCCTGTCCCCTAACACGTGGGGACAGGAGCACAGGCAGGGAACGGTCTCTACCAGGCAAGACAAACGTAACTCAGCAGAGTGACCATCTGCCAGAGCTCCATCCCACCAACCACCACAGCTATCGAGGTCTATGCTCTTCAGACTGAGAAATCAGAATATTCTGGCTATTTCTACCTATATTTTGGAGGCTTACTAAGAAGGTACGAATTCCATTCAATTTTGGGAATGGGAGCCAAGACACATCACCTGAAATGCTGGTTAACTCTGGCTACAGCTACAAACTTCTTGTCATGCCTTGATTCTCCAATAAATAAACTTGGGTTTCATAATACTTCACTTCCCCTGCAAAGCATTCTAAGACCTAGAGATGAAGATTATTATGAAGAATTCTATTAGACAGTACTTAAAAGCAGTTTAAAATCTTGATTCTATTTCTTCATTTTTTTCATGATATTGAGCAAATAACCTCTTTCTTGCTGCCTTCTGCATCTATTCTTAGCAGTGACAAAAAAAGCTTATATGAAGACTTTTCACAACTTCCTTGTAAAATGTTTTAAAGAGGGCAGGGGGTTGCTGCTGTCAGTGATCATTTGGAATGGCTTTTTACTTTCTGAAACATTGGATTTTTACTCTTGGCCTACTGGAACGAAGTGATTTTGCTGCGCCACCCACAGCTAGATCAGCAGATTCTCATGGCATTACCTGGGATTGTTTGTAGGGTGGCAAATGATGGAGTCACAAAGCAAGGCTCTTCAACTTGCTGCTGATGCTTGAATTCAGGGATGGTTATTAATCAGATTGTTATTTTAAGCTTCAATTAACACAGGGACAGTTTTATCATGGAATTCAACTTTGCTGTCTTGGATGTTGCAGTATCAGAACCATTTATGCAATAATGGAGTGGCACCAAGAACTTCCACTATTCTAATGTACAATATCCCGATAAAGTGTCCCACATTTGCAACTGAAGGTCTTCCTACGAATGTGTTACTTTGGATACCTTCAGTAAACACCAATACCAGTGTGTACGTTATTGTTGCACCCTAAGAGGCTTCAAACTGTTTGGTTGCTCTTCACATGTGTCCAAGTGAGTTCTTCAACTTATCTTTCCTGCTTTTCCATACAGGCTTTCAACAAATATATACAGAACTGTTCTCGGTCAGAGAGAGATCAGCAACACCCTTTACTCTAATTATTCTAGCACAAATTAAAATTAAAGAATAGTTCAGTTGCATTTTTTTGGTTGTCGTATTCAACAACAAATGTCCCCCAGTTCACCCATCTTTGTTCTTTATGAATAGAAAGTAGGAGAAAGCATTTTATTTTGCTCTAGAAATCTCAATCAACCTATACTGAGGAAGGCAAAAGGACAGATCACTAAGGTGATCACATGGCACCGCCTAGCTTGCAGGTTTTTCCAAAATTTTAAGCAATATAGGTTGCTGTGTGCTGGAATTGCTCTCCACGAAGACAGACATAAAGGATGCTGCAGTGGAGAAATCAACACTTTGCCCTGCTTTCAGCAGTGTTACTGTACAGCCCATGGTCTTCCATGGAGCTAAAAAGAAATTGTTCTCCCTATGCATCTCATCTATTAGTACAAAGTGAGTGATAAATCTACAAAGGATTAATTAAGACAAAATGTGTTAAATAGAACAGCTTTTTCAACAGTCACAGATTACATCTCAGCATTTTGCAAGAGCCATAGGAGGTACAGATTTCTATAGTGGGGAGAGGAAGAAGTGGAAGGAGGATGGCACATTAAGGTGGCTTTAGCCACCACGGCATGGCGAGTGGCATCGTGTGGTTCTCATCGTGCAGGAGTATTGCCTTCCTTTCCTGCTGCTCAGGTCCACTGCCAACCACAGCCACTGTATCTTAAACAATGTTTGGTCTGTGATTTGTTTTTGCGTATCTTTGTCTACATCTGAAATGGAGAAAAATCAGTATCTTCTACAGTAAGCTGTCACCCCAACTACCACCTCGAGATCCAAAACTCTAATTCTATCTACATTGCTGTCTACTGTGCAAAGAAAAGCGAGGCCGCTTCCGAGACGCTTATTTACCTAATAGACTATAAAAGGTATCGAGGGAGTCATTCTGTTCAATTGGGTCAATCTTACGTATGTAAATATGTATTTAAATTTGGTAAATATGTACAGTATTTAGAGCATGTGGAGAAAGAGTCTTCTGTAGAATGAGGCACCTCTTTCAAAAAGGTTTACACTACTCCAGATAAACGAAACTCCTTTGCACACCAATACTGAAAGCTGAAATCTGCTGGAAAAGAGATGCTCTCTTTTGTTAACTGACTTGAGTAAACATTGCTGAGCTTTGCAGCATTCTAGTTGCAGTTATTAATTAAATGTATTTCAGTAAGATTAACTTAGTGGATTTCATACAGTATCTAATTTTAAGGGTAGAAATAAACATGGAAAATTATTCACTCATGAGAACAATTTCATTATTTAATGAGTGTTTGTATGTGTGTTTGTCTACGTGCATGAACCCCAAGTATGGGAAAAAACATTACGTACACATGCGTTTCTCTTCCCTGCCCTTAAAATGCAAAAACTTTCTAAAACTAAAATTATTGATAACATTATTCTGTTCATCCACTGGAGAAAAACCCCAAATCTTGGTACCTTCAGCCTTCCAGCTATTATACCTCATAGGAGAATAAATCTGTTGATACTAAATTACTGTTCCCAGTGCTCCACAACCCTGAATTTATTGTGCAACTGGGCTAAGCAGAGCTTTGTTAAAGAAATAGTTTTCCAAGTAAAAACATCACACTTGATACATACTTGCTAGAGCTCAGAAGAGTTCTGAAATAAATATATTTTTGAGGTACTTATGGCAGTGCTCATTTTTGTAGGAGTTCTTCTTCCACCACCCAATGCCTTATTAAGCAATAATGGCAGGTGGGAGGGGGGACACACAGGAAATCAGCATATTTCAGGGCTTAGAGTGAAGAGGTTTTCAGCCACGGCAAAAGCTCTGGAGGTTTCATTTAACAGAAAATTCCTCTTTAGTCCAAGTTCACACCTCGCATAGTCAGTATCAAAGTGCTATGCAATGAGAAAACACATTAGACTACACTTATTTATATTAAACCCTAAACAGCAAGTCTAAATAATTTAGGATTTCTACAGCTTGAAGGGGAAAAAACCCACTAGTTACCATTTTTAAAGTCTGAGAGTGTGTGCTGTCGGGCCTCTTAGGGCCATCAGCTTCCCTGGGATGGACAACACAGTGTGCATACGAAAATACAAAACCCTTCCATTGCATTAATACTCACAAGTTACTTCGGGGAGAGGGAAGTGAGGAGCAAGGGAAAACAATTTGGCTCCCTTAGTAAAAACACAAAATAGATAAAAGACAAAGTAGAGGCTTGGACTCAATTCAGTGACAAACAAAGTCAAGCACTGTCTGGGCAGGTGCAGGAGGGCAGGAGCTGCTCAGCCTGGCAGAGGCTGCTCCTGCAGCCAGAGCGACCACTCCGAACTGCACATTACTCCAACTGGAGCCAAGCTTCTGCCGGCTGTTTATGAGGATCCATTTGTTCCATCAAAGTTATGAACGTGTAAATGTCATTTCATAATTTCCTTAAGAATTATGAAGAAAGAAGAGAAAGCAGTGTGCCAGAAATGTTCCCCGTTTGGAATTTCCAAATACACAGTACTCACATTTCAGATACACAGCACTTACATGCACATGTATATTATATATACACAGCGTGCCTATATGCACACTCATTCATAGATAAAAGGAGGCAGTTACAAGGACGCAAAAATCAAATAGCATGTTTACATTTTGTTAGATGTAAACAGTGCTGATAAATTGTAAGTATAGTAATTAGGAAAGGGAATAGACTATTTCAATTGCAAGGGATGAAAGATCTAAATTTCTGTTTTCAAATAGGCTTGAGAAATCTTAGTAACAGTATAACCCGAATTCCCATATGTCTGAATCAAACAATTCTATTCAGCATCTCTGTTAATATTCAAGTAACTGACAGCTGATGTAAGGAAACACAGGGAAAGCAAGAGTGTCCAAATGAATTACAGAATGGACCTAACAACTGAAACTGTCCAAAAGAATGAATTACTCATTGTTTTCCCTTAATATAGCAATGTACAACATAATGATCATGGAAAAAACCCAGAGAGGCTTGCAGAACTTTTTCCTAGGTTCTTGAGCTCATTGCCTTACTCCTAAGCAAACCCATTCTCTATCTGACGTCTACCGGTGAGGATTCAAGAGGTTCAGCTGATACGTGGAAAAGCAGCTGAGCTTCCTGTAACATGTTGGTTCTTTTCCCCTCTGAGGTGGTTATTCTTGCCAAGCGAGTTTCTTCAGAACTGAAGTATTTTGAGTGGACTTGGGTTTAGGTTGGGCTATCTAAGTGGACTCCCTCTTTGCTCAGTTTGTGTCAGTGATACTGCTTATTCATTTCCTAGGCTGTGCAGTGTCAGTCTGCAGAGAATGTGGGTCGCCTAATATTAGTATCAGAATAAAATCAGCTTTTGCAATCAGTCCCGACGCCTTCAGCTGACTGCTGTTTTCCATTAAAATCTTCTCTTAGATCAAGTTATACAATGAAATTCAGCTTTCTGCTGCCTCCATTTTCAACAGATTATAATGAACAACATCTTACGTTTGCATAATACCTTTAGTTGTGTGTCAGAAAAGAATAAAGAACTCTTTCTAACAAAAGTCTGGTTAGAGAGGAAGGCAGAGGAATCAAGGAAAAAATCTTATGAACTAGTATTGAATTTCAACATTCTACTTGCTTATCATATAGCATAAATAATTCATTCTTAAAAATCTTATTTTCAGAAATGTTTACTGACACAGCAAAAATCCATGTGAGAGGTTACTGACATGGCATGTAAATGCAGACCTGAAAAGACTGGAATGATCACCAAAAGGATGAGAAAAGAATTAATCTAAGGAGAATATCAGCTAAGAAAGTACATTGCCCTGAATAAACGATCTATTAATTAAAAACTCAGGTACTGGAGTCTCCTTCATTCAGATCTGTCCAACAGAAGACTTCTGTTGTATAGACCTCTTCTTTTTCTACTACTTCCAGTCTTTGACCTAGTTTATATTTTGATTTGAAAGATACAAAGAGAAAATGACTAAGAAAGATCTACTGGGCATAGGGAAAACAATTTTTTTTCTCCAGGTCCTTTTTTCTTTACTCTATTAAAACAAACTTATGGGTTTGAAAACATTAAATAGTCCAACATACGGGAGGAATAGAGCAGGCAAAGGCAGGGCCCTCAGTGCTGGGAGCCTGGAACAATGCTCCAGCAGGGAGGACCAGGAAGGCGGCTGGGCCTGGAACAGCAGAAGCTGCTGCAGTGGGGTCTGCACACAAAGGCATGCAAGGCCCACAGCTGGAAATACTAACAGCAGCTGTGTGCATCTATCACCTGCATTCCTCACTTAAACATCTAAAGACACAGATTTTTGTAACTCTCTTTGGGTAAAAGAAACCTAACAATGAGAAAAAAAAATTAAAAATCATGTTAAAACCATTCTATTTAATTCTTGTGCTGAAATGGCTGTTTCAGTGCACGGATGTTAAAAATTACCCCTCCGAAATGGAGTAGCATTATCTCACAACTATACACCCCAAAACGGGACTTTTGCTGGAATACTCAGCCAAAATGGAAAGATGAGTAATCAGAGAAGAAGAAGAGGCTGTGATGGCAGGGGGTGGTCATGGGGTGGGGTGTTAAGTTGTCGTAGAAAAACAGACGGGTGTAACATCCAGAAGGCTGCACCTACAGAGCTGCACAAGAAGGGAGAGACAACCAAGCTACAGCCAAACCAGTGTCCCAGCAGCACTGGGCACACATCCCCAGGAGCTCCTCCTCAATACAGCCACTTACGTATTTTTAGTAACCATTACACCTTTAAAAGTGGAAAAGGCACCGAGTGAAAAGGTTTGCTACTTAATAGAATACGGTTCAGGGACAGGCATAAAAGCTACACCAAATTTTAAATGCAATTATCTTAGATTAGAATATTTGGCTTGAAAGATCTGGAGGGTATTGTTTTTGATAAGACAGAGCCACTTGACAAGGCCTGTCACCACTCCAGGTCTCTCTGTTGTCAACTAAAGATGAAAGGACATCACAAAGAATTAACTTCAGCTTTTAAACATTTTGAAAATGTCAAAGAGGTCATAGCTGATCTATTTCCTTATACAGCATATTCACTTGATGAAATTTGTGGTAACAATGTGTTTTTACTTTTCATTCAAATTGGTCTAAAATCCTGGTAATTGATCACAGACTAATGAGAGCTGACACGGGACCGGTGCGATTGGCCGAGCTTTGTATCAATCACAGCTGCTGCCGGTCCACGCTGTGCATATTAGACTTTCTAATGGCACTAATTGGGGACTACAGAAAAAAACTGCTAAATCTCCTCGTGTAGTTTCCAGAACCATTTATTTGGTTTCCAGTTACACTAAAGCCAATTTAAGCCCTTTTATAACTAACACCTTCCTACATATAGGACCTATTGTTCATGCCTTCTCACAAGCCATCTAAATAGTCCTTAAAATATTCAGTGAGATGACTCTAAATTAAAAATGGGTCCAATCTGTGAAACAGCAGAAGTAAAAGTAAAAGCTAAATATTTGTATTGACCTTTCAGGAGCATTAGCCAAGCCAGGGAAATATCTTAAAGGCATCTTATTATGCATATAGAGGCTAAATTTTTAAAACCCGTTTAAAATAACATGTGACGACATTTGCTAGAAAGGGATTTTATATTTCCAGAACATATTAGCATCTCTAAATATGAAAGTTATCAGTTAAAACAAGTTGAAATGCTGTTGTATCATGCTAATTCTTCCCCCCACCCCCCTATATGATTTGGAGAGAAAGGTCAAGTCTGCTGTCACTTCCCTCTAACTGATGCTCAGAGACCGTGTGCACCGAGCATGATACATTTAAAAGAAACCAAGCAATCGGCCATTTTCTGCATCAACTGTATTAATCATAAACCCTCCATCTTGAGCTGAAACAAGAGATTAGGTGCACAGGAACAGAGGCAGAAAGTTTTCTCTCTGCTCAAAACCAAAGGGTCCTTTTCCATTTCGGACACGTTCCTTTCACTGTGCAAAAGGGGAATAGTATGAACTGTGATTTGTGAGATAGACTGCCACGGAAACAAGCATTTAACTACAGATAAACCGTGTGGCTGAAACCTGTGCTCGTGATAAACAACGAGATGATACGTATAGGAAAAGCAGGTGCAGTGAACGCCAGTGTAAAGATACGCACTGGGAATGCTGCTGTGCACCTCATTTTTCCAGCCTACGTGTGCATTTGGTCCCCACATGCACATACACGGGTAAGATCACACATTTATATAAATCTCTTGTTAACCACAACTTATGTATACGTACATCGTATACACACAAACACACGTGCGTGTATACAGAGAACACCTGAGATGAGAACATAAGGGACAATATTTCAGCAATCTAAAATATTTCATATTTCAAGTCGTAACAATATAAAGACTAAGACAGAGAGATAGAGGCAAAGTTTTGAACAAGGAAGTGCTACGGTTTAGAACAAGCAGACCTAATTATGCTGTTTGTTCTCCAACCTGAGATAAAAATAATCCTTAGCATATTAACAGGACTGTTCAGCAATACTTCATACATTCCTCTAAGTAATTTGTGTTTGCTTAGTGGAAATAGCATTGGAGAAACAACTATCACCCATGTTTCTTTCATACATCTAAAATGGAGGGTACATGCAGGAAAACAAATTTTAATAAAGTTACAGTCTGCAATTGTCATTATATGCTAAAAAAACAAGAAATACTTTACTGTACAATTACTTGAATATATTTCTTTAACATCTTTGGCAAACTGAACAAGGTCACACCATTTGTGCAGGCACGGCTCGCTAAATCTTTATGAAGCTGCACATCACCAGAGAGTAAGACAAGTGCAGAACTGGCTGCAGGTTTTCTGAACGAGGAAAGGAACAATTCAAAGCAAGATCTGCAAACGTCACCCAAGGTGATTGTTCTAAAGCCTTTCCATTCAAAACTGTCTCGCCTGTATTTTAAAATGTTTCACTGATGTGAGCCACCATTGCACAGCAGGTAAATTTTATCTCAATTCAATTAGTCAGTGGCATCAGCAGCACTTGAGCATATAATTACACACAAGTATCATCTCAATGCTTTGCCAAACACAGACATCTGAAGCACAGATTTTATCACTCTGGTCATCCTGTTAACCAATAAGTTTCTTATACAAATTACAAAGTAATCTATCCAACTGCATTTTCCTAACCTATTTGTGAGGTACACGTTCCCCATTCTCACCCTTATTTAATTGATCTGTAAATGCAGATCTGAGAAATAATGCAATCGAGTCCAAAAGGAGCAACCAGTAGAGCAGGAGAAAGGAGAGGTGTGTATGAGGTCTCCAATGCACTAAAATCAGATTGTGCCAATACATAAAAGACCATCCAGTTCCACTTCTCCTGCCATGGGCAGGGACACCTCCCACTGGATCAGGGGGCTCCAAGCCCCATCCAGCCTGGCCTTGAACACCTCCAGGGATGGGGCAGCCACAACTTCTCTGGGCAACCTATGCCAGTGTTGGACTCTAAATCCACTTCCAGTTTAAAACCATTCCCCCTCGTCCTATCCCTGCACTCCCTGATAAACAGCCCCTCCCCAGCTTTCCTGTAGCTCCCTTTCAGTACTGGAAAGCTGCTCTAAGGTCTCCTCAGAACCTTCTCCAGGCTCAACAAACCCATCTCTCTCATCCTGGTGCTCCAGCCTTCAAGATCACCTTTGTGGCTCTGCTCTGGACTCATCCCAAGAGATCCACGTCCCTCTTGTGTTGGGAGATCCAGAGTTGAATGCAGTACTACCAAAGAAAGAATCTCTCCCAGACAACAAGATGATAATGCTTGTGCTCATACAGCTCTGTCCATGTGAATTCTCACACATATTTCAAGGCATTCACTAATTAGAGCTTCTAAAACTTTCTCCAAGTTAGTGACATGTTATAGCAACATCTCCTTGTGTCCAGCAAAACGCAGACACCTCAATACTAGCAATCAATATTTCAGGGAACAAAACTACTGTACCATTCTGTAGCCGATATTATTTGCTGAAGCACCAAAGTATTCCCCAGAAATCTTTGACCAGCCCTGAACTAGCAGAATCTCTCTTCCTTTCAAGATCTGAGCAGGTTACAACATAAGGTGGGACACTGCTGCTAGTACATCAATCACACCGGGAGATTAAAGCACCGAGAGTCCCTTCCTTAAAATGAAACCCTGCATTCCTGTACTCAACAGGAGGAACTCAGACTGCAAAGACTTCGGTTTCAAAAGGCAGAATGTTTTTTGTGGACTTAAACATTACTGCAGCACAGCGAATCCAGAAACACTCATTTATTTGGAATTAACACTAATTGCATTTGAAGACAAAGACTTTAAAGATTAAAAAAAGGCAGGCAAGAAAACCTCAGTCGCAGACATGCTGTGACTGCTCTAAAAGGCCTGTATTTTTTTTCCATATTCCTCAGTTATATTTCCTCAGTTATGCAATTGTAATCGAGATTTAAAGTCCTGTAGCTGACTTTAGCACTCAGTCTGACTTTTTTTCCCCATCTGCTTTTATTCTGGCATCAGACTGCAAAGGATTCTGGAATAGACACAAACACAAGTAAAAACCAGTAATTTCCTAAAAACAAGATGTACCAGACAATGGATGTTTAAGTCCTTCTTGGGTGTCAGCTCCTAGCGAACACCTTTATGTTGACAAACTAGTATCTCCTTTGAGCATACTGCACTTATAAGAGGGTTTGCTCTCTAAAAAAAGAGAGAGTAGACGTTAAAATGACTTGTCGGAAAAGCATATTATATTTTTAAAGTGCAACATATTTTTTCCCTAATTCAAAACAGCGAATGTTAAACTTAAAGACTCTTCCTAGTGCATGTTAGTGACAGGCAAAGCTCCCAAAGGGGTGACTGCCTTCAAAGACAGGTAAATGAGGGCCCATATAAAACAGCCAAGTATTGATGTTGTAGTAAAATTCAAGAAAAACACATTGGCAGACAAGTAAATTTGTCACTAATAATTTAATGTAATTTCCCTAAAATGGAGGTAATGGGTACTCAGGGAATACACCTCCAGGGTTTACATCAAATGTGCATGTGGAAAATTGTGAAATAATATTTTTTTAAAATGTAGATGCTTTGGCTGACACGTTAGCTTATGGTGAAAATCGCTCTCCTGAAATAATAAAGGGGAGGGAAAAATACAAGCTTCCAAACACACACAACTTGTATCTTCTAAAACCATCCCCAAAATGACAACTCAGACACAGACACTGCTGAACGCCAAGATCATTTGTTGGAGGTTTCGTTTCGCCTTTAAAATGATGAACTGCAATTACCAAATAGTAATGAACCAATCATGTTGCAAATGCTATTTCCTGTGTCATTCTGAGTTATAGAATCTAATATCAAGCTCATTTAAAATATTCCAAAATTGCATATTTTTCTCTGCGGTGAAGTGACAGCTCAAATTGTGTTTAGTTGCAACCATATGACCATGAGCAAATCAAGTATAAAAATTTCATTTTCTCTAAGTGTTAATGCAATATTTTTAACTTGAATCCTACAATGGTTCACTTTGCACCACACAGGATGGTGCTGGATGCTGCTAAAGTACCATTATCAATTATAATGTGGTTTCTATACATTTTAAACAACACTTGTACACGACTCATCTAGGTAAGATTGAGAGAAAAAAACAGAAAAAACCCATCTCTACTTCTTCAAACAGATAGGGCTACTTTCAGCTAGAAATTGAAATTTCACTGTGCAGGCTTAATATGATAAAGGCCTGCAATTTTTTTCCAGGGCAGTAAGAAAATTGGGAGGGGAGGGGGGAAGAAAACATAAAAAAGGAAAAATGCAGCTGCCATGAGCTCAGATACTGAACAGAGGAGCAAAGGGAACCCAGAAAAAGTATGAATCGATATGAAACGCAAAATTTTATAATCTCCATCACATTATATAAAACTGGTTAAGATAAACAGTGCACAATAAAGGATGCATTACTTGTAAATGCTACAGTCTGATACCACACTGCGTGTGCACACACACTGCACCACTACTGGGGAAAACCTGATCCAATTCTGCAGCCGGGCACAGCGAGACAGCCCTGGCTATAAACACACCTCAGGTTTTCTAACGAACTTGCTGTGTCTTCACACCAATGTGCTGTACATTCACGTTCTCCTCTCCTGTTTTCACATCCTTGTTGCAGAAGCATTCTGTGAGATGTTTCTCTGGGTGAATATTCACACAAGAGACAAGTATTCATGAATGTTCACTCGAGCTGGTCAATCCAAACACAGCACTTTATGCTAAGAGGCAGCAATTACGCTGTTAATTGCCAAAACCTCAGTGTTGGTGGGACCCAACCCTATGAACTGGCAGAATGCATCTCCCACTGAATAAAGAGCTTGGATACCCACTGAAGACATTCAGCAACTTGTTGGACCAGGACTTATTATGTACACTCCGTGCCTGGCAATTTTTAACCTCAAAAGGAGTACAAAAACGCAATGGGCTTAGAGTTACAAAGTCGCCTCTCACTTCTTTGTACTTAAGTTTCTCTGCAGCCTTTCCAAAGGTTTTGAAGAAAGGCTGACTTTTAAAAGCCACTTATTTTCTCCCCATAGCATGGTGAGGCCTGAGCAGTTTGTCCCTCTCTGCTAAGGAACTGTACATTGCACAGGCTGTTCTGGGGAAAGCGTGCTGCCAGGAACTAAATAACGTCCTCCGAAAAGCACTTAGCATTTCATTACTTTATATGATTGGCATGATTCACATTCATTGAAAATACAAAGGGTTTGGAAAGATCACACTTCTGAGAAAAGGGGAGGGAGAAGGCATAGTGTTACATAGGGGCTTGGTAACTTCCACACATCTGGGGGAAAAGAAGACCATGTCACTCTTAACATTCAAACATGATCATGAAATGCTTCACAAAGGACATCAATATATGAGGTGGCAAAATTATTTGCTGACAAAGCTGGCCAAGAGCAGCAGCAGAGGCAGAACTTGTGTCTCCCCAGTCTGCACACAATTCTATCTGCACACAGTTATCATCAATTATTTTAGCAAACACTGAAGACATTTTAATGTTCACTGTAATATTTTTTCTTTGTTGGATCTTCACAGACCATTTTTTGATGTTGTTGTTAATGAACTTATTTCCTTGTTCTGGATACCAAGAGTTGGGCTGCACACAGAATTAATTCCTAGAGTTACATACAAACTATTCTAACATAAGTTAAAATAGTAAATAGATATTTAACTCCTGAACTTAGGGTTTGATAGAAAATGACAGAATACCAATTATGTCCCCAGCTACTCAGTAATGTTTGCATCTTATTTGCTGCCTTCTGAAACATAGACTGATTTGAAACTTTTCCTAGCTAAACAGAGCAGTATTTGATCCTAAATTTTGGCAAACACAGAAAAAAAGCAATAGAAAAGAAGGCAAGACACATCTTGGTGTTCAATGGGACAGAAAAATGAGGCAGTGAATTGCTTGGACTGTTTTTTTCCCAGTGGGATTACTATAAAATAAAGAGGTGTGCAAAATCTGAAGCAAAATCTGTGAATATAATCTGAGAGAAAAGCTTTATAGTCATAGAAATTTATTTTTAAAAAAAGACCAAAAAAACCCAATGCCCTCCCCCAAAACCACAAACTGTAGCTTTTCCCTAACATTAAAAGGAACACAAAAAAGGTCACAAAGTTATCCCTCACAAGATAGCCAGTAAAACACCACTGGAATGGGTACCAATGGCTGTTGCTGTCACTACCAAATACACAGGCACGTTATTTGTTACCTGACTTATACAGACAGCATAGGCACTGCAAAAGAAAAATCAGTGTCATGAAAAATAAATATATATTTAAATCTTTCTGTCCCATTTGCTGTCACTGACTATAACGTTGGTTGTGTTTATTTGTCCATTTGCTTGTAAGGCCACAAGGCACTCGGACAGCCACACAAACACAAACCACCCACAAATGAGTAAACATCCAGAAAAATTTCTTGTTTTCTCCATTGCTGTCTGCCTTTGTACTGTTAAAACAGCAAAGAGGATATAAAAAGATATTACCAGCACCTTTGCTCAGAGCAGGTAAGCTAGATTCCCAGATTCAAGGATTTTTCTTCTTATATGAGAAAATGTCTCTTTAAAATTGCATTACTGGCATTTATGATTCATTCTACAAATAGTGAGACTTCCACATATAAATCTGAAATTCATTTAAGGTATTTTGAGTTTAATAAGAATAAAGGCACCCCATTTTTCAAAGCAATAGAGAAAGATGCACCTGCCACAAGCCTGACCACTGAACAGACTAGGAAGATACTAACACAGTAAAGGTAAAAACTAGAAAAAAATATGAATTGATATAAAAAAAAGATAGCTCATCTATCACTCCTTACTGAAAGATGCACATAATAAGATGAATTTAAAACAATAAAAAAAAGCTGTCACTTTTTTTTCTCCTCCGGATTGGGAGAACCTGTGAAACAGTAATAGAAGAGAGATTTTGTAGACTATAATAGGCAACAAAGCGTGCAGCCAAAGTGTAAATTAGCCCTACCAAGGCTGTGTTGGCCAACAACCTTTTACCCATTCAGAAAGGAAAATTTAAGTGGTTTGTAAGCTTTCATAAAATATTTTCATTACATTTTTTGCAGTAACAAATGAATTAATCTTAAATCTGACCTGTACTCTTGTGCCTTTCACCTGCTAATTTTCTTTGCTACACCAGTCTCTCTTTTTAGAAACTACTTTGAGCACACCCCTGGCACTAACACCCTTCCCAGCACTCGGATCTCTCTTCTGCCATTCCCCCTCCACCATCAAGGCCAGGCAAGCACTGTAAAAACCAGAAAAAGTCAGGTCTGATCTTCAAGGAGACTGAAAGGGGAATACATCATGATGCTATAACCCCTTAACTCCTAAAAGGCAAAGCTATCAAGATAGAAGAAATTAGAAGCTATAACTTTAAGTAATTCCTTCACAAATTATGAGCATTTTACTAATAATACTTTAGAATAAATTTCATCACTTACTCAACAAAACATTGAGGTAATTTAGGTTAATATGTACCTTTGCAGATTATTTAATTTCTGCCTCTGGCTATTCTCTAATTTTGTATAATATATTGTGTATGAATCCTTTGCAGAAATGAAAGTTGTATAAGGGCACCATTGTGATACAAACTGACAACAGCCAGGAAATTGAAAGTTCAGGCTGAGGCTTCATCCTTCATTTACACCACTGTCAAGAATGGGAAAGCAGAGACACCGAGTTATGGACAGTGAAGGGCTTAACTTTTAATTTCCTGGATGTTATCATTTTAAATAGGAGCCTTGCTGTTATTTAAATCTGGTTGGGGGAGGCAAAGGGGAGGTAAGAAAAAGGAATTAATATTATTTCTTTGGGCAACAGGAACTGAACGGTACAAGACATTTGCTCCAAAAGAAAAAAAAAAAGAGAAAAAACCCAAAGAACCACAAAATAAGCAAAGCACCCGAGCTGCACCAGTTCTCTAGAATTTGGGTGGATGACATCAGATTATGTCAAACAACAAATGCAGCCAATCAGAAATGAAGCTGCGCACCAGGTTACTTGTACACAGACATTCACGGACTCTCAAGCTCAGACCTTGGCCTTCATGGAGTCAAAAGCCTACTATAAACAGAACCAAGGAGCAGCAGTTATTGGTGAATCCAGCAGAAGCTCCCTGGGTTCAAGCACAACCCCGGGTTTGTGGTCATCCGGTGCACGCTCTCACGCCGGCTCTGACAAGGGACATGTGGTACTGGTCTCCCAGTAGAGGCAGGTTTCCTCGTGGTCCAAATTGAACTCTGTCACTCTAGTAACACACCAAGGCTGCAACGTGAAAATCCACAACTGGATTTTGTCACCAGATATAAATTTTTCCTCACCCTGACAGATGTTCTGCAGAGATGCGGGGGGGGGGGGGGAGAAATCATGAAGAATATTGTACCATGGTCAAGCAAGTTCATTACCACGCATTTGGATGCCTAAGTGAGCAGGACAGATCCTGGAGCTCACGTAATGACTGCTATCCCAATGCTGTGCATTCCATCACACTCGTATCAGGTAGCTGAGGACCCAGTGAACAGCCTCATTCCCTGGAGCCCCAGTCACACAGCCACCAGTCATGACCATCCACAGCCACCCAATGGCTTTTAGTCACCGGCCCAGCATGTGAAAAATTCTGTCAGCAATGAAGTGTTTATCATAGAATGGCTTGGGTTGGAAAGGACCTTAAAGATCACCCAGTTCCACCCCCCATCACCATGGCAGAGGCACCTCCCACTAGACCAGATATCTGAATTTTGAATGCAGTTCAGACAGCTCAGAGCTCCTACTCTGGAATCAACACTTTGAAAATCTCCATTCCAAATTTTTAAGCCATGTGAAAACATTACAGATTGCAACTAAACCTTCATAACACTGAAGTCTTGTCATAACCCAGTAGATTCTCATTCTCTCATAAAAATAAATACAGAAATATTGATGTCTGCTTGGTATTTATCCCCAACTGAGATACTCTGGGTGTCTTGTAAGATTACACAAACCCCAGTCACTTGATGCCCAGCAACTGATGATCTGGAACAGAGGTAAAAGCACTCACATGAAAATGCAATTAATAGGAGTAATATTCTAAAACGTTGAATGTTATTATTCACTGAGTATTTCAATACCTAGGTCTTACACGAGAATGACATTAATTCTCACACAAAAATATTACGAAAATTGATTCTGGAAAAAATATAAAAGATTTTAAAGGGAAATTTTTGCATTTGATTGCTTCGTTTAAAATGTTAAATAACAGAAGCAGAAGAAAGGAGAAGAAAGCCCTTACAAAAGGAGAAGAAAGCCCTAACAGTTTTTCACAGGCTTCATAGTAAGTGCAGCGGATGAAATGGGACGTCAGGAGTGCCAGCGCAGGGAGAACAGTTCAGGCATGGCTCTGATTTATTTCCCTCTTCTGCCCAAAAGTGCTGACATACATCTTGAAGCTCATTTTGACATATCAATGTATACTAGACCATTTACTCCATAGGTAATTGTACAATTTCCACTGGAAGACAATTCTCTGGTCTTGTGGAAAGAATACTTTTAGTAATGGATGACACCTGAATAATTAATTATTCCTCACCATTCTAACAGTCTCGGATTTGGGAGTCAGTTTCCCTTCTCTGAACACTACTTGGTATTTTTCAGAGCTCATCTTTGTTACAAAGTTGAATTTCTAGGTCCTAAACTTTAACTTTTGTATTTCAAAGGCTAAGAACACTTCACATCCTAAAATTATGGGAACGTGGAACAGCCTGAAGTTTCTATATTCAATCAACTTTCAGAAATGTCACTGCTTTCTGGTTTGAATGCTGAAGTGACCCAAGGTTCATCAAAGCTGAAAGTTGCTTATGTGAACTTGTCAATAAGGCTCCAATTCCTTTTTAATTTCTAATATGCTAAACAATAACAGATAATCATTACGATAATAAGGGAGGTGTCCCTGTCCACAGCAGGGGGACGGGAACTGGATGATCTTTAAAGTCCCTTCCAACCCAAACCACTCTGATTCTATGATAATAAGCTATTTAATCAATAATATAATCAATACCTATGTTTCTGTCTAGATGTTTGTGAATCCTAGATAGGCATTGCCTGTGAGGAAGTCTCAAATTAATGGTTTTACAAACGTCATTGCTAACACAGTGGGACTAACTGGGCCATCAGTTAAAACACCATCACCATGGTGGGCTGCTTAATTAATGAAGATACCTTATTCAGGCCTATTCTCTCTGCTCAGATTTCAGAGAGATAAATCTTATCTTCTTCACATTGGTTACATAAAAATAGTGAGTTAGTGAAGCAGTATTAAACCCTCTAAAATGATGCCCAAAGTTTATCTTAAAGAAGATTCTCAAACCCTAAAACCAATGACGAGCAAAAGCAAGAGAATCCAATTGAATGGTCTCATGGAAACACAAGACTGCACAGCTTCACAGCAGAGATGGACAGTGAGGATACCACAATCTTGTGGCAACAGAATCAGCTCTTCAGTGTAACTCTGAATTTGCCACACTACATTGGTCAAATGAGAACTTTATTGGGAAGTTTTATATCAGGAAAATTCAGCAAAGAAATTTTCATCCCAGTTTTCCATGTGATCCTTGATGTTTTTTATTATTAATTTCTCATCAGCAATAGGCTTATGGAAAGACTGACTGGAGAAAGAAATACTGTGTGTTATGCTGGAGAGTGTATTCCAGCCTCCTCTGAACAATTGACTACAGGCGAGAAATTTCAAATTTCCCTCTGGAGTTCAAACAATAACTCATTGAAACACATGAGGCCATTCACCTCCAACCCTGGTGGTTAGGACGTTTCCTTCCTGATAAGTCTAAAACTCTTCCAGGTAAGAAAATATTAAAAAACAAACTAACACCCCTAAAACCACTGAAAAACAGCCAACCAACAAAACCAAGTCTGCAGCCTTCTGGGAAAATATTCTAAACTCCAGGCTGTCTTTAAAAGTTTGGCACTGATGTTTTGGAATAGCGAGCCAAGCATTCAGGTACAGAGATGTGAGCAGAGTAACATCTTACCCGGTGTCACCTGCAGACACAGGTGAATACCTATGGCCAGGATTTCAGACAGGCCCTTTACTTCACAGCATGCTGGTGATGCTAAATCACAGCTCTCCTTCCCACTGTGCAGGGAACAGAGATGCTTTTCTTAGATAGGTGGAATCAAATCTGGCTGCTTGGCTCACAGAATAACAATGCCTGAGCCATCCTGGGGATCACTGAAAGATCCCATGCTACCACTCTCTTCCTTAACATAGAAAAAGTTGTTTCCTTTTCATCCTCAAGCATGCACTACAAGCTTCCGGGAAGCTGCCATTAAGGAACAGTTTCATCAATTTGCTATTATGACCTAAGTCAATTAGAAAGAGAAATTAGAAATTTGTGACTCTACCAAGATGACAAATATGGGAACAAGGATGCAGGAGCTTATTTCAAATAGAGAATGTATATTAGTCTGCTAACAGAAGGCAACGCTGCTCCACCACCACCCCCAGAATGATTATTTCTGCCAGGGTAATTGTAACTGGCATTTCAAGTACTACAGTCAGATTTAGTTTCTGGCTTTGCATTAAGAAACATACAGTAAAAAGTAATTGGCTTCTATATTCAGTCAGAGAGCTAAGACAAACCATAGAGTGTGTTTGGAAAACCTCAACATCTGGTTGTAGTAATAACCTAATAAAGAGAGAATTTCAACTGACTGATTTCCTTCTGCCATTCCACATACCAACGGAAGAGAGGTGTCACCAAAGCTTTAGTCCTTTAACATCTAAGTGATCAACTTAACAGATCTATTTACAATGAGGTTGTTAAAATGAGAAGGTCTGTGTCCTAGGAGGTTCAGTGGAAAGGGGAGGAAGAATATAGACGAGGGGCTTGATAAGTCTCCATAAATGACTTCTGCAACTGGGAAATGACAACCCTGTTCTGACAATCTGCAACATTCTGGGGCAAATCTTGTAAACAAAGAGGCTGCAGCATACAGCATCAGCTTGGAATAATTACACATAAATAGAAAAAACAGTAGAAAAACAGAGGCAACCATGTTCCAGCTACGCAGTGACAAGTGTCTTTCAAATGACAAAGCTAAAAAGCACTGGGCTACATCAAACACTCATCTAGAGAATTCTTTTTTTTTTTCAAATACCATTTAAAAATATTTTTAAACACCCTGATCCATAGGAATTATACCAACACAATAACCTGTGCAATTTTTGCTTTCAATTCACTAATCATTTCCTCAAGAAATTTTCAGTACTTGTTGCAGCCAGGGAGCAGCTTAACTCTGAAAGGAATTACTGGTTCAGGCATCACAGAAAAGCAGGTATTTTCCTGCTTAACTTCCCTAAAGTTTCTTTTGATAGAAGTTATGTAAACTGAGCTAAGGTTTTCAGAAATAATTGTTATTTCTGAATAACAGAGAGAGAGACACTATTGATGGAAGAGAAGCAGCAACGTCATGAGAGGGACCAAGCAAGTAAAATTTTCTGATGATCCTTTGCCTTGAAACAACGAGATGGGAAGGTGAGTGGTGTCGCTGCTAAATGTTGCATTTACACAGCTGGTTTCATCCTTTTGCCTGTGGATCCAAGAGGGAGTATGAAAAGCAGGTTAGGTAAAAAGCAAGCTTCTCATCAGTGGTCTGAGATCTGCAAGGCTGGGGCTCCCACCTCTGCTGTGAACTGGCAGAGAATGCACCAACTCAGAAACATTCTCCAACAATAAGCCAAACAGCTGCTCCAGCTCTTCCCATTGCACTGCATTATCTGCTCTGCTGCAATTTTAGCAACCTCTTAGCATTTTAGTGACAAAATACTCAGGTAAAAGAGTGCTACGTTGGGTAGAAGAGGTTATCCACACCACATGAATGAGATCTCAGAAGAATTCTGAAGTACCCGGACAGGGGGGAGAAGGTTTTTCCTATTGGACACCAAATAATCAAATCAATACCTCTCCTTTAAAAAAAAAAAGATAAGCCATCCTGTATATGTCAGCAGCATTTTTAAAATAAGCACCTATATATTATTTCCTGAAAGCTACACTGTGCACTTATTAAGCAGCACAACCACACCCTGTTATTAACATTTCTAGAAATTTGCTCTTTTTTTTTTTTTTAGTTTTGGGGCCTTCTCCCTGCACTAACCCTATGCTTCACCAGCACAATTTTCTCTATTTAGTACTTTCCTTTTAAAAGACACAAGACATTAAAGGTTGCTAGCTTCCAGGAAGACTGTCACCTACTGTAATATAGCCTTCCACATAACTCTGAACAAAAACCCTCATGTAATAATCTCTGCATCGAGCCCACATTTTTCCTTTAGCTACAGTTACAGGGGAAAAAGACTTAAAAATATCCAGACTTGAATTTCTAAGCATTCAGTGCCAGGGAATCCACAAGCTCTCTGGCTACACTGTTTTAACAGATGACTACATGTGCTGCTAAAAACATTTCTTGTATTTATTTATGTTATATACAGATAAGACTCTCTCTTTTCTTGCTTTCCTGTTTTTCTGGATGTTTGCCTTTTTATGTTATATAACCATAGATTACATTTGCTTCTTTGACCAGAGCATAAGACTGGATTCTCCTGTTCAACTATTAATTTACCCTAATCACTAAGATGGGGTTTTTTATGCTTTCTTGGCTGTGGTCCTGCATTTCACAATCACAACTTATGTATTTTTAAATGAAGGCATGACTGCACATTTACAATGTACATTAGTGATATGATGTTAAAAACTTTCAGTTTGTCTTTAAAATAAACCTGCACCCATTGTTACTTATACAATATGAATTTATTATCTGCAAGTTTGCACAACTGTTTCATACCTTTATGATTAAGGTGTTAACCCTCACATGATTCCAACTACATCATGAATGTGGGCTAGGTTTCTTTTTTATGTACCTACATTTCTATATCATCTGTGAATTTTAGAAACAAAGAATTCCTTTCCAAATTAGAATTAAGGAAAGTGTTCTTCATCAGGGAATCTTCAAATAAAGAAAAGATCACAAGAGAAATTTTGATTTTATCAAAATCAACAGCAAAATTCCTATCCACTTCATTAAGGTCAGTGTTACCCAGAATTCATTCACTCCATTTCTTTCCATTTTATGAGGATGTCAGGGAAGAGCCTAAAGGGCTGTGGCCCCTGCTAACTCGCTGCTGGCTCCGAGCAGGTCCAGCCAGCGCACAGAGGCACAACCATCGCTCTGAGGCTGCGCTGCAACCTGCTCAGACGGCACCGGGAACGTTGAAGTCATTCGCAGTTCCTTAACTATTTCCATTTTTTCACCCACATCAACCAAATAAATTACTTCTCATTCAGGACTCTGCACAAGCCAAGTCTCAAGCGTAAAAGTTGAGCTCTTTCTGCCGGCATCAGTCTTTTAAATTGATTTCCGTACTTTAATGAAAAAAAATCCCATTGCACGTTCATTTTTGGATGAAAGTTTTGCTCCAACATGAAAGGCACGTTCTGGTGCACCCAACAGGGGTACATTTCATCCTCAGAGAAAAACACTCGGATAAAGAGCATAAAAGATCCCTGATATACTACGAATCTGCAAAAGCAAGATCACAAACAAAATTCTTTTGCAACTGTAAATTAACAGCTGGCACCTTTTTATTGCTCTACAAAAGAACCTTAATTTCCCCAGATTATTTGTGGGCAGAATAATACCCTTTTTATGAAATAATATGAATTCTAAAGATTATTCTTGTTTACAGTACAGAAAATACGGAAATATGCATGTTCTTGATATTGGTCATGGACAAATTCTCAGGCCCTAAGTGGGTTTTCCACAAATGATAAATATATACGATTTTTAACAGGACTCTATATAGATGTACCTATATCAAAGAGCACATCCACCTACAAGTTCTCTCTGTATGTATAAAAGAAGAACTGCTTAAAAAAAAAGCTGTTTTTTCTTTCTGACAAACGGGCATGAAATAACAGGCTGACATCTGCCTCTGCAGGTCATTCCAGTCAGGCTGCTGCATGTCAGAATTCAAACTGCTCCATCCATCAATGGCAGACCAAAAATTAACGTAGCTTGGAAACTCTGCAGCAAGACAGTAACAGCCCAATTTAAAGTCTGACCTTCGGAGAACGGTGGGGTAAGATGGAAAAATTATTTCATGCCCTGTACCAAAGCCAACAGCACAGTTCAGAGGGATTTTCAGTTAATTTTTTTTTATATATAAAATAAAGTTCGCCAGTACACAGCTGTTAAACTGATCTGTCAGATAAGAAAACTTATAAAGGATTTCTAATCTGTAAGGCATTATCAATTACATTTACAGAGATGCTCTTTCAGGGCATTTAGAATTTTAATTTCTCTGAATTACTGATTAATCTTTTTTAAAGCATAATGTATTCAAGGTTATAAATAACACCGCTTTCTCAGTGATTTACAGGGTAAAAACTACAGCTGATCAGCCTGAAAAATTTTATTGAAATAGGCTGCAAATTTTGGCAAATATAGAATTTCTAGTCCAATTAAACAGGATAATTATTAAAAATACTTTCTCAAAATGTGAATATTAAATTATTTTATGAAGTAGTTGATCAAAGGAGTTATTTAATAATCATAGAGACAGATACACGAGCAATATATGCCAGCACAGATCGTAGGGTGCCTTTAGCCTTCTCTGCTTGACACCAGCAGATAACAGTGATTAATTCATTTGTTAAATCACCTGCTAACACACTTGTTAATTACTCGATAAGCTAATTTAAGTGGAAGCTTAACAACACAATTCAAACTTCTATCTCCCATTGTAAATAGCAGAAATACCATATAGTCTAAAACTTCAAATAGTTCAATAAAATTGCACTAATTAAAACCAAAATTCAACTAATTCAATACAATTGCTAGATCATATTTTAGATGTACACCCAAACCTTGGGAAAGCAATTTACTTTTCCCAAGCCTTTCTCTGGACATCTAAAAATCTCACTTGGTGTTTTCTTCCCTTCCAAATATTATTATTCTTTTTTAAGGTTGCAAAACGTTTTCCTTTGCTAAACAGCTTACTTTGCAACAGGATCAAAGACACTAAGTGATCTGGAAGATGTTATTAAACAATTACAGAGAATAAAGAGCTTCAGTGTAAGAGTCTGCCAAAACGGTAACGCATGGACATTTACTGGTTTGTTCTTATAAAAAAATAGAAGCAAATATGACCCTGCTGCACTGGACATCTCTTCAAATATACAAGTCAGCTTTCCCTATTGTGTATTTCAAAGTTCAGTCTACTCAGAAAATTTCACAACAGGCCACTAATTTATAGTGTTTCTCAAAAGTAGATGGAATTGGATGCTTTGGGCAATAAAAAAATGTTCCTTTTATATTTTTTTATTGGAGCGACTGAAATAGCAAAGTTTTCTCTCGCAAGAGACAACACCTCTTTTTGAAAATCTGAAAACCATGAGGAAGGAAAACAGGGAAATTAGTTTAGATATAAATATGCTTTAATAGTAAACCTAAAGCCATCAAAGAATTAATGGAGATAATTTCTTTCATTGTGGTACAACACAGAGGATCAGCAAAATGTCAAGTTCTTGAGAGACAACAACCACTCATTTTATTTTTGAAGAGATAACAAGTTTGGTTGACAGTAATGGAAAAGATAGAAGTTTATCTTCTTTTCAGTACTATAAGAATGCACATTAACAAATTCTCACAATAATCTACCAATGAACCACTCATCAAATTTATCCAGAATTAAACGACTGACAAGTATAAAGAAGAATTGGTCTGAGTAATGACCATATGGGTGGTTTGGGTGCCAACAAGAATCAGCTTTCCAGTATCTGTGAAGGTCTGCAGATAAAATGTGTGGATGACAAAAGCTGGGGGAATGGTAAAAGCTGTGAGGAAATAACCATTTCATTCAGCGTGGTATGAACATCTACTTTCCTCTAAACAGGAGCAATTCACTAATTACATATTTTTAAATATTCCAATACAAAGTAATTACACCTAGGAATAAGAAGACACAGTATTTCAGAACTATAAAGTCAAAAATTCAGAAGAACTACTCCATGCACTGGTAAAAAGCCCCTACCATTATTTGCTGGAAAGATGAATAGGAAAGAGATTTCACATCTGTATATGATGTTGATGAGACCAATATAGGAATCGTGCACAAAATTCTGTTTCCAGCACCAAAAGACTGTTGAAAAATGGAAGAAAAAGACCCACACTGAAAGAAGCAAGAAATAAACCACATTTAACTTATCAAAAAGAAAGCATGAAGGTATAAATGTACCTCCAGTAAGCACCAGACAGTAAAAGGCTCTGCTGCCTCAAGAAATCCAGGACAAGACCAACCTACAGAAACTGAAGTTGAGAAAATTCAAATAAAAAACTTCAGATTTTAACGTTTGACTGAAGAGTACAGAAATGACAGGTTCTTCCTGACTTGAAATATCAAGAAGTTGAAATAGCACAATACTCTATTTAAACATGTCGGGATGCTTAATACAGAATTAACGAGGCTCATGGCATGTGTTATACACGATGTCAGATTAGATGATTTAACACTCCCTTCTGGCCTTAAAATCTATAATCAATGAAATAATCCATTAACTGCACTTTATAGAGTTTCCTACATGTTCTTGTGAAGTATCTAGGCAGCCCACTGCCAAGGCCAAGCTAACAGACTGCTGCTTCTTGGCTTGATGTAGTAGGGAACTGAAATATTTGCACTCATATTATCGCTGAGAGGTGGATTAGGTTGTGGAGTTGAACTGTAATTTTGTGACCAAGGATGAATGGTAGCAAAGTTGTTGCACACTACTAAGTAATCTGAAAAGTTCAAGTTATTACAGACTAAATGACCAGGATAAGCAAACATTTTCAGCTGCAAATTATTAGTTTTAAAAAATTAGCTAATCAGATGGCTCTTGCGAGAGTCTTGACAATTACCAGTGACAATTTAGACCTGAAAAAAACTTCTACTTTAGTAAATACGAGCATTCACACTAGCAGCAACCACGTTTAGTCCTTTACAGTATCCTAGTATTTTATTCTTCAAATAAAACATGTAATTATTACACACCAGAATAACTGTGCCATTATCTCATTATTTCCATTAAACTAATGGAAATTATTGACTCTTTCTTTGTTTTTCACAGAATTAATGCACTTGGTACACACGATGAATTATTTGTAACTCGTCTCAAGACTTAACAGATTACAATCAGTTTACAGCTTTCTTGTCAATGAATTTGACTTAATGAATTGCAGTTATTTTAAGGGGGAAAAGTCTTTATCTATTAACATTAATCACACTAAATGAAGTTATGTGGACTTATTGTGAAGCAATCAAAGCTGCAGTCAGTGTTGTTTTAAAGGAAACTCTCAAAACTTTAACTATTCTGTAATTAAGTAGAAATATTCTAGAAAAAATAACTGGTTTACTTTTGTTGGTACAAAAGGGTCATATGTGATAGGAGGGTTTAATTGGAAGAGTAGTAAGAACTTAGTTACCAAATTTACTTTATTTTACTTAGAGTTGCTTGGACAGTAACAAGAGTCAGCTGGCAAATCAAAATGCCAAATTTTATTCTTCTTTTCTTATGTGTTTTCACACATGATTTCATAAAAATTTCCCCAGCGCTGTCCAATCCTTTAGCAGCCATTAACACTCCAGCTCAGAGCTCCTGAAATACCACAGGATAGTCTGCAGTGCCAAGGTCTCTGTTCTTGGAGAGTCCTATCTGAAGTAACCGAGAGAAGCAACGCTGATTCCTAGACAAGGGAAAGTCATAAATTTGCTGCATGATAAACATTTCTTTGATTCGGGATAAAGTAGGGTATTAACCTATTACACTGATATGGATGTAACCAAGTGCAACCCTCAGAAAGTGTTATTTCCAGATACAAAGATGAACTGATTTATTTTGAAGGAGAGCAACCCAGTACCCACAGCCTTCCCCTCCACAGTCGCTTTGCCTTTCGTCTCAGACTTGCATTCCGTAGTAGGGACGCTGCACATCAACAGCCTTGCGTTGGGTTTTCAGCCTACACACAGTATTTATATCTTCTTTTAGTTTTGTTTAAATGTGGGAATATTCAAAAGGTTCCTGAGCATCTTGACAAATGTTAGGGTTTCAGACATCCTCCCCTCTTTCAAAGGGCTGTTTTGGTTTTCTCACTGGCCTCCGGCTTTGTCTTCCCTGGACATTCTTTCCCACATACTGCGGTTTTGTGTTCTTCATCCTCACCGAGTTCTTTTTAACTCTTTCCATTTTTTTTCTTGTCCAACTATTGTTTCTCTCACAACTACTATGCAACAAAACTTCACAACAGCAACTTGAACTGCCTTCACGTCTCCTATCAGTGACCAGTTTAATTTCTGAGAAGTTGCCTCATCAACCACATTTGCTACAATCCAAAGACAATTAGGTGGTACCTGAGGAACTGGTGGTTTAGAAGTTTCTGCCTTTGGGAGGACAAAGTAAAGTTGAACAACAAATAATGTGCAGAAGATGGTACCAGGAAGCAGGTCTCCAAATAGCTAAAACATTAATTTTTCCTCCTGCTTTCCATATTCCTTCTCTCTGCCCGTGCCACAGCTATAACGAAAGACGCTTTTTTTGCTAATGACTACTGGAAGGGAGACACCAGAGAGAAAAGAATGGCTGTGAGAAGACAACTCCTATGAGATAACCTCGCCCTTCCCCAGTGACTCTCCGTGCCTGCTCACCACTGTTCAGAAATACCATATTCAAAGGCAAAGCTTCTCTCAGAGACATTCACAAACATATTACATTTATTTATAAAAGAACATTTCCTAATGTAATGAACAAATTAACGTATTCTAAATATTATGATTGCAAACATTTAGAAGTGATCCTAGATTTAAAGAGATGAGGATGTAAAGCACAAAAGGCAGGTGCCTGAAAACAACCTCCATTCAAAGGAAAAACCATATGAGAAATGCTGCGCAGCTCCTTAGCGAGTCTCAACACTTCTGCATACGCTGACAGCAGAGAATGATTCTGGATACTAAATGAAAGGATTCACAGTTGAAAATATGTTGCTTGCTCTATCTGAATTATTTCTACTCTCATCCATTAAATTATTAATGTAATATCAATGTTCTATTTTAAGAGCTGGTCTGTTCTAGGGCAACAAATGGAAAATTAACCATAACAGAAAGAGAACTAAATAAAACTATATACACTAAGCTAAATGTTTTCATCTTCAATAAGAACTATAACTATATACACTAGGAGTTATCTGCATTGGCACTAGAAACGTGTCTCCACTTCAATTAATACAGTAACGAATACAAGACGATTTGATTCCTAGTTGGAAAATATTAGAAGGAGGAGCAAGACCATTGCAGCCCCGTTTTACAAGAGCAAGCCCAGTTTTCCCTACAGTTTAGGAACTAAAACCGACTGCCCAATAGAAGTAGGGTCAGACTCTACTCCACTGTACCAGATTGTGCCATTGCACTGAGGATGGCATTAGAAACCTGTTCTGTTCATGTCAACCACGTGTACATGTAGAGACAGCCAAGGCTAAGGGAAAGTTACAGACTTTTTCTATGTACAGGCACCTTTTTCCAGCTGCTGCATTTAACACCCCGTGAAAGGGCCCTCTTCGTGCGCGCGTGCACGGCTGTTAGGAATGTGCACACACTCCTCCTGCGATGGAGCAGCCATGCATGAGGTGTGTGATGTGCAAACTGGATTCATGCACGTTGAAATACTTCAGTATTTGATTCGTTTTTTTCTTGACAGAGAGCAGGGCTTCCACTGAAAGCTCATTTAATAAAAATAATGCAATGCAAATGAACCTGAATCAGAAAAATTAGATTGATGGAAGTAGCTCGGTCGCTGTAATTACACAAGGTGTATTATTTCCTAAATTCTCTTTGCATTAAATATATACCATACATTTATCAAACATAATTAGCAGTTTGGGTGACAAGGATTTGATTTTTCTCCTGCAATAAAAATCCCTCTACACTGGTATGCACATCTCAAACGGAATATGAACACTTTCTTACTATCACTGTTTACTCCTCTAAGAAAAATTTTGTAAGAACAAATAATCAGAGGAGGAATAACACTGGTGACTTACAAAGGAGAAGATGAGGAAGATGGCTTGGTCAGCCTTCTGTGGATTTCACATAAAATAAAATTAAATCAGTCAAAGCTTTTAAGGCTGTTAGTCAAATAAATCATATTTGAAAGCACAATAATTGATGATACCCCAGCACAGCTTTATTTCCCTTATAATCAGCATTTCATTTTTTCAAATATAGAAATAAATTGATGAACAAACTGAAACAGAAGTTACAAAAGAAGTTGTGACAAAGTTGGGTGTGGTCAATGGGCATTCTACTAAAAGAAATGGGTTTACAGAAAAAGATAAAGTATATTCTACAAAAATCTTTTTACTTTTCTTTGCCTTTTGCTAATTTCCCTCTGTCTAAACCCAATTTAAGGAATAGCCTGGAGAATCTATTTTAAAACACAAAAAATTAAGGTGATACTACACTGAGCTGAAGCAGAAGATTAATATTAATGTACCATTCTCAGATCTCTACTGATGCTCTTCAGGCTGACTTTCTGATTGACAGTCTGTCTTCAGTTTGAGTTTCCTGTCTTCAATTTCCACTTCAACTTAATATTACTGCAGCATGTTTTCTAAGTGATCCTTGTGTTCTATAATAGAGGTTGCTCTCTTCTTCGCCCAAGATTGTAACAGTCAATACTGTGGGGTACATCTTGAAAAATATTTAAAAGATTGAGCCTTCTTATACCAACTGTGTTTGGTTTTAATTCTGGTGAACATTACAGTCAAAGTTCTGATGACTGAAAACGCCCTGTTTATTGTGCAATGCACAAAAGCAGGTCCTTAAGGAAAGACCCTGGGCAAAGAGGCAAAACATTTGAAATGGGATGCATGCTTATGTGTTTCTAGAAATAATATTTACAATAACATTAAATAACTGAACAAACTACACTTTTCAGGACTAATTAAAATAAAATTGTAATCACAACACCTCCTGTGGAACCTCTCTGGAAGCAGCAGCCAATAAACCCCAGTTTTTGCAGTACGCACCGTTCTTCCCCCTGTAGAACTGTCAACTCTTTTCTGCTTCTTTCCCCACTGGCTGTGCTCAGCAGACTCGAGCGACAAGAGCACTGCTGCAAAAACAACTGTTTTACCTCTAAACAAAAACCTACCCATCTCTCTGTTAGTGCTTTGATTTCATTTAATCTCTGCTGCATGCCACAGGGCACCTTCAGCGCTTCTCTTTTATACATTCAAATCTGATGTCCAAACTTACTTCACTTACTGAAAATAAACTCAGCTAGAAATGTATTTGTTTCCTTGTTTTTAGAGACATTTCAAAAGGCAAAATATGTTAACAAAATACTAACCAGTTGCAAACTGTGCCTGTAAGAAGCTGGAAAATTTGTGAAGTCATCTGTTCCAGGATGGTTTGCATCGTGTCCAGTGTGATCGAGAAGGGCAAAGAGAAAAGACTGCTTGCTGATTACACATTTAATATATACATATGTATTATATAAATTTATTATGCATGTCTGTATAGCATTCTTACCAAAATGCAGTTTCTTTCCTCACAAATACCACCAACAAACAGGACAGGGCCCGCTTTTGTTTATGCTGAATTTTCATCTACATTTCATGAACATACAAGTGCTATTTTTCACAAGGCTCGGGAGCAAAATACTGAATAAGTGAACTGGTTCCACTGGAATGTACCTGCCCATAACCTCTCCCTTCAGGAAGATTCAAGGGTGTTTCTAGTCTCATAGCAACAACCAGATAGCTAATATTTACAGGTTGGGATGCCATTTACTAAACACAGGGACATTTAATGCTGTTAGACATGTTTAAGAAATTTCATGAGCGCATACAGACAATTATGAAACTGGAATTCTCTCTGAAACTAAACACAATGCCATCAGCCTCACTGGCCTTCTCAGAATGAAATGAGATCATCCCCAACACAACTTAGATAATGACGTTTTTCTTCTCTCTCAATAGCTGAATGTTTCTTTGGGAGTTTGGACACATGGGGGTTTTGTTTGGGTTTTCAGGTAGTGCAGGGGGAGTTGAACAGTTTCACGGAAAATAACTAAATCAAAATAATGGCAGAAAGCACTTTCAGTTTTTCTCTTAAAATCCCCTAGGATCACATGGGGACCTCAAGTCAAAAACCTTCACTTTAGAACAATAAATAAATAAACCTGCTAAAGCCTTCCCAAGGCTGGCCAACTGTAGCATAAGTAATGCAAGAGGCTGAGAGATGCCAGATAAATTTGATTACTATAAAAGATGGGAATATGTTTCTTTCCTCAGAGAATTCACAAAAAGGGGTCAAAAACAAAGCAGCACTGAAAGTGAACAACTTCATTTCGCCAGCAACTCAAGGCGAAAATACAATACAATTTCGTGGGAACATTTTATCACATTGGTGCAGACACCTCCTAATCTTCTATTTCTGAAAAAGGAAAATAGGAAAGATAGAGTCCAAGAAAAATAGGACTCTTATTTTTGGAAAAGTCAGTCTGATTAGTATTTCAATTTAGTAAAGAGTTCAAGAATTGTTTTGTTCTTCCACCTGCTACCAGTATCACAGTATCTCTAACGCATTTCACAAGGAAAATAGAAGTAATCTTACACATCATGTTATTCCTCCTATTTGTCAGATTAACAGATCATTTCTATCGAACACATTCAGAGAGCATCATCAAGAGAAATGACCTCCCATACTGTCCTTGTTAATGAAAAACTTAAGTCTTGACTCAATGTTAATTGTTACAGCCCTGACTGATGGCTCGGTACAGCGACACCCTGTGTGCTGTTCTCCAGCTAAGAGATGGTCCTGATTTCACACTGCTACGTTTTTCCTCTGTAAATAGGGGACTTCTTGCCAGTTGCTATTACAACAGCACCAGTATTTTGCTAACTTCTCTGGAATTACTTTTCCTGTCATGTGTCCTAGGATTCCTCTTGGTTTTTCCACCAACATATCACATTAGTGGCACAGTCAGACAGCTGTCAGCCAGCACCCCCTCTCCCTACCCAATGCTGTACTTCCAGCTAACAACAAAAGCTATTCTTACTTATTAGATTTCACCTTATTTTCATTACTTCTTCAAAGTCATCCAGTTCTTCCTGTTTAATGGCCCAAACTTTCACTTTAACAGCATCTCTCAGCATTGTGTCTGCAGCCCGATTGCTGTAATCCATGTGCGATTTTTATAGGAGAGTTACAAATAAGTATAAAAGGGTGAGGAACAATTAACTTCCATCCAGTCTGATAAATTCATTTTCAGCACACAAAAATTCTTTTACTGGCACTAAACTTTTTACAAACAATCTCCTACTTTTGAAAAACACATTTTCCATGGTGTCACTGTACCAGTTACTCTACGGGACTCAAGAACATAAAAAGTGCTGCAAGCCTATCCTACTGCCAGTTTTAGTATTAAAAGTTTCTGGACCTTTTGCAGATTCACTTTATTCCTCTTTCCATTACATTTCCTGTCTTTAATTCTTCCCTCCATGCCACCACAGTATTCTTCTTCTTTCCAGTAAAGGAGAGGCTAATTAATATTTGTAATAACACATAAATGATACACATGCATGATAAGAAGTTTGGAGACTGTGCAAAGGCTCTGTGCAGAAAGGGTACTGTCACTTGCTTCCTGTACTCAAGAGATCACTTTTGTTTTGTGATGTTTAGATGCAAACGTTTTCTAGAGTTAACAATCTTGGTACTTCACTGGCATAATTAGTTGATTTTTTTACACCAAGGAGTTATTGAAAAAACAGTTGAAGCTTGCAGAAGGATGCTCCTGCATAGAACAGTGACTAATGGACAACTCTTCAACTGACTAAATGAACAGAGGGCTCCTGTGGATTTTAATAACACTGATTCACTTATGAATCATAAATGATACAAAAACTCTTTTGTACCTTTGAGATTTTCAAGATTTCAGAAGGCGGGAGTGTTTTCATCTGGCAAAATGTTATTTATCATGTTGGGGTTTTTTTCCCCTTTTAAAATAACTGCATTTGATGCACGTTTGACATGGGTGTCCTGCCTGAGACAAGTCTGAAGATTTTCTGCCACAGGTAAGCTTTGAGAAAGAGAGAAATAGCAGAGTTTTCCTAATCTTTCACAATTATCTGAAACATCGCATAGGAAAGATGAGAACAAACAGACTTAGCAGGAGGGCTGTCAGCCCCTAGAGAAAAGGCCCTCAAACTGACACCACTAGATTATAATTTCTCGTGGTTTTAAAAAATTTTATAGGATTTTTTAAATTTAGCTAAAGGATAATTACCATGTAGTTTCTCCTGGAACCACAAGTCTATAACAAAGTGTAAGTAGATGCAGTTGGGAGGTAAGATTAACAAATACTTTGAGAAGAATCAGCTCAAGTTTTCAGAAGGAAAAGCCTACGCAGCATTTGCTTTTCTGACTCTAGGAAGTCATGAAAAAACATTTCTTCAAGCTAAGTAGCTCCAAGCTTTCTCTTTCTGAATACACAAATACTTTTATTAGCCACAATGCTCACTTATCTAGACACATCTCTTACATTCTGTTCTTACACTATATAAACATAATTCTGTATATTTTACATGTATGTATTTACCTATGCACACATTCCTTAAATAAATGTTTAAACTACTTTTTCAGAACAACACAGATGTATCAAACTCAAATGGTAGGAAATACTAATTTTTAACCAACCAGAACTTTGGATTCTTCTTCTTCTGTGTATGCTTTAATTGAAATCATCTAATTTATCGCCACATCAAGTGCAGGAAAAAACATTGGGTGACTAAGATGGAAAACTGGAAAAGAGGGTTCTGTCTCCATCACTGCCCAAGAATTCCTATTCTGTGTTAACCACGCAAATATATGACAATCACACAAAATGAACTCCTGGTTCCCCACTGGATATCACTCTTACCTCCACTCTAGTTCCTAAACCCAGTATACCTCTGAAAAAAACCTACTTCAAGACTCCTGGTCTGAATCCTATCATTCAGCTTTTCAAATTCTTATTTCAGGGAAGTTCAAAGCATTTTCACAGCCATCACCATAACCACACTTCATCCTGTGAAGCAATGCTGCTTGGCTCAAAGAAAAACATACAAATCCAAGAGAATTTTCTTAGGATATTTACTGATGCAGCACCTTAAAAGATTTTTCTAACAAATTTTTGCTTCCGTGCAATACTTAGGTCTTTCACAAAAAAGTGTGAGAGTTCTTTAAAAAATTAAAAGTTGTCGTGTCTGAAATGGCATTAGAACAAACAGCCTCTCGCAGCAGCGATTTCATAGAAAGCTACAGCTGTTCCCACTCTGTGCATCAGACAGGAATTTTTCATTTCATACATCATTTAAAACTTGCTGCAGTGATTCTACAAACCTGTCTACACCAGGAGCACCAAGCGAAGAGAAGCCTCCTTTCCCACCCCCCTTCAATTCAAGCCGTTGTGGTCAAAATTTGACTGCACAAGTAGATCAACAACACAACAGAGAAGCAAAGCATGCTTAGCACTAGATAATGAAGAAAAAAAATCTTATATTCTCATAAATAATATTGCATATTATATTTTAATACATCAAAATAAAATTACACTGTCTACATCATTGACAAACTTACTGCGGAAACAATAAACCATAGCAAGCAACCAGGTAATGCACACAGTTATTTCAATATTTTTAAACACAGATTTGCATTTATATCATATTTTCAGAAATTACTCTCCCAGGACAGTGTAAGAGTCTGGAACAAAGCTGCTCTTTGGAAAAAAACACTATTCTGTGGCCGTTAACATAGGAAGATCTCTTACTACTGCAGCTGTCCTAGAAAAAAGTTATGAAGATTATCATTATTGCTAAAACTATTCTTGTTGGTATGGTCTTTAAATGCTCAAACATAGAGCTGTGTTCTGAAAATTCATAATTCACTAACCTACATGCTAAAGCCTTAAACTTGCTCTATGGCCACAATTCACACACCCCTAGATCACGTTACGCTGGACAGTTTTTACATAAATAATAGCAAATACTTGCACTTGGAACTCAGCTTGGAAATAAAAAAGGAAGATGTTCGCTCACCATATATGAAGGACTTCTGGACTGCTGCATGTAACATAGGTTATTCACTTCCTGGGCACTAATTCAGTAATTCCACTTCTCCTTCAGGATAAATCCAGAAAGTCGCTAGCACAAATAAAGGAAAAACACAAATTTAGCAGGGGGTCGATATAAACAAACAGAATTTTTCCTCATCTGACTGATAAATAAAAACCTCCTCTGGTCTTTCTCTCTAGTTTAAAAGTAAAGGTATGTTATGAGCAAGGTTGCCCCAGTACCAGTACAGTATAGATTGGTATCAGGTTAATAGTGGCATCTCAAAAGCATACGCTATCAGAATTTTTGGATGGCGATTACATTATATGAACACAGGGTTAACTGACTGTCACCTCCTGGCCTCCTGCACAGCCCGGTCTCCCAGCTGGCAGAAGGCAGGGAAAGCAGGCCAGCGCTCCCAGCCCACTCTTCCCAGTCCCTCCAGCACGCAGTCCCCGACTGCGGACGTGGTGGGCAGGCGAGTGCTTTGCGGCAGCCGGAGCCGGCAGCTCAGCCCTCCGCGGCCCCGCACGGCTCCAACACAGGGACGCCCCACGCCGCAGGGCAGAGCACAGCTACCGGCTCTGCTCCACGCCACGAAGGTGACACAAGGCCATCCGTGATACGGGACCATGGTCATGGCCAGGCATCTAAAGGGATGGGAGGCGCTGACTTCAAGCCCTGCAGACTCAAGTTTCCCTTCTTTTTGTACGGCCAAACTTAGACCCCAAACAAGGTGGGTTTGTGCTCACCATAGTTTTGGGTCTATGCTTAAAAGACCCTGGGCACGGCCACACAGAGTAATGGTCACCGGACACCTTGTGTTCCTGCCCTCATATTGAGGCCAAATCAGCCAAGGTACTTCCGTAATCTGTATTTCTGCATTGGAAAAACAATGCAAGGCTATGAAGCAGATGGACCTGTTCTTTCTACTCCTCAATCCGTTGATACAAAGACAAAAAAACATGAACCGAAGCCACACGTGTTAAGAACACCTTTGAAGAAAACACCAATTCTCATTTTCAGAAAGATACGGCCCAAGAGTCAATCATTATGAACTATATGAAAGGCACCAAATATAGATTATATGACTCTCCTCCTTTTGTGTGTCAAAACAGTATTTTAATTTTATTTTTAAATCTGCCAATCAGGGCAAAACTAATCACCAAAAAAGTGGTTTATCTTTCAAACACCTGTCATATCTTAAAATTGCCCATGTCAAATAGACAGAATAAGGGTACATGGACAGTTTTCACAGATTCCTCAGCTCAAAAATTAGAATATACAGATATTAATAAGAATTGAAACATCCAATCAGTAAATGTCTTCTCTCTGGAAAAGACTTTGCAGAGGAAAAGAAGCTCCAAGTAGTAAACAGATACATTATATTTCCTTTTTAAACATTTGAGAACAGATTTGAGGGTTTGCAAGATAAGATAGTCTAAAGCAGTTACCACAACTTTAAACAGTCCACACATATCTTGTAATCTCCAAATATTGAACTATACTAGATTACAATCTAAATTAATATTTGAAATTATCTATAACAGTGAAAAGTGACATCATTTGCAACAGACATTAGCACACTGCTCCAGAGTGAGGAGCTCTCTGTGCTGGGCTACATGCCTGGAATTTCCCTACTCCTCTGGCTGTAGCTGTAAAGAACAGTGTTACTCTTCCCTGATGGTTCCTGAACTGAATGAGAGAAAAATATAGCAGCAGAAGGAGGTCACTTCTAAAGAGAGGCATTTCCACTGGACAGATACCAACACAAAAACAGAGCACGGAGCTGCACACAACAGAAAATGAGCCTTAAAATACAAACAAACCAAAACCCAACAGGATAAAGGATCAGAGAAGCCTAAATAGATTAGATATCCACAGTGTAAGTGAAAATCTAATCCCCCAAAGTGGTAGAGGGAAAAAAGTAAATAGGGAAGGAAAGACTGGAAAGTCAAGAGGTGGTTTCTATGGAACTTGATACAGGATCCTGGAAGCAAAAGGAAGTGAACTAAGAGAAAAGTAGAAGATCTAGGATAAGGATTTTGCATAAGATCATATGTTGAGATTAGAAAACCCAAAGACTGTGTTGGAGGATAAGCATGCTCTCGTTCCACTCCATGGGAACCTGGGCATGGCTTTCCACCACACACAACAGCACCCAGAGCAGCCAGCAGTGTCCCAAGCAACATCACCCTCCAGCCATGTACCTGAAGAGATGGATACCCTCAGGGGTGTGAACCACTATTCAATTTTCCACTCATCAATGTGTATTAAAATGAATATTGATCAAGAACATTTCTCCACATCGACAGCCTTGTCACTGTAATGATTTTGAAAATATCTGCAAGAATAATTTCTCAGATACCATGAGTAAAAGTACCAGGTAGTGCTCCATACTACTACTACACATAGCTAAATACAAAGACAGGTAACACAGTCCCAAGTCAAGAATATCTCATCTAAAAAATACTTTGAAAAACTTTGATTTTTAAGTAAATTAAAGGGCAAGCTACAATGATAACTTGAATACTGTCATTTTTAGCATGCCAGACACATGTAATTATCAAAATGTGGTAAGTTACATGAATCAAACGTTTTTGATTTATGAGAACTTTTGAGAGTAACATAACACGGAAACACAAGAAAGGTTATGGAATCTAAGACCATCCAGTGACAGCTTGGAGAAAGCTTCCCAAATGACTTGTCCACATACATTGAAACAACATGATGAAAGATTTTTCCAAAATACAATAAAAATGAAATAAATACAAGTGGTTATCCTGTTACATTGATGCAGCAAGTACGTAAATCTGCTTATCTGCACTCGCAGCACAGTTGCTTGAAATACCAGTCTCAGGTACCAATCACTGATGTCACAGTATCATTAGCTGAAAACCTAAAGGGAGTTCACATGTAATGACTAATACTGCATGACTTAAAAAGATAATTCAGAAAAAAGGAGACAACCTTTTTTTATGGTTCTTCTGTTAGAGACTCCACCAGTTCTCCTACATCAAAGAGGTAAAGGCTCCTCTACCAGTACCATTATGCTTCACAAAACAAGTGTGCCTGAAGAACACCACAGTATCATCAATTCACAAAAAAGTCTGCGACCTGAGGTTTTCCAGGATCCCTGCCTCACCCTTCTCCCTCCAACGTGCCTTCGCTGCAGGTGTTAGCACATGGACATGTGCAAACAAGGTTTGGTGTTAACAAACAAGCACCAATGGACCAACAGAACAACTACAACAAGAATTCTGCAGCTCCCTGTGTTATTTCTGCCGTAGCATTTTCTGTGTAACCTTGAATAGTGAATGCTTACCTGAACGTAGCAAGCAAGCATGTCAGTGCAGACCATGCAGTAAAGATCTACAGCTCTGAACTGTTCCATCTACACTGTGAACTTCTCAACTCACAAATCAATAAAATATTGTGTAATAAACAATAAGCCAGAAATATTCTTGAAAAAAACCAACCCTTCTTTAGAATTGTGAATCATGGAGCCTACACATTTTCCAACATAAGCTGAGGAAATAAAAATCTCATTAAAGCTTTAACCAAAATTTCTAATTCATCAAAGGACCATGTTCTGAATACCAATGAATTTCATGAAAAAGAAGCAGGGTTTTTTTCTTGTCTGCATGTCTGTAAAATATCTCTTAGGTTACAAAACCAAATCTGATGACACTGAAAAGTCTTTCAGGAACAAAGACAGACAAGTAAAACAAGCACCAGATCTCTTTAATTCCATGCAAAAGTGTCAACAGCAAAATCACTGCATCTCTTCCATAGCAGAATATTAAATAGTTCATTAATATCCATTTTCCCTTCTTCTCTTTTCAGAGGCTACTAAAATTGTTTCTGTTTGATTTTACATGAGTGAAACTCCTCCCAAATGAAACAGGTACAAGTATCTTGAAAGAACATTCAAGTGTACATCATTCAAGACCTTGGCAGTCCCTATCTCTGTGAAACAACAATAGCATCCCACTAACAACAATGACTTGCTTAACTATTCATTTTTGTAAATAATGGAACTGAAAATTATCTAGTGATGGATTTACACTTTTACAATGCATCTCAGGGATGAAAATGAATAGGGACGAAGAAATTATGTATATTACAATGGGTGACACACAGAACTTAAGATTCTAGCTAGCTTCCAAGAAGAACACAAGCTGGAAAATATGGCAGTACAATTTTTAGCATTTTACCTTTGTCTAATACTACTGTGAGACATCCTATATGTATTATTTGTATTATAGTAGCACTTAAAGACTCCAATTAAAATCCAAACACCATTATATTAGGCAGAAATAGTGTGAAAATTACAATAGGTGTCATAGCCATTTTAATTCCAAACAACCACAATAAATTACCTATTTCTCAGATGTGCCTTCTTCTATATTGTAGTTACCCATAGAATTTAACGTATCAGTTCTTATATTCAGGGGGAACATTAAAAGCATTGCCTAGGCAGTCCTTTCAGCCTTTTTTTTATTTGAAAGCCATATTAATATTTCCAGTGGAGGCACAGAGCCTAGATAGTGAAAGCCTACTGACACAAGGCTCGCTTTCCTTAATCATCTTTCCTGAGAAGCTGCCCATGGAACCACACGACCCTGTGGACCGTGAGCTGAAAAAGCCTGCTCCCCTGGGGTGCAAGACTGCAATTTTACAGAAAATTAAGACATTTAGTTTTTCTTCTCATTGCTCCTCCTTTTTAGTGATTCCCTTCTTTTATTTTAGCTTACGTACTAAACACACCAATTTAGCCTAGGCAATCATTTTAGTATTAATTTGCACACTGAGGAATTTAAGTCTGAGAACCAGGTGTAATCTATTAGAAAGTTATTCTGCATCTTGCCAGTTGGATAATTCAGCATCAGTTTGGTTTGACTTAAGAGGACACCACAAATTAGCATAGATATTGAAAAATAAGATTATTTAGAGGCAGGAAACTGACAAAGGTGACAACTTTTCTGGTAACAATGGAGAACACTAAGTTTTTGTTAAGAAAAAGTTAATAAAGATTACTTTGTGCTCAAGTAACAAAAGGTAAGTGTTTACGCTATTAGTTCTCCAGTAGGGTGTTTATTATAAACAGTATTTCAAACACAGGACTTTAAGAGACAATGCATAAATATTTTAAATGGTAAAATATAGGTGTTGGGATTTTTTTGTACCGTGTCCAGAAAATTTGCACAAACACATCAAATTCTCCACCAAGGGAATTTACTTTATTGTTAAGTTTGCATTTAAAATAAATGTACATGACCTATTTTGGGGCTAATATAACTAAAAGGAACCTATTTGTTGTTTATTATTTATAGAAGATTCACTTCAGATTAGGCCTTTTGCAGACATGTGTGTCTGTGTGGCATCATAAAGCATCTCCAGATATCCCCCTAGAACTAAAACAGACGAGAAAATGACAAGTTAGGATGTATCCCAGTACACAGTGTTTTATAAAAGCTAAGATTAAAAGCTGTTTTTTTCCTCTTCAGAAAGGCCACATGAAAGAGCTGGTACCATGGCTAATGCATTGACCTTCTGTGTCTGATAATGACAAGTTCAAGTTCCTAGAGTTGGATAAGATGTGGAACTAAAGTAAGTGCACTCAAACAACGCGTTCCCCTGCTCTATTAGAATCCCACTCACAGAACTGGCCCTATAGACAGAAAGAAGAAAACAGTTTAATTTTCTTTATATATATAACCAAGGCGTTGTTCTACACCATCAGCAGGTCCCACAACCACTTCCTTTGATTCTTCTAAGGCACTGCTGGTTTCTTTCAGCTTTTAATAGCAAACTTGAAATTATTTCATATGAGTAAATGATGTCAAATTTATGAAAAACAGACATAAAATTGCTGCTCGTGTCTAAAATTTCACATTTTCTGCTTTTTTCTTGTAAACAGAGATAGAGTAAAACATAGTAAAATTGTATCTGTCATACAAGAGAGAAAATCTCTCTGTAAACCTTGCCTTCCAAACTTCCAATAAATCAGAATGCATTTTTATACAACAAGGAGACTTCTTAAAGTTAACTCTGCTGGAAATTTAGTAACTGCCTTTTGTTTTCAAAGGAAAACAGCAAAAGTACATCAAGCATTTCTTCCTATCATCAGCTAAGAAAACCCACAGTTGACCTAAAGCCTTTATTCCTATCAGTCATTAGTTCTGTACAATTTTGCAGGTTACAGTGCCTGGAGCTCTTCTGGGGCAGAACAAAACTCCTTCACAATGCATGACTGAGGCAGAGAAAAGAAAGCTCCTGCCATCAAACCAGGCACCAAAAGCAATAGGTTGGATAGATAACGCAAAGAGTTTGACTGAAGTAACCAATAAAGCTTCTTTTCTCCCTAAATGACTAGTGCTAATAACACCACATATTAGGATGTACTACTAATGCATCCATATGACTGTGGTATAGCACATCTTATATTTTCAAATATTTATATTTCAAATTACACAGAGATATCACAACCCTTACATTAAGTTATACAAGACAAATAATAAAGACTAAAAAAAATGCTAGGACTCTAGTTAGTTTAAATCAAAACGTACATTGCCAGATCATACCCAATGTTTTACACTAAAAAATTCCTGACAGGGCACACTGTGATCAGAAAGGGAACAATACCATCCAAAAAAGTCCCTTTTAAACTTGGCTCTTGAAACAGTATTTCTAATTTCTTCCTTTTCACCCTCAATTCAAACTCACCTCAGAAACAATAATTTATTTAGAAAGAGAAATTAATCTTAAGTATGTCCAAAGTCTTGGGTTATTCCACTCCAGTAAATTCTCAGTGATGGAAATTTTTGCTTTTTCTTAGAAAACACAGTGATATTAGACACAAAATACCACACATTAAAAGAATACTAACACTTCTAAAACAAGAGTTCTAGCTGAAGTTAAGAAATTGCCACAATTAAACTTGTCCAGGAAGACAGATTAAGGTCAAATGTCTATTAATTTTTGGTTATCCACTCAAAGCCACCTTAGACTTGATTTTTTTTATTTTTTAATTTTTTTTTTAAGCACAGCATTTCATAGCATTTAGTACCTTCCTAGAAAGGTCTTTTATTAGTTTCCATTGTGGCTGTGATTTTTCACCACTTCTGCAAATCAAAGCTGAGCACCCACATATCAGAGCAGACACAGCACTGTTCTGCATAGGAGCAGAGTGACTTGACCAGCACCATTTGCAGAGGCAGAAAAGTGCTGGTTTTTAGAGAAGCACTTATTTGCTTTACTCAGAATCCACATTCCCGTGCACTGAACTAATTTCAGCTTCTACTGCTTACATAGCAGGAGCCCTCTGCAGCAGGAAACTTCTCTATAAAACTGAATCACGGCTTTCTCCGTGAACAGATTGGGTGTAAATGCTTTTGACTCCGATATTTATCAAGCTCTGGATGAGGTGAGCAGGGGTAGGCTGGGGTGTGTGCCCTGCAGCAGACCCCATCCAGCACTCCCAGAGCCCCTGGGAAACCTTTTGCCTTCCCCTCAGACTGCTCCTCTCTGGCACTTCATCCCCTCAACTGCCCAGGGAGGTGGCTGAGTCACCACCCCTGGAAGGGTTTAAGACAGGCAGATGAGGTGCTCAGGGGTGAGGTTTAACAGTGGACAGGTACGGTTGGACTCAATGATCTCAAAGATCTTTTCCAACCAAGCAATTCTATGATTCTAGGATGATTCCAACTTTCCTGCTGGGGGCTTGGATCAAGCCAGGCCTTCAGGCAGCAGATGAGGAGCCAGTCAAGGTCCATGACCACACAGAGATTCCATGTGCCTCTAACCCGTGTCATGGCTGGGGTCACGGGAAGACAGAGGCAGTGAAAGCGGCACCACAATGGCCTTGTTTAGTGGTATAAGGGAGCCAAAATCAAAATGAACAGCTTCAGCTTCTGGCTGAGGTGTCCAGGGCAGGGCATTGTGATAGTGCATCATGGATCTGTGGTTTGTCCTGGGCCCTCGCCCTGCCACAGGCGCCGGCAGCCACCACACCACACTCACTAAGGAGGAGAGGGCAAAGCTCGTGGGCCAGCGGTCACAGCCTCACCTGGGGATTTTACCATTTTATGCTGAAATAAAAGATGCATTCACACTTTGTAACACATTTTCTTGGGGTTTTGTTACATCCCTCTCTACTTCTAATTATCAAAGAGACTTTCTTTCTAAACAAAGGCTGCCGCTTCTTCATCCAAGAATGATGTTAAGATGCTAAATGAGGTGTACGATCACAGCGCCTTGCCAAACAAAAGGATAAGTCAAACAGACACTTGTGATTTCTCTGCTGGATCAAGGAGAGGAAAAGGAGTTACAGAAAAAAATGCCTAGATTTCAAATAAATGTTTCCATAATCAACAGTTACTGAAAGCAAGGTTCAGGAAATTAGAGGAAAAGAAATCTCTTTCTGTAAATATCCCTTGTTGTTTTCTTTTATGTTTAAGGTGAATTTTTTTTTCTAGTAGCAGTCTTAGCCTTTTCTTTTTCAGTGTAGCTTGGAAAAAAGAAAAGAAAAAGCTAACCTTGATTTTTTTTATTTTACACAATAAACTATGAATAGTTTCTCTGAAAATGCTAGAGCCTGTGATGTAACTTTATTTAGATAAGTTCTAAACTATCTTACGTTTACACAGAACCAAAGAATAATGGTGCTATTAAGAAAATATTTTTTCCTCATACACTATTTGTTAACATTCCTAAATACTTATAAGTGAACACACTCAAAAAAGTTTACTGTTTTCTCATTAAATTTAGATATTTTGGGAAGAAACTGTGCACACTTAAATAGACAGTTGGATAATTTTTAAGTTAATGTTTAATGTGCTTAAGTACATTTATTTTAACCGGGTTCTTATTTGCACTCAAATTTACTACAAAAAAAATTTAGTATCAGAAGGCTTGATACAATGCCAGAATCTGAGTGTAGTAAAATCCAAGTGGCAATCTTCAAACCCTCACATTTAAACCACTAAACTTGTCGACTGACCTTCTATGACTATAGAAAATCCAAGTACTTGCGGGCAGTGGGGGGGTAGTATTTTTTTATAACTTGGGCCATTGAACAAGCAATTTCTAGGATCAGCTGAATTTTCACAAGCAAATACTGTTTAAAAGGCAATGTCTGAACCTACAGCCCTTTTTTTAAAGTATTTTTTAATGAAAATTACTTCTTCCTAACCTGAAAGGTGGCTTTAAGCCACCTATGAGCTGTTCCCCATCTGTATAAGCTACTTCAACAGAATTTTACTGCCAGAGGATATCAGGTCAGAGATGGCTTCTGTTGTCAGATCAGTCACCGACTGCCTCAAGTGCCTTTGGCAAGCCATTTAACCTTTCTATATTAACGTTTTCCTGCCAGTAGAATAGTTCTTCATCATGGTAGGGAGGAGTTTAGCCTATTAATTAATAAAACTAACTATAAAAATGCTCCTTCTTTAATTCCTATGTCTGGAATAATACTAAGATACTCAAAACCACTCTGTACATTAGATGAAAACGAGCTGTTTCTGTATAAGTGGGTGCAATTTCGGAGCAGATTTCTACTGTACACACTTTAACGACTTCACAAATTACAAAGAAGAACAAGGCTTACAGTTTTCTCGCAACTCATGAATAATAACAACAAAGAGAAGCAGCAGTCTTTGTCTTAAACTGACAACTTGTATGTTTTTTAATAATTCTCGGAGTTTTAATGGGCTAAATGATTTAAAAATATATATTGTGAAATTCTCTTGACCTGAAACATTACATGTCGTGTTTCAGCCTAAAATAAACTTTTACTTCCTTGATATAAACCCTGGAAAACAGAGTTTATAAGGGAAATACTGACAGAACATTAACTACACCATAGCATGCTAACTATAATACAGCCTATTCCAGAATAATTTTTCTTTTTATTATTTCATTAAGTTGTATCTCACTAAAGTTCCTCCTAGGATCTCTCTACACCACCAAATTTTTCATTGAGAAAACTATAAATCATAGCCCTAAATTACAATTTAATTATAAACGCCTTCCCTTCTAATGCTGCCTGGGACCTTTTACCCTCCTACATAATTCTAAAAAATGACCCCTGTCATAATTTCCTTCACTAGAATAATATGCAGAGATCTAATCCTGAATCCTGCTGTCTTATAATTTAATATAAGAGGTAATTATTATTCGAAAGATAATGTTGCAGATATTGAAAATATTCTGAAGTTTAAGTCTAAAAACAACCTTGACACGGTATGTAAAAGCCTCTTATTTGACTCTTGCAGAACAGGAAATAAATAAAAAGGTTTTCAGACTTCATGCAAAATGCTAAAAGTATTATTTGTAGCTGAAATTTGTCTACTGTAATTTCTATAACCTTTGAACTACAGAGAAGACACTCACACACAGAGCAAAACCATGAAGACACCAGATCATTTTTTATTGATTTCTGCTTTTTGCCACAGGTTTGACAGGAAGTTTTAGACTGCTACTATCTAGCTGAAAAATGTGTTTTAGGTGGCGCCACATTTCTGAATGCAAGGAAGCATTCATAAGCCAAAGTCAAAAGAAAAAAGAAACCCACCTTAAAACCTTCTTCTTGCACCTCAAATTTTATTTTTAATTTATCACATCAAAGGCAATGGTATTTTTATCCGAAAGATTCCTATAAAGGAGAAGTTAAATAATATTCAAACTTTAAGGAATTAGTACAGTTTTTCCTAAGTCAGAAAAGCAAGGAATAACACCATTATGTCAATTCATCTTGCACAAGAGACAGTGAATTTAATCTCTTACCAAGAACATAGCTATTATTGCCTGTCTCTATTCACTTTACAAAGAAAGACTTTGACCTTAAAGCCCTTTTTTCTAAAACTGGAATCTCATCAATTAAAACCTGTTTTCAGTTAACTCTTAGGGTACGCAAGAATACCTGCCAAAGCGGTGAACCGATAGTACAGATGGAGCAAAAGAAGGTTAGGATAAACATGAGCAGAGAGAATTAACTGAAAGTTACTGAAGTACAGTAGAATGAAATTCACAGAACTGGAATGTTCTTTCTGTTTCAAATTCAGGGATCATGCCCCATTTTTTTTTCACGTAAATGAGATATCAAATGAGCTTCACTGCTTCTAACCACATACAGCTCCATCAGTAAGAGCAAATAAAATACCATAACTGACAGATTCAACATCCTGAAGAGGTAGAGGCCAGTGAGGTTATCAGAAAATGGGGTTCACAAGAGGTAATTATAGCCCATGCTCACCCTTCTTAGGTGAGGCAGCACATCACTATACAGCTCAATAAAAATCAAACTATATAGTGCAGAGGCACCAGTTTACTACCGTCTTTGTTTTTGCTTTGGAAGCAGTTCATTTAAGACGTAATAAATTGAAGTTTTTTCCTGTCCTACCATAAATCTAGGGACAGTGCAAATGAGGTGTTCCTCATTATGAACAAAAGAAAAGGGGCTCCCTAGATAGTGACATGAACTGGTAGCATTAAAGCTCTCATTAAAAGGAGCCCTGTTCTTTTTTTGTAATAAGGAATATTACTTAATAACAGTAGAAGCATGGTTCACTTCATATTGCTGAAGTGAGCTTTTGGGGAGCAGTGAAGAGGAAAAAAGGGAAAGTCCATAGTACCACAAACATAAAATAGAGAGATGGAATTTTGCCTGTAACAAATTAATAATATGTAAGAAAGTGTCATTGACTTGCTCTAACTGAATTGTTTCATGCAACAGAAAGATTAAAGAATCTCATGGGGTTTGTGGAAGATGTTAGACTGTACTTTTAAATGAACAAACCAAACCAGACTAGATGGGCACAGGTAGACTGAAAGAGATTGTCAGCTAATGATTTCTTAACTTGAGGATCCCATAAAACACAAAGCTTATGCAATTTTGAAGGAATCCTGTTGTTAGCAAACCAGAATGTGTTATTGCGATGGGCAAAATTTACACCAAAATGTACAGAGCTCAGCAATAATTTTATGCTTCCCTTTCCAACAAAAATTTCTCTACCACAGCAGCAGTGAAGGTGTGCACATTTAGACAATCTGAACTTCATCTCTTTGGAGATTAGTCAGAAGAAAAAATGTAGTTGTAGAATTCCTCTAAGTATGTTTGCTATTCTCCATGCTTGATGGGAAATTAGCACACCAAAAAAACCTTCGTTACATATGTAAGATATGAAGCACACCAAGAAAGAATAATGGTTCCACCCTGCTGACATTGTGTCACATGGGTCCATCCCAGACACTTTTGAAGAAGACAAGGAATGTTCTGGTGATTATCTCTGCATCTTCATTCTACTCTGTCAAACGACATTCTGCTCCACAACCTACAAGAAGACTACGCCTGAAAGGAAGCAGTGCCTGGTGGAGGCAGTGCTCAATAGGAAGATTTTGCAGGGTTTTGTGGTTTGAACTACATCAGGTCCTCCTGACTGACCTTAGAATTCAATGGGGGGAAAAAAGACCTCTGAAGAAGAGGTAAAGGTCAGAAAATAATGTGAACATGCAGCAGCAAGAATTGGACATCTTTAACAGACTACTTCCTTTTGCAGTGCCAGGGAAATCACGCACTCGCACCCCTATTCAGAAAGGAGAACAAGGAGGAATAATTGAGCAGGTGCTTTTGTTCCCAGCCAATCATGTCATCAAAACCTGATTAACCTGAATAAGAGCTTTGCCCAAGTCAGAAGTGAAAAACTGAGTTTACACGTGTATTACATTTACAACACATGTACATTATGTTTACTTTGGAAATTATATTTTCAAAGAGCTACTGAAATAAGTAGGAAAACAAAGATTGTGTTTCTATCAAAACTTTTTTTCGGTTTCTGCTTGATATATTTAGCCATCAGTGTGTGCATAATGTCCACACCAGGGCACCACCACAACACAGTTACTATTTAGCAATGACTTCTGAAACTCTATTTTGTTTTGTTTCTGTTGTTAGCATGTCAGTACAGCATAGATAACGTTAGTAAAACACTGCAAAGCATCTAGACATGAGTTCTTTACAAGGCATATTTATTTCATGCAAATAAAGCTTACTGATGCCTTCAGAAATGTTGCTTTTCTTTTCCACCAAACCCAATCATTCATTTGTAGTTTCATACACTTAAAAATAATTTCAATTCTCAAAGCAGAAAGATGAGATAAAGTTTGAAGCCTTCACCAGGGTAGCTGGCCAAGAAACTATTAATAGTTAACACATTACACTTCTTGTGCACATCACAAACTCCCATAAGTTCTTGCAGTTGTACCTACAGAATTTCATTCTGTTTCTGCCAAGCCATCACCCCAACTTGCCAAATTATTTTGAATTGTACTCCTATCACAGAATGTACTCAATATCTCAGTTTTCTGCTCTCTGAAAGTTCAGTAAATATATTTCCTACTTTGCGATTCAGCTCATTAAAGCAAACGCTGCAATGACCTGGGGTCAGGGCAGATCTCAGCCAAACATCATTTCATACCTCCTTCCGTTTTGACATTGATAAGTAGGCCTCAAATATGATTCTTCAGCCCGTTGTGTACCTGCACTCATACAAACTGCATTTCCTTAGCTCACTTATAAATAAAGAAGTCATGTAAGGCAGTGTCAAAACCCTCCCTAAATTCCAGATAGATGACATCTATTGCTTCTTCCCTGTCCACACCTGTTACTCTGCCACAGAAGGTGCTGTGTTGGGTGGACAATATTTTCTTTGACAAATCTGTGTTTGTTATTCATTTCCTTGTCATCTTTGAAGCATTTATGAATAGTTTGATTATTTTTTTCCAGAATTTTTACAGAAACTAGAGTTTAGCTGACTGGTCTGTAACACTTGTTTAAAGTAAGGACACTACCCTGTTTGCCAATATTTCACCTTCTCTGAACAAGTTTTCAAAAAAAGCCACTGCTAGTTCTGAGTTCATTTTGGCTCTACGTGTTCTTCTAATGAGTTCTGAAAACCATGGGTCTGACAGTAGCTATCTTACACACTTTAACCTGTTTCTTCTCTATGCAGGACTGAGATCTTGCCCACTTGGCAACGCCATCAATTATGATAGCTGCTGTCCTATAGACGACCTTTGACAGAGGAGGAAACAAAAACATTTCACTGTCTCAAAATTACCTTTTGCTCTCCACTGAACGATGATCCCACACATTTTTATTTTCCTATTCCTGCCATTGTTCTTTGCCTTGTAATTGTTGCTATTTTGATACATCTTGCTAGCTGATGTGTACTTTATGATCTGGCCTCTGATTTTATCACATCATTCTTCTGCTCTATTTTGTACTCATTCTCAACAATCTGCAAAGTGGTTTCTTATACTTTATATCCATCCTTTGCACTGGGATAGTTTGCACTTTATAAAATTATTCCTTTTATGTATTTATTCAGGTCTGAGTAATTCCCAATAATTGTCACATTAGCTGCCCAAGATATTCACTGTCATTGATAAATTCTTGCACACTAAACTCAAAACCTTTCTACCCTTTTGCCTACGATGTCCCAAGCAGTTAGGTCTTAGCCCCCTGTGTTCCTCCCTCGTACTCAAGTCTACAAACATAGCAGCACATATCACAGCAAGAATTTAGTTTCTTCACACCATTAGTACGCAGAGAACTAACAATATTTTTACTTTTCTCCTGTCTGTAACTAGAGGCCACAACAAAGAAGAGGAGAAAAAAATCAAGCAAAAGTTTGTGTTCTTTGCTGATGGTAACGCTCGCTTATTCCTGGGTCCAGAAACATCCACCCTTCCAACTTTGCAAAAATACTTGTGCAGAGGGAACTCAGTCCCAGCACATTTTCTCTCACATTTAATAGGCCACTTTAAGAGCACATTTACTTAGTCCTCATCAAACAAGGGTAATTGACAGCTTTCCACCCCTGGCATCCCCATTCTGAGAAGGCAGTTTCCCCAGGAGCCGCCTTGTACAACCTCGAACACTTTATTACTGGTCAATTTGGGTTTCCTGCCCACTGTAAGTGGCAGTGCTGAGGGTCTCTAACTCTCTCTTGTCTCGCTAATCAATATAAGCAGTCACTTCCACAGCATTTCCCTGCTACTCAGCAAGAAGGACAATAGAGACTGCCATTGGTTGTAAATAACTGTATAGCCTTAGTGTTACATCAGAAAATAAGTTAAACTTCAAAAGCAGGAGAAGGCGGCTTTTATTTTGGACTTTTTGCCTTCTCTGGAGTTTTTTTTCTATTTTAATTCTTTCCATTGAGAGCAAAGAAATACACTTGGTCTGATGCCTGGCAGCTGCCTCGGTGGCGAGGCTAACCTGTCCCCCATGCACGGGGGCAGCAAACGCCCCGTGAGCAGCGCACGTGGCGCTGCGCTCACTGAAGAGAGCAACAGGAAAATCCTATAAAGTGACCACAGCTTTATAGTCCCTGCATTACAGGTATGAGAAAGTTGGGATTAAACAATTATTGCCTCAAACTCATGCAGTAAAATTTGTTTATGAGGTAAATTTCAACAAGAAACAAACAGTTAGTGTTGTTTATAAGCAAAATCAAGCTGTAAAAACTAGGGAATGCTTTGTAAATACCAGTTCACAGGCCAGATGAGGTCCTGGAGGGACCTTCCCTGCTGTTTGCAGCTGGCTCTCACACGCACGCACAATGTGTCCAGCTCCAGCAGCCAGGTGAAATCAAAGCCAGTGGCTTTGCCCAAGGATGGAACGGTGGCAAAATCTCCATGTGTTCCTAGGATACTCTCACATATCTTCCCTGTCACTGCATGGAAGGCTCTCCTGGTAATGTTCATATGAAAAATGGCTACGATGGCTACTAAAAAGACTTCTATTACCTATTATTTATCAGCAAATAATGTCCAAAAGCTTGTACTAAGCACAATCCTGGTCTACAGCACAGTATTTTGATCTATACAATCCCAAATCCAATTCAGACTGGTTTTATGCTACTATCTTATTCAATAGGGAATACCCATATTCTTACTCAGCACTGCAACATACCCTCTCTTTTAATGAAATTAATTCATTAGGGAGAGCCCCAGGAAGATCTGAGATTTTGTGGTCTCCCCACAGCGTAGCTCGTTCACACCATCAAGATGAATGCCAGAGCAACAACGGGGAGCAGTGACTCAAAGCTAATTTCCACTGGCAGGGTGGTGTGAGACAGGTTGGGCTCCACTGCTTGAACTGTGTGGAGACTCAAGACCAATTCCTGAAAACCTGCAGCCAAAGCCTCATGTGTGTTAGAGGGCCCATGCTGGAACATCAGGAGCGCAGACATACTGCCAAACGAGTCCATGGCTGGAACAGAACCTGCAGCTGGCTCTTGGCACAACAGTCACCCTTCCACCTTTATGATCACCAAACCGGGTACGCTGGTCAAGGAATATCGATGAATACTATTACTTTCATTAAAAATCCAAAATACTATCACTTGGCATGCTGTGAGGAAGGAAATACACCTTCACTGACCCCACTTTACTAATCCATAACAACAAAGAAAGAAAATATGGAGTGGGGGGAAGTAACAGTATTCTTTTGAGTGCACACCCCACACACACAAACGCTTTAAAAGTGAATATACGCCTACTGCAAAGTACTGAGGTGAAAAGGGAGGTCTCACCATCCCTGTTCCCCCAGGATCTCTTAGAGTGTGTGTGTTTCTGTGGTGGTTGGCTTGTGGTTTCGTTGTTCACTACAGTTTCCCAGAGCCCTATATTTTACTGAAACATAAGTACAGGCCCACCAATTCGCTGACAAGCTGATCTATTGGCTCTAGGACACTGAGGGGAATTATGCTCCTGCCGCCCTGATGCTCTCCTTTGTTTAGAAAAAGAAGAAAGAAAGAGAGAGAGTGAAAAAAAATCCTCAATCGTTTAGTACAAGTCATTTTACATGCTGGGATAATGAAGTATAAAAATGCCTTCAAAGGACTGATTTCCTACTTTTAACTCACTACCAGCCGAGCTCTTTGTGAGGCCCTCTGGAACATGCATTCCCAGCCCCACTCAAACAAAAGAGCTGCGAATTCATTAAACTATTTAATTATGCCTTTTTATTTTTCTCCATTAGCAAGCCCTGCCAGTACAAAGTAAATAAAGCCACCATGGTCTTTCCCCAGCAGACACACTGACTGTTTTTATTCTTTATTCAGTTTACAATATAAAGGGCTATTTTTTTCCCCCTCCTCCTATTCTTGGCTAGTTTCCTAATACAAGCCCTACAAACAGAAGCATCCAACTGTACATGCAATGCAAGGAAGTAGAGAGCAGCAGCAGCACTCAGCATTGCAAGCACATACCCTAGACAGCTTTCAAAGTACCAGCAGCCAACGGCAGCCAAACAGCACTTTACAGCCAGGCGCGGAAAAGATATTAGCTTTTTTTTTTATACTCTAGTAAATTTGCTTTTTACATCTATTTCTTTTCAGAAGGGCTTGTTATTGAGCTTACTGTCCACAAATTCCATTGATCTCAGGCTGTGACTCAATCCATATGCTCACGCTTTGACACCAGCACAGCAAGCAAGCGATACAAATCCTGTTCAGGCTACAAACTTATTGATTTTATAGATTTCCCCCAAAGTTGTGATAATGATATATCATTGTTAAATTTGGTAGAACAAACTGCTTTCCCAATCTGTCAATGCGAGCATGAAAACCAATTCACAGCCTTGTTTAGAAGGCTTTCCCTTCAGAAGAATAACTACTGCTAGCGGAAGCAGATCACCAATACCCAGCCGCTGGCATAGGTTTGATGGATGTTACCTTTCCAGTTGCCCTTTCTTGACCTATAGCATGCTGGGTTCCCAGACTTGCCTCCTGGTTATGAGAACCACCTTTATTTTTCAGAAGTGTTTTCCAAATTCATTATTTAAAACTTGCAATATATGTAAAACCATAATAAGAGCTTTTAAACATATTTCCTTTAAATATTTTAGGTGCATTAAGACAACATGAAAATTATTGATTTTAGGAAACCATTTTTGCTTGTGCTGTTCCTACGCTCACATAAATGGCAGGGCTATCCTCTTCCCTTCCATGAGAGGGAGACAGAACACTGGTTTGAAGAGGAATGTACTCACTTCCTGCTTATTAATCAGTTTCTCAACCTAACAACAGTGGGAACAGCAAAACACCACTTCATAACGAATGGCTTCCGCTGTGAAACACACTCAGGCATTTTCCTCATGGCTCCTTACTGCCAAAACAGAAACTTGATCCGACACTCATCTCCTAACCAGCAAGAGAGGATTCCATTCCAGAGATATTAGACAAAAGAAACTCAAGCTGTTTCTCAGGTTCTGAGAACATGACATAAGTAGTTCATCAGTCCTTATGTGCTTATCATAGGACAAAAAGGCACTCATTAAAAAAACGTCTGCATGGTACAGAAGATGTACAAAAACTGTAAACAGCTGTTGTGTTTTTAACAAACCATGAAATAGCTCTAAGAAAATGGCTTGCTGGAATTACAATGTACGCTTTCATTCACACATTCTCCTCAAACTCCGAAGCAATTATTAGCACTCCAAAAACAGACTTACAATTCATGAACAAAAAAACTTGCCAAAGAAACCAAAACCAATCAAGAGATAAGAATCACAATGTTGGAAAACAAAACTTGGGAAAACCATGTGAATAAATACCTCTCTTGAATACCTCTTCTTTACCATCATGGCTTTTCTTTCTGTTATTTACCCATCTTCACTCAACACACATCTCTTAAGCTGCTTTTCCAGTGCTAAACTCATCTGATATTAGTTCAACATGCACCACACAGCAAGAGCTTTACCGTGTTCTCCCAAGTCTTGCTATCGGTATCTCCCCACATCAGGCAACGCATCCCTAAGCATTTAACCGTGTTCTCGGGACAACTGCTCAGACAGACTTTGAAGGGCTGAATGTCTCCCACCAGTGCCTCTCCTTTCACTTTGGATTTAATTCAAGGTGATTGATGCTGAACTTTTTTACCTACCGTGGCTTTTTTTGAACTCACTGAATGCCCTTTCCAAATATGCCTTTTTGAAAAGTCTTTCTGAACTTCAGGGCACTTTACATTTGAGTACCTGCCTGCAGTATCTCCTGTCTGTCTCCCAACTATGAGAAGGAACAACTCTAAATACGCTTCTCATCAATCTCTGGTATTTGCACTGTTTTTCTCACTCAAACGGAAGTGCCAGGCTAAGAGAAAGGTGGCAGAACAGCCCACTGTCAAATGTTTTCTCATCATATTGCTGAGGAGCTGTGCTTCATGCTTCTCTTTCAGTGCGGAGGCAGGGAGGAGTATCACAACATGTCTTCACAAAAACAAATTGTCTATTTGGTGGACAGAGGAAGTATTATCAATAACATACTAAACATTCCACTACTGTTTGTTTGAAGATGGTGTAGACCTTAACAAAGACAAGTCTTATTACTCTTACTTCTGAGATGGGAGAATTGAGACTTGGTCAAACTGTAGGGCTTGCCAAAGGCCTTGCACAAAACCAGTGATAAGGTAACGTCCAGTAATTTGGATCCTCATTCCAAATGTATATTACATTCATATTCAGTCTGGATATTCATAAAGGGAATGTCCTTGTGATGAAAGGATGCAATGGTTGGGCGCGACCTCAAAGGTCTTTTCCAACCAGATGATTCTATGAAAAGCAAACATGCTGCAGGATCTACTTGTAGTCATGTGACATTTCAGAGGAAGCACAAGCACTTACAAGCAAACCATCTTACTCAGTTACTCTCTTACTTCCTCACCATCCCTTCTGTTCAAGCTCTAGCACTTTCGCTGAGTTTTTAAGATACTGTATATCACATATATACTCATAATCCCTGTTATTCCTTGTTTGCCAGACAAATTACTTTAACCTCAGTCAGTCTGAGCAATCATAAAGGTGTCACGTGCTCCTCTACACGTTTTCAAATTACCTTTTATGCCACTTGATCTATAATTTATACAACTCTACAGTAGGAAAAATCTGTTCTTGGTATTCCGTGGAACAAGTTCCACTCAGGGTAACAGAACACGTGTGCAGATTAACAGAACCTCATGGTTCTAGGTGCTTAGAGAACTGCTGTCTGTCAAAAAAATAGCCAGTTCTGAATGTATAATCAGAATGTAAAGCCATCCAAAAAGTATGAGTACTTCCAAATATTATCTTAATTCCTTCCTTGCCCCTTAAAAGCAACATATGCAGACCATTCACAGAACCTTAGTCTTCAATTAATGTTTCTTTCTTGCATCTCACTCTTTTTCAATTTCCTCTTCACCCCCCCAAAAAAAAAGAGAAAGAAAAGAAAAAGGGGGAAAAAAGCCCTTCCTGATAATTGCACTGGTCCAAATGTGCAGGGGCTTTCATACAGAATGATGGCTTCCCTTGTCTCCTGCATTTGTTCATCTCCTTTGGGAGGAGCAATTTACAGAAAGCATTATCGATTTTTGCCATAATAGGTACAGAGATGCCTCACTGTCCCTGCTCAGCCAGCTCACTCTCTGCATCACAACTGTCAGGCCAGTTTGTGAAGCCCGTCATTATTTTTTTTCAAGTAAATCCATCACAGGAGTGGGGGGAAAAGTGATGAAAATAAAATTATTTTCACCTTGCCATAAAAAAGAACAGCCATGTTCCCTAACAGAAATAAGTGCAAATGCTGTCAACTAAGGGAGAGGAAGGAAAATTCAAAGCAAATAAAAGAGGGATGGGGGGAGGAAGGAAAGGGAGGAGGGAGTGCGAGGAGGCATGGCAGTAGCTAATTTACTTTGAACACATTCTGGAATTTTCCTGTTAAAGCCGCTATTTACAACTCCTCCAGTTGTTCTCCGTGTTCTCATTTCTCTAGAAACATTGAAATCTATACTTTATACAGGTATTTTCTTTGGCTTTTAGGACGTTGAGGAGATTGTGGGGTTTGTGATGCAATTATTAAATATTATTGGTCTGTGGGATGAAATGTGCCTTTAAACCTCCCTGTGAACACAGACCACCCACCCACTGCCGAGATTACTGACTGCACTCCGCTCCTTTGTGCGCAGAACGGGTTGGGGTTTTTCTCCCACTCCCTGTTCACCAGGGGCAGGCCGAGGCCACTAAACTCATTCTGTCCCTGATCAGCATCTGAATGTTGAGGGATACTTACTTCAAATATTTCTGAAACTAAAAAAAGCCTTTTAGAAATCACATCTAAAAACAAACAATTCCCCCCCTCCCTGCCCCACAATTGCATTACTGACTCTCAGACAAGTCCTTTGGTATTCATCCCTCCTCCTTGATTAGTTTTTTGCTGTACCCTTCATGTTGGTCACTTATCTCACGTCTTGAAGGTCATAGTCTGTAGTACCCTATTCCAGCAGCCCTGGGTTGTTTTTTATTCCTGAAGACAGCCTTGTTTTGGACTCAGAAGGTTTAATCCAAGAATTGGCTCTGGATCTAATTCCCAGATCCTCAGTTCATTAGCCATGAAAAGTGATAGCTGCTTAAGATTTTTTATGAGACATTGTTCCAAAAGAGAACCACAGAAACTGCACAATTACCCAGCACATTGTACAAAGCCCTGGCTGCCTTTGGCACTGACACAAGGAGCTTGATAGTAATCAAACAGCTTAATGAAAAGCAGCAAGTTTGCTCTTAGTAAGGAATCTGTGAAGTTTCTTTCGAAGTGGTGCTTTCTGTAAGGACACTTGTTAGGATAAAATTTAAACCATCGTCCCCCTACTTCAGGAGCCCTGGCACTAAAGGATATACAACTCGTCTTTTTGACCCTTTCACACAAGCACTCACAAACATCCAGCATTTAAAGCTTGTCTGTTTTGTCCCTCTGGACTCTTGAGCAGATCTAGATATTAATGGTGAAGTCAACAATTCATTGTAATTAGGCCAGGCAAATTATGAGAAACACTACAGGGCAGCTGTGCAGAAATATCAGAGGATTTCTTTTAGTCAGGGTGCAGTGTAACCACAATAAGCAGTCCCATGTCCAAGTAATTACAAGGATACGATTGCAGGCCACTAAAATATAAAAGGTTTAGAAGTAAAGTGGATACTCTGAGTGGTGGATTAAGACTAAATGTAGCCAGATTCAGTCCAGCTGAAGTGCTTTCAGCAACTCTCAGACTCCTCCAACACAGCCAACAGGAATAGCACCTGCCCTCCCTCCAGTCCTTCTCTAGCCAGCTTTGGACCTCTGCCTATCCTTCTACTGCCAAGACCAGACCAGAATGAACTGGGGTTCTTCCCAGATCAGATCCCAGGTCCTGAAATCCTGCCTTAATCCACTTCTCAGTACATCCCATAGCTGGCTGCTTTGCTCTAAGCATGGCAGCATACCCTAGAAAAGAAGTCCATGCATCACAAGCTCAGCACAGACTCCCAGCACCTGGAATCTGCTGGGTTGGTTCCCTGTGGACATTCCCAGGGCATTAAGCAGACCTCATCACAATGGGAAACTGAGTTACCTCATGCAGAGGATCTCCCTGTCATGCAAGATTGTCTATGTGAAGAACTAGTACAGAGTTAGCCAACAGTCTCACCTCTAATTACTCCACAGTGACTTCCCCCGGGAGGTTTTCAGAAGTCCCCAGGGTCAGGAGCAATGAGAGCACTGGCAGCAGAGGCTCAGCACTGTGTTGCTACTGGTTTTGTGGCTTTGGACCCACAGTCATTGCACTGATAGCCTGCTGTGTTCTGCAACAATTTCTAATCTGTTCCTCATTGGATGTATTTACATTAAAAGCTATATAATAAAAAGAAAATTATATACATAAAGCAACCAGCCAGGGCTTTCTAGGTAGGCACATGTTAACGTGAGATATCATTGCTGCTTGCAGTAGACAGATAGCACCTTTCCTGGCAATATTTTCAAGGGAAACAAAGTCAAAGCTCAGAGTGAAGGGACAGCACCAGGCATGGCACCAGCTCACAGACGCTGTGCTCTCATCCCCCAGTTCTCCCCTGCGCAGGGGTACCTGCTGCTGACACCCAGCCCGCTACAAATGGTACCCGAGATTTTTGTATGCCTGATGTAGCTGTAGAAAATCAAAAACATCCTTGGTTTCTCACTAGAAAGCAAAAAATAAGACTTTGTAATATAGATCAAGCACATTAAGATATTTTAGCTAGTTTATTAAATGTAGAGAACGGCTATTACCGCTATTTATCTAATACGCTCCGCTGTGCAAACAACAGGGCCAATTTCAATAGCATGGTAATTCTGTCAGTGAATTACCATCCTAAGGGAAAAATTAGTTTAAATTAGTTTAGTTTGTTCTTTTGCTCTAACAAGTACATTCTAGATTGTAATTGTTTTTAAATCTCTTCTCTTTGGTACGTACGCACTAAGCCTTGGCTCGGAGCAGGTGGCTACCTTATGTCTCTCTCATTTAGCCAATACCACACTCCACTTAATTCATACATATGTTCAGACACATGCATACACACCCAGAACAGATGTATGCACAAAAGCACACAGATACATATGTGGCTGCTGGTTAATAGAATAAGTACAGTAAAAACACATTAGGACTCGGAAAATTTGGAAAACAGCCTGCAGAAAAATAACTTGCAGTTAACTTTTTAATTTTAAACTATATTAAACTAACCATGATCACACGAGGAGTATGTGCTGAAACCTGACAAGTTCAAGTTTACAGTTGTATTCTATGATTTCAGAGGTCTTTCCAACCAGAATATTCTATGATTCTATGAAGTGTTTGACAGGCCTATGCTTATGTTTGGAACAAATGGGTTTTCATTGCACATGTGTAATACACACAAACCTTCCCTCTTCCTGAGAGGTTGGAAAACACCAATAACATTAAGTTTGGCTTCACTCTGAAAAATCACTACAGAAATGGCAACTCTTAAAGATTCCCTCCCAGTGCGTAAACGCAATCAGAGTACGTTGACTTTGGTGACAAAACAGCTATTTAGCAATTTTTAGCAATTCTGTGTCAATACAGATAATAGGCATGCAGTATTGTATTAGTTCACATCAAATATTGCATCATTTACTGAGCTCTGATCAGTTTTAACCAATGTAAATCCACCAAAAGTAGCACAGGGTCTGTGGGTATCAGCAAGCACTCAATAAAGCTCTACAGGGCTAACAACACTTGAACTTGGGGGAAAAGCAGCAATGCTCACAGAAAAACTGGCTAAAGTGTGTTTTTATTAAGCTCTTGAAGTTGTCTGATTAGACTGATTCTTGTAGCCAAAGAAAGTTTCCTGAAGCAGAGAGCTTCTGAAGCATCATGGTGTGCATCCCAGAGGATGCAGCAGGAATCCTGTACCAGCATCCCCGACCCAGTCTCCGCAGTCCTCAAAGCCAGCGCCTCAGAATTTCTCCCCTTCATTTCCAAAGGGTTAAATTTGCTTTGACCAGAAAGAGATTGCTGGGCTTTTTTTTTTTTTTTTGCTGTTGATGTTCTGGGGTTTGGTTTTGTGGTGTGGTAGGGTTTTTTGGTTTGGGTGTGTTGTTAGTTGGTTGGGTTTTGGTTCCATTGGGGTTTTATTTTCTTTAAAAAAATAAAAGCAGAGGAATTAGTTCCCTGCCTGTCCTTCTCCACTCCTTGGGGCTGTTACAAATGTGGACAAACCTGCATTTCAACAGCTTTGTTTATTTTCATGTTTGACAACATCATGTCACAGTTCTCACCCAAAAAGAGCTACTCATCTCAGAAGAGTTAAATAGAACTGGAAACATAATTTAAATGGATATTTAAGGGTGCACATAGTGTGAGTGATGCACCCTCCCCTCAGACAAAGATACATTTATTGAATTTCCTTGGGTTTGGTGTCACAAGGAGTAAAAGTTGGAGAAAAGAAACATCTCTTTTTTTGAGGTGGAATTAAAATAGGAAATGAGTATATAAGAAAGTGGGTTATTTGTGGAAAAACACGGTCTCGCTTGAATGCTGGGGTAGAAATAAAGTCTGCTCTGCTTTCTTTGTGTTCAGCCTCTGGCTGTCCAGCTGGTAACCAGATCATGTGGAACACAGGCCTCTGAAAGGTGGAAAAAGATCTGAAATATGAAGCACTGCTGTTTTACTGCTAATTCAATAGGAAAAAACCCTATAAAATATTAAAGAAAGTATTTAAAAATATATTAAACACAATTTGTACTGTAATAGCTTAACCTGACATCAAAATGCAGCATACAGCTTGTTTGTCCCGAGTTTCACAGTGTGGATAACAGAATAACAGGCAGAATGTTCCATACAGCCTCCAGCGTTTGACAAAATAGGATTTAGGCTTCGTTAGAACAAATTCCAGGTGGAAAATTGGGCATGCTGATAAAAGCAGCACAGGAAAGAGTGTTAGCTCTGATAGGGTAGGATGGGTATTGAATTCACTCTTAACATTACAAGACTTAATTAAAGAGGTTGACCCGAGGACCTCAAACAGCGACAAGCTAAGATAGCCATTCCTGGTACAACGTGGTGTTACTAAAGTTAATTCTTTTTAATATGACTCAAACTGGAATGTATATAGAATATCCTAATTTGGGGAGAAGCGTGGAGCGCGTGCTGCATTGCGGCGTGCAAAGTAAACAAAGAAGATACCATATGCAAATAATGCATAAACATCATTGTATTGCAATAGAGGGTAGCTATCTCACCTAGTGAGGATATTTTTATTTATGAATTGGAATGTTTTTATGTACTTTTCTATGGTCATAAGCAATATCATCTCTCTGACTTTCCTCCTTAATCAGCAGGAGAAACCAAAAGGGCTTAGAAACACCCTTAGTTCTGGAATCTGTGTGCACGGTGGTCTACGGTTCAGTGCTAACAACTCCCAGCCAGCAGTTACACTTGTAACCATCATATAAATATTATTATTGAAACAAATAAAGGCTTAATCTAATAAAGATATTAAAGACATTCTTCTCCAATTACTTTTTTGCCTGAATTTGAGTCATGCACACGCTCTGATGCCTATGTTTGAAGTCATTGTCCCTCACCTGCCTTCCACCTGCTACAGCCTATTGCATTTTTCACATAAACTAGCAAGAAGCTCCACAAAAAAATTCTACCCTAAATTAAAGATGGAACATTCCTTTATAGAGAGAAAGCAACCTGCACGAGTGGGGATGCAGTAAGGCATCACTTAATCCCCATAGAAGATTATATGCTAAAATTCTGTGTTCAAATCCCACCAGTGTTATATTGCCACAGGTTCCCAATTCCCTTCCAAATAGAATGCCATTCTTTGCTTGCCTAGAGACAGGACAGGAGGATATGGGACCCAAGCCCACCCATAGCTGAGACTTTGATCCTTTCCCACATGGACCTACAACTATGGATAAGGTTTCCCAATGACAGGATATGCTCAGCCTAGAACATGCAGCTTGCTACCCTTCATCTCCCCAGACCTAACCCTCTGGCTGCACTCCACCCACAATAAAATCCCACTAAAACTGCTGGGCTCATGTGCAGGACAGGAAGGCATTAGCTACATTTCCCATTTAGTTTATTCACCCTTCCCAGGTAGACAGAGAATAAAAAAAGGTAATCCAGCATTAGGACAGGGTAAAATGAAGTGCTGCAGCTTAGGACACAGTGAAGGTGCCCAGGGAAGTGTCTGGTGGGAGACTCCCAAAAGAAACATGGGCAGAAATTCAACAGGAAAGACCTGGGAGCATCGTGCCCTGGAAGCAGTTATGACAGTGAGGTACACGGTGTTCATGTTCAGCTCCTGCAGTCTGGGAAAGTGCTGCACATCTCCTGAGGTGTAAACATGGACATAATTCTCAAAACAAACTACAATGTGTCCCCTCATTCTTACCACTTCCTTCTATATCCCTTATTTAAATATCTCCATGGTAGAGTTTGCCATCCCCCAGGAAATTTTATTTCACCACAATAAAGCAAAGATACGCTGAAAACTTTGGAAATCATAGAACTTACATCTGCAAAAGTTAAGGTGTAAATAATAAAAGTATTTTTCCCCTTTGATAGCTTCCTCATTCGACAAAACAGACCCCGGTTAGAATCTACAAAACCTTTTTGAACAAAAACACAGTGAGCCTAAGAACATCTGGCCAATCAAATTTACAACAATAGAAAAAGCGTAATAAAAATTTACTTCTTTTGAAGAATAAAGATGTATTTTTAATAGCTTCATATACACCACTGAAATTAAGGTACAACTCTAAACTAAACCTGACTTCAGCTGCAAGGCTGAATGGAGATACGCAGCAAATGAAAAGCAGCTTCTGGACTCCAGTGGTGATGGCAGCATTAAGAGATCCTCTGATAATCCTTGAAAAGACCAAAATGATTAATCCTATAGGTGAATTCAATGCAATTTCTCACCATGTGACTATCCATACTGCTGCATTGAGAACATCCTGAACTGCCAGCACCACTCTGATGGGCCACCTTAAAACCCGGGGGCTTAGGGTAGAGCATGAGAATAAGGCACCGTCCTATAGTTTAATAGCAAGACCAGATCTCTCCCGTGATCACTCCCATATATAAGACAAATACAACTCAAGCTGTATTTCTCTGCTCTCTCTAAATTACTGTAGCAAATAAGAAGAGAACATACAAATGGCTGTGCTGGGTGCAACCAAATGTCCACTTAGTCCCATGTCCAGCATCCAAGAGTCATCAAAAACAGGTACCCAGAGAGGAGTGTAAAATCAGAGCAGGCATATAGTGATACTTGCCTCAAACACTCTCCCAGGCTCCAACAGCTTGTTGTTCAGGGACCTCCTGAGCAGAAAGGGTATATTTGTATTTAATATCTCTTGATGGATTTCTCTTTCCATGCACTTGCCCAGTCTCCCCTTGCACCTATGTAAACTTATAGTATCCATCATATTTGAAGGGCACAAAGAGGAAACTTTCACCATACTTTCTATACATCTCGCTTCATTCACAGCCTGATTGAATGGGCTGTTGCTTTAAAAGGATAGAGCATATCTTATTGATGATAACTAATCAATGCTATATCCCTAAGTGCCAACAAGTCTTAAATCCAGACTCACATTTTCATTTCTGTGAGAATCACTCATTTGCGACACACGCTGTCATTCCCCAAATGACTGTCTCTTGTGGTCTCACTTTCCAAGGACTTGTTCTCCATTTAGTGAATTTTGTGCATACTTTTACACTTTATGAGTTTTCCAGTGCCTTTCTTCAGGAAGCTTGTGTGATGTCAGCCAGCACTCCTGTTTAACTCTACAATTTCCCTTTGCTGTTAGAGAAGTGATTGGAAACTTATTTTTTGCAAATGTTGGATGAACAGCAAGGAAACAAGTGCTGTCAGTATATTCACGTGGTAAAGAAGAAACCTCCACAAAAAACCCCCAACAAAACAATCTAATATCTCCACTAATTTGCAGTTGTGCCCTTGGATATGGGTTGGGCTCTCCTGGTACAGGGATGCAGGTTTCGCTATTACCATCACATATACGTGTGCTGCTTCTTTAAGAACCTAAAAAATGGAGTATCTTACTTGCCTTTTTTTAACTGTCTATGCCTAAGCACTATGTGCTTACATTTATTTACTGTGTTTTTAAATAGTGTTTTCCTATTCTATTTTTTAAAACTTTATTTCAGTGTAGCTACTGCAGAGACACCCCCCCCTTGGGCACAGGTATCCAGGTAAGACTCCCTGCTTTGTTTCCTCCCAGTATGAGAACCCCACAGCAGCCGCTGCTTCATCAACTTTTTGAAGGGGTTTTTCAGCACTATGTTTTTTGTCTGAAGAATCCATAGCAATTTGTGTATTCACTTTGCCTAACAGTGAATACCAAAGCTCTGATTATGCCAAGACTGCCAATAAAACAGATTAAAAACCCCTGAACCTGCAATCTATGTAGGTTGACCTCTGGTGGGAAGGACAGAAGCATTTTCTGAACTACAGAGAGACTTCTGTTCATCTTAGGTACTTACAGGTTTATGTTCTATATTGCATATTTATTATTTCATAATTATATTGTGGCATCATCTTCAACTTTAGTACCAATGGAAGAAATGACAGCAACTGCCTTAAAGAACTAACAAGTTAAATGTCAAGCTGTAGAAGTGGATAAAATTAGTAAGTGAGGCTGGATAGATGACAAGGGAGAGTGTGTTCTAACTATAACTGGATATGAACAACTCTCAGAAAGGAGCTGTGTCCCTCACAGCTCACTCTGCTGTTACCAGGCTGCAGCCTTTCATAGGCAGAGATGCTTTTTCAGGAGATGTGAAAGAAGGGAGGGCAGTGGCAATGGGGACTTGCAGTGCTTTTCTCACTCTTTAGTGACAGTACGGGAGAAAGTGCAAAAATGCTCATCAGAAAAGCAAGTAATCGGAGAGGATGAGAATGAGGGCAGGCACCCAAACAAAACCACGATGGAGAAGTAAGCTTTGGCAAAACTATAAGAGGACTGAAATAAAGACATAGGTTTTGTCAGATGCAGTGGAGCCAGCAAAGGGCCTTGAACAGAGTTGTGATGTAATCAGAGCAGTAAAATCATCTCATTGAACATATTTGCAGCGGATCTGAGAGAAGCAAGGCTGCTGGGGTGAAGGCTGCAGGAGCAGGGGCAGGGTGATCATTGCTGAGAAAGAGCCAGGGCTCTGGGAGCAGCCAGCAGATCTTGGGTGAGACAAAGTTTACAGCCTTGACATAAATCAAAGGAGGCTGGCATCTCAAAGCTAAAGCCAGGCTTACGAGACAGAGTCTGTGGGTGCCTTGAGAGCAGAAACAACAAAACAACAGTAACAGTGCATGAAGCTCGATTTGGTATAAAATTACTACCTCTACTTTATCAAGAACATCACCTCCCCATCTCTTGCACTGATCACCTGCCAGTTTCCATTTGTCCCTGGATGTAAGTGTACAGAAATTTTCTACCTACAGAGTCTTTGATCACTTATCTGTAGAAACACGGCTATTAACCACACACACTTTAACTAAGCTATCGGATCATATATTTTCCATAGATTTGGGTCTTCTTTTGTGCCTTGGTTGCATCCATGGCAGTTTTGGCATTAAGATTACTCAAAAGAAATTTCACTAGCAGGTTAATTCTGAGAAGGACTCCCACTAAAAAGATGTTAAATTATGTACCTTAAGTTCAGTTGGATTTGCAGGAGATTCAACACCCTAAATTCTATAAGCCCCAGTTTTGGTCTTCTGCTTTGTCTGTTAGTCCTCTCTTCTGCTACTGTCTGACTGCCCATCCATGCTTGGTTTCACTCCTGCTCTTCAAACAGATGGGATGAGGTTTAGAATGGGCTATGTCCTGTCACTTGTGTATCTGATGTTCAATCCCCTGACATCAGAGGGTATAAACGTCTACGTAATTCTTCTTCAAAACTCATTCCTTTTCCAGAAGTAGCAAATATTCTGAGACCATGTAGGCAGACATGCTGCCTGCATTGTGTAATAGAAATATCACAGGTACCTTACATTTCCCAGTCTTGGTTCCCCCAGTACCCATCTTTCTCTTGGTTTTGGATGTGCTATGTCAGCCATAATAAAGAAGCTTCCAAACTCCACAGTCTCCACAGCAGCAGGACAGATATCCTTATTGTGATACAATCATCTTAGTCAAAGGAACCACACAAAGCTTGACCTGCTGTCTTCAGTTGCTGTTCATTTCTATTCAAATCTTTTTCTCCTCATCCAGGAACAATGACAACACAAGCCTCATGGCTATTCATGGACAAATGGCTGATGTTTTGTGCTACATAGACTTCCCTCTCAGTACTCTGCCACAGAACAACTGAAAATAAGCAGGAAAGTTTGTAAAAAGGCTCAGCTTATCCTTATACAAAGATAATGGAGTGTGAGGACTCTTCCATTATTTATTTCACTATGCTGATGGAAAATCCTGGGGGTGAGAAGGGAATTCTGCTGCTACCCCAGAACCACCAAATTCTGCAGCAGCAAAGCACAGAAATGGGCAACCATACAGCACAGTTATAGATACTTAGACAATTGCTTCAGAAAGTAACTCGGAAAAAACTGAGCAACGTGGCCACTTCAGCCTTTAAAGGCTTTGGTACAACAAGCCAGAGAGTTTGGTACAACGTTCTCAGAGAAGCCTTGCAGCAGGTCATCCTGCCACATGGATGAGGTTGGATCATGATCCAACGTCACAGTGCAAACCAACCCAAAGAGCAAGCTTGCAATCAGTACCACCAGATTGTCTTCTTCAAAAGAAAAGGAGGCCAAGCTCAAAGGAAAATGCCCCAAATAAGTCCCTACAGAAGATGAAGAGCAGGTCTCACATGAGGCAACCTACTCCTCCACCACCTCAGTCAAGGCAAAATCCACCTCTCGCTATAGGTGTCGCTGTGAACCTATCCAGAGCACCTGGAACATCACACATCTGTGTGCAACAGGGAGCAAGGGAAGAAGAATGAATACTTGAAAATTAATGATGTCAGCCTGTCTTCATATATCAAGCTAATTTGAAAGGGCTTTAATTTTCTTAAAGGATAAAAAAAGGTTTCTTTGCTAGATTAAACTTGCAATTGTCATTCATATATTGTTTATAAGGTACTCATCTCCTCACTCTGTATTTTTTTGTTTTTGATTTTGTATACTAGTTAGCAGTGAAGACTTGTCTGCATGTATCAGAAGGAATAAAGAGAGAAATGTCCTTAACTGTCAGTTTTAATAAGAGGAGTCAACATGCCTCTATTCAGGTTAAATATTGCCCTGTCACATTTCAATAGAGTCAACAGATTTTTTAAAGAAAAGTCAAAAGCACTGTGTTTGCAAAAAATAATAATAAAAACCCCTACCCCCCACCTCCTTGTCATAGAGTGTCAAAGCCCTTCTTTATTTGGGGGGGCGTGGAGGCAGGACAGAAAATTCTTTTGTAAAATGTGAAAAATTACTACTCATAATTGGCACTGACATGAAAAAGGTTGGGGTTTTTTGTTAGAAAAACAAAGAAAATCTCTAATTTAATAATCACCTGCAAAGTGTTATTGTGATGGGAACAAAAAACACACAATCAAAGTCATCTCTTTTAAGTAACTATAGTGTTTTTAAGCAATCGCTGCACTTCACTGCAGCTCATACACATAAACCGATGATGTGCAAAGTATAACAAGACACTCCAAATTCCTGAAGTAAAGTTTCTCAAATAACAAGTGACAAGCTACACAGAAGAGCAAGAAAGTATCTGTCAGGTAAAAAAACCAATCACCAAAATGAAGTAAAAGTAGGAGATTCCACAGTGATTGATACCATACGAGAATTTGCAAAGGTTGATCTAATTTACTGGTCAGAGTCTGATCTTCCCTACAGCCCGGTAAGGAAGACCTTCACGACCTTCACATACAAACTCATGTAGGGTTCCTCCTGCCTAGTCAAGGCTGCTCTAGTTCTACAGTGAAAGACAAGAGACAGCAGATAACTCATAGAATAACACACAATTTGAGGGTTCCTAATTTACTTCAAGTCACAGGGCCTAAAGTCCAAAATCATTACTTGGAATTGCTTGTGCTTTACTTTATCAAAGAGAAACACTGTTTAGAAGCTACTCTTGGTCCATGATGCCCAAATTCACAATCATAATGTAATAATATTTAATAAATAAGAAGGGAATACAAACCACAGGAACTCAAAAATGGTTCCAGAAGTAGACAAGAGGAGGATGAGAATGGAACCACTTCTCAGGAGAGTAATGCGAACCAATTCATAATCCAGCAACTGCATTTGCCCTTGCAGTCATCCTCAGCTCAGGGGAAGCAGAGGGATGGATGGCTGCACTTTCCAGCAGCCTCTCTGGAGAACCGCTCCATGCCTCTCCTCGGAGTCCCTGCTGCCGACACTGTCCCAAAAAGGACAGCTGCTTGGATGAATTGTGAGAGCCTCATAAATCCTTAAGCTAGATGTGAGCTTTCTTTTTCAAGTGGCAATCACCAGGGGTGACACTATGTCCTGCATTTAGGAAATATGCAGTATTTCGCAGAAATCCCAACATCTGTAAAACTGGTTTCACACAAGCTTTCCAAAGCAAAGCTCACATAGTTCAGCCATGCCAAAAAAGCTGCTCTCAGTTCAGGTAACTCAGAACCCTAAAATCCAGGTGGTTCCCGAGATTTTGTTTTACAAGCCATCTGCCAGATGCTTACATTTCATTTCACAGACCGTCTAGTTTTCATGAAATAGCCCTAAGATTTATTTAGTGAAACCGAATCCTGCTGCGTGTAAAGCCAGGAGAGGCTGAGCAGAAATGCAGAGCGCGGCTGCTCTGTTGGCTTCCCCTGCAAAGGCACGCGGGCCAGCAGGACATGCTCACGATGGTTTTTCCATCCTGCTTGGGGTATGCTTCCTTTGGTGCCTGTTCCATTATTTACAAACTCAATCCCTTCAACTCACCCCATGCTGGCTGCTGCCAAAGAAACCCGGCTGCTCCCGCACTGGGGACAAAAGGCTCTTCCCTTCCACTGGCACCCCAGCCCCACTCGGCTTTGGCAGTAGGAGGACAATGGGCCTGTGTTACACCGTGCCCCTGGAGCACAGAGCACTTGGAAATACCCATCCCAGCCACCAAGACCAAAATACAAAGTGGCAAAATGAAGTTGTAATGGACTTCTGAGAAAAAAAAACAATACTGTAAGAAGGCCTTAGTAAGGTCCTTCTGTGGCAGGGTAAATGCTTATTATAAACATGGAATGGTTTGGGTTGAAAGGGATCCTACAGATCATCCAGATTCACTTCCCCTGCCATAGGCAAAGGACATCTCCCACCAGACCAGGCTGCTCAAAGCCCCATCCAACCTGGCTTTGAGCACCTCCAGGGATGGGGCAGCTGCAGCTTCCCTGGGCAACCAGTGCCAGGGCCTCCCCACCCTCATTGTGAAGAATTTCTTCCTAAGATCTAATCTAAATCTCCCCCTTCCAATTTAAAGCCATTCCCCCTCATCCTGTCACTACAGGCCCTTGTCAAAAGTGCTTCCCCAGCTTTCTTGTGGGCCCCCTTCAGGTACTGCAAGGCTGCTCTTTGGTCTCCCAGGAGCCTTCTCTTCTCCAGGCTGAACAACTCTATTAGGTTAATAATATTTTTGACTCAATCCTGTTTATTTATGATGTATTCTACTTGCTATCAAGGTCTTCCTGTAAGACACTTTCAGCTTTGTATTTTCTATAAATGAAGAAAATTTGGTAGAGATGGAAATAGTTTAATCCTTCCCACTCATGATCCAATCTCTTACAGCAGGAGGACATTTCATGTAAGAACACTTCCCATTCCTGCAGGACGCACTGTCATTACTGAAGCTGTGACCTCATGTCACAAGAAGTTAATTTTCCTTGGCATTTCTCTTTAAATTTAGCCTTCCATCTGCATAGTTCTCCGAAGCCGATGTTGCAAGTGTGACTTCATATAAACAGACAACAAATATTTCATAAATTAATCTTTGTAAGACAGGGTTCATTAATCTGTAAAAGACTCTAGTTGTATGTGAACCCAAAGGGCATAACACTGAGATCCTGTGATGCCTTCTGACGTACAAAAGTAGTTCCAAATTTGCAGTCATTATCCAAATAAGCCTCTTGATAAGTCAAAAGCAATCACATACTTGGTTTGTGAAAATGCAAAGAAATTGCTCCAAATCCTTATCTTCACAGGTAACATCCATTTAATTGTACAGTTTCATATAGAGTGGGTTTAACCATCAGTTTATGTTTTTGCTCAATAACCATAGGCATTTTAATGTAACTAACAGAGTCCACAAGGGCAACTGCAGGACCCAAAAAAACATTCAGCACTTTGGCAAAAAAGCAGTGTTGGAAAATCATCCGAATAATTAAAAAAAGACATAGTGCTCCTCACTCAAAGGGCATCTCCCGAGTCCTTCCACATTGTATCATGCTTGCCTTTTAACTTATTTGATATTTTATTTTTCTTGCTCTGATAACCATAGGGAGCTTTCTGAAGTTCACATAGAGCTAGTTGTTGGGATTTAGAGGTATTTTTTCAGTACTAAAATGACATAAAGGCAGAAAATATTCCCAAATTTATCTTAATATTTATCTAAATTCTTATTTGTAGGTGCATGTCTGACCATGCACTCAGACTATGTTTACAAGCATAGGTACATGCATAAACAATTCCTAATTTACATAACATTTCATCATGCAGGTGAGTACTTCCGTTCTTTCTCCGGGTGACTTTATGAAGGTCCCATCAAACTCTGAACCTGTATATCTGACTTCACCATCTAGCAAAGCTTGGAGCCTTTTTTCTTTCAGAGCCAGCATTGTTTTCATTAAGCATTGCCATTTCTCCTTTTTTCTTTTTTTTTTTCTCTCTGCATCTATAATATTTTCAACTCTGGAACAGTATATTTGACTCTAGCAGGAATCTAAAATGCTTTAGCAGGAACAAAACTCTTAAGAGATTACTGCCCAGCACACCCTGGATTAAATCTCACAATTAGGAATTCAATTTGCATTCTCAAAGAGAAATTCATTGTTATAACTACAACTGTAGTTGACAGAGTAGAATAAGCTATTGTTAAAGTAATTCCTGCAAAAGGTCATATACTTAAAGCCTTCAATTTTTCTTGACAACCTCTCAGAAATGAACAGCACAATTGCTCCGTGTCCAAATAAACCATGCTGACCACCTTGCTTTCTTCCATAGGTAGTGTGGGCTATTACCACCCATCACAGACATTCCTGGCTCTACAATGTGCTTTTGAGAGACCTCAACGTTCACAGTCCTGAGAGGATTTCATTCTCGCCAGCCAAGGACCAGCACAGGGCAGTCCTGCCCGTGCAGTGCTGGAGAGCAGCTGGGCTCTGCGGTGGAAAAGGGGGACATTGGCATCCCCAGGGGGTGCAGGAGCTGCTGTGCAGTGCTGACTGCCAGCCCACACACCCAGCAGAGCTCCCATCACTGTGCTAGAGCATCTTCCCGGTGGAAAAGAAGGCTGCTTGCCCAAAACAGGAATTTTGAGATGTTATGATCCACGTTTTTTTCTATGTGGATTGTCTCTGCTTGTATTTAGGAGCTGAGGAGTTTTCTTTGCACACATCCCATCTCCCATCTCTGCTGGAAGGGGTGAGCCATCTGCAGCGAGGATTCCCAGCACTGCCTTGTACCAGATTCATAATAGGACTTCCTGCCTCCAGAGTGACTATGTGTGGCATTTCATTATACCAACCCTGCTGCTGCTACACACTAATAAACTTCAGGAGCGCAGAGTTACTCAACTGACATTGTTAGTCTTAACCTTATCCAGAGGCAGGATTGTCAGATTCATAAATTATTCTGTCATTGAACAGCAAAAGAGAGGGAACCTCCTAGTTATGATTTTACTACAAATATCTCTCCAGTGAAGAAGATGCAGGCTCAACAGAATTCAGCTTTTAAATTCCTCCTAAGAATTACCTATAATTCTCCCCCTCCACCCCTTTTAATCATTCTAAATATGGCCACGTATCAGAGAGGGAAGCATCTCGTGTCTCACCCATCCACCATACACAATAATTCCTGTCTATTCTGTTGGGCTTTGTGTCATGCAGAAGGCATAATGTCTTACTGATGAGCTGATATTAAGCTATTTTTACAGTGTCAGAACACAAACTTCTTTTCAGAGACTTTTCTATGCAATTTTGTCCAAGAAAAATCTGTGAGAGGAAACTGTAACACGATGTCACTGCAAGTCGGTTGGTAACACACAACAGGCTAACTTTGCCAGGGAGCATTCAGACCCTGTATAAATTCCTTCAAAAACAAGAAAGCATTGTATGCACTGGACACGTCCTAAATCCCAGCCAAAACCTTGGTCTCAGTAAAAGGCTTATTTTTGATATTCATAAAATTATATATTCTGCATTTTACATACATTTAAAAACTACCATTCAAATCTTGCTTGTTTGGGTTTTGCCAATAGCTTAATATAAAATTAATTTTAGCAGCAGATGTGATATATTTGTGGATATTATTGTGATTGATACAATTAATCTTTTTATTAGTGTTGTTGCTGTCCCAAGTGACCAAGAACTGTTGGGCTTCTCAGTACAAGAAGGACATTGAGGGCTGGACCACATCCAGAGAAGGGCAACAAGGCTGGTGAAGGATCTGGAGAACAAGTCCTATGAGGAGCAGCTGGGGCTGTTTACCCTGGAGAAGAGGAGGCTGAGGGAAGACCTCATCACTGTCTACAACTGCCTGAAAGGAGGTTGTGGCCAGGTGGGTGTTGGTCTCTTCTCCCAAGTGACAGACAACAGGACAAGACAAAACAGCCTCAAGTTGCACCAGAGGAGGTTCAGATGAGACATCAGGAAAAGTTTCCTCACTTTTAACTCTTAGAAATTCCTTACCTGACTTCCAAATCACCTTTAAGCCCATTTTCCTAAGTTCAAAATAAAGCACTTCCTAGAAACAAAGAAACAACTTTCCCACAGAAGGTTATGGGTTAATGGAAATTAAAATACTCCGTTTATAAATGAATCTTAGGTGAAGTCTTCAGAATTTGTAAAATTTGCCAAAAATGTTTTAACAGTACAGAACTATTATATTATTCCTCATTTGCTAACTGTCATTTTTGGAATAATATATTTATAGGGTTTTCCTCCTAGATTTTTCTATTGTGTACTTAATACTAAATTTCAAGAAGAAAAAACTAAACAAAATTTGATAGATGCATGATTTTTTAAGCATTTTCTTCTGGTTTAAGGTTTTGTTGCCATTTGGAACAAAATCAAATTTTGAAACAAAAATTCTTACGAAGAGTGTCTATGCAGTCCCTTGTACAGCTCTAACACTGGCACATAAAAGAATAAAAATGAAAAGTAAGAGAAAAATGGCAACCTGGAAATAAATCCCGATATTCATTTTCCATCTTTCAGGATTTTACACCTTGAATTCTATCCCAAGGCTTCAGACTATACGTATCTAAAGCACAGAGTGCTTAATTCTTCAAACCTAATTTCCCACTTGCAAAAAATTACCCCACTTGTATTTAACATGTGTTTCTAGGTATGAACGTCATAAGATGTTTAAATTAAATGCTATCCTATTTTTAAAAGTCTGACAAAATTCAAAACCGAAAGCAATTAAAAAACAGAAAGTGTAACTAATAGATTTGAGTTAAGTGTGTAATTATAAATAAATTCTAATTAATTTCCTACTGCATCTTGGTTATTATCCATTTTTCACATGAACCCATTTACGTTCATTTGCAAATAAGTAGATGATGCTTTATAAAGTATATTTGTTTTATTGTCTCATTGATGCTGCCCCCTCTCACCAGACTGGGTTTGCACCCGCTCCCATCAGCACCAAGACACTGCCAGGGACCCGTGTCAAGGAGCAGAAGTGTTGATATTCAGTACCAAAATTCATTTTCTCTGCCAAAATGAAAATAAAACCAAACAAAGCATAGCCCAGCTCCCTTAGCCATAGAACCACAGAATGGATTGAGTTGGAAGGGATCTTAAAGATCATCCAGTTCCAACCCTCCACATTGTTCCTGCTCTGAGTCTTCCAAAAAATTTAAAGCAAGCTTTCTTGGGCAATTCTGCCCCATCTCTCTTTCCTTTTACAAGTAATTAGCTGTATAAATAACTCCTCCTCAATAACTTAAAGCAACAAAAGCTCTACTGAATCCTCAGATACGAGACACTAAGTAGTAACGGAAACTTTGCTGCATCTATACAGAAAAAGGAAGACACAAGGTGACTGCAGATGTAGCACCAGGTGAGGTACCTGACAGCTTGATTATAGTTAATTCTTCACACACCTGAGATCCACCACAAGAAAATCAGAAGCAGAATTTCTAACTTGTTACAGGAAGAAACATTCCATCAACCTGTGGCTGCTGAAAAGAAACATGCAGCAAGAGGTGGATCACCAAAATGTTTAGGATGCTGGTGGCAGCACCCCTGATGGGAGTGCAACAGGACCTGTGGAAATGGGTGCATAGCAAAGCATTTTTTGTCCTGTTTTACCAGCAGTATCCATCAGTCACTAAGGTCTGTTTACCAGTTACCAAGGTCTTTCTTCATACAGCAGGTATAATCCTTTCTTTTTATGTACATCTACCATAAATTGACGTAAGCACAGAGCACTCCATTGTATCTCTGTGGGTTCACAAAGGAAAGGAACATTTGGTGACATCACTGAAATGCCCCTTGCTAACGAGCAGTAGGAAACATTGAGATGAGGGGTTTGCCTCAATGGCCACACTGCTGGGCTGCTGCAAGGAGAGCAGCAGCTCCTGGGGCATCATATGGTCCATGGGAGCCCAGCCATACAGCACATCCCTCCCTCCACAGCAGCTGTCAGAAGCCAGAGCTCACCACACTCAATGTGACATTAAGCCACAGAAGAGCTCGAACTCCAGTGCCTCTGTCCCGATGCCCCTGTGCCAAGGGTCTGGTGGCTCCCACCACTGCAGCAGCAGGCTTGGCAGCACCAAGAGCAATCCAAGCCAGCAACCCCAAAGGCAGAGCTTTCCTTATGCTTTTCAGTGTGTAGTACCTTTAATTCCATTTTACCTTATTCACATGGACTTTTTAAAAGGTACCCAGCTGCCGTGAGGAAAACTGCTGCCGAAATCGTTCTTCACCTTATAGATCAAATCCCAAGCCAGCTGCTTGACGATCTGTGAACTTATTTCTTTTCACCTCTGATAGTCAGAACAAGAACACAAATGAAAGTAAGGATAGAACAGTTTGCCTGGGATATTAACAAAAAAACTTTTCATGTATTTACATTTTAGCTTATTCCATTCCCATTACACGACAGGAGACAGTGAACACAGTCTTTTCAGAACAACACTTTGTCCCACTGGACCTACAGTGGCTGCACTGCTGTGCCCTTTCCCTGGGACCAGGGTAGATTTATCTCAGGATTTACAAACCGATCCCATTTCTCAGCTCAGGAAAATCAAATCCTTTGCCTCCAAACAAAATAACTGCACAGCAAGCAGCACTATCCTTCTGGTGTAATCGGGAGTTTTAAGATAAAAGCACTCAGCTTAAGGGAAAAAAGAGAGAAAAAAAGGAAAATGAAAAAGGTAAGCATTCCTAGCAAGGACAGCCTCACCCAGTTCTGGATCTTCAGGGAAGAAAAACAAAAATCTGTAAGTACAACTGAGGTTTGTTTATTGCTGTCAAGAGCCAGGAAGAAGGCTTTTTGGACTGGAATATCATCAAGATAAAGAGCACCTTAGAACAAAAGCTTCCTGCAGCAAAGGGCAGTGTTTGCTTTTCCAGTTGAAGAGCATGTTGTTTGAGGCAATCTCCTCTTTCACATTAACACTTGTTTGCACCACAGAAAGCTGGTTTTAAGGACACTGAAACCAGGTTGACTTTTTCTCCACTCTATTAGACACTCAGGTACCGCTGGGACAGGCACCTCACAAACACCCCAGCTAAGTGCTGAGAATCTCTAGTGCAGTGCTCCTGCAGCCCGGTGCCGTCTGCACTCTGTGCCCGCCCAGTCCCATGCAATAGTTTTTTTCTTTTATATCAAGATTAAAAAAGCCACACTCCACAGCAGCCCTGGCTCCACGCACCACCAGGATGAGTTGTGCTGGGGCCATTCCTCCCCCAGGCCAGGGACCCTCGTTAGAGACACTTTAATCTGGACTCGCTGGAGATGGTGTCGCTGCCTCGGCTACCTGGGTTGACTCTGTGCTAAGCCCCTATTGTGTTCAGGCAGCAGAGGAGAAAAATGGGGATATTAACCTCTAACACTGACAAAAATAATAGCCACAATAAAACAGGGATGAAAAACACAGTAGCAGTAATTATTCTGCTCTGGTTTACCCAGGAGTAAGCAGAGCCTGGAGGAATTTCCGAAGTCCCTTTGGCTGGCAGGAGCGGGGTGCACGGGGCAGCAGGTGAGGGACCCCAGTCCACCTCTGGCATGGGCACACACACTCCTCTGATCCGGCTGGCAGAGCCTACTGTGGCCAATACACAGGGCTGTACCCCAACTGGCCAAGAGCATTAAATCCTTGGTTTGTGTCTGGCTCTTAAATTCCTACAGACTTGACTTAACAGACAAGAGGGGGCCATAAAAGCGAACCTGTGAAACAAAAATAGACCTTTAGGGACTTCTCATATGCACACAGCAGGGACACCAAAACTGCTTTCATTTGTCCATGCCATATTCCTTGTGTATGGATATGTGTGCAAATATGGTGTATCAGCTTCTGGCTGATCTATAAGCATGTACAAGTGAACATCAAGGCCAAATTGTGCAAGTGTAAGGTTGGGTGGTGGTATATGGGCTTTATGTGTAGAAGAGCAATGATCATTGCTATTTTAAAAGCAACTGTTTCTTCTTCCTGTTTCTTCTTCTCCCCTCCCCTTTTTTTTAGATTCTCCATGTCTGTAATTAATTTTTGACATATACAGCACAATTTCATTCCATGAGTTATCTTAGTTCTTTCTCAGGTTTAAATGTCACTCTTTGAAATCTTCTCATTCAAAAATCAACTTGGATCTAATAAAAAATTCAAAGGTGCATCTAATAATAATGAAATAATAGCAGCAAAAAAACATGCACCTGCATTTATGCCAAAGAACAAGGGATATAAGAGACAAAAATGTAGGGAAAAAAGAAATTAGAGGGAAAATCATGATATTGCTGAAGTGCTGCTCTCACACTAAGACCAGGGGGATTGGGATAAGGCTAAAGTTAATTGCATTTCCAGATGACAAACCTCTCACCTCTGAACTGAATGGCTCTTTATAAAAGCTATCAGTAATAAACTGTAAATCTCAGCTATGATTGCAAATAAAGGTCATCCCTTTCATGCTGCCACTTTCCTGGGCCTTATTATATTCCTGTCTGAACCTTTCTTACTTCTTAAGGTGTGCTAGCTGCCCATATAAGCAATCAGTAAGGCTTTTTGATTTTATTTTGAAAGACACAAGGCGATCGGATTTACATTCTGGCACCGCACTGATCCAAAATGGAAAGTCACTGAATTCTGACAAGAAGACAGAATCCTGCTAGCAGAATTAATCTTCATCTTATATTAATGCAAAGAAAGGCAATCCCTTCTTTCTGTCCTTCCACTCCTGAAATTTGTATTTTCTTCACCAATACAAACAGGTATCTCCAATTTTTCACAATAATCCTTAACCTTTGGATAAAACACAGTACCTGGGAAGGCTGCAGCTGGTTAAGTGACCAGGGACCCTGCCTCCATCTGGTCATTTCCAATCACTCTGCCTCCCCAAGACAACGCCCTACAACAGCAGGCACTGCTCTGATGGATCACTGTGGGCAGGGGGAGGTAGGTGTCTTCCAAAGCTTTTACCCAAATACCAGTGATCGCTATTACCGACAACCTGGATGAATGCAGTCCTGTCCAGGTGTCCCATGCACCTCTTGGACACTCTGCACAAAACAACTCATTGGGAATTGGACAGAGTGCAGCAGGAAAGCAAAGCCTGAACCCACCACCCCATCCAACCTTCCTAAAACCAGTCCAGCACTTGTGGGTACAGACTGCTAGATCACAACAAATTGCCCATAGAACTTCTTGTGTCCTTACAAGGGGCCAAACCAAGTCCCATCAAGGACCAGATGAGCAAGACCCAAGCAAGCAAGATGTGTTGGTTCAATAGGAAGCAGCAGCCAGCATTAGGATGGGTGGTCAGCCCTCTGCCTCTCACCCTTACCTTGTGTCAGCTGATCAGGATACCTGCTATAACCCAGATTAGCCAGATGCTCTCAAGGTTATCCCACCAGACTCTGCAGGGAACACATGTGACACTGGGACCTGACTGCCTATTCAGAAAGCAAAATCTCCATCAGAACAAATTTGCATTGTCTCACGTGCTTACAAGTGATTTTTGTTTCTCAACAGAATAATTCATATTTGTGAGTGTCAAGATTTTTGACACAAAGAATCCACTTCTCTAAGCTGAATCTGTGAGGAAAGACGACTGTTCATTACAAAGGCTTTAACCCAGGTAAACAGAACATTAAATGAAAAGTTTAATGCATTCTGGGGATAACCATTCTCACTGCTGTACCATTAAGTCTCCACACAACAGTTCACTTCCCAAAAAGTCCTTTGCACAGTCCAAGCACAAGGTAACAGCTGAAAGGGGGGAAGGCAGTGCATGAAACAGTGACCACCATCTGTATTCACAGTGCCATGAAGTATGGCAGAACGGGAATGTAGGACCCAGTCTAGACACCGTTCTAGTGTTCCCCCCCAGACCCACAGTGTGGGTGCTGCTGGGTAAGCACCCACCAAAACACATACGGACAGGCCAGTGGCCCCCAAGAGACACAAAGCCCATGATGGTCTCATGCCCATGTTCCTGCGCATGAGCTAAAACAGAACCAAAACTAAACAGCACCTGCCCAATGGACCATCTACAGCAGGACTAAACTTAATAGACATTTGTCATGTCTGTCAGGTGAGAAAGGAGAGAGGAGATGGCCAGGATCACAGCTCAGCATAGCAGTTTATTGGCTACCCACCAGCTCGCTGGGATATGGGATGACTCTGACCCACCCTCACCACTGGTGTGGGGCCGAGGGATTTCTACACCTACACAAATCACCAGGGGCCAGGCCTGCTGCAACATCTGCAAAAGTTGCAGAAGATTTATCTTCACCGGATGGCTGCGATAGACTGGTTAATTTAGGAGGCATAATGAAGTGTGTAATCTGCAGGTTTATAATGGGATCTGGGAATGCAGACAAACTTAACTCTACAAAATGTTTATGTTTGCAGCATGTGCAAATAGGAAATTTAAGAAGAGCAGCCTGGTAAGTCTGTTGTACCCTTTAAATGAGGAGGAAAAGGGAGACAGACTCAAATTGCAGAGTCATAGAAGTCACTGGTATAAGGAACAAACAGACTTGTTTATGGGATGGCATAATTATCTTCCACGTCTTGAGGCTCTTGGAAAACGTGATAATGGCATACCTGAATGAGGCTTCTGATAAGTCCCAGATGCAGCCAGGTTTCTTTAGCTTTTAATTTAAACTGCTCATTTTGAAAGTGATGTACTGATAGCTTTAGTTTGAGGCAGGAAGTAAGCACTTTGGTACAGTGCTCGAACAACGTCCCTCATCACAGATTACATTAGCACCAGCCTCTCATTCCACCAGCCCTGTGCCATCATGCCAAGGTACCACACTCTTCCTCTATTCCATTCCTGAGCTTCATCTTGCTAAGAGAGACTTCTGGTCAAAGGAGTGTACCGTGTGCATGAAGTGCTTTGTTTCCTTAGTCATTCTACTTGCACTTACTCAAACCTAGCAGGTATTCCTAACAGTCACAGAACACCTGTGGAAGTGAGATGACCACACCATAGCAGTATCATGTCATACATCCAGCTTTCCTTTATCTAGGCTTTCAAAGCAGTTTTACAGAGCTGACTAATCATCCTTCTACCATACAGGAAAATGAACTTGCCAATGATGAAATTAAATCCCCATTTTCAAAACAACAACTGATTTCAGACATTTTCTGCAGACCCAAGATACTGCAAATCTGAAGAATATCCAGGTATTTCTCAGGCACTTGTCCCAAGAGAATCATGCTAAGGACTCATCCCAAGCATACACCTTCTGAGCCCACAGGGCCACAAGCTCGCTGAGACCACTAGGGCAAGTCACCCCAAGGCACAACCATGTCCTGGCTCCAGCACCGTGCCTGCTCAGGGGATCACAGTCCACCTTCTTGGTGGACCTAAGCAAATGCCTTCCCTTTATCTCTACAGACCCAAAGGGCGTTCATCCACATTTCACCTCCTGTGTCTTCTCACAGTTGGAAAGTCATATCTCATTCTACACCCCCCCCTCAACCTTCTGTTGAGGTACCCAGAAAAATCAAGCAAACCTTGTGAAAATAATTCCAGGCATTAACTGTCCACGGCTCTTGATAATTAACAGCTTCCTTGTGTCAGAACATCCCTGCTTTGGGTGTGCTCACCAGATGTAACCTTGAAAAAGTAATCTGTGTTGTCTGAAACGCCTTCATTAGTTTTTCTCTCTGTAATGTGTCTGTATCACTGTGTCTGTGTTTGCAGTAGAACTCATTTAGCACTCATGCTGGTATTTGTTCATCCCCCGGGAATGAGAGGGATAGGTTTTAAATATTTCCACATCAATACTTAAGAAGGATTACAGTTTAATGGAGCTTTTTAAGGGGAACTGGACTGACAGAGGGTGGCTCTACTCCCTGCCCACCTTCTGGACACACCTCTGTACACGCCAATCGACCTTCCTGTGTACTCCCGTTTCCGTTTTCACTTTAAGACAGCACGTACTTTGTGCCAAGGGTTGTCTATTGGAAGCATCCGTGGGCAGAAGGTCAGGCAGAGATGGCAGAGATCAGGCCTCCAGGCTCTGGGGAGCGCCCAGCACAAGCATCCAAGGACTTATTTCTGGTTTGTGCTGTACAGAGTTGCCTGAGGTTCTTCTACCGAGGACAACCGAATGAGCACCTGGGCAAACAGGCTTTGAAATCTGACTTTGCAATGAAATGTGACTGTCTCTGCTGTGTCTAAGGCCAAATGCTCTTGACATGGAGGAGAATTAATTTGAGGTCTTACTGTAAGAGCCACAGCCTGAGAGGCTTCTCCTGACAATCCCTGTCTCTCTGCAAGTTTTCATCTCAAGGATTAGCATGGCTCCCAGGTAGCACAAGGGCTGCAGGACCAAGAACAAAGTCTTCTCAGTGACAGGCTAGTATGGTTTCATATCATCACATAGTGCAGAGTCTGGGCATAACGTTGTTAAGTTACAAGAGTCACATCCAAGACTCTCTTGATGAGAAGAGCAAGGTTTATCCTGGACTGCATCAAAGCTTGCAGTGTTTATGTCAAAGAAATTGTCGCACATGACAAGACTGGGTTTGACTCCAGCAATAGCCTTGAAGATGAACCTGGCAGACAGGAGCCATTTCCCTCTCTATTTAGGAAACCCTCACCTGGATGAGGATCACAGAGGCAGGAGAAGGTCCAGCAAGAGCAACACACCTGGCTCAACACTTCCCATGCCACCAACAAACAAGCTGTGACTCCTATTGCTAAAAAGGCCTTGCTGGGCAGAAAGCTCCAGTAGGATGGGCAGGTCTACACATCATGCAGCCCCTGAGGATGCTCTCCAAGTGGGAGCAGGACAGTTGTTCCCGGCTGTGGGGCCTCCAGGGGACAGCCCTGGGGAGCACCAGGAGGTGGAAAGAGGCCTGTCACCTCACATCAGTCACCGATGACCAAAGGGCAGCTCTGCTAAGACACACTAGCTGGACACGTACAGCAAACACACTTGCTACCAGATTTATGGGAGTGAACAGATTCATCTTTAAAATAACTATAGGTAACATACACCAAACAAAATTAAAGTAATTGCTTGAAATAGAATAAAAATTATATTGCACATACAACCTACAGGAGCGACCAAACCTCTTCAATTCATAGGATCACAGAAGTTTTTAAATCTGCTATAATAAGTGGATTAAGGCAGCAACATCCAAAATGCTGAAGCATAATCAGTCAATAGGATTTTTTTTTCAAAGATTAAAAATAATTCTTTTCTTGAAAGTGGACACTAAAGCCCTAGGCAACATAACCACTGAGGTTTTATTATTAAATACATTTCAAAACAATGGCTGAAAGTCTTAAGAGCACAGAAGATGAAAAGGAAGTAAACAAGCCTTTTTCTACCAATAAATGATAAATTAAATAATAAAGCAGAACACCAAAATACTGCTTTTAACCACACTAATATGGCTAGGATTGTGTAGGTATTCCCATTAAAAAGAACCTATTACTGATGGTTTACAATTCTGAAGCAGCAGTTGTCTGTGCTAGCCAAAACACAGCCAGGTAAAAACCTCATTCCAAACCAAAATTTTCACTAAATTTTGAGAAAAAACACTGCCTGCTTGATGTAACAGAGTTGCTAAGAAATATGTCCCACACACATGGTTTTTCAATAATTTGAGTAATTTCAGACTGCAGTCTTTTGGAATTTTAATGGTGACAATGCTCTATGTGCTGTTGTTGCTAAAGATAAAGAGCCAAATCTTAATCCTGCTCTGCTCTCTTGCCTCAGTGCAGATTATGCCTTGACACGTCTGCGTAAAAATGCTAGAACAAATAGATTCTTGCCTGTGAAAAACAAAATTTTAAGACTGAAGAGAAATTGTATCAGTTTTATAGTCTCTTTCTCAATAGCTTATTAATACACAATTTCCTTTTGTTCTTGTAAAACAACTATCAATTAAAATGTATCTGCAGCTCTTAATTTATTCCTTACTTTTTCCAAATGGACAAAATTTTCAGTTGAGTTTTCTCAGTTTGCCTCCTAAACGCATTTTCAAATGTTCCACAGGTAAGAGACGTGGTGTAGGATTCCTGGGCTCTGACAGACTTGCTTGCAGAGTTTTTAGATGCTTGCTGTATTAGCAAAGACATTCATCAACCAAAAAACCCTACTTCCTCACTTCCAAAAGGGCTGCGCTATGAAAGCCCACGGTGAACACATCAGTGGTTAAGTGAGGTTAGCCAATACCTATGTTCAAATTCTTTTCTCTTAGAGCAGTGCTCACTGACACCAACACCAAAAAACAGGAGCAGAGCAGTGCTGGCAGCAGCCCAAAGCATTTCCAGCCTCCAGCAGACTGGAAAAGAAGAGAGCCTGATTTTCCTCCCCATCTTAATATCCACCATGTGGCTCCCAGTGGAACTGGTTCCCTATGGCTCATGCTGCCTCCTTCTAGAAATACTCCCATATTCTGGCAGCACCTGTGAGCTAGGCAGGTAGTGCCATGGTTGGGACAGAATTAAATTAGAGGACATTCTTGTCAGCAAAAAGTATGGTCTGTGAGCTCATGTCATCACAGGACATATTTAAACACCGTTTGAGGCCAACCCACTGTAATAAAGATGGCCAATGTGTTAACTAACACATTATAACACATCTTTAAATTACACTTTGTGTAATCAATACATAGGGAGCTTTTCATTCTTTTTTCATGCTTGTTCATATAAGACAGCATCTTTAACCAGAAGCCAAAAATCACCCCCACCTTACTATGAACAGAAAACGCCCTTTCAACCTTACATCCCCCAAAAGAAATCAGCAATATTAAATCAACAGAATAATGTGAAGTGGAAAAGGAAAAGACAACCAAAGCCAAAATAAAAAGGAAAGTTTTATTAATGCTAAATACACTTTCCCTTTTGGGTTTACACTACTGTTCCCATAACTGTTTCCAGATGGTTCAGCCATCGTCCGAGCAGCTAGCTGGAAATGAAGCAGCAGCTTAGTGCCTTTTTTTATGCTCGGGGGCAAAATCCTGGGCATAAACATGATTTATGGGTTTGATAAGCTAAAAACAAAGGTAAAGACAAATTGAGAAGAACAGGAGGTAGAATTAAAACTGAATTTTTAAAAAAGCTGGCAGCTAAAGAGTTAACCCCAACCTTCTTCCTTTTAACACAGCCTTCTGTAGTAGCTAATGAAGGTAATGAAATATGACATGTAGTTTGGCCCTTGACCACAGAGTGCACCTCCCTCCCCTCTGCCTTGCGAACAAAGCCAAAACAGATGTAGCTGCTTCGGTCGGGTTTGGGGTTGACGGCTGTTACACAGAGCAGGTCAGCGGGCGCGTTCCCAGGGCACGGGCTTCTGGCACACCACAGCCCCTCAGAAGGTCCTGGCTCTGCTCAGAAGGATATAGGAGTGGACAAGCCACCACAGACACAGAGCCAAAGCCACCCTCCTCAGCAGCAGCACCAAGAACGACACCGATTTCCAGCTTCTTTTACAGACCTAATTCCATAAAAGTCCATTTAAGTAAACATGAACATAAGTTTTATGTGCCTGCCTAGCTCATCTACGGTTCGTCTATATATAACTCAACAAAAAATCTTAACCAAAAAAAGCCAGTATTGCTTGGGCAAAGGAGAGGCTTCATGTGGAGAATCACTGCCCTTATAGCTCAGGGAAGCAATCCACCACAAGCATGGCAGTCAGCGTTTCATTAGTAGAGAGCCAGAGATGGAAAAAGCTTTTTAAGATAAAGTATTCTAAAAGAAAGCCTTTTAAATTCACAAAATGATAGAATTTATTAGCCTTTTTAAGTTCTTTCAAGAGTTCCTCACACTTCCCTTGCTATTAGGACAATGGAGTTGGCTTTGCACTCTGGGGTCTGATGTGGCTGCCAGGCTGCCAACCTCAAGTAAGAGGTTTCACAGAACATGTGCAAACATGTGCCAAGATATCACACAGACACTTCATAATATTCATCATCTAAACATGGGAAAGCTCCCTCTTAGCTGCTGGTTAACACTGTTTACACGGATAATGATCCCCCTATTGGTCCAACAGCACCAGCTCCATCCCATCTCAGTTAAGAAACAGCAACAGGATGAGGGAACATCTTGATTCTTAGGGTGGAGGTCATCCATCCATCTTACCCAAAGACCTATTTGGTTTTGTGGGGACAGAGGGGTGCAGGCAGTCCTGGGCATCAGGAGCTCTAGGGTGTGATTTGTTTCCCCCACTTGGGACATCCACCTCCTTGGTAAGTCTGATGTAATCAGCACAAGCTGCTGTCACTGGAGATAGAACAACATGGCAGAGGGCAGTCAAGGCAGGCCAGACAAATAGCTCTCCAGAGAGGAGCAGGCAGCTCCCTGACCTGTCCTACCTCTGAAAGGTTTTATTTGTCTCCACCAGCTCTATAGAGAGTCATGATGGCTCACTCAAAGGTCTGTTCCTACCTCTGAGGGCAAGCTACCCTGGGTGATGTCTGCCTCCTGCCAGGGTCCTCTGTCACAGGAAGGACCACCAACCCCCTCACCTGCTCAAACTGCCAAATATCTGTTAGAACTCAAAATTTGGATTAAGCTTGGCAAACAAAGAAGGTCTCTGAAAACCGTTAAACCTATAGATGCAGCAAAAGAGTAAGAAGTGTCCTCCAGTCTCACGGCTGCCAGTTGAGTGAATGGCCCTCCCAGGGTCCACAAATGCCTCAAACCACTGGCTTCCTTCTCAGATACATATGAAGTGCTAAAGTTGCTGAAAACTAGAAAATACTATCATTAAATTTACCTATTTGAACTTAATTTGTCCCTCTGTTGCATATGCTTTGTTACACATGCTTGAATTATATGCTAATTTGCTATCATTCTACAGGAGCCTGACCTCATTTAGTGAGCACAGCAGAGCATGGTATGGGTTGGTGCTGAATAACAAAATTATCTCTGTTATAGATGCACAGCCTCATTTAAACCAAATTTGGGTACATAACTTATGTACGTGACATTAACCACAGTGACTCTGTTGCCCGTGTGTAAAAAAGGGGTTAAAAATGATTTATTTTGGCTTTCAGCTGTATGACCAACATAGTATTTCACAAGGAAATTGAGGGTATCTTCCCAACTGTTTCCAAAGTACCAGCACACTTTAATAGCCCCACAACAAATAGAGGAAGAAAGGATGAACTTTGCGGTCAGTGTGTTGGTTGGCTGCCGTACGGTAAACGGCACATGGAGACAGGGAGGCAAAAGGGATTGTGGAATGTCACCTGCACTAGAAACACCTCTGTCCCCTGTACTCAAAACAGCCATAAGCTCCTCTAAAATGAGTATTATGAGCCAATGTGACTTAAGGCTGGATCAGACATGATCATCTTTAAGGTCCCTTCCAACCCAAATCATTCTATGATTTTATGATCCAGGGAGGGTGCGCAGGGTCATACAGGTGAACTCTTGGCACTTCCAGGATTTTTCAGTTTGTTGCTTGATTCTGCAACCTTAATGACCTACCTGCATATAAAGCTTTAAACACTTAAATGTATGAAATCGGGTATCTAAACAGCTTTGCTGTGTTAAGGGCAGTGACATTTCCAGCCTTCCCTAGCCCAGTGACCCAGTAGATGCTACAGGAGCCCCCGCTGGGGTCCAAGAGGCCGGGCTGCCCGCAGCCAGAGCATGAGGTGGCACTGCCAAAACCACTGAGAGCCCTCACCCACCACGAAGCCACAACACAATATCTGCTCCCCTCCACAAGACCAGACCTTCAGCAAAGTTCGGCACAAGAGAAAAGGGGGGGCAGGGCCCTTGGAAATTGATAGCCTGTTTCAAGCGTTATTTATCATTCCCAGCACAGACACTGACATGTGCCTTTTGAAAGGGGATACTGTACCTTTAACCTTGACTCTGAGCACATTGGTAATTTGGGATGCAAGCCCGGGTTCAAGCGAGGTGACCTTTTGGGGGGAGGGGCGGAACGGCATTTATTTATGAGGCAGTTGGAAATTTTTGACATCACTTGCTAGTCCCATTATTCACATGTTACATGACACAAGATTGGCCCTTTTAATGCAACAACATCACATCAAAAAATTTGATTTTCTGCTCTGACAGCAGGCTTGTCCTCTGTAGTTCCCCCAAATGTAATCTTTTCAGGTTAAAGGCCGCAGGAAAGCGATTTAAAAAGCACACGGCTTACACCGAACATGGAAAAACAGGTCCTGGACCAGAAGCACGTGCTCAGGGAGGGCAGGGATGCTTCAGGGCTGGAAAGAAATGGTCTTTTAAGTGCAAAAGCACAGTGGTACTCATGGTGAGGGGAATCCTTCTGCCTCACCCCACAGGATGCAGTGCCTGGAGGAGCCCGCTGCCCAGCCCTAAGGGGGTCCAGCATCACTCAGACCCACCTCAGACTGCCTGAACTGTGGCTGAGCAGAGGCTGTGGGGATGGACTCCACCTTTCCACACTCTGCCTTCTCACTCCTCAAATGTGAAATACTCTTCCCCCAATACATACAACACAGAACATGCAGCTTCTTCACCAGTAATCAAAGTGGGTTTGAGCCTTTGCTACATAGCAACACATTGAGCGTGAACACCTGCCTTTTCTTCTCTAAGTAAAATGATACATCACAAAAATTATTAGGTTGGCACTGATAATTCTATCTGGAAATAATAGACATTTTTAAGTTTGTGCACAGAAAATGCTGTTTCAGGGCTGTGCTGGACATACACCAAAGGAAGAGACACTGTTTGCTTACAGAGCCCCAGCAACAGAACATGCATTAGCTCAGTAACTCTGTTCAGAGAGCTGGTACATGGAACTATGCTCTCCTTTCCATAGAATTTTGAACATCAGCTAATGCACTCAAAGATAATGAAATATATTTCACAATAATGCACCACAAAGCATATATGTTAAATTACACAACAGCTAATTCCACAGAGAGAAGAAAATAGTTTGTGTTTAACTTTTCTAAATATCCTTGGATTAGGGAAGGCAAAAGAGAAATTTTAAGGTGGTTGATTTATAGCTGGAAAAGCATTTCTAAGATTGCTACAATTGCTTTACAGAAATATCACATGATGAGGCTGATACTAAAATAATATTACAAGTAAATAAAATGGGCTAATTTTATCGATATTTTTATCATTATAAACAGTGTTTTCTAAACATATTACCAAAAGTACATGTAATAAGAGAAACAAAACCCAACACATTAGGAATGCGTAACTCTTATGGGTACAAAGGATGTTTATTCTATTTTTACAGCAGAATTTGGTGTGTTATTTACTACTTCACCCAGGGAATCAAAACTATAAAAGCATTTCTACATTCACCACTATCTAATACAAAAATACAAAACTAAATAATCTATCCCTGCCAGCCCTCTTTCATTTCCATTCAGTTTTTCTCTCCTGTGGGCACCTCAGGACCTGAGCCCTTCCCAGCCTGCATTAGCTTGGCTTCAGACGATGCTGCAGATTGGAAAGTTTGAATTTAATCTCAAACTATGAGACACATCGAGGCCACACATCAGCCGTGTGCAGGAAACAGTGAAGCCCAGCCAGGCAGACACAGGCAAAGACCTCCAGGCTGGGCTTCCCCAGCCTACATGGCTTTAAGGGAGGCAGGGCATGAACCCAACAAAGAAAAAAAGTCAGCGTGGCAGAGGGATGAGGGAAATTGTAGCATCTCTAATAGCCACGTCCACATCTCACTCCAAATCCCTTTCACCTCATGTCAACTGTGTCTTTGGCTCCTCGCTGCCCCTCACCACTGAGGTGGTCACATCTCACTAATGCTTTGTTTATGGAGCATCTCAAGATTCTTGCTGACAAATGACACCTCCTTGGCATTACTTATATTGAAATATCATTACTTTCACACTCGAAAGTTAAATATTTGCACTTCTCACCATTTGTTTCTATTTTTCAGAGTTTGCCCTGCCTTTGTTACAAAGCTCTCCCCTTACCAGCACCCAGCTCCCTCTGCACACACTCCATGCTCCTTCCCAGCCACAGGCAACAGCAGGACAACAAGCAATCACTGCCCAAATTAGTAAGAAGAGAAGGGGAAGATGGGTTAGAGCAGCCAGGTTTATGAGTCAAAGCTCAGAGAGTAACATCTACAGGAAAACCCTCCTCCAGGAGCAGGAGGAAGAAGATCCTAAGGCAGTATTACATTTTTACAGATTTATATGGGTTTTGAAGCCAAGTCCCAAGACTGTCAGAACATAGAGGGGGAATTATTTTCTTCTTATTAAAAGAATGAAAAGACCCAACATTGATTTTGTCCTTCATCACCACACAAAAACCTCCCAACAACTGAGAGGATGACGGTATGGATTATCACAACACCGTAAATCAAAGTGAATGTATTTATTAAGGTGACTCTCTTTGTTGTACATGTGTGTGCTGTTTGTTGGCCCATACTGTTATTATTTTAATTTATGGTTTGCTTTTTCAACTCTTTCCTTCCCCTCACAAGACCGGAGCCTGTCTACAAGTTTTACTCACGCCAGTTAAAATCAGCATAATGAAACATCATAGCCAGATCCCATCTCTCCACACGGACATCAGGGCAGTGCCATCTCTGGGATGTGTCCACATAGTCCTGCAAAACTTCACTTAGGGGAAGCTCTGCTGGGAAGGGCTTCACTAACAGCAGTGGGTGGGACAAGGTGATGGAGACCCTGACAAGGCCAGCTAACAACATCAGCAGCACACAGGAAGGGAGCCTTTCTTAGCTGCTTAACAGGTCTACCTATAATTAAAGGCAATTTTAAACAATTTGCAAATCCCACCTCATCTCATTCTGTTACAATCATAGTCTCATTATTATCAAAGCATATTTCTGTGGAGCTGGTTTTACACCAGGCTGCTGCGATGTGGGAAGAGGGGAGAGAGGAGTGACACAGGAGTTCACCTCAACTCTCCATCTGCCCCAGCTTAATTTAAACCAGACTTGACAACCTCATCTATGGCAGTTAATGACAGCTACCACTTCAGGGAATTTCCAGGCCCAGAGATCCAGTTCTAGGCATGCAAATTCATGGTTTGGGTGCTCAGAAAGCACGATATTTCCCCCCCAAAATACCCATTTGGGGTTCTCTGACTGCTCTCTGGTTTCTGAACTTTTGGGGCTATTTGTTTTAATCCTCTTTGAAGTCATGAAGTTTTTGTTTTTTTTTTTCTTTTTAGACTTAGTGCAGAGTCACAGGAGCAGACCCAGCAGAGGCTGAGCCACCTTCCAGCTCTATGAGCCACGGTGGCACAAAAGGGCTGGGCAAAGCAAGACCCAGTCCTTCCCCATTTAAACGATGTAAAGGTTCTGCAACAGTAATGTACTGGGCAAATCTGCAACAAAAGTCTCATTTAATAACCCAGCTGTGCAGCACTTTAAGTACAAACACAAAGTATTTGATATAACACCTGTATCTAAGAAGTACAGTACTACCCTAAACCATAGGATTAGCTTGTTGGGGTGGAGTCCCATGGCCGAGCCATGACCATTTCCAACTCCTCTGAGAAACACCACGCACAAGTCAACAGTGGTGATATGCTCAAGTCCACAGGAGAGGAAGACAAGCAGTACTCAAGATCATTTATGGTCCTTCTACAGTACTAACATCAATGGAGCTAAACACAATGAAGGTGAACGGACAGGACCATCACCACTGACCAAAACCCACCCCAACCACTGAAATTTTCATTTCCTGCAGTCCTGCATTGTGCACCGGCTACGAACAGAACAGAGCCTCCACAACACCCTGTCTGAAAACTAAAAGGAGCAGCACTGGTTACCTTTGCACTGCATCAGTGCCCTGTCAGTTTGTTGTCCGCTGCTCTTTTTTTGAGAGAGGAAGAAACTAGGAAGCAGAATTTTGCAACCCTGATGTGAGCTAATTTAATCTGAAAAAATCAAACACCTCTTTGAATAGGGAGAGCCCTTGACACATTGCTAAAAACAAAGGAACCATGCAGCACCTGCTTTGGGAGGTGGGGAGACACAGTAATAAGGAAATTGTATTGGAAAAGAGTATTTTTTATCTAACATTTGTTGCTCTGTGGATGAGCAAACCATTGTGCTCCCACAGCCACAGTAATGCACATCAGCAGGAACATCTTCTGGTCACACTTTTTATCAAAGGTGTTTAAACAGCAGCAAGGCAGGCATGAGAAGGGCCCCCATTCCCCGGGGAGGAGAGCAGGACACCAGTGCCAGCTCCAGCCTCACACCTCTCTGCACATCGCAGCCATGCGATATCTTCCTGTGTGTGAAATCACAGTTGTGTTGCAGGGAGAGCTGGTTCATTTCTTACTGAGCATCCTTCTCCAAAGTCAAATGCAACAACATCCACACCGGCTCTTTCCCCCTCACCATTTCTCAATGCTCACTCCTCTATTTCCCACCTATCTCCCTCCCGCACATCCAACCTTTGTACCCTCTGGCTTCAGCACTGCCTCCTCTGCTATTACTGTCCAGCTCCCCTCTGCCTTCCCCTGTCCATTTAAATAGCATTTGTCTTCCCTTCTCCCTCACACTGATTTGGCATCAGAGCAGGAACAATAAGATCACAGGGAAGTGTCCAAGCTCTCCGTGCCGATGCCCAAATGAACCACTGCTCTGGCCTCTCCAAGGCAATTACAGGATGGCTTTGCTTGGCCAGAGCAAACCCTTTGAAGGTGGAGGCTGCAGAAACTCAGCTAGGCTTTAAAATTTGAGACAATTTTCTATGAGATGGCAGGAGACGCGACCTGACACCAGACAGGAGAGCTCCGCTCTGGGGCAGCAAAATGGAGAGAAACAGGATTGGCAAGATGCGACATGCATGGGAAGATGCAGTTTCCATCAGCTTTGGAGTGGCAAGATGTGACTGCAGCCCTACTGTTCAGGAAATGAGCTGAGGAATCCTGAGTGAGACAGCACAATGAAAAACATCTGCTCCACTCACAGTCCTGCAAAATATGTCAACAAAATAGTCGATTCTACTAAGGCTGTTACTAAATGTGTTGGGAATATCCTTATAAAAAACAGTGTAACAGGCTTTTGGGTTTTTTCCCTAACAATTGCCTCAGTTTTGGCTACTATGTGGGAAAGGATTTTGCAGGAAGAAGCCACAGAAAAGCAATGAAAGCCTACAAGAATGAGTAAAGAAAACTTATGTAAGCAGGCTTTTAAAGATTTCAAGTACACATCAGGACCAAAAATCAGGAGGGGCAGTGAAAGCAGGAGATCCTATTCCTTATCTTTTCAAATGAAACAGAGGACACCTAAAGAAACTCTTCTGCAAATAGCTTTAAGAGGGAAATGAAATTAACTGAGTATAAGAATAATTTTTTGAAAACATAAGTTTTTATTTCAATGGCAATATTTTCTTTAAATAGTTTTTTAATTAGTCAATCAGCTGAATTAGATGTTAAAAAAAACAGACAAACCATTGAGGAGCACAGTCCTTCAGTGAGATGATGGACAGCCCCACCAAGGCAAAATGGTCAACCCCAACCAGGCAGTACGGAGCAGGATGGAACAGAAGTCAAAGCTGGCATCATTACACCCACACAACTCTGCAGAGATGGTGTTGATTTGGGACATGCCCATCCTGTTCCCTCATATCACTTCACCAAACCCCTCACACCTGCAACAATGCCCATCTCCAGCCACTTGAGATCACCTGTCCATAATGTCATCTCCAGTCAAGTGTCCTTGTCTACACAGTCCTTCCCCAAAGAGTAAAAACCCATCCTTGTTCCATCACACCAGCATTCCAATTGTTTCCATACAACCACACAGGTACCAGTTACACATGTTAGTAAGGATTCACAGACCTCCTGGTCCATTATCCACCTCCTAATGCTCAGAGACAGTTAAAGAATCTTTTTTTTTTCTGCCTGGTCCCTCTATTAATCCTGGCCTCAGCTTCTTGGTGTTGTGCTAAATAAGTACCAATCCATCTTCCCCCTTCATCAAACATATATGAAGCAGCTCAGTGTTATTAGGAGAGGCCAGCTGAGGTACATGGCAAGATTAAGCATGTTTTATAGGAGTACAAAGGGAAATACACACAGCTGTGAGAACCAAGTTCAGGAGTTCCTGCCTCTGGCTGGGCTTCAGTCAGACTCTTCTAATTTACAAACTGCAGATTGTACCAATTTGACTTTAGTGTGCCAGTTCACTTGAGCTGAATGATTTGCCCCATCCCTGCACTCCAGAGCTACATGGAATACAAAACTGAATAAAGAGGGGCCTATGTGGGAAGAAAAAAAGTGTATCTTTGAGGAAGGGGAGAATTTTCTCAAAACAGCAGAGAAGAAAAATGCACAGCTTCACTTCTAGTATTACTGAGTTGACTTTGTTGTTGTTTTGTGGGGTTTTTTTCTCCAAAACTAAGAAGAGACATCAATAGTTTGAATGTGTGGAGCCCCTCTGCCTGCCTGGTGGCAGCACATGCCTCCACCCACAGCAGGCTCTCTCCCATGGCTGCTAATCCACTCCGATGCTCAACAGCAGAGCCTTGAGTTTTCACGGATTTATGCCCTACGGTGCACACAGTTCCGTCTGTTTCACGGTTATTGTTCTCACCAAGTCTACTTCATCATTTAAATTATTAACAGCAGAATTACACTGACTGAGAACTCCTAAAACAGGCAGCTTTAAGATACAAATGCTTGCATTGTAACATTGATATGCATTGACTGGAACAGATAAATTGGGAGAAATACAGATTTAAGGGTCATTGCTTCATTTCAGTGCTGGTTGTGGGGTTTTTTTGGTGTGAGATTAACAGCAGAAAAATCTTGAAAAGCTCCTTTAGATGGTCACCTGCAGACAGCCACTCGTATGTTCAAGTGCCTCCATGTAATCAGAAGCCTGAAGCTGCCCGACTGATGCTCCACACAGAGCACACAGCACCTTCCACACTTGTTGAGCTCAGCCCAACATCAGCTCTGTAGCCAGGTGGGCACCCACAGACCCCAGAGCAGCGCATCACCTGAGCGAGCAAGTCTCCTTTGAACATCAGTGGGATGGAGCCCCTGCAGCAGAGGAGCAGGTTATTCCACCAAACACAATGTTTGCAGAGCACAGACCTGGTACAACCAATGCAGCAAAGATGCAAATTACACTCTGGTGTAAATCAAACCCTCACTGAGAATAAACAGTGACCCCAGTGGGTGGAGGAGAAAAAGCAGAACAGGAGCATCAAGAAACTTTTGGGTTCCAGTTCACTGATTTTTTTTTCCTCTGTCATCATTAGGGAGATAAAACAGTTTCCCACCAGCTTGTTCCACCTCTACTGCTGTCATTAACTATTCAGAAAAGAAAAATCAAGTGCTATAATTCCATGAAGTCTCAGAAAATCACAAAACCCCAAGCAAATCCATCTCTCCTTTAACTGCAGTTTTAAGACATCACACATAAGAAACAGTGATTGTGAAAAGCCACTTATGTTCAAAAAAGCCACAAAACCCACCTGCTGTCTGCCACAGCCCTTTGGTTACCTCAAGCAGTTTGTCCTGGCCACCAGATACTGCAGTCAGAGGAGACTCCAAACCGATCTCAGACTTAACAATATTCATTAATAGCAGACCAGACAGTGCCCACATTCAGACTATGCATATGGTTTGAATACAGGGAATTTGCTTTTCCCATGCACTGCATTACATATTTATACTGAAATAAAAGCTTTTTTTTTTCCTCCCTGCATCTTCCAGGGTAATTGACAGATGGATCTGATTCAGAAAAAAAGTAATCAATGCACTCAAATAGTTTCTACCCATGCTGCTTTGCCTAGGCTTCAAGTATTTTATCACGCAAGGTCCTGTGTACTTTTTTCTTTAAATTAGTTAAAGTGCACGCAGCTTCTCATTTGAGATTTTCTTTTAGAAAATTCTAACCTTCTGAAGAAAGTTTCTCCACAATCAAGTCAAAACTCCAAAATAGCTTTCACTGTACTAATAATGAAAGTCTCATGTGCAAAGACAAGCTCCTTTCAAGTATAAATAAAGTGTACTTTCATTACATCATATATATCCAAAAACATAATACTCAGCTGGTCTCCCAGGCAGGAGCTGCCCGAGTTAAAAACTGGATCAAGGCAGGTTTTCATAGCCACCAGGTGCGATATCTGAGCACACAAGTTTCATTTCTGAGGATAACAGTAAAAATAATACTAAAAAAATAATCCTCCCACTTGCATGGTGGGGAGGAGAAGACAAAACAGTAGTTTCAGGGGGACTTAGTGTAAATATTTGCCAAGACATTCTCCTTCTAGTACAAGGCTCAAGAAATCTCAAGTCACAGCTGCCATCAGCTCCACCACGCAACTCTACCAAAGCTTCCTGAAGACACTGACTGCTGGTAAAGCAACACTTCCAACACTGCAGACCTGGGGTCCCAGAAGTACTCTGGTTATGAACAGAAAACTTCAGCGAAACCTTTACTACTGAAATGACTTACATTGCACAAAAGCATCTCGTTAAAGACACGGGGAATTACAGGTATCCTTTGATTCCTTCAACAGCAGAGAAGCTTAACCAGGTAACAGTAGATGAAAACCCAAACATACCTCGCTACATTCAGAGAAGCTCCTTCTCTCTGCAGTTCCAGCACCACCCTTACAAATATTCACTCCTCCTACCCATAAGACATCTCTGATAAATTACCTGATGCCCTACTCCTGTGTAGTATTTGATAATGCTGATCCCATCCACCTGGTAGTGGTCCAACAGCTGATGCTTGTAAGGACAGCCAGCAGGCAGAGGAGCTCGGTCTAGACTCCCATCCTCACCCCAGAGGCAGGCCTTGACTAAAAAAGACCTAGAAGAAGCATCAATAAAACCAGAGAAATCCCTACATCCCTGCAGGGCAAAATCCAAAATGAGCTTCCTTATGCATTGGGCTCAAACATCAGAATGGCACAAGTTAAAGCGTGATTCTCCTTTACTTTGTGAAAAATAGCTAACTGTTCTTGTCTTTACTGCTTCTCTCTCTCCTCATCACTCATAATTACACATTGCACATCCATGGCCAACCCTCAGCTCTCAGAAGATCCACAGCGAGTGGGCTGCTCACTGCATTACTTAAGCTGCAGCTGAATAAAGTGTTCTTCCTCCTCAAGTCTGTACGAGTCCTAATGACACTTCCAGTTGGAAATAGCCAGATCTCCTCCTTGGAATAAATCAATCAACAGAACACTTGCTGCAAAGGATTAATTACAGAATTGCAGAACCAAGGCTGGAAGGCAATGTTTGGAGATCACCTAGTCCAACCCCCCTGGTCAAGCAGGGTCACTTTGAGCAGGGGGTCCAGGAGCTTGTACAGCTGAAAATCTCCAAGGATGTAGACACCACAATCTGGGCAACTTGTGTTTAAGTGGAATTTCATGGATTTCAGGCTGTGCCCATTGCCTCACATTCAAGGGTAACCAAGAAGACAAAAGGGATGTGTCAGCAGATCCTACCACTCTCATGGGGTGAGCTCACCCTTACAGGCAGGTGTGCTGCCTGCTTTGCCTATATTTCATATTAATTGTGAAGAGCTGAATTTGAACAATTAATTCATGTTAATGTTATCTGCTTGGGGGTGCTGGAGGCTATTCTGTACATGCACTTTTTATTCAAAGGAGCATTACCACGTAACTCTAGCCCAAACACGTGGTTACTGTATGGAAAACATTCTGAAGATGCTGGTAGCAGTCACAAAATCGCTGACTGGGTGTCCTGGCAGCATTGAAAAATATTTTGAAGTTTATCTGTATATTGTGTTCTTTTACATCAATTTTTTTTCAACAATATCTATAATCAGAAGGGTGATAATTACTGATAATCAGTTCCTACACTCTAATCTTGTTAACATTCCCTATAGTCCTCACGACTTTACTGTAAGGTAGCAACAAAAGAGATGTGGAGGAAAGTCACTCAAACGGACTGCTGTGTCCACCTCCCTCCTGCCTTGTGGGGCTCTTCCAGCCAGGAGCAAACACAGTATCACAACATAAAGCATTAGACATGCTCTGGAAACCCTTTGCCCAGCTGCTCATTAGTACTGCATTAGTCTGTAAACTCAAGCACAAAACGCCTAGTTCAAGTTGCTCTTTCTTGATGTACTTGAAAGGTCCTGTGAATTTATGGCAGGATAATGCGGAGCACAGCACCTATTTATGAGTTGATCATTTGTACAAAACCCCCCTCAAAGCACCGAAGGTTACCATTCGACCAAGAGCTGCACTTAGCTGCTCAGAGGGCAAGAAAGCCAAGTATATGAAAGTTAAAAGCATTAATAAAAGTGTGACTTATAAATTACTTCATCTTTGTCACCCTTTTTGAAATGGGGTGAGAGAGGCCAGGGTAAATTTATTTTTTAAGTGCTTTCTGAGACCTGCAAGGGTCAGCCCTGAAATGCTGTACTCTATAAATCATTCCATGCGTATCTGATAGATGTGAGTGCATCATAACATTAACAAATATTGATTTGTTTATCATTTGCAACTGTTTATAGCTAAACAGCAGACTTTAAAACATTTGTAAGAGGAAGAAACTTTAATCTGTGAGAATGCAGAAGAGAAGCTGCTTTGGCTGCAGGAGAAAAAAAGTAACCAATGTTATTCTGCCACCCGACTGCTGGCTCGGTGTACTTGTTGCAGTCATATTATGAAACCAGTTATTTCACAAAATGACTAAAATTTCCAGGCGTTTCATGAAACACCTTGTATCGCTGCTAAGAACCACAGCGAAACCTTGCATTACGGGTGCTCAGTGGCGTCACGGCTACGAGAAGGAGAAGGCAGAGCCTGCAGTGGGTAACCAGTCTCTAGATGAAAATGCTGCAGGATCAAAATCTGGCTGGAGAACCAAGGATGGGTGTTCTTCCCCGCCCCCCCCCCCAGCATCCTCCCCATCCTGGGATGGCTCAGCTCTGCTGCACCACACGGAGCCCAGTACCAGGAACGGGCACCACAACCATTCCGAGAGGCTGGAGCTGTGCCCCCAAACTTGCCCACCACAACAGGTGGGCATTGACAAACACAGCAGGTCCACCCCACCCCTCCAGTGCTGAGGTAGGTACTGATCCTGTGACATCATTCCGTGACGTCACACCATCTGGAATTAAACATGAGGTGACTTGCAGTTGTATGTCCACATGAACACCTCCATCTCTCTGTGCTCGACTCCCTCAGCCAAAGTGTCCAAAGCCATCCACATGCACTTTGCATAACATTGCCTTGTGGTCTCCATCCATTTTATGCAGTTTCCAAAACCAGCTATTTCACAGAATGGCTGGATGTGGAATCCATGGAACATTTTATAAAGAAATCTCAGGAGATGCAAAAAGGGCACAAGCTTTAAAATATCTCTTGCCCACTAACACTGATCAGAGCCACCAACATATCTGACCCCAGATTTTTGGCCAAAATTTGAGACTTAGCACTGGGAGCCCTCCGGGCTGTCCAGTGGTCATGGAGCATCATTAATGTCACCAGCCCCCCACCAATCACCAGTGCCCAGGAACTCCTTTACATCACTACGCCCTGCAAGGTTACAGACCTGCAAAATATGGCAACATGAACAGTTCTGCATTTGCCTTAGTTTAATATTATACAGCAGGTTGTAAATGCAGGGAAGACACCTGGAGCAACAGAGGCAGGTTTGAAAAAACTACAATAAAAATCTCATTAACCTAATGAGAGAGACAAACTATCTGGCAAATCCCTTTCTGATGCTTTAAATCATTAGATATTAGGGTAAAAAATAAACTTTTTCATTAAGCAACTACAAAAAAAACCCTGCGTTCTTTTCTCTCCCCATGTTCTTTTTTTTAAATAGCACAACTCTTTGCTTTTATTTATTTTGGGAACTTGACAGGCTCGATAACCAATTTCTATGCAGAACCACCCACCATTCGCATCTCAGAAAGCTAATGAAGTATAATAAAATTGCCCCAGGAGACACTTACATGGAGACATGCACAAACTTTTCAGGAGAATACTAACTGTAATTTCTTCAGGTGGGAAAGTAAAATGATGTAAGATAAATGAAAACAAAATCAAATAAACACCATCCATCAGTACTGAAATTCAGTTTGCAAAGGACAGGCACCTTCTTTCCTGCACAGCAGTTCAGCATCAGCTTCTACTATGGGTTAAAAAAACCTTCTCAGCTTCCCACATAGGAAAAAAGATGAAGAGTGACAATACCAGATTAAATGGTACTGTACGAACCAGTAACCAGGAGCCTGTAACATGCATGGAAATAGAAATAACCATTCAGTTAAAGGGCATGAACGCAGCATCTCTTATCCTGAGGGTTCCCCGAGTGCTTTTCGGGGGCTGCATTCCCACTGATAAGGAGATTTTTCTCCTGGCTGACTATCACACCATGATACTTTCCATTAGAAAATGCTGGAGAGTGGGTTCTCTCAAACAGAAGGGTCAACGTCATCCTCTCAGAATAACAAACTCCATTATATTCACACCCATGGAGATTTCAATGTGCACATTCACCAAAGCTTTAGGTAGCTCCAAATTAAGTATTTGGTTATTTTCCTGGGAGAAGGTTATGCTGTATTTGCAGTGGTATCTATTTGCAAGTAAACACTGGTAGATTTGTTAAATCCAGGCATTTTAAGAACATATTCTTCAAGCTTAGTGGAACTGAGCCCCCAAAACTTAAAAAATTCTTGTAGCAAAACAGCTAAATCAGGACCTTCTGAACCCCAGAGCAAAATCTGGAAATGCAGAAATAGCAACAACTCCCCTGTCCAGCTGGCATCTCTGGTAAGAGCATCCATGGGATTCCAAGGAGCAGAATTAAAGCCTGATCTAGATCTGAATGGCAAAGTTATATCATATTGTATCCGGTAGTGGTGAAGTCCCACATCTCTTATGTTCTGCCCTATCTGCTCGTGAAAAGATTTTGTTCTTCCCAGGGAAAATGGCAACAGAAGCCCCAAAATATCCACTTGCAGTTCAGGCAATGAGAGTTTGGCTGCACTGCCTTGTAACTGGCCATGGGCATCCTCGGGATTTGCACAGGATGATTTACAGGCAGCACGTTCAAAACTCCAGGGTTCTGGGCTGGAAAGTGATAATGCTAGAATTGGCTTAATATCCTGGAATTACGGCCCCATCGCTCAGTGCGTATTAGTTCAGAAAAGCTGCTCCTCACTTAAACCCTTTGCTTCCCAGGAACAATCTATACCTGCTCTAAGCTCAGCACTTTGTCTTAGGCAGCTTCTGTTTGTTTAAAAGCTTCTCCTTCCCAACCCACACGAGACACCGTCACCATAAAAACACATTTACCAAACAGCCGCGTGCGGAGCGGGCAGCACGAGGTGACGGCTCTGCGTCAGAGCTGGACACCAGGCAAAGCTGACATTAGCTTTTTCCTTGGTGGCAAAGGAATTATTAATGGCCCAGCACGTGCTGGTGGTAAAGGGGTCAGGAGCAGGCATCAGCTTCAGCCCGTGCTGGACCTGGGGCTGATGGAGCCGTGCTCGGCTGAGCAGGGTTCAGCCCTGCAGCCGTAGCGCCGCTGCCGTACACAGAGTGCGGCTCCAGCACAGGAGAGAAAACTCAGCAAGACCCTCTCTTACCAATTACAGGTCGTCAATATTGACTATCTGAGGGATTTCCATGCTCAGGAAGCAAATTAGAAACTCAATACCTGAACTATTCCTAAATGCAGTTATCAACTTCGGAGTTTTATCGCATAAAACCAATTCAGCTTAGAGTTTAATTCTATTAAATTAGGGCTTAGAAATAAGATTTGCTCTGAGAATGAATGCATCATTAGTTTTAAAATGCAATATACTGAAACCCAAAATGTGTAGCATTACAGTTTGAAGAATAAATGAGTAGAGATGGCACCCAAATGTACTTCTCCCTAAATATATTTACCAGCCTTGGAAGAATCCATTGGCTCATTAGGACAGCGAGTCTTTTGGTGTGCGGGACATCCCCCTTCTTTAGGGAACGATAATCCTCTTGTGTTTCTCCTTGGCACAAGTTTTTCCTTTGTTCTTAAAACCTTCTTATTTCAGCAGCTGACAGAGAAAAAAGAATCAGCATCCTCTTTCTTAATAAAAATGCCACAATGAGATCCTGTCGGGTTTGTGCCAGGCATGTCAAAGGAGCAGGGACTAATACAGGAAACCTCAAGAACTCCCCGTTTTGTGCAAGTTACAGTATATGGAAGAGTCACGTAGGGCTGTTTTTTTAAATCAGGCTTCCAATACATGAAAAGCACCCTTCCATGGGGTGCATGTAATCTCTGAATAGGGCCCTTAGTTTCCTGTGGTATTGTATTAAAACTGATGTTTGATACAATAATGCAGGGATAGAATATGCTCAGAAGAGGACAAGGTAGCCCAACGGTGTCTGTCCCCCTGCATTACAAACCGCTGCGCGTTCTTTCATGCCACACTGGCCAAAGCGATGCAAGTCCAAGGCCTACCTGCAGCGTCAGAATTGTACCATTGGAAGTGAGGCACAAACAGAAAGGAAAAGGCAAATACCACACCAAACCCACTACAAGTCTTAAAAGGAAATAAGATATTGTGGTGATACGTGTTTCGCCGTCATTTTTTATTCCAGATGTGGTATGTCAGACGGTCCAATGAAAACAGCAGGCTCCTCTCCAGGCCTGGCCACGTACTTTACACTTAAAAAAGCTCCTTTTTCAAAAGAAAATAGCACTGTCTCCAAACAGTATCGCAGAGTGAATGAGCAAACTGTGCGGTGCTGCCAGAGCATCACAAAATAATTGGTAGTCCATCGTCTCTCACACCAGAAGGCTAGATTAAAGCTTTTAAAGATGTATTATAATATGTGTTAATTTGCTATTTTTACTCAAGTAGACTATATCAGTCTTGTTATTATTGAAAGTACAAAAATAAAACCAACTCAAACTAATTTTTGGTAGCAGAAGAGTCATATGGAACAACACAATTGACTCTATAGAGCCTAAAATACTTACCAAGTATTTTAATGTAACAATTCATTTGAAAATGCATGCAAAGCTGTGAAAGTAAAGAGAAAAGGATGAAATTATAGATGTCCATTTCATTAGTTATGCAGCAGCTCTGTGGGTTGTTGCCCACACCATCGCTCCCCCTTCAATCAGGATCTGATTTTACAATATTGAATGAATTCTCATGTTCAAAAATTAGCCAGGGAGGTATATTGTAGTCAGATGTTTGTATTTTTCCATATCATTTCCCTCTTCCTTAATTTTTAAATTATATTTAGATCAAAACAGCCCTTGTACTTTAAATGAATAAAAGTCTCAACCTTTCCCTTTCATGCTCCATCTTCAAAAAGCAGCAAGAACTCGTCCCGTGTGCCAGGCAATGTACTGCAAAATATTTTATAGTTTTGCTCCAATTCATAGCTGCTTTTACTTGGTTTTCATTGAGCAGAATGACTTTATCCGTTCCAAGCACTGAAACAGAACAGCTCAGCTGAGATGCTACAGGGCTGCTGACATTTGGAACACTATTTTCAGTCCTATTTTACATATTCTTCCAAAATTTATCTTATGAAAAATAAAAATCAGTTAGAATATGGGCCTACTGGTGTCTCTGGCAATGCAGACGACCTACTTGCAGCCATAAAGAATGGGAAAACTGCTCTGCTGTGGGCAGCAAAGTTAAAGGAAGGGAAGAGTCAACACCAACACCTGTGCCAATGCCCAGAGAAGAAAATATTCAACTTGGATTGGCACTTTGGAGAGAAAGGTTGTGTCGATCCAGTGCCTCCGGTGGATGGGGGTGATGGACAAGGATATTGGATTCCCTATCTCCAAGAGATTCCCAGGAAAAATCCTGACATAGTCTTTTTTCCTGGTTACTTGTAACAAGCAGAAAAACAACATGGTTTTGTAAGTGTACCCTAAAAGCAAATACCACCTTACACATCTTTTAATGATGCAACTTAAAAAATCCAGAATGAGAGAAAAGCAACAGAAGGGGAAACACAACCCCAAATTATTTTAAAAAGAAACTGCTTCTTTAAAGAGAAAATTAATTAGAATGAATCAAGGCACTACCTAAGAAAGAAGATTAAAGGAAAAAGAAACAACAAAAAAAAGCTGTTAAAGTTATTAAAAATGACTATATTTGTGGATAAAGTGACAACTATAAACTTCTCATTGATACTTTATATTTTGTGTGGCTTTCTGCCTATAAACAAATTGTAAAAGATGGCAACAGCTAATTTAAAAAATAAAAAGCAAAGTGTTGCAGGAAAGTCTAAATTGAGTCTGACAGTCAAGGTCACATAACTTTTCACTTTTATTTAAAGACATTGCCTTGATTACTGAAAAATATTGCAAGATACATACACACAAATCTCGAGTCAGGATACTCAGCCTTTGACTATATCAATGGCTTCTTGTCCATTGCTTTAAAAGGAACAACAGCAATAATCTCTTAAATTACCAAATGTTGTGTAATTATCAAATTATAGAAAATTGTCAGAAATCATTGATATAATGTTTTGAATTATGCTTTCAGTGTAAGCAATCTGTCCTAACCCGTCCCGTTATGCCTAAATAAATCTAAATTGTTTCTAGGAATTACAAAAAATGTTTGCTGCTTTTGTTCACATAAATGGAAAGCGCTCATTATACCTTTGATTTATTTTAATTGTATTTACATTGTTCTAGTCCTTTTACTGCAAACTTGGAGAAAAAAATGTTAAATCTAGTTCTAAAATTCATTATCTGTTCAGAAAATGAGTTGAGCCTGCAATACATGTTTCTAGCACTGAAGGATCAGACGAAGCGTACGAGATCTCATGTCTAACGCGCCCGCTCTCATGGGCCCATTAGAGTCTTTATAGGTGGATCTCACTTACATCTTTGTTTAAAAGAAAAAAATAGAGATTCTGAAGAGAACTGGAGCCTATTTGATGTTCAGCCTCTATTGTCTCCCAGGCAGACCTGAATGAAAGCTTGGAATTAAACAGCCTTTGAAACTAGTTTTCATGGTGATCATTGCAAGTGATATAAAATATAACAACCTGGTTCCCACTTCCAGGCTTTCAGAGCCAGCTCCCACGTTTCCCCTCATTCATATGCTTTCAAAGTTTATGAAATTATGACATAATTTTGTCACAGAATTTTTATAAATTAAAGGCAATAATCAGCCATTTTCTTTTCCTTTGTAAAAATTCCTTTCCAGGACCTGCAGCCTGCTTTCTCCCTGACTGCAATGCACAAGCACCTTCAAATATTCACATCTGCTCTGGTCTTTGAGAAACTACTTCTGGAGTCGCTAATATGTACTTTAATTGGGAAAGAAATATAAAGTCACCAATATTTTAATCATACATGAACGTTACCAGTGAAATAATGGCTGTGGGGAACAGTAGGAGGCTTGGCTTCACTCCCGGGGAGCAGGGGCCGTTCCCCCAGCTGCCCGCAGCACAAACAGTGTTTCTTGGGAAGCCCAAGGAGGTGGGTGGTGGCAGCTCCTGCTCCCATCGCCCGCAGCCCATGGAGAACAACTGCTCAAAGCAGGAGGAGGAATGGTTGGTTTCCCCAGACTAGAAATAACAAACCAAAATGAAAAGATACAAGAAAGCTTTTTTCAAACACATGGGTAACGTGAAGTGGACTTAGACCAATTCATTATTAAGTTAAAAGTGTTAATTCCGACCCCTCCACCAGCTGAACCTGCGGTTCCTCACCATTAGCTTAATTCAAGGTTGTAACCTTCTCCACCGACCAAGTCCCCTCAGTATCCCGCTTAGACAAGGGGGAAATAGTCTGAATCCTAAACATACGGGAGGATTAACCATGGAATGTGTGAGAACTGCATGGGATTCTCAAGGGACAAACACTAAAGAAGTGCTAAATATCACTATTATCAGAATGATCACTCTGTTTCACATCTCCTGTATGATCTCTGGAATGCACATTTTATCCTCTCCCATGATTTCTGCGAGCCCCTACACACAATGTTCTTAGGATAAAATTCATACCTTATATAAACTACGAACACGGTCTTATTTTAAAATTACACCAATATATTCATCCATAACAGAAGTAGTGTTATCACCAGTAATAACAGTTATCCTTATTACTAACAAAGTAAAAATAGTTTGGAAGGCACAGGAAATAGATATCCTGCAAACATTGTAGTTGCACATCTTCCTCTTTCAAACTGCTGTTGCATCATTTTTCTCGTCATTCGAAGTGGTATCCTTCAAGGAGAGGCATCTACATTATTGGTAACTGTGTTTGGGCAGTGCTTTTTGGCATTTGAAAAGACTACTTTAAAATGGGAAAATGAAAAAAAACACTCAGGTAAAACAACACATCACGCCAGGCTCATTATACCAAATACATTGCTCAGCCTTCATAGTTTAACTCTGCTGGTTTTGTGCACCAAGGTACGTTGACTCATTCTTAGTCAGCGCCGTTACCACGTTAAGCCAAAACTAATTGCTACAAGTTTCAGATGACAAACATGTTGTACACAGGGTAAGTGAATTCAGAGCAAACCCAGACACAGGAGATGAAGAGATGAAAACTTGGAATTGGAGGGAAGACTGGTCACTGGGCTCGCTGCGCCCTGCTGGGCCTCAGGAGACGGAAGGGCGCTGGGTTGGAGCCACCACTCACTTGGGTGATCCCGTGCCTCCAACCAGGCCCTGCCTTTCCAGGCTCTCAGGCAGGGATGTGCTCCTCACAGATGCAGGAGCCCTGCCCAGTCCTCCCTGGCCAGTACTGCGATTCCCCGCACCTTCTGCGAGCTCCGCACCTGCTGCATGCCAGGTACAGCACACCAACACCCAGCGCCTTGCACGCTCCTCTACTCCAGCTCAGAGGGAATGGGAACAGCTTTCCCCATTCCCACAGTTTACCTTTATCCCTCGTTAGGGCAAGGAATGCCTAAAATGCCACAGAAATGTTGCAAGACACTTCACCCGCAATGGCGACTGATGTGTTTTTAAATGGCCACCGCTGCACCTGACGCACAAGCCGATGTATGCACGGTGCGCAACACGGCGCAGGAGGTTACATCCCCAGGGAACACAGAAAAATCAAGTGCAGGAACAGCCTGGAAATGCAGGAGGATCCAAAGTGTCCCCCGGCCCAGTGGGCACCGAGCGAGCGACACAGCTCGGGGAGCTGCCACCAACAAAGCACTGCCTGCAGCCAGCCCGCGGAGCCATCAGAGCGGGCTGCTCGCCGCCTTGTTCGGATGAAGGCAAGGTGCATAAAGAGGAATGAAAGAGGAAAGGAGCAGGGTTATAAAAAAGAAAAGGAGAAATCATAAATTAAAACAGAAAGACAAAAAGCTTCGCTGAAAATTTTCTTTCTGTGCAAAGCAATAGTAGGAAAAGCATTAAGTGTTACTCTGTTTCTTCATCTAATGACACAGAAAAAAAGTCTTTTCTGCAAATAATTCAAGTAAACAATCTCCAGAACGCACGAACAACAATACCAAATTTCTCAAAATTAGCCAAGCTCACAGAATCAGCAGGCTATTATTGCTGCTTAGAGGCTGCAGCTCCAAAACCGTGGATGAGGCAATTTGGGGGGGGTGGGGGCGGACAGGAAGAGAAAAGGGTAGAAAAAAACAGCCCCTTCTTTCTCCATTATCATTTACCTGGAATTCAGTTCACTGTAAATTTCATTTCGAAAGGAAAAAAAAACCCCTATGACAAACTCGCCTTGGCTAAATATCGTTTACTGATTTATAACAAAGATCTGATCCACTTTAACTTGCTAAACACTTTGTCACTGTTTTATATGCACCACTTCCAAAGAAGGGAAAAATAAAGGAGAGCTTTTTAGGTCAAATGATTAAGGAGAAAAGGGATTTAAACCAACAATTTTTTTAAAGTTCTAATTGTTTGCTTATTGACACCAATTTACATGGAGCCACTTAGTGAATAAAGGTTTTCACAGTACATGGCACTTCTTTATGTCAGTTTTTAGCCATCATGTCACAGCCTGGCTTGAAAAGAAGAAATGCTGAAAACTCGTAGGCCAGAAATGAACAGCCTATTAAGATCTGAAAAGCTGTCATCCCCACTGAAAAGACTTGCGTCAGCCACTGAGGATATATTTTAAACCGCCTGTCCGCAAGAAAACTTTAATAATGCAGCCTTGCTCTAATGTCTTGTGAGAGGAGAGGCAATTTTACTTCTTCTATTAACCCAACGTGATTACAATGGCTTATTTCATGGAATATTAAGTTCAAATTCTGCTCCCTGGGAGGACAATAAAAAAAAGAGTGTGCTTATGACATTGCCCGAAATAGCCACAAGGACCGCAACTCCTTGGTGCTTTTAATGCATCCAAGCAGTAATCCACCTTAATTTGCTAATGGTTAAGTAAATTAGCAACAAAATAATAAAATACAAAAAGGTATCAACACAGGAGTAAAATGCTTTCCTCTAAAAAATATTAAAATAACAAAACGATGTTTGCGTAAGGGTAGTGGTGGCCTTTCAATCCTCTCCCTCCCCCCCAGCCACCCCCCCACACCAATTTAGGGAAAAAATAAACTCCTTGTGTCGGACAGGCTTTTGCCATGAGGCAATCATAAGCAAAGCGGTTTGTGCTGAGACCACAGCTGGGACGGCTTTGTGCAAATGGAACCGTTAATAACTGCCTGGGAGCAACAAACACTTTCAAAACTACCTGAACTATTCCTGTAAGGACACCGGGAAAAAGGTTTTCCTAAAATGCAGGTGCCCAGATTGTGAGGGGGGTGATGCTGCTGGCACCCGGTGCCTCCAGCCAGACCCCACGTCCTGAGCAGGACCACATGGTGCTGCGGATGCAGGAGCATCCTCCATCCCGGGGACTGAGCACCCCCGTCCATCCCTAACTCCAGGCGGAAAGTACTTTGAAAGTGTTGGGTTTAAACACCATTTGCAAGTAAATCCAGTGACATCAAAGTCAGGTGGGTCACGTCCGTGGGGAACCCCCTGAAAACCCAGGGCCGGGGGACAAACATGAGGCCGCAGGCAGCTGCTGTGCCGGGGACTCCTCTGCTCCAGTCACTCCAGACAAAACCAGAATGTTGGTGAGCAGAAACCTGCCCTCTTCTTTAACACACATTTACAGGCCTGATCCTGTGCTTGAAATTTAAAATCAGGTCTCTCATTTAGTAGTTTTGTTCTTGACAGAGTATAAAGATTATAAAGGAGGCTTCTGGGCCATCTGCTCTGCCCAGAGGAACCCGGGCAGTGACACGGTAACCACCTCTTGCTTAATTCCTCTGCACTTGGCACTGGACACTGCAGCCAAACTACCCATCCTGCCAGGAAAAGAGGGAAAAGGGCTCGGTGCCTAAAAAGAAGAAAACTATCACAAACAAGACGGTTTGTTTTCAAACTGATGTAGGATGCAGCGGAAAACTCCATTACCCATTCCTCCTGTCTGGCACTGCCTTCCTTCAACTTCTTCCTTGTATTTTTTTCCCTAATATGAAAAAGGAAACAATTTTTTTCATTTAAAAAAAATTAATATATGCAAATAGCCAGTGCAATTATAAATGATCAACATTATTTCCTTCTACCTAGTTCACCGATTCCAAAGCAAAAAAGGCGAACTTAAATAAATACATTTAAAATTGCCCGCTGTGTAATAGTAAAGAGACTCCATAAAACTAGAACAATATTTATTTCTTCTTTTCGTAACAGCTCCCTGTTTTATTAGGCCCGTGTTCCACAGCGATCTGATAAGAAGGAGCGAGGCTAAATGGCAAATGGCAAACATCCCAAATCGCAACCTGATGTATTTCCACAGCCCTGACCTTCAGATAAAAATCGTGCAGAAATCTGCAAACCCACCAAATATGCAGCACCGCATGCTCCAAGCGTTTTCAGACACAACAGTCGGGGGCAAAAAAAAAAAAAAAGAAAAGAGAAGGAAAAAGAAATAAGGGCGTTGCTATTTAAAGCCTTTCGCCTTCCCCTTCCTTAGAATTTAAGGATTATGCTCCTATACGGCGCGAACAGACAGACACCATCAAACCTAAAGGTCTCTCACATCCACAGAGGGGACTGTGGGCTCAGAGCTGCCTATCTGTGCACATCAGGGAAACATATTATATATAAAGGATATACCCCACTGCTATATTATATGTATATTTAGGAAAATACTTCAAACAGCAAAAAAATTTTGCACTGTGAAATTAGCTAAAATTATGACAACTGTAAGAAAAAAATTATACGGGCAAAATTTGGGTCTGGTGGAAGAATTCTTTGATGTCTGGATTCCAATTTAACCCCGACTGAGTTCTAAGAATCAAATGAACAAAGTATATCATACACCCCAAGTCTGCTTGTCAGTGCTAGTCATCATTTTTATTTTATTCTTTCCAGCCACATGTATTTACAAGACCCTGTGCTGACATTTTCTCCCTCCTCACTGCATACAGCTCGTTGCCAAACATGCTTGCAACACAGCCCAACTTTGTATTTATTTATTCATTAAAACACATGCATTAGTATCAATAAATATGTATAACAATATTTTCTTCACGTTGCCGTGCAGTTCCCTTGCACAGCCACATCTCTAGGTCGGGTGTTGTGTGGTAAATGTATAGAAATAGGGGCACACATTATATTTGTAAAATATTTTTAGTCAAAAGACTGTGTCATAAATACTGCGTCTGCACCTATATAAAAACACACTGGGGCTGGGGACAGCAATATATTTACTAAATAAGGCTATAGGTGAATAATAAAACCCTGCTTAAATACACATTCCTATTTTCAGTATCAGTGCACCAAGGTGCTATCGATGCCATGCATTAGGGAACATCACCTTTATTTTATACAGGTTGTCAGCATGAAGTCTCTATGAACTGTACATATTACAGGCTGAAAAAATAGCATAATCCCCATCATTTGTGTGTTTTGCATATAAAAATCACTTTTTCTTCAGGTAGTGAACCACTTTCTCCTATAAACCTGCACCAAGCATCAGGATTTTTGAAGCAGTTGTAAAACATTAATAATATATCTAGGTTGTTTAAAGAATATTTCCAAATAACATGAAATATTTAGTCCATCCCCCCATCCCCACCCGCAACACTACCATAAAAAGATAAGATTTATCATGAATGTTTGAGGGATAATCAGCCATTTTTGGCCAATATATTTTAATATTTATATACCTGACATAGCTGAATATAAATGATACATCATGATTTTCCATAGTGCATGGAATTTATACAATTAACTGGGTGATCCAATGGCTTTAGGGCACACAAGGTGCAAACAATGTTACAGTGCTTTGCTGATTATTGTTATAAATCTTCTGAACCATAAAGACATTAAGATGCATTTTGTTTACACCATTTATTTTCAAATATTATATGTAACAATATTATTTATCATTAAAAGAGTTACCCCTTCTCAGAGTATTTATTTCATGAGCTACATTTATAGAACTATTTACAAAACAGAGCTTGCAAAACACACGTCTGAAACAGGCAGTAAAATTTGATCATTTTCAAGTTATTTCTAAAGATGATGGTTTTTCATTCGAAAATCGAGAAAACATTTAATCATCACCCACATCTGAAATGTCGAATTTAAAAAGACACTTAGACTAAGAAATCTATTTTATTTCGGCACACCCTGCTCCCCCCTAAGCACACGTGTGTGCTCTCATAGAAAAGCGCATCCCTCCATCCATCTCCCCGCAGCAGCGCAGGAGGCGCAGGCTGTTCCCCCGCAGCACGCTGCTCCCACACCACTCCTTAGCCCTATTTTAAAAACCCAAAACCACATCGTTTGTAAAAGCTTAATCTACAATTTCAGAGAGAAAAACATTTACAAACACGCAGCCCTGGATTTTACAATATTAAGATGTTTTTTTTCCTGGAAAGAGCTACATCCTCTAGATCCCCATTATATTCAGATGCAGGAGTGCTGAGCGTGTATACTTACAAATAAAAATTCCCCCAACTGTTCCCAAATGGTTCTAATGTCCTAGTATTGTTTCAATTATTTTCATTTGGGTTTGCACGCTTTTTGAAATGCCGTAGCCCCAGTATGTGAAATTTGAACCACAAACGGTCCTGAGCGAGCCCTGGCAGCGGTGGGGTTGTCCACCCGTTAGCAAAAGGGACCCGAGCGCTGCAGCTGCTTATCAAATCAGTTTTATGTTTCTGAAATGAGTTCCTGCTGCTGAGCCTGAATTCATAGACAGGCGGGGGGAAAAAAAAATAGATTGATATAGCCCAAAACAAAACCTCTGAGAACACATCCAGGGCACTGTCTCTTTGTGCACGTATAGAGACAGATGGGTATATTTGTTTTATACCTATGGAAACACGACATGCCGATTCCATGTATGTGTGGGTATTGTAGAGAAAATCCCTGCAACAAAACCATGTCAGGAAGCCACACACTCCTGTTGCAGTTTTTTTTTTGCTTTACCACAAGAAAACGAGTACTTTCCCTTTTTGCTGGCCTTTTTGCAGCAGGTTTCTATCGGCTATTTTTCCCTTCAGGAGGCACACGCATCGTTTGCTAAACACAATTCCATTTTTTCTTAAATTTACATTTTTTTCTGCAGCTAAATCCATTGGAGAAATTTAAAAAAAGGCAAGCACAATTTTGCTGTTTACTGTCCTTTTCTGACATGAATACAACAGCAGCCCAGTGAGTTACCCAGAATTTGCTTTTCTCTTTCGTACTTACTGGCCTGCTTAATGGCTTCTTTCTAATAATACAAAAAACATAGAAGTAGAGAATAAAAATGTGGAAATGTACAGAATTGTTGACTTGAGGCATTGGAACTGTTTTGTTGTAAATTTGGAGGTGCTAAAACCTCATCAATGAGTGGGAAATAGCGCTAAATACAAGCTCTGCTAACTTTATTTTTAATGATGACTTTAAAAACCTGGGATCAGCGAGGTGAATGTAAAAACTGTTAATCTTAAATTTCTACAAACCCAAGTGTCAGGGCAAGCATGTATGGTGCATCAAGCATAACAAGATGAAAACGAGGAGGTGTTGGTGAGGAGGGGGTCCGAGACACTTGCTTTTCTTGAATCCCTCTGAATACATTTCACAATTCATCAGGTTTTGTCTTTCCTGCCACGAGTGAGGACAATCAGACCAGACACCCATTAGATTTTTCATGCAGTTTTTTTTTTCCTTGTTCATGACATGTTGGCAGGGAGGATGGCAATTCTGAAATCTTACCAAATGAGAAAAATGTCAGAAACTGAACTGACAGCTCATGGTTACTATGGTGATAGGTGATATTGGAAAAAAAATAAAATAAGACTCAGTTAATTCAAAAGGAATCAAGTTCAGTATTTTTAAGCCAGTTCATATAGATGAAAACTTAATCCCGATAGTGGGATGTTAGGGTGTTTTAGCTGAGAGCAAAGAAACCGCTAGCTTGATTCGGTAATTAACTGGATACAACCAAATATACAAAGAAAATGATAGTTAAGTTAAAAATTTAAATATATAGTAATAATATGTTTATAAAAATAAACAATTATATTAGAAAAGAGCAAATTAGGAAAAATATTCTGCCTTTATGATTAATCCAGAATTTTCTTCTCCATAATCACAATTGCCTACACGGGTCCAGTTTTCTACCATCAGTTTTGAGAGAAAAGGAGTAGTTTCATTCAGTGACAAAGACAAATCAGCTGGAAGGTAAGGAAAGCTGCTGACTGATGTCTTCAACAGAAAGAAGGCTGCGCATGCAAGTTCTGCAGGAACCTGAATATCTCCATATTTGTGTTTATGTATTTTATGGGCTTTTTAAAAATTCCCAAGGGAGCTATTTATGGGGCCAAAATAACGCGAGATCTCGTGTTCTCATGGTATTTCCATCGAGGAATTGAAATACTAAAATACCATGAGAACATCAGATCTCGTGTTATTTCGGCTGCATTAATGGTTCCCTTAGGTATTAACAAAGCCCATGAAAAACAAACACAAATATTTGAGACAGAAATATAAATGCTGGGATATCCACCGCCCCCCAACAGGAAGCCAGTACACCACATACACAAAATATGAAATATACCTTGCTCTTTTTTGATCTCACATCTTAAAGAAAAATTTGTACAACTACACACATTTAAAATTAATATTCTATTAAAATATTTTGGCAACCAACTCCACCTTTCTGGTAGAAATTTGAGTTGTTTCCTAACAACCCTTGAAGAAGATTAAGATAAAATAAGTGCACATGGGGTTTTAGGGTTATTGTTACAAAAAAACCCCCAACTTCTGAATGAAAAAATCTCCAAAATAATTTTAATTTTGAACTAGGTGCAACCTAGGTGGAAATGTAAAAAGTGATGAATGGAAGCACACTTAAAGGAAATTCAATATATTACCAGATAGATTTATTTAAGCCGGATCACAACACAGATGAAAGGGAAACATTTAAAGGCGTCGGGTCCTTCCAGACTCGCGCGTTAGCAGGCAGGGTTCTTATTTCTAACTCGCAGCCGGTGTTTAATGATGAGGAGGAGTATGGGGATGGGGATGCAGGAGGAGGAGGCAGCGCTGCGGCGGCCGACAGCGCCCTCTGCCGGCGGCGAGCGGACAGCGCGGGGACCGCGCCGGGGCGGGATTAGAATCATGGAATGCTCTGGGTTGGAAGGGACCTTAAAGCCCATCCAGTTCCAGACCCCTGCCGTGGGCAGGGACACCTCCTACTGGATCAGGGTGCTCAAAGCCCCATCCAACCTGCCTCATCCGATCTTCTTCCCTAATTCCCAGCCGGAGCCTCCCTGGTGCAAGTGACAGCGCCCAGAGAAGCACCGAGCATCCCCCCGTGCTGCCAGAGCGAGTAGCAGGGACCAGGGAAGGGCCGAGCATCCCCCGGCAGCAAGGGTGCACCAGTTCCCCTGGGGCTAGAGGCAGAGGAGGGGATTCTGCACCCAAATGAGACACACACACAGCCCGGGCATCTCCCAGGCCAGCCTGGCCTCCTGGGTCTCCTCTGGCACCCCAAGGTGCCCCAGTTGCTGCAGGAGGAGTTTCCACAGGCCACAGCCCAGGGAAATCTGCTCCTACATCACTTTGGTGCTGCTTATCCCAGGAATTATTGCTTTCTGGTAGCACGAGCCCACCCCAGGCCTCACCACGCTGAGGACCACATGCACATGCGAGAGGCACATCATCTCCTGAGCACGCACAGCCACAGCAGACAAGACAAAGAATACCAAGAGGGGAAAAAAACAATCCATCATTATTTTACAGAGGGAAAAGCAACCTCTCCCAAATCCAGCCTCAGCAACTCACCCAGGGTCAGCCTGTCCGCTTCTTTGCCCGGCCATAAGGCTCTGGGTTCACGGGACAAGAAGCTGAGAGCTACCTCCAGACTAAGAGTCAACACTACCCCACTCACCCCATTTTATTGCACCAGGAACACCACTGTCATCATCTGTAGCCTCAGTGCACCTCAGCTTTCCCACCTACTGCTCTACCCGGGCAGAGCTACTACAGACAGTGTAGGACAAGAGGGGTGCAATCAAGAGAGGGCACATGGGGACCTCCCCACCGTGGGTTCACAGGGCTGGAGGTGGGCTCCATGGCCTGGGGTGGGCTGGGCGGTGCTGGAGGTGGGCTCCCTGGGCTGGAGGTGAGGTAGATGGGACAGGGGGTGGGCTCCCTGGGCTGCTACATCGCTGACGGCAGGGCTGCGGGTCCCTTGTCACCAGCCCAGCCAAGCAGGTAAAAGCGGGTCAAGCACTGCAAGAGGCGCTGCTTTGCATGGCAGGGGAGGTGGAAGGCAGGAAGCCGGAGACGGAATAGAAACTGCTTTCTGCTGTAATTATCCCACAGTATTCTGTGCCAGAGTCAGAATGTGGTCCCCACCATATCCAGCACATCCCCTACTCAATGATTACATTTCGTGAGCAGTGAACCTGCTCTCTCCTCAAAAACACACCAAAACTTGCAGAAAAGTGGTGGCTTATAAATAAAAATTGCTCACAAAAGATTTGTGAGTCTCCACCGTACTGGACGAGCCACGTTCTCCTGTGACAGCTGCGCTGCTGGGGTGGCAAAAGCCAAACTCTGTGAGGTCAGGCAATAGTGAGAAAGCATTTCTGTCCCTATAGGTAAGATCACTGGAGTCAGGATTTTAATGAGTACTGTGATTCCAATGTAAACCGGATTGCTATCAGGATACATTATCATCCCAGGTCTTTGTAGACAAAACATCTCCCCTAATACCAGTGATGGCTCCTACATTTGATTGCATGTATGACTGCATTAAACTGCTCTGAGAAGAACATCCAAATAAGTTTTTTACATACTTGCAAGAAAAACCTCTTGTCTAAACAACACAATTGTACTAAAAGTAAAAATTGCCATTTTAAAATAAATGCAATTGCAAAAAATGCTCTGGGTGATAAGGGAATGATAAGGTAAATAAACCAAACCCAAAACATACAACAAAGCTCATTTCAAAATAAAAACAGTATAAATAACTGTTTGGGACTGTTTAAAACTATAAATATAAATTAGACTTTCATTATACAAGAAAAATAGTAAAATTGAAATAGTATAACTGTAAATAGTAAATAGTAAAATAGTTTAAAATTGAAGCCTGTAGAAAAAACAAAGTATTGCACCCCCGCATAACTACTTAAAAAGATATATTATGTATAACTTCAAATACGGTAAATTCAGTGAAATCCTGAATACCAACAAAGAGGTTTGTCCTCCAGCCCCTACACCAGGAAATCTGTAAAACTGCCATGAACACTGAAACTGAATATATTTTATATATATTTCAATTGAAATCAAAAGTGCCCTTTTTTTCTGATGTGGTCTACAATATCCTTGTTACTGGACACGGAGGTGGAGATCATAGTTGACAGCTAATGTTAACTAATAATAAAAGACAATGAAGAATAACACTTTTATCCCTTTTCCTTTTAACGATTTTGAGAATGGATTATACTGTGATAAAATTTCCACTGGAATGCGGGCTTATCGTTTCTTCTTTAATATTTTTAATTTTAAGCCAGATGGTGCCTTTGATACAGAACAAAATGCAACCTGGAAATCTGGAGAAACCGGAGTCACTGCAATCTGTTATTTTGATGTGTGCATATATATGTGTACGTACATCTGCCTGGGTAGGGTATAATGCAAACCGCTGGTGACGGCTCGAGCAAACAGAAAGCCATCCTGCCCCAAAGAGCTGACACAGTGACTTAACCCGAGACAGGACGAAAGGTCAGAGGAAAACTGGGAGATAATAAAGAAAGAATAAAACCACGGTTAGAAACGTGTAATCACGTAAATGAACTGCGCACAGAAAATAATGGTTTGGGATTGTTTTCAAATATGCTTGAAGCAAATAAAAATGCAAACCTCCGCTGAGCCATCACTGCCTCTCTGACACCTCAGCCCTGGTACCACACCACGATGTGTAATTCAAGCACCTTTACTTCACCACACACACACCTTAACACACCGAGCCAGACCACACATAGTCGCTCGTTCAGAATAAATCCGTATGAACCGGCTCCAGCATTTTTAAAGGAAAGCTGCTTGTGGGGTCTGCTGATATCTCAAAGAAACAAGAAACTATTTTCACATCTCATTCCCATAATGGATGAGCTGTGGAGCAGGGGAACGCTCTGGAAACTGTTCAGTTTGTCACACGGACATGGAAATTCTCTGCCACTTCCACACGAGCCTTTCAAAGCTGAGTTGTTTTGCCGCTCTGCTTGTATACATTAGAGACCGTGATGGTCACCAAAGGTCTTCTGGGTATTTAATGGAAAAAAACATATGTAAATAATCCCTAATGATCAGGTCAGTGGTCTCAGGGTTAAAGCAGGGCTTCCCATTGCTTTTTCAGAACGCTCTGCTTTGTAATTCTGCAATAGCATTTCAAACGCAGAACGCACAAGGTTTGCAGGAGCCCAGTGGCACTTGGTGCCCATCCTCACTGCAGCTGAGTGGCCACCGAGGACCTTCCAGCAAGCTCCATCTGGTTCCTTCTCTGTTATCTACAAGTGTCATTTAAATAACCTCTCCAAATATGTCACACTTTGGGGTCTAGGTCTTATCTTGTTTATCCCATTTCAATACATCTGAGTTCAATGAAATTAATCCTGATTTACAGCAGCAAGCAAGCAAAATAACAATTCTAAGTGGTCAAACATTTTAACAGCCCCCCAGTCCAAAGTCTCCCAGCTGTTAAGTCTATCACTTTTGCTCCTTTTGGTCTGTTTCAGGCACTTTCTACCTCCCATTTCTGCTCTAAATTCAGTTCAATGGGATTTCTGTGTGAGGAGCAAGGCTCGGATGCAGCCGCTGCAACAGAGCTGCACTGGGTTTCAGCAGAGGCCAAGATGTGGACGCCCTTCCCGAGGAGGGACACCAGCAGGGAAGGGGTTTCTGTGCCAAGGTCACCGGGCAGGATTAGCACATGAGCAAGGGCTGATGTATAAGGATTTAAAAAATGCAAAGCACAATTCTTTATCTGTTCCCGTGCTGTTTGGTTCCAACGGTCACTGCAAACTAATTGGAGCTGTTAGTGCTGCGGAGGTTGGCTACGCTCAAAAAACTCCTTCGACTCGGTTCGAAGGGGTTCCTTTCATAGGAGTAAATTCATGGTGGCATCAAGGAAAAACACATTATTATTTTTGCTGTCAAGGATGCTTTGAAAAGTTGTTTAAACAAAGTAAAGTAAAACACCTAACTATGAACACTATACAGAAACACGATCACCGAACTTTACATTTAGGAAGAATTAAGCATTTAAAGAGTTTTTTCCACTAAAAAAAAATAAAAAAACCTTTAATGGTAGTTATCCAGGTGGCCCCTGGATTTACTGTCGGATTTTGCTTTGACTGCTATGGGGTTCCCAAGGGGACTATTACGTCAATAATTTCTAAGGCAACATTTTATTCCAGGTAACTGAAATTCCTTAGAAGATGAGAAGTTCAGCTTGGAGATACTCGGGTCCCATTTGAAATCACTCACACTGACTACAGAAGAATTTTTAAAATAAATTGTTATATAGCTTTCTGCTTTCAGCAATATATGTAATCAATCTATATATATTTATAAACATTCTTTATTTAACAATTCAGAACTTAATTCCCCCTGAAGCTATTAAAACTATATATTTAATTATATTCATAAAGGAGTTGCCTGGGATACAGTCAAAACCTACTACTAATTCAACATGTATTATATATTAACACACTTTGAAACCCCGAAAAATTAGTAATACGGGCCATACGCTGTTTCATTCTGTGCATGGAACTCCCATCAGAGTCAGTCAACAGCCTTTATTTATAAAGTCTGGGGTTTTATGAAGAAGTCTATAATGACTATTTTTGGTCAAGCTTAAAAGAAAAAAGAAAAGACACAAAGGTCTTCCAGTTTCTAGTGCAGAAAGCATGTATGGCTGGTAGGAAAAGCAGAGTAGGACTTTTATCTAGACTAAACAAATTTCAGCATAAAATGATAAATGAATTGAGGAACTTACACTCCAGATCCTAAATTATATTAAGTCACTGATGTTACGAAGCCAGAAAAAGGTCATTGTATGATGCTTACAAGCTATAGTAAATAACTAAAATTTACATGGTAGCATGATTTTAATCACTAGTATTCTTAAAAATTTGAAAATCAATACAACTTGTAACAAATCAGAAAAGTTAAACAGAAAATATAGTTGTTCCTTTTAAGACCTATTATTTTTAATATCTGTTGGCCATATTTGTTCCACAGGTTACATATAAAAATAAATTGACTCTATTTCTTACATTTGATTAACAGAAAGAGCCTAACGATACGTGTCCGAATTCCCAGAACGGTTGTCTCTGCACTCGTGTCGTTTCTTGCATAAACTCAAAACCATCTGCCATAAATATGCAATCGCTTTTAAATCCACCACACCCATTCCTCCTGCTCCCCAAAAAGGACGCACAGCAAGTACAGTGCTCCTGAAATATTCCTTGCAAGTTTCTAAGTGGATAGAAAAGAACAGAGACCTAAAATAATCTGCAAATAACTGTAACACAAGCCCTGAAAAATGCTTTTGGATGTGGGGAGAGGGGGGAGAAATGTGTCTATCGCAGGCGCCAACACCGACTCTGGGCGAACTGTGCGGGAGGACAGTGTTTGTCACTGGTTTATTTTGTAAACATGAAACATTATTACAAACCTTATTTAAAACAAGTTTCCTTTTGAATATATTTCCTTTTAATTGAACAACTGCTGAGCGGCACCGGGCTGTCACAGCTGTTACAATACATGAACCACACTTACAGTAACAGCTTTCGTTCCACATTTTTGTGGAGTAGTTTCCATAGCACTGTGATCAGGGTTTGCATATTTTTATACCACTTGCATATTGAAAATAAACTCTGATGTTTAGTTTGCTTTCTCCAAGTGCATCTGGTACTTAAATTTCCTGAAAAAAAAAAGCAGGCAACTCTGATTTAAGACCGAACAGTGAGGGTGTAACACCTTGGTTTACTTTTTATAAAGTTATTTTTAGCCTTCCTTTCCCTTAAAAGTGTAACTTAATAGCACATGGGATGGGAAAGCTTGGAAATAGGCATTTATCTTAACCATCATCCTTGAATTAAACATTAGGGCAAACTTTTCCATTCACAACAATATACAGATATTCTGCATGTAATAATATGCTTTGCATAATTACCGACGCCTCAATTTAATGTTTTGACCAGATAAAAAGGAAAGTGTTCAGGAGTTTGACTGAAACAGCAGCTCCAGTGCCAGGCACCTGTTTCCCAGCCGGTCCTGAGAGGGGACCCTGTGTCCCGTCCCACGCTGGGCTCTTGGGCACAGGCATCCCCGAAGGGCTCAGGGCAGCGAGGCGCAGTGAGGACGGAGCAGGCAGAGCACAGGCCCCATTGCAAAGTTTATTCTTGACAAAAAGAGTCACTTTTTAATTAGAAAAATAAACACAATTTTATAAATTTCTGATTGAAAATTTTTCATTTACTCCAATGAGTGCGAGCTCTTCCTCTGAAACCAAACCAAACCAAACTAAACCAGGACGAGGGGGACTGTGCCTCGCTGCCTTCTCTGCTGAGTGGGACCTGAACTGCCTGCAAGGGTTTCTCATGCAAAACCACCCAACACACGTGGCCAAACCCCGCTTCCCCACGGCACCACTTCGCCCTGCCAAACACCTTCCGAATCAGCAGACTGAAAATTAGCAAAATGCAGCACTGCTTTTCACTTTAAATTTTAATAAGAAACAGAGACATCTTCTCTTTCTTCTGCTGTTCCTCCCTCTCCTCTAAGAACAGAAGGCTGCTGGTGAAAGGAATGAAAATCTGGAAAGAATTTGGGGTGGACTGGCCAACCCCCTTTCATTTCCTTCAGATGTTTACAATCTAGCACCTTTCTGAAGACAAAGATGGGAAAAAAAGCTATTTTTTCTTTTGACTGAAGGGTGAGACAGGGGGGTATTAAAAACTGATCAATGTAATTTTTTTTCACAGAAGTATTTGCACATCTGTGAAATAATATAATTTATGAAAAAAATCTTTTTCTATGACATTCATGATTATAGCCTGATCTGGAGAATTATTCAAATATAAAATTAAATACTCAAAAACTAGCTGTGCTGTGGATGACTGAGCTTTTACCAGCTGTGCATCACACTTCTATAATTCTATTAAAAGTATGTAAGTGAGGCTTTCCAAGTATGTCTGAGTCTGTTCTAAAAGGAATGTTACATTTCTAAATGGCTTTATGATCAGTTGCTTTTTGTTTCTTTTTTCCTGATTATCATCCCAGTTGTTGGATATGTTTTATCTGACTCTATAAAAAAAAAAAAGAAGAGGAATGCATACCCATGGAAAGCGCTCTATAAATTATATTGTATTTTATTATCACAGGGCTTAAGGAAAAATTGGCTCTTAAGAAAGGTTAAAAACCTTTAAAGTGAATTCTTCTGTTTGGTTAAAATTACTTTTGATTTAATATGATCCATCTGCAATTCGTACCTGGCCTACCCCCTCCTCCTGCTGCTTCCCTGCCCTGGGCAGGCAGTGCTCCAGGGAACGAGCGATGCCCAAGGGACCAGAGAGTGGGGGAGCATTTTCTGCCCAAAGAGAACAAGCTGGGGTTGCCTGTAACGCTGCCTTGGTGCTAACTTCCCTCCCAGTAAGAAACCACAGTTGCTCTCTACTCAAAGAGCAATCCCCAGGTTTTTAAGCAATTATTCTGGTGGCAGCCGAGTGGACACATGCACTCCCGGGCGTTATTTCTCACCCCAGTATCACTCCCTGGAGTTGGAGGAGAAGGCACAGGGCTTTTCTCCTCAGAGAGCAGCCTGCTGGACTCAGCCTGGCCAGCTCCTTCCCACTGGCATAGCCTCCACAGAAAAGTTCAATGTTATTTTCTAAGCTTAAATACAATGCTTGGTGTGGATCCTCCGCAGCTTTGTTATTATCTACAGGTTAAAGATAGTATAATCTAGAAATCAGGTGTTCCTTTCCATGCCACAAGACAATATTTCAGCTAAAAGGGAAAATACAATCCTAAAACCCACCTAAATGTTATGGAATAAACTAGTCATTAAAAGAAGAGCACCAACAAAAGGCCACATTAGTAAAAGACAGGGGCTGCAGTTACAGTTTAGCAAAGAAAGAGGCAAAATAAGGGATAAGATATTGTTTCTGCTGCCTAAGACAGACGGACTTTAATAACACTTAACAGAATGATGCACATTAACGATCTCAGAAAGCACTTCTTATGCCTCATCCATCATGCGGAGGAGAAAATGAAGCCTTCGACAGCATTAGGAATTATTCTAGATCTTGTCAGTAATTCGCAGCTTCTCGGTAGTATCGTAACACAAATTTGTGTGTATGAGACACTGACCATTAATCTAAGGGCTTTTTTTCCCTCATCGCAGCATGCGGAGAATGTATCAATTGTTTCATGGAGAAATTTCACAGATGAAACCTTACTAAATAAAACAGGGGAGAGGAAAGCGATATAGACAGAAACATAAACAACTGGAACTCGGAGACAAATTATTATCTTTAAAACAAAAAACACAATAAAATCTCCATATGTGTGTTTTCTGAATGGGCAACAACAAGCCTCCTTCACTGCAAACAGCCAGAATATGCCATGATTATAAAGTTACATTCATATATACAAACATACTTATATTTAATTTTCTAGGAGGTTTTTTCCCCTTTTTTTTTCCAGAGTATAGGAAAAAAATCCTGATTTCTCCTCCCAAGAGAGTCATGTATTTTTACAAATAGTAGCAAAACAAATTTCAACACAAAAATGCCACGCGACTAAATAAACAATAGCTTTTGGCAACCTCTTCCTTAAGTCGCAATCTGCTCTTAATCGCATGATAGCTGTTTTCACTGGAATCTGTACTACAAAGGGAAAAGTCCATAAATATTTGTACAGCAAACTCCTCAGAAAAAAAAAGCGCCTCTCTGAGTACACTCCAAATTCATTTCTATACATGCAATGTAAAGATGAAAGCTAATGAGTTATACGAAGTTTATGATAAATTAAAAGTACTCTGCTTGCAAACCCCTGCGCCAGCAGATGTGTGTTTACACAGATATGATCGACTGCTCCACAACAAAACACTTGTCAGACAGAATGAGGCAAATTCGCCTCTGGATGTGCAGGAGCTGAATTGTCTCAGGGACAAAAAAAAAGATAGAATTTGATCAAATACTAATCAGGCAGCAATAATCAGCCTTGCAGTACCCTAAAACATACACTACTTTATCTCCATTGAAATAATGACATATATCCAAAAAGTCCTCAAAGAAACTTGGGTTAGATAATACATTGTGATTGCAGCAGATATGCAGGATTAAAATCAGTCTTGATCTTCAAACAGAATAAGAATGTATAGTTCTGTTTACTGCACATATATTTGTATATAAAAGATATGACAAATATTTTAGGTTATTTAGAAACCCACATTTCTTTATTTTGAATTTTTACAGACCAAGTACTGGGAAAGGAATTTGACAGCCACAGGTAATAGGCATAAATTACAGATTAAACTCCGTCGAAATTATAAACACTCATATAGTCTGTTAAACCCCCTGATAAAACCTGAAAATTAGAAATCCAATAACCAAGCATCAATAGGGTCTTTAATGGCTGGACAGATGTTTAAACTGCACGATGCTCATGTCAGGAGTGAGAAGACGAAACAGTTGAAAATCAAGGTTTGCATTAAATAACAAGGCATTGATGTCAGATCAAATCATTCATATGAACTGTTTAATCCGTCTTTTGCCATTAATTTACAGTCTCTTATTATTGTGTAATTTTGTTGTTCATTCGTTTTGCATAGTATTAAAAATTACAAAATAAGGAAATATGCAGATGAGACCGACTGCGCTCAAGGATGTTGCACAGCCACCCTCGGAGCAGGGCTGCTACCCAAAGGGTACCCTGCAAAATGCTGGGGCTACAGTCTCAGAACAACAATGGAAACAACGCTTTCAAATATAACATTGTCAGCAAGCTTTAATTTTTAGCTTATTTAATTAAAACACAGAGGGAAATTTTCTGAGAACAGGCACCTCAACAACAGAAACTCAATAAATCCCTGCAAACGGGCACTGGGATAGCAAAAGAAAAATTGTTTGCGTTCCTAATGTTCGGTCTGACCTGGAAAGGATAACAAAAGGATCTGGCATGAATATGTATTTTTGTAGGGAGTGCTGCTGGTAAACATTCCGAATAAAAGAGAGGGGATTATTTTAAAATAGTTTCTCCTTAACTCTCAATATGTTTAATACGATGATATGAAAAAACATATATAAAGCAGAAACATATTCAGCCCCTACAAAATTCTTTACTGAGCAGTAAAAAGGCAGCCGGATTTCAGCAAAAGAAAACAAACAAACATGAGAAATCCTGTAAAGCTCTAGCGTCTCCCCACGAGCCTGCCTGCTCTCCAGCGCCGAGATAAAGACCCAATCTGCTCATCAAACACCTCCGGGCTCGGCCATCTAATAGGAACAAATTGGCAATGACTGCCCAAGCAAGTAACACAGGCCCACTGATTTGTAGATTGATACTGATGCCTAATGATCCCCTTGGGCAGATCAATAGCAACAATCCTCATCCCTGCCTTTCTTCTTTATTGGCACAGAGGAGCGAGGCGCGGGGAAAGCCGCGTGCACACACGCACCGTGCTGCAGGTGCACGGGGAGCACCCAGTGCAGGTGCTCACAGGCGATGGCCGGGGCCCGATGCACCCAGAGCACCTCCGAAACGGTAGCCAAGATGATGCCGTCTTGTCATTTTGTCCTAAGAGGTGCAGTGCTGCTACTGCTTTCCCTTCACATAAATATTAACAGTGCCCTTTAGCATAGGGCCCATGCTGGGTGCGGGAGCTGCTCCCGCTGCACCCCTGGTTGTGTCGCAGCCAGCGAGCCTGCACTTTGGGACGGGTCTGCGTCCCTGCCTTAGGTCAGGGAAAGCTCAGAAATACAAATAATAGGATGAAAAAACATTTACAAGTTGAGATTTCTGAGAACTGAAAGAAAACGTGGGATTTAGGTGGCAGAAAAATGAGGGAGGTGGTGACTCTGGGCATTGTTTAGGAAAACAGGGCACACAGGCAGGTGGGCTTATCCTGCGAGTGGTTGTAATAGGGTTACACTGCACTCCTTCTCTTGATGCTCATGCCTTTTCCCTCCTCTCCTTTCAGTTGTCTTGTTGTCTCTCAGCACACTGTACTATGATCAATCAGGCAATTTCAGCACAGGATTTTTATTCAGTTAACCACGAGTCACTTTCATCTGCTTCCTCCAGCCCCACCCCTCGCAAGAATTAGGGATTTTCTATTTATTTATTAATCTACTGAATACAGTTATCCCATTAGCAGATCCTTTTAAAGTCCCTGGTAATACCTACGAACAACTAAAAGATTAATGTTAGTGATGCTCTGCAGACGTGGTCATTTCCACATTGGGGTGCTGGCAGGCATCACTAAACTTCTCTAGTGATTGTTTTCTCTCTCTAGAATAGCTGTGTATTAATGTAAGACCTCGCAGGTACACTCAAATTATCAAGTAGGTAAACACGGGGAGGGGGGGGGAGAAATGATCACAAAGTTTGTGTCTACTGCATATGAAATATAAATCTTGGCATTAATTTGGATGTGGTGTCATTGGCAATGTTCCCCTGGCCGGCCCCTCTGCACACAGGCTGCGGGTGCTGCCGAGAGCACGAGCGAGGAGCAGAGTGCACAGGCACAATTTCTAAACCCTATTCAGACCCCGCAACCAACCGCCCGAGATTGGCTTTGTTCAGCAATCACCGTGGCACTTTGATTCTTTATCGCTGTTTTATTAAAACATGGATAAAGCAAAAGGCAAAGGATAAAATTAAATTTCATTGACTGTAAATTTCTAAAACATCCCTCCAATAAAAGATTTTTCCTTTAATAACAAAAAAAGTCTTTCCCACTTTTCCGCCTACCTGGTCATATAAAAACGGGACTGCTTAAAAGTCTTTGCAACTCAACCCCTGTATTTCACGAATCAAGAATTTTCTGAATCTTGTGTGCTGCTTTGGGTGTTTTTAACATAAAAAGTTGTCTGGGTGTTGAGGGGGACCCGCACCACAGCCCTGACATTTGAAAATCTAAATTCCACACTAATGATAAGTATAATCATTGCAATCATCATCATCACCACGGCAATAAGAAGATGCATTCTGTTACCCTCTGACATCAATCAGCCGTGCGGGGAGAAATCAGGAGCCTCCCTGGTCCCCCCACCACCACCCCCCCTCCCCCGGGTCGCTGCCAGCAGCGCTCGCATTTAATTCCCGGCGTTATTATGTCATCCCGGCCCTCGCACCTCGCCACTTTCCCATGCAAATCAGACGGCAAAGAGCCGGGACGGGAGCGGTGCCCCCCCCACCCCACCCCAAGGCGCGCATCCCCCCGCGCAGCGCATCCCCCGCGCAAAGCGAGGGCTCCGCGGGGAGGGGGTGGCGGCTGCACGTGTGACGGCGCAGCCCCATTTGCATATTCACATCAGCGCCGCTCCCACATTGCTTAAGCAGCGGCGAAGTGAAGGTGTCTTCTCCACCCACCTTCCCTCCCCGCTCCATCAATTTATAACCCAAAAGCGAGGGACGGGGAGGAAGGGTCGCAGCGCACTCCTTACCTCCGCGCCTGGCTCCGCTCTCCGAGGAATTCCCCCTGGTTCCGCCAGGAATATTATTTTTTTTGAGAACCATCCTTCAGGGTTTTTAGTTCTCCCTTTCTCTCCCTTCCTCCTCCTCCTCTTTCCGTGTTGTGACTGGGTTTATAAAAAAAATAGAAAAGACAACTCCATGTTAAGCTAGCAGTGAGGGCATGGTGAAGTCTAGGGCTACAGGGGGAGGGAAGAGAGGAGGGGAGGGTCACAGCTTAATGCCTTACAAAAGGGAACCTAAAGCTGGGATATTTTTTTTTAATATCCCACACAAAACGCTGGCACACGTCTACATGTAATGCAGGGGCAGCACACGTAGCGCTAATTAGGTTTTCGCCAAAAAACCCGTCAGGGTTCAGCCCATGACGCAAATAAACGCAATGGCATTCCGGGGTGATGTGCAAACTCCGGCCGGAACCTGCCCTGTGGTTCCTCGGCGCGCACAGGCGCCCAAGGAGGGCTGGGGTTTATGTAGCGTGCAGCTCTATTTGCAAGAGCTCCTACCAAGGGTAGAGTGTCCAGGTTCAGCCTTAACCACGCATTACGGGCTTCAACTATTTCATCGCAACCCGAGTGGTATTTGACAAGTATTTTTGCACAAATTAATTTTACTATTTCATAGCTCCAGGAAAAAGGAAGGGAAAAAAATAATCAGAATTGTGTATCCACTTGCAAATGTCACAGAAGTAGTGTTTCTGTGTTTTGGGAGTAGGGATCCAGGAGCACAGGCCTATTGTTCCAAGAAGATGTAGCTTTTGTGAGCCAGCGTAGCACAGCCACGCTGGCAACGGTGCCTGGACTCCGAGGAGGAGGAGGAACAACCTTTGCACCAAACACACCAGCGCTGGATGCATCACATCCACTTTTTAAGAACCTCACATTAAATGTTTGCTAAAATATTTGGTGCACGCACTTGGCACCTTTTTTACAAACATGTCATTACTGTGAATGATTAAGGGCTTCGTTGCTTCCCAGTACAAGGTCTCAGATCAGATTGCTGACTGATTGCCGAACTCCACTGTACACCTCACAACATGATTTTAGTGAGAGGACTGGGGGAAAAAATTTACTTTATTAAGCATTTTTTTTTGCACGCAGGATATTGAGGAAGGGTCAAATTTATTTTTGCAATTGGCAAAAGCAAATTTGCTCCTAAGCCGAATCGTCGCGAGTCGTGTTTCATCCCAGAGTACATTTTTATGGAGAAGTTATAAACCCCTGAAATATGCGTTGTCTATCAGAAACGCTGGGATGCTCTATCACAGGGGAGAGCAGCACGGGCTGCGCTGCTCTGATGCCGAGGTGACACAAGCAAGCGCAAAGCGGCGTTCGAGGGTGGGTTTGTACAGTAAATACGTGCGCGTTGGGTAGTGGAGGGGCTGCAGCGGTGGCGAGGCAGACAATGGGAGCTGGAGGCGAGGAAGGAGGTAAAGGCGGGTCTGCCCACACCCCCCCGGCCAGGTTGCGTGGGGCTGAGCAAGGGAAAGCAGGTCACTCCTTATCAACTGGTTAAGCAAACGCCAAAACAAAGAGTGGGTCTTTATTTTGACGAGCTCTTGGCAGACACGCTTTCTTATATAAAATAATTTGTCTGCCTTTGTTGCTCTTCTTCTCCTTCAAAGAGAGTGGGAAGAGCGCTCTTTTGTATTCACGCCTGGTTTCCAAAGGGAGAAAGGTGATTTTTAAGAATCTGACCACTGAGGGTGAGTTACTCGTCCTCCCCCAAAAACAGATTTTAAGAAAAAAGGAAAAAAATCTTTGACAAGACTCAAAGAGTCCCTGAAATAAAGAAGAAAGAAAAAAACATCCAAAACATTAGACACAGAAACATTATATTTCAATATTATCATATGAATTAAATGTAATCCTTGAAGCGACTACTCCCAGGGGTCACATATTAGGCCATTTTTTTCTTTTTTTTTTATTTAATAGAGGTCATCCAGGCTGAAAAGCAGAACCCAAATGAAAAGCATCTTCAATGTGGTTATAACATGAGCTGCACGAGGTCAGGCAGTGTCTTGTATGGCCTCATAAAAAATACATAACCAGACAGCCTAATAGTATTTCTTTGCATTCATTTTTGGATGGGAACTGGCGGGTGGGGGAGGGGACTGATGGAGATAGGGACATATAAAAACCCCACATGTGCATTTCCATAATGTGCAGCTTTTCAGACGTTTCCGTTTGGAAAAAATGAACATTCGTTTTCAAAGCTACTTCAGTGAGCTTGGTTTAAAGAACTAAATCAAAATACAATTTCTGTGGCCCCTAAAAGCAGGGGTAGGGTTTTAGCGTTGCCCTACGCGCATACACAGCTCCACACACACAGGATTTGCTTTTGGCCAGTCATGCTCCAACCATGCTTAATTGGGAGCGCAACCATGTTGGGCTTGCTTTCATTAGAAATTTCCAATGCACTTTGTTACTTGTCCATCCACAAACACAGCCTGATTAATTTGAATTATTTCTCTTCTGCAAAGAAATACAGATGAACCCCCCCAGTAACGTGGTTTCTGCTTTAATTTGCTCTCACAGGGGAGGGGTTTGCCCACCACGCAGGATTTATGCAGGTTGCAGAGATGTACTGGGTGGGAGAGAGGGCAAGGGAAAGGCAAGGCATCAAAGGGGGGGGGTGGTAAATAAAAATAAACAGTGCTAAAAATGCAGGGTGATATAAGAATCTCTCAAAATCATCTCCCTTCCCCCTCTCCCCAAATATAGCCTGGAGACGGGTGACCCTGCTGGGGAGCGGAGCCGCAGAGGTGACCCGATGCTAACCAGCCTGTTAGAACTAATAAGGTGTGCTCCTAAGCCAGGGGCTGACACTGGGGCATTGTGGAAATAACTCTCCTTGTTATTGCCCATCCTCAGCTTGAAATTTACTGCTCCTTTGCATTATTAAAGAGACAGCTTGCGTGCACTATGGGGGAGAGGCGCTGGGCAGGAGAAATAACTGTGCACGCTTTTTTTAATGTTATGTTTGTGCTCTCTGTAGTCTTTATATTAAGATTCTGAGCATTAAAGCATGCTGGGTTAATAGGTTGTTATTTATTATCTGAACCGTTTTCAAAAATAAAATCTGGTGTAGAAAAATAAAAATTATTTCCCCCCCCCCTTATGACAAATGGTCAGGAAATAGGAAAAGCATGAAACATCTTGGAGAAGGTCAGGCTGTGGCCAGTGGCAGGCCTTGTGGGACTAAGCCCTTTCCCAAACATTTTCCAGTAGCATTGCTTCTCATTTAGATCAGAGCTTGAGCAGAGCTTAAAACAAACCAACATGATGGATAATGGGAATTACAGGATGGAAACAAAAAAGGACTTGCTGCAATGTGGGTCCATCCTCACAAAGGTATGGGAAAATAATAAATACAGAGCTGTTCTGCATCTCTGGGTTCTCATAAGCTTTTCAAGCAGTTGTGGAGAAAGGCAAAACTCAAAGACAGATTTGGGTGGAAACAGTGTTTGTCTCTTCCCACAAACTCACCTTCCCACTCCCCCAACAACCCACCCTCCTCCCACACGAGCTGGTTTCCACAACAAAACCAGAATAACTGGTGCGGCTCCCAGTGCTGGTGTCCCTGCCGAGGGGCAGGCTGGGAGGGCAGCACAGCAGCCCCAAGATGTACATTTGCACGTGACAGATCAAATTGTATAGAAAATGAGCTGAGCTGCTCTTTCAGATGATTTTACCATCTCTGAATTAGTTTCCACAGGCAAGCATTTTAAACTTCATCTTTGATGGGGCTGGAGGGTCCATCCCACACACACTCAGGCCATGGGGCAGAGCTGTGCAACCGCTGCTGCTGGGGGAGCACCTACAATAATTAGCACTCGATGTTATTAATTTTCTGCAGCAAAGCAGCTGACTGCACGTTGGAGACATCACAGTGAATGGTGATCAATGGCAAATCAAATCCTCAAAGTAAATACAGAGTACAATTGAGCAGTCCATGGTGGACCGGCAGAGCCAAGGGTTGCTTCCAAGGGGACACCAGCCAAGAGGGCTGGTTGGTTTGTTTCTTGGTGGTTTACTATCAGGGATGCCATGAAATCAGCTACCAGAGGGATTGCAGAGAATTCTTTGGAGAACATGAGAGCCACAGCAATACTTCAGCTGTCCAAGCCAACTGTTTTTTCCTGCATATTCAGAGACAAACCATTCTTCTAAAAGGTTAATGTGGTCAGCTGCTGGGAAGGCCTGGGATGACAGCAAGAATCAATGCATAGTAATGTGATGAAATACATGTTACTGCCATCATACACTGAAAGAGTGTGGAGATATATATATATATATATATATATATCTCGCATCGGTCCTGCACATCTAGGGACCAAAGAGCAGCTCGAAAAGCAGGTGTAATTTAAAATGAGAACTGGAGCACATCAGATCAAAACACTTGGAGGGAGAGAAGAACCTTTGCACAGTGGTAGAGGTAGGTCAGAGGGTGAGGTGGGACACACAGTGCCTTCCTTGGCTCATTCTCTCTGTAGTTTCACAGGGCATGTGCCACGGATGAGCCTGCATATCCCACAGCCCTTCCACCCGCAGCAGGACCCCAGGCCAAGGTATCTGCTTATCAGTCCTGGGATGCTGCAGGCACCAGTGCCACCTCCTCCTCCGCTGGCTGGGTGGCACAGCACGGATTGAAACATTGGGGGGACCCGTGGGCAGAGATCTGCTGCATTCACTGGTGTGACCCAAAGCTTTGGAAGGGCTGTGTTGAGCGCTGCTTCTCGCAGGAGGTATCGAAAACTGTCAAGTCACTGAAAGTGCTTCACCTGTCCATAGGATGATCAGTCTGGAATCACAGTCCAATATCTGAACACATTTATAACTTCTGTTTTAAACTACTCTATCCCGACCACAAAAATAACAAGAGTGAATGTTGAGCATCAGGGCATGAAGTTTAAATACAAAATGTCAACATACATTTGTGGTAACAAATGCCAAATAAAAAGTATTGCTTCAGAATACCTGCCAGTTAAGACAGGGAAATGAAATCCAGATTTTTGATAGTGCCAAATGTAAATAAGGAAGAGGCAAACCAGAAGCCTCACTGTCCATTCCCAGTTATTCTGACATTATGATTTTGTGAATCATGAAAAGCAGTCAGGCTGGTCCTATCAGCATGTGAACTTAAAGATATTTATAATTCCTCTACGCTCAAAGTATAAAGTTACTTTTCTCAAAACACTTGCTTATATGGCTGGACTTGCCTATGAAGTATTTGACCATTTTTTTAATATATTTATTTTTAATCACATCCCTACTGTAAATAATAACAACAGCAACAAACCTATTGCTTCATCTTTTGGTTGGAATCTCTTGAGCATTTTAGGGTAAAATCGAAGGTGTTGAGACTCACATGACTGTGTTAAGCAGCTCTCCGGCTCAGCCTTCAGGTGGTAAAGCTTAAGTAACGAGAGTATTAGAACTGTGACAACACTCTACTGGATTTAAAAATACAATTTTCAAAACTGATTGCCAAACTCTGACCTCAATAGCATGACGATTTTTTTCAGCTCTACCAGCTGAACCCATAAAAAGTATTATTTCTCCTATAAACCCAGGCAAAGTTAGGCATCAAGAGAAGAGCAGTTTGATTTGAGGGTTTCTAATCCCCCACAGCTCTCAGAGTAACACGCAACATCCTCTTGAACAGATATTAAAAACACAATTATAAAAACAACAGCCAAAATTATTTCTTATGTAACTGGATTGTATCAGTTCCATATCTGCTGCATAAAGCACAGAGGTGTTTACCCTGCCTCATGTTTCATCCTGTCCCTCTCCCTTAAACTGTTTGAAGGATTCTCTTGCCATTTGGGCTTTCCTGGATATCACATTTTATTAATCTAAAATCTGCTTCTCTGGCATTTCTGATACCAAACACACTTCAGAGTTGTTGGCTGTGAGGCTGTATTGTCCATATAGCTTTTGTACTGGACAGACAGAAGGTGGAGAAGGTTCTGGTTGTCACCTCCAATTGAATTCTGCTTGGGTTATGAGCGTATTCAGTATAAGCATGTTCTTATTTCTCCATATGTAATTCTATGGATGTGCCCATCTGCAGATCACAATCAAGCAACCAACCATACCCAAACATGAAGTAGTGAGTCTGTAATAGAATACCCCATGGTCTTCATCTTCAACAGGCAGCCAGTGATGGACGAGATGGCAATGTGAGAGCCACGTTGAAGACCAAGAAGGGTCAGGGAACTCACAGACTGACTTATTCACCTGCACGTGGTAAGTGGCCCAAACAGAATGGATGGAGGAGGACAAAGGTTGACAATCTGCCTGGTAGGGAGCTGTATTCCTCCACTCCCATGGAAAAAAGGCCTCTCCATAGAGACCAGGAGATCAACACGGGGAATTAAAATTAAATGAACAAAAGACTGAAGATCTGGCAAGACTGAAAAAGGCAAAGACTGAAGATGAGCACCTCTCACCTGGAAACAAGTGCAGGAGGATACGACAAGAGAAGTATGAAGTGGCAGTTGTGGTAACAGAGTCTTCCAGTCTTGGCAGGACCAGTTTCCATAGCTCAGAACCACTGTATGTGCATATCGCAGGGAGCTAACACACCTGCACCTCTAGGGTGTTCCTGCTGTAATTCTTGTACTGCCCTCCTCCTGTTCTCTAAACATAATAGCAACAAACAACTAAAACTTCTTAAGAAAAACCTGTGAGTCATGTATCCATAACAAATACAAGAGTGTACTCTCTTGGGAATCAGAATATTAGATAGTATTGTACAGAACAGGACGTATCTGCTAAATTTTCTAAGCACTGCCATTCTCAGTTATCAAAAAACACCTCACAAAGCTTTTGGCATCCAAAACCTAATACCTAAATACACAAAGCCACTGCATGTGTCCTATTAAAAGTTATGAAGGGGGTTTTGTTGGTTCTTGGATTTTTGTTAGTTCTTAATTTTCAGTGCAGAACTTTTACAGAAGACTAGCATCCCCATGGTGAAGATGCTGGGCTTGATCCAACTTCTGGGCATGCCACCAGCTGCCTCCTGAGCTGTGGACAGTAATTCATCCCCCCATGACTCACCTGTTTTAGCTATTTAGACTAAAACTCTGCAAGATAGGGAGAGAAATTTTAGCTCCTCTCAACCCTGTGAGTTTTGGCACACACTTCAATAAACAAAAATTATAGGTTAAACAAGTTCAGGTGTCTGTATAGTGAAACACTGATCTTGCCTGCGGTCTCCAAATACTTTCAGAGTACTAATAATAAGAATGTGGTGGCATATCCAAGACTACACTGCAGCCACAGAAATGTAAGGTCTTAATTTTCAGTCATCTGAACGCTGCCAAAATCATCTATGCAGAAAAATATACACCAGCAGCAGTCCAAGTCTGGTAATCGTGGAAACAGTACCTACTCTTCACTTGTAACCAGAGGTACTCCATCGCTGTAGGAAATGAAAAGGAGGAAAGTAGAGATCACAACTGGGATTTCAGCCTCACCAAAAACTGAATTAGAAGTGAGAGCTGGAGAGAAGAGGAGAAGAAATGTAGCTGCCCTGGAGGAAAACGTAGCACGTAACTCGGGAAGGTGAAAACTGGGAAGCGTCAAGGGGTATTTAAGCGTCTGTGCAACCTGGTTAGGGAGATCATCTTTGCTTACAAGAGAGTCCTACATGAGCAACCGGCAGCTGTGTGTAGAATAGAGAAGGTCCTTGAGAAGACCCCAGCTTTCAGCCAAAGGACCCACAAGGAAGCCTATGGATGGTTAAACGAATGGCCAAATCAACACAGGTTACAACTGCGAGTGACACGGAGGGAGATATTTAATTTATCTAAGTGATGAGACTTGCTCCTTTTTAGGCCTTTTCAGGGAAGATCATTGCACAGTCTGAAAGACTTTGTTGTTAGGGAAAAACTATCAATATTCCAATTTTTGCTAAGGCTCATCCTATAGGTCTTTGCTGCCATAAGCATGAAAATCTGGTTTCTGAACATTAAAAAAAATCTCTAGCCCATAACTGGCCAGTTATTTGCAGAATAATGGCATCATTTTTTTTTTTTTGTTGCTGTTGCTTTAAACCTTCGGAATCACATAGTCAATATTGCAATTTAACAATTAAGAGATGGAGTAAGAGTGCTCATCTTTCAAAATCACGTTAAGATCTAAAATATTCTACATCATATAGGTATTATTCTTCTGCTTTCATAAAGGATTTAGGTGTAGTTCTGCACTGTAAATAGTGCAGAGTAATTCATATTGGATTTCCTTAGCGAGCTGGGGGCTATGTTAATAAAAACAAAGGCATGAACTTAAAACATACACAGTTTGTAACTCCCCAAATGACCCTAATTTGGAATAAGGATGCCTTTATTTTATTTAGTTCAGTGATTCTTGAAGTTAGGACCAAGAGACTGCTACCCACTAGTGGAATTTCTTTGAGTCACCTTGCATAACCGCACAGAACTGACTCATTCATAAATTTTACTGTTTATTGTAATTCTATAGACTACAGTTAAGGAGCCAGTGGTTTAGTTTACAGTATTTTGGAGAAGTTAAACTAACCCAAAAAAGCCAGTTATTCCAGATGGAGTGATCCATCAGGACAACTGTACCAGTAAAGGAGGTGTAACTTTCCTGTGTAAATAAGTCCTGAACAGCTCAAGTCCTCCTGAAGCTCAATGGTACTTGTGTTCATAAGTCACTTAGATGCTTCTGGAAACACGTGTCCATTTTATTCCTGCAACTTCTGACGTTGTTGAAAGACACAGAGAAACAAAAAATCATAAAAACATCTGGATGGCTACTTTTGCATGCTGTGTTTTGAACTGCCATACAGCTGGTCCCCTCCCTGCTCTTTCTCTACTGTTTAGCCTTGCGCTGCCACCCAGAAGCACCAGGCAAAGCAGGAGTGAACTGCTCTACAGGAGGTGGCTTCAAAAAAATGGAGTAAGTAAAATCTTTCGCTCAGAAGTGTCTCGTGGAGTTATGTCCCAAAGCAAATATAACCACAACACAAGTTAAACAGAACCTCATCGCTTCTAGGCCACCAAAATGATCAAAGGCTTGGAACACCTCTCTTATGAAGGCAGGCTGAGAGAGTTGGGGTTATTCAGCCTGGAGAAGAGAAGACTCTGAGGAGACCTTATTGAGGCCTTTCAATACTAAAAGGGGGCTGATAAGAAAGAAGGGGAGAAACTTTTTAGCAGGGCTGGTAGCAATAGGGCAAGGGGGAATGGTATTAAACTAAAATAAGAGAATTTCAGGCTAGATAGTAGCTAGAATTTTTTTCCACTGAGGGTGGTGAAACACTGGCCCATTCCTGGAAACATTCAAGGTCAGGTAGGATGGGACTCTGAGCAACCTGATCCGGTTGAAGATGTCCCTGTTTACTGCAGGGAGGTTGGACTGGTTGGACTTCCAATCCAAAGCATTCTATGAGTCTATGATTCTAACTGAAACACCAGCAGGGAGGGTAATGCCACCAGCCGCAAACTGCTCCCATGTTTGTACTCAGTCAGTCAATGCCTGCCAAGAATTGCACTGCTCAGCTTTTGGAGTACCAAACCATGCAATGTAACCTTCTTCTGTCTACAGTGTGCTCCCCCGCCTTCCTGCGCCTGTCCAGTGGCCTAATATATACTATATAGGGAATAAACATAAAATCTCTCAAAGGGGAATCAAGAAGGGCATTTTAAGAACAGATAGTCAATTAAGCATTATCTGCAACTTTTGTGCTTACATCTTTAAACAAGAAAGCACAAAACCCATTCCCTTTAAACAGCAGCTTACTTGTATAGGTGCTAGTTGACGAGTCTCATGCACTACTACATCAATGTTCTTACAAACTAGATAATTATTCCTGGAACTGTAAATACAAAATGGTGTTGGCGCCATGTCGTTAAAGAAAAATACAAAATATACACACAGCATATACATTCTACTGCATAGTTTATATTTAAGCTAGAAAGGCATGGCAAATGGTGAAAGCAGTTCTTAAACAAAGGCGTGGAAATGTATACAAAGAAAAATATTCTCAAAAATAATGCAAAACTACATATCCTGAAAAACTCCAATATGTCTAAAAAAAGCTTATTGTACAATTGCATTAACTGATAATCTTGCAGACCATTTAAAACTCAACTATCCTTTCTAGATGGTGGGAGGTAATAGTGTAACAAGTTCTTCAACAATCACTTCCATCACAGAGCTCAACCTTAGTGAGCTTCTTTTACCTTCTGAATGGACTGAAGTAACAAAACGAAGCTGACTTTATAAAAAAGATACTCTGTTTAAAAATAATTGTGCAAAAAGTAATAAATACATGTGTGTAATTCTTTAAACTTGATGTCAAATAAGATTGCACTTACTTTCCATATCTTTGATGTTTTAAGTGCCATGGGAGAAGAAAAGCATGCTGGATAAGAATTCCCTATCAATGGCAAATGTTTTATGTTCATTAATTGAAATAGAATTAGCACAGCTGAGCTGCACTCTGGTGAACTCCTGCTTCCATAAAACTGAGAACTGCAAGCAGCTCAAATGGGATTCCCAGCAATGCATCCCCCTTGGATGTTGACTGCAAGGTCTCAATGTGGCATCCTTGACTTCAATTTAGAAGTGGTGATCTTGGAGAAAGAATGACTCAACTGGCTCCAGCTAATTATACCTGTGCACTTAGGAGATGTTTTTCTTTCACAAGAATTAAAGACCTCAGTTGGTTTTCAGGAAAACTAAGAACTTTGCCAGGTGAGCTGAACTCATCTCTCACTCAGTCAATCATAAACCCTGCTTGTGGTTCTGACTCCACCACCACCGCTGTCTTCACTCTCTGCAATGCCCCTAGGGAGGAATTATCGCCGATGTTACCATTGCTCTACTTGATATATCATCAGCCAAAGTGGCTCTGCAGGAGGCAAAACCAGGTGGACTATCAAGTAAGATTTTGAATGTTTAAAAAATAGTTATTGGAATTAAAATTATTCTCTTCACATTGTCTACCTCTACATTTCATTACTAAATTCGAATGTGAAATTCTATGTCTATCTTTAAGATAATCTGAATTGGTTTGTTAGATACAATATTTTCATTTAAAATTATTATATCCCTATTAGTCAAGAGTAAACACTCCTTCTCTCCACCCAGACTGTCCAAGACATTTCTCATAAAAATGTTTTAAAGGGCCAGGGAATACAAATGTTACAGCTCCCACTTCACTGAATGGGAACAGAAACAATCCTGAGACTGTAACTGAGTTCATTCGAGGAGCGCCTGTACCTCTGGTATCCTAGAACGAACAAGTAAAGCAAACACATGTAGCAACACAGGTGTTATTTTGAAAGCAACTAAAGACCAATTTGCCTTATTGTTTCTCTCCATGCATGGTTAAATTATTAGCATATGTAAACCAAATATGAGTTTTATTATCTGTGACGAACATCTCTAATTAATTTGTTGCGTAAAGCAGAAAAGATTACCAAGAGCCCAACTTTGCTTTATATTTTAAAGAAAAGCTTGCTGTAACTTCATCAAAACTAATGTAAATTTTTCATCGCATATTTTTTCCTTTTGAAAACCTACAGAAAAGAAACAAACTGCTGGGAATGCATGGTTTATTTTTTTTCTGATGGTAATAACATACTGCAAGAGTTATTCATGCTGAGACCTGCTAGTTATCACCTCTCTCTCTTTTATTCTCTTAAACAAACCCTGTGATTCAGCAGAAGGCTCTTTCCATCAGCCAGAAAGATTAACTAATTAACAGATTCATTCGTTAGTATTATACTCTCCTTTTCTACTCTAAATTTGGGACAGGCCACTCAGAAAGGAGAACAAGTTTTTACTGAAGGCAGTGAAAGTGAAGGATATATGGGTTTAGCACCAAATAATTCACATCTGGAAATCTGAAGCCAGGGCTTCAGGAACTTTCACCTTATATTTAACCTCCTTATGCAGATCACAGTTCCGAAGTACGTGTACCTGGGGTTTCCTAAAGCTACACAAAATTTAGAAAACTGATCATAAGAAAGGATTTAGGAGGAAATCAGCCAGAAGCACTGAAGAACATATTGAATGGCCAAAAAGACAATTGGACAATGACGAAAGGTGACAACTTCAGCTAAAAGGCATTTCGGTTTATGGTTTATTAGCAACATAAAGTCAGCAATTAAAAGAGAAAACCAAGACGGCAAATGAAAACAGGGGAAATGGTAACAAGTAAAATAAACCAGAAGCTGTGGGCAGCAGAAAATGGGTGAGGAAAGCTAAAGATAGCAGGAAAATAGCTACAAAGTTGGGGATAAACTGTTTTTAAAGTGTAATAGGAAACACAGAAATCGAAGCAATCCTGTAAGACCACAATGAGATGAAGATGGTGACGCTGAGAATATAAAGTAGAAAACACAGACGTCTTCACAGTTCTTATTTGAAAAGAGGGACTTTGGCACACTTACCAAAGCAGCACCATGAAGGACTTGACCACTGGTTAGAGATGAGCTCAAGTGAAACTAAACAGGGATTTAGAGCAGGTACATTCTCCAAAGCCAGCAGCCCACAGTACACCAGCGCTGCTGGTGTCCATCATTAGCAGGTCTCTGGGCATGTCCAGAAACGAGACCTCATCTTGGTTTCTGCCAGTATGTAAAAGCAGATGCAAGTAACAGTACAGCAAGAAGATGTTGGTAATAATATTGAGGTTAAAATAGGAAAGTTAACAGGGGATTCAGCTTGTTGTAGCAGCTAGGAGGGGTATGTGTATACTGGTGACAGTCAGTTGGGTTTAGACAGAACACCAGCAGCTGGTTCAGGAGCTGGGAGGCTGTGGAGGGTTAAACCAGACAACGTGTTTGTGGTGCTGCTCTTCAACAGGGAACAGTGACTGGTGGAGAAGCAAAGGCTAGTGGAACTCATCCTACAGTGGAAGAGCACAGTCGCAGTGTCTGCAGGATTGGTGCTGGGTCCAATGTTGGGCAACAGCCTAAGAACCCTGAAGTTAATAATTGAAGAACCATCGTTGATGATAAAGGTGACACAGAAGTGTGTCTGGTACTTTGAAGAAGGGGAAAAACAAAGATCTGGTGATGATGCTGAAGTCAGACAACTCAAGTAATAATCTAAAGACACATTTCTTTCCACAAGGGTGATTAATTCCTGAGAAATGTTAGGGAAGGAGGGGTTTATTCTCCATGTGACATTTTTTATCCCAAATCCAGTGCCTTTCTTGAGAAGAAGCCCGAGTCAAACTCAAGTTTTGGACTAGAAAAATCAACAACAGGAAAAACTCAATAGACAGAGTGGACACGGAGCCCAAGGCCCCTCTGGCTTTAAAATCCATGGGCAGAAAAAAAGGGGAAAAAGAAAGAAAGACAGAAAGAAAGAAAAAGAACAATCCCCCAAACACTCTCAGAGCAGCCTCACCAAGTCAAAACCAACTGTTAAACTGACAAAGTGCTCTTTTGCACTCAGGGTACTTCTTTTTCCTGCACTTGCTTGGCGATAAAAATGCTGGTTCTGGAGTGTTTACCTGTTTTCTGAAGGACAAAGTAAAACTTTTAAAATATTTGTTTTGAAGCACAATTTACAGCAAGGATTTGGGCTGAAACTGCATCAGTACTGAAGAGGGGATAAAAGGCCCGGCGGGGAAGAAAGCAATAAAAATATCATTGTAATATCCCTAACTCAATAATCAGCTCTCTCCATCAGGGAGCGGGGTTTGGGGAAAGGGAGCAGGAAGCACGTTTCCCTGACGCAGGCGTGGGTTTTACACCAAAGCTCGTTAGAAAAATCAGGCAAACTCAACACGCACAGCTACCTCGCTGCAGGATTTCTGCTTTGCTCAGAAGACCTGATTGAGCCCAGACGTTTCGCCTGCCCGTATCGCCCTGGCACCCACACAAGACCCTCCCTGCGGGGCTGGCGTCCCACAGCGGTAGTGCCCAGCACCACCCCCACCGAGCCCCACGTGATGCCATGGCACTTACATCCACGGCACCACCACCTCCATCGGGGCACAGGGTGGGGTGGGATGGTACCCTGGCCCAGCAAGCGCCTACCACCAGGCAGCTTTTTCATCTGCTGTGCCTTAAAAGGCCGTGACTGAAAGTGCACAGATATGAATTCATTTTCATCCTTATCAGCTACATAAGAAACAGAAAAAAGAGAATAGCTTAGGAGCTTTGTGCTCACCGACACCTTATATATTGGGTGAGGACACAGACTATTAATGTATGCTGAAATATCTCTTTTTAAATGAGGAGAAAAAGGTGAGGAGCTTTAAAAACAGATTTTAGTGTCCCAATGAAAGCATGACAGCAACCATTTATAATTTTCTGCCGTCCAGTTCCCTCACTATTTCTCCCTCACCGTGCACCCCTCCTCTCCCTCTCCCCCCACAACCATCCTCCATTTCCCGATAAGTTCTCCTCGCGCTGGCTTGAGCCTCATGTGAAATGGTGGCGTGCGGAGGGAAGAGAGGAAGAAAGGGAGGAAGAAAGGAGCTATGACTGGGAGGGCAGGGGAAAGAGAAAGATTGAGAGAGACAGAGAGAATGTCAAAGCTCAAGTCTGGCATTTGCCTATTTAAATTCAATCATGCAGCCCTCGCAGAGCTGGAAATGGATGGCCTGCGTTATGAATTTCTGATCAGACGGCTGATAGGTTATGAGCGGGGACGTAATCCCATTGAGAAAGCCTTTTTTCCCAAGCAAGGGCAAGCAATAACTGCCCTTCGGAGATGGCTCTTTGCTTTGCCCTTTTTATAATTTTTTCTTTTTCTTTAAAAAAAAAAAGTCCAAATAAGCATTTTTATGATGATAAATGTGTAATAATGATTCATTCTGCCTGCATCTGAAATGGGATATGGCTTTGCAAAGCAGACATGCGCTCAAAATAAACTGCCATATTTTTTCTTTTTTAAACCTAATTAGAATTCTGTCCTTCTCGCAGCTCATTTTGTACCAACACTGGTGATCTAAAAAGAAAGTGAAACACATGCGTTGGGACTGGTATTTTTAATACCCTGCAGGGTTTTTAACATTTTATAGTTTGCCTTTTATAACATGATGTGTTTACATAAAAGGATACAAAAAAAATGTTTCTTCAAATGGCAAGAACTACTGGCGTACAGTAGGGGCAAGGCAGAAATTATTTTAAGAGCTGATGTTTTCTTACTTCTAGCCATGTGACATCATTCAGCGTTGCTTCGTGTTATGGTGAATTAATCAAAATAGCTGAGGACACTGAAAGATTTACAGTAGCCAAATTCACCAGGGAAGGGAAGCGCTTACAGCAGGATGTTGGTAGAGTACGTCAGCAGCGGGGCCTCCAAGAGCACTCGTAACTTTTGTAGTCTTAAAAAGTGGAAAACAAGGAGCTGGCTGTTTCAAGTTGAGGATGTATGTGCTAAAACACCACCCATCCCAGTTTGTGAGGACTGGAAACAACCCCAGGCGAGAAGGACATCATTCCAGAACTGCATTAACAGGAAAGATGCCTGACGTGACTGAGGCTTCTGTAAATAATCACAAGGAAAAAAATACTGTCTAAAGGCATAGGAGAAGGGAGGGAATAGTGGAGAAGCATTTTGGTGTTGGTGCTAAGCAGGAACTTGCTCATGGAGCTGCATCTCTAATTTGAAACAGTAAGGAACATCAATGAAATACTCTGTATATGAGTACTTTGGAAAATAAAGTATTGGAGACCGTGGCTGACCTCACCAGCAGATATTGTTCCTGCAATGGAAATCTAACAGAGGGGGAACCCAATTACCAATGGGCACCTATCATTTAATTGCAACAGAAACCCAGGAATGATTTAAAATGTTACGCTAAATCCTTGTCACATCATTTCAACTCAGTATCAGCTATGAGCTGACTTAGGTTTGCCACTGAGCTCTTGCTCGTTCTGTTCTCCTTCCCTCCTGTCTCTGACCATCCTTGTCCATGAAGAACTCATGGCCACTATGTCCAAATTCTCCAGGACCTGAGCAGGGGAAGCCTTCGCATTTCTCACCACACAGCCATCAGCTTGATGTCTGTGCTCAGCAAACAGCAAGAAACGCCCCAAAAACAGGATCAGAGGTACACAACTGAAACAGCTGGCTGGGAAAACACCACCACGTACCAATGGGGAAAGCTGACCTGAGCTGTTGGAGACAGGACAGCAGCAACGCCCCTCTGCGTGCAGCTCATTTTTCTACAGCTGCACCTTTTCCTTTATGGATGCACATTTCAGTGCTGGCAGTATTTTCAAAAAAGGTGGTAAAAACAGAAGTTACTGTTATGTCTCTCTTGACATGAGATTTGCTGTAATTTCATGACTCTGTGGTGTTTTACATGAAGTTAAGTAAGAAGATGGCAAAATCCTGTGGCCACAATTTACCACCTGCACAGAGGGCACTGTGTCCATAGGGAAATTGTGGCTGCAGAAATGCTGTGCACAACCCTCCCACTTCAGTTCCTGTTTCGTTCATATTTTTCCCTACTAATGTGCTCAAGTATCAACAAATCACTTTAAGTAAGCAAAGAGATTTTTTTAATTGCCAAGCTGTTCCCAAATGAGAGTTTCGGGGCTGATGGCAGTCAGGCTGAAGCAGTTTCAGGCAGGTCTGGGAAGGGCTGATGCGCAGTCACCACTGATAGGAAATCCAACACATGGCAGAAAGCACAGGAGACAAATCACATGCCACATCACTGCACTTCCTCTTTGATTTAAGCCGAAGGTGACTGTTAACATAAAACAAAATGTGCTATGAGTGCCTTGAAATAGAGATGGAAACTGAAACCCAGGCTGCCACGTCCATACGGCATTTCTACGAGGTATTCTGGGTTTCTTGGATTCATTCCCAGATGTGGCTTTTGCTTTTTTAAAGTTTTAATATGCCAAAATATCTCAAGACAAGTGAGCACCTAAAGCTATCGGTACCTTAAAGGAGATCACAGTTTGCAACTGGGGCTCTCTGAAATTCAAGTGCTTGGTTTGTGGAAAGCACGATACCAAAGAGAGTCCTCTGGGAGCTCCAATTTAGCAACCACCTCCCATCAGTCAGGAGCTGAAGCCAACTTGATTCTTAGAAATGTAACTACTTCCGAATAGCAAGGCTATAAAAAAAAAAATACAGGCTTTTCATGTTTTTCCTTAGTTTGCTCAAATCGTGGACCATCAGCTGAAAAACAGAGCATTGTGGGGAGCCTCTCAGACATGCTGGGCCAAAGCACCCCACCTTATACCCCGTCTCTCCTGCACCAGCCTGCAAGGGGCATCAAGGACCGACCTGGAAGACCTTATGATAGCTCCTTACACAACAGGCTTTCTTTTTCTCTTATTAAATTGTTTTAATTTTGCCTGTGTTAAATTGCCGTGCTGTATGCATGAAAAGTGAAAAACAGATATAAAGTGATTTTCCACCCTGCTGACGACATCATAATTGCAAACAGCTTTGAAATTTTGCACACACAAAATGAGGGTCCCACAAACCCACTGCACTGCAAATGTCTTGTGTGTTTTTCCTGAGGAACACAAAAAACTGATGAACCAAGTGGCTTCCTATTCTCACATGCTCCAAATGGTTAATTTTGTTCAGTATCCTCACAACTGAAATGGGCCAGAAACCTCACAGATGATAATTATGAAATAACATGGCCACAGGGGAGTTCCCTCCCTGTTGCCATTGGTTAGGGATCCTCTCATGTCCTGGAGCAGTAGAATTTTGATTATTTAATTGAAATTATATATATTAGCATGGAAGTTCTCTTTAACCATAAAATAAAATATCTAATATTTTCAATCCTGTTGCATCAACATCTTGTGGCAATGAATTCCAAGGGCTAAAAGCACTCTATGTGAAAACATTGTTGTTTAAATTTGCCACCTTTCAGTGTCACTGCCTGGATTCTGGCATTAGAGAAAAAAAAAAGGAAGGGGTGGGAACAAACAGCTGCCTATTTGCCTTCTTTATCTCTTCTTTTGTCAGATGCAGAATAAAAAAATTGCTTTAACAGAGGTGGAAAGTATTGCCAATTATCCAGCACATCACATCATTTCTTTTCAATTAAAGGTTCTAAAAAAAATTCTACCTTCCATTACCAGATCTTAAAGCCAAGTGTTTACATTCTCCTGTAGCTCACAGGACTGATCAACTCCCAAGTCAAAACCCAGAAAGACTGTTTTCTTATTATCTATGTTCTAATCAAATATGGGAGCTCCTAAGCTGGTGATTACAACTGCTGCCACTTGTATTTGCAATATCTGTTTTACATATTTCTTTGGTAAATCAAAAATAGAGGTTAGCTAAAGAAGCAAACCTACAATAATAAAGCATCTTCTTACAAAAAGCTTTTAGTGGTTTCTTTAACTTATCATTAAATTTAAACTCATTTTTCCTAGTTCTCACTTCTGCAGTTAACTTTTATACAGCAATCCTATAATTACATTAACAAAAAAGTAAATTTCCCCCATTTCTCACAGCATTACCAGTATTACAGCATTAATGGTATATTAACCAGTAAAACCGCAAATTAAGTCAACTCATCTTCCACTGATAGGGTATGAATTTGTAATTTAGGCGGGTTTGAAGTTTTCAGTGGGTTTTTAACTATTATCAAGCTTCCGCTTTTCCCAGTGTAACAGTAAAACCCACACAGGAGTCATTTTCACATTCTAATCACCTTACAGCACTTTTTATTTGTTTCCTGAAATACAGCAAAAACTGGAAGTCGATTCCAGTGGAGAACGAACCAAGATGTTCGGCTCTGGACACCAGGGAGAGGTGGTGACACACCAAGAGACAGTCAGTGACCAGCCAGTAGAGCACATATTCTCCATAAATTCCCTTCTTAGCCAGTGCACATCCTCAATATTTTGGTCATGTCCATCATACGCTATCCTCAAGCTCACGTGCTGTGCAACATGTCAGTGGAAGAACCACCTCTAACAGCAAGTGCAGTCCCGAGCAACCAACTCAAAGCTATTAGTGCAGAAGAGCGTGTGGGACATCGATTTCAGCCCCACTTATGCACCAACACACCCACCCCAAAAGCCTCAAGCACACATGGCTACAAAACTGAGTCAATAAACGACTGAATGGACAGGGGAAGCGTTTCTGAGCATCTGCCTTGGCTCCGGTGTCGCTGGACTCAGCACCCGCAGCTGTAGTCCTTGTGGGGTGAGACCCTTGCCCAACCTTCAGTGCTTCCAAGCCAAGGAGGAGAGGGACAACACAAACTCAGGATGAAATTAATAGATTTCAATAATAACTTGAACAGTCAAAAATGTATCTTTGGAATGGTAGATTTATGCAGTGGGAAGGAAGCATCAAAAATGTTCCGTTTCAGAAATATAAAGGCTTACTGAGCTAGTGAAGCACAACAAAAACACTCAGTGATAAAGGACATCACAGCTCTTTATAAACTGAACCGGTGGTTTCCCAAATTTAATATGCATGAACAGTGCATGTGAGTCCTCTTAAATCCAAGTACCAAACCCTGCCTGCTTAATAAATCTCACCAGTACTCCACTATTAGACAGGGGATTAAAACTAATCTATCAATCCCAAAACCAAGCACAGAGTGGATTAAAATGCAAAACACATGAGAATATGAAGATGCTTAATGCTAAATAACAAACATTTCAATCACAGAAATCATTTTTATCTTCTTGTTTATGCTAAGTAGATACTATTAGGCTTAATATCTGTATTAACACAAGTAGGGGAAGAAACAGTTTTAAGGAGACCTAAATACTTGAATGCTACTGTATTGCTTGCAAGCAGAGGCTCTCTTGTTGAAAGTGAGTACACCATGGCGTTTAAAATAATTGTTTACTCTCTCAGGCCAGCTCAATGGTGCTTGACCTTCTTCTATTTTTTTTAAACCCAGAGCAATGCACCCATAGGGTCTTAAGAAAGACAGAATTCCAACCTGTTATTTGCATCGTAATATCTGAATATCGCATTACCCCCAACCCACAAATGTTAGTCTCGTACCCTGATGTTCAGTGCAGCTTGGCAACTGGGGTGGGGTTGAGTGCTTGTTTTTAAAGAGTAAATGAAAAAGAGCTCATCCCACCATGGAATAAACATAATAAGCAAAGATGTGGAACTGTGCCTAGAAGAAACAGGGGAATGAACTAATGCGACTCACACAATGATTCCCAGTTCATCCAATCATTCAGTTTATCATTGTCACTTGAAATTCATAGCAATGGGATGATCCCCCTTTCTGGCATCATATGTGAGCAGCATGAAGTTACACACCAATATCTGCATTTGTCCACCTGCCTTATGGTGATAAGGATTTGGGGGTGTCGCACCCAGCTGTGGTAGAAGGCACTCATTTCTTTGAGTGCTGGGAAATGCCCACTTTTTGCCTGGATTCACTTGAGAGCATTCAAAACGTACAGAACTGGACCTTATTCCTCAGTATCCATGTAAAAACTACCCACTGAATCAATGACTAATCATATGATTTGATATGAAATAACATCCACTGGGGATCTGTTTGAGGTCGTCATCACCCTCATTTCACTTGTAGGCATATCAGGTTGTGAACTGATGTCTGCAGATGTGAAAGCTGGTACATTAACCCAGTGGTATTATCACCAGCAGAATGTATAATGAGGAGAGCGAGAGCGGCTGGTTTGCGCGTGAGGATGGATAATGTCACACGAGTTCAGGCTGTCTGGGCTGGAGAGGGAAATCTGGCATCAGGAAAAAAAAACCCCAGAAAAATCCAACCCCTGCCCTCGCCTCCACAGCACTGAGTTACTATGAGGATTGTCTGTGGGGTCTTGCATTTGGTGTGGCAAGAGGTTGTGGTACTATTTCAGCTGAAAAATGCAGTAAAGTTGCACTATTCTTGTTTATCTTTGCGTTGGCAGCTAAACGTGTCACTCCCCAGTTACTGCCGTCCTTCCACAGCAGCGAACATCCTCAATGGAAAGTGGGAAAGAGAGAGAGACACGATTCTTTCTGAGGGTGGAGACAGGTAAAAAACAGATTTATGCCACCCTAATCTCTTAATTTTAGCAGAAGTCACAAATTCAGGAAAAGAAAAAAGGAAGGGAGCTGCAGTTTGAGAGTTTCTACATGAATTGAAAACATCAGTATTTTATTTCACAATAAAGTAACAAACGCAAAGCTGAAGCACAGCCTCTCAGCTCATGTTTGACAGTTACATTGCACGTCTGACTACAGCTCAGTTTTCACCTGCTGTAACCCTCCCTCCAACCTGTGTCTGCGTCATCTTAACACGAAGCATAAGCATCCCATTTATGTGTATTGACAAAAAACACGACCGTCTAATTTCACAAATGGAGGAATCTACACAAGCAGCTCTTGTCCCTTTCTCTCTCCCCTAAGGAAACTGCTGCACCTCTCACCTGACCTCAGGAGGCAACTATGGATCAAGGCTGTGCCTGGTGTCCTCCTCATCCCCTTCCAGATACACCACAAGCCTTTAGCCTGCCCCTTCTTCCCCATTTGTGATCAGCATCTCTTGCCAGTAACTGTGCCTCCCCAAATGTTCAGAGTGGTTCAATTCTGTTATTTAAAGGCATTTTCATTTTCCCCACTTAATAAAACACTCAACACCAAAGATGCTGAGAAGGAAATGAGGAGTCAGGATCATTACAAGTAAACAGCTCATGGTTGTTAGCAAAAGCTGTACAAAATAAATTAATGGCATTATCAGTAATTGTAGAAGCACTCATTAAAATGCTATTTGAAGAGAGGAAATACCTTTGACAATGGTAAAATACCTGGAAAAAAAAATTAGTCCACAGAAGCACAAGGCTCAAATAAGAAACCCAGGGCCAGAAGGAGGAGAAGGAAAAGGGTTCAAATGCTTTGGAGCACAGAAACTATTTGAACCTACGCAGCAGCTCTGTATCAGATGGAGTTCTCTAAAGCTCTGTTCAGCTTCTTGCAGTCGGTTGCCAGTGGTAAACTGGCAGTAATTGTTGTTATTTCCCCTTCTAGGGCCTTTCCTCAGAAGAAAAGCCTTGTGGCTGGCAAATGTAGAGTAGAATAGAGTAGTTTAGTTGCAAGGGACCTACAATGACCAAGCTACCAGGTACAACCTAAAAGACCGGGGCAGATATGCCCATGTGCAAGTCAGGTCCGGTGCTGAGACTTTAACTTACTCTAAGAGAGAAAAAAAAGTCTGTAGCATGAATACTTGTGTCTGTTGAAAAGTCATACACGTCTTTCAGTCTCCAGTCTTCACCCTTCTGCTTCCTACAGACTCGTGCAGTGCCGCAGGAGGCCAGACAGACACTGCACTGCCTTTGCGACCCCGTTGTTGGGGGCCCAGCTGCACTGTCTCTGCGTTTTGGGCACCACTGTCATTAAAACACAGCATCGCTCAGAAATCGTCTGTAGCATTCGCATGACCTGGATCAGCCCGCTCCAACCCAGGGTCCCTCTCCCCAGCCAGGGCTGCCCTGGAACAAAGCGGGGGGCTAACGGGCCCCTGCACCGTGGTTCCACAGATCAGAGCGGGTGGAAGTGTGGAGAGGTTTATAAGATTAATTCTTATCTCTCCAGGCAGTGGGTCAAGTCAGAACCGTCATTCAACGAACTCTATGGATAATCTCCCTTTATTACTTTCAATCAAACTAAGTGTCTGCAATCTGCAGTATGGTTACTAATTTATTGAAAGAAATTACTTGTAGAGCTTGATTATATAATAGACAAAACAGAAAATAGTCTGGGTAAGCATCCATTAAGTTTTTACATATCTCCTTCTGTAGCAAAGCTTCTTCAGCCTCGCTGCATTAGCACCCGGCAGCTGTTTAGTGGGTGAAAATTCACAGAAAGAAGTGGACGTTTATGCTTGTCCACTTCCTAATTAAAAGAAAAGAAAAAGAAATGCGATTTGGTATCAAATCTAAAAATTTGCTGTTTGTGAATATTTCACAACCACGTTTTGTAAGAAATCAAATTTCTAGTGTGTTCTGGTTAATGGAATTCTGCTGCAGCCCCTGGACAAAACAATGTAAAGCTGCCTGGGTTGCGGAAATCATTCTCCTCCAGTGATGGATAATATAGCATGAGGTTTTGCTTGGTTTGATTAATTTCTGAATATTGCAGAGAAGCTGCATAATCCCTAAGATAGCAGGGAAAAGAAGGAAGACATGATGAAGTAGGATAAAAGCGCGTAGTAATGAAGCACAGACTGTTTCATATATTATAGAAAAGCTCACAAACTCATGTTTTTTTGGCAAGTAGCAACCACAATAAGGGGTAACACTGGTATGCACCTTTTCTTATGCAATTATAATATATGATCTGAGATGGGGTACTTTGAAAGCAAAAACCTGCTAAATAGTTCCATGGCTACGACTGCAGACAGAACCAAAAGAGAAATGCACGTTTCCTTTTCTCTGTTCACAATGGCCATTACTTATACAAGTACTGAATATGGAAAAGGCTCTGACAAATTTACAGTGGTGTTTGGATGGATGAGGATGACGAATGATGGATGAGGGAGGCAGAGGATTCCCTTATTAAAGCATCAAATCTTTCCCTAAATATCAAACAGACATCTTAGCCTCAATTGCTCGACTCATACCAAAAATTATGCAAACCAACAAAGTCAAATTTTGCTTCTTGATAAAAACTGGAAATTTGTCTTCCATTTACACACTTAATTTCCACTACAGAATTTACCATTTTTTATTCTGTGCTTTATTCCTATTTGAAATATTAATTTATTTTTAAAAAGATAAATTTGATAATGCACAGCCAAAAAGAAAGTATTTCAGTACAAATTAGGCAATCGGCATAATTACAGAATTGCTGTGATTGGCAGCACGCAGTGCCCGAGCCCCTCTAGCAGAGCTGCCTGCGCAGCCACGGGGATGCGGCCATGCTCATGCTGGCCACAGGCACGCTGGCATGGAGGAAATGTGGAGGAAAAAAAATACACCTTTGCTTTTGAGGTGATTTTACTTTCTGTGCAGCCTTTACCAGGAGTTCAGCTGATTGCGCTTTTCTTTCTCAACCCTCTTCTTCTCTCATCTGATCATTGAATGGAGTGGGAAGAGGCTGCTAATACGAAAATGCGTGTGAGGCCACACGTGGAGCCTGTTCAGTACAGGAGCTCCTGAGGCAGGAGGCAGCAGCAGCACGAGTCTGGGCTTAAGCTCTACCTCAGCAGCTACAAAAACAATAAGAATGTGCAAGGGAAGCGATTGCCCATGTGCTGCCTGATGCCTTTGCAGGTCCCCCCTCAGGTAGAAACACTCCCTCCATCACACTGCTGGCTGCTCTCGGGACAGAACAGCATGGAAAAAAACCCTCGTGGCCAAAGGGCATTGCAGCCCCACTGCTGGTGGGGATGGGTTTGCCACCTTCCTCCCCACAAATTGCATTCATGAAGATGGATACTGGACCCAGCGTTCACCACTCTCCAGCTCAGCCTTGTGTAGCTGATCCGGTGCAGGATGAAACACTGTACGAACCACTGTACAAGTTCCTGCCATGGAGTGGCCCTTTATGAAAGGGGCCGAACCATCAATAGAAATAATTAGTTCTTTGATGGTGTCGCTTGCTCTGGTGTGTGATTGGCAGGAAAATAAATCTGTATATGGGCAAAGAAGGTAATGAAGCTTCAGTGAGTTTTAAAACCCTGCAGATGCTTCTGACCCAAGGCAAAGTTTCACCCAGCTGTGCTGGGAGAATCAAACAGGCAACTGCAGAACAACAACAACAACAAAACAAACAAACAAAAAAACTTAAATTCCTGAAATTCATTGGAAGTATTAAGAAAAAAGAGGCAGGTTCAATTCAGCAATGTGCTGGACAAGGTACTTGCAAGCCAATAAGCACCTGAAACCCTGTTCAATTCCATGACGGAAAATAATATTTTAAATTCCAGGAAAAAAAAGTTAAAAGTAGTTATTAGTGGGAGTCAGAAAAAGCTTTGCTGCTTGGCTTCAGTCCTGTCGATGAGTCATTTTAATTTCAAAATGTTTCAGCCAGAGAAGTCTGAACATATACACCCACTATTAAAAGTACATCATATGGACTTTCTACTACATCAAATAAGGCAAGGAGCCTCCAGACAAGCAGAGAGCAACTGCCAGGACTGACACCTGTATCCCCTCACTCTGCCTTTGAGAGTTTCATGTGCCTAGACAAAATTAGAAAAGTATCTACATACAAAACGTATTTCCTACATTTTAAGAAACTGGACAGTTTAAAAATAAAGCTGAAGAAAACCGCTTTCTGTAGAGCTGGGGACAGGCCAATTCCTTGGCTTTGTGCTCCTTCCCTGGTACAAACACCTGCCCTAATTGTTCATTTCAACCTGCCTCTGTATCATCTTAAAACCTGTCCCTTTCCCTTTCCAGCTGTGCATAGGAGGAAAAAAAAAAAAAAGCTGTGCATGCAATGAAAAGAACAAAATAAAGTCACCTAAACACAGAGCAATCCTAACCAGGGCTCTCAAAAGTTCTCCAGAGGAACTGGCACAAACAGTAGACTTCCCTTGTCACCATCAGTGATGCTGATGGCCACCCAGGGCAGCTAAAACTGAGCAGAAGATTGGGGAAAAGCATCGCCTTAAAGCCTCCTTTTATGGCTTCAGCTCACGGGCGAGCAGTGACTGCCCTGACCTTCTAGCCACGTTGCTGGTGCACACATGGGAAGCACAGCCACCCAAGCACTGACCATCCACAGAGGACAGGGGAGACCGAGGGACTGTCCCCAGTGCCTGGCAGTGCCAGGGCTGGGCAAACTGGGGCACAGGATGGGTGCTCTGAGCAGGAGGTACCTGACCAGCAGTGGTTCCCATACTGGGCTGATACATCCTTCCTGCCCACCCAGGGCTGACCAAGGGCCAGAGTTAGCAGTTTTCTTCCTAAAAGAATCTTTGCATTTTCTTTGATCCCCAAAACTCAGCAGTGACTCACTTTAAATGAAGACAGTTGACAACAAATACACTTCTGTTGGTTGTTCATCCTCCCATAGGTGCATCCCTCGCCTGCTGTCTAACCAGCACAGGCTCCCCCTCCCCACTGCAGGCACGGGCTCGCTCCAACTGCTTGCATCAGGACCGGCAGTATTGAGCATTTAGAAGTAGTTTGGAGAGACAAGTAGGCATCTCTCTAAATTTAAAGTATCTGAGTAACACTTCAAATTGTAATGAGCAGTTATTTATTGAGAAACAAAGTTCTGCGCTACTATCAAAAGAGAAAAAACAAACCCTAAGGTGTTTTTGTTACTGAAAATATCTTAATTCATGACTTAACTCACGTGAGCAGTTCCTTTGAAGTCAACAAGCTGACTCGCATGTGTAACTTTTTGCAGGATCAGACGCTTAGTTTATCATTTTTAAGTTCTGCTTCAGCACTGAAGGATGATGAAAGTATCTCAGCGGCACGGATCAGAGCCTGCATGGCCCACTGAAGAACTAACTTTTATAGAAGAGATTTAATGAAGAAAGAAGAAGCAACACACGTACCTGAGCAAGAAGAAGCTTCCATGGCTGGACGAAATGCTGGGGAAGGCATAGAGGGATATTGGGAGACAACAGCAGCTATGACCCAACAGCCATGGGCAGTGGAGTGGAGCGGTTGGGACCATGTTGCATGGATGAGAGCAGCAAACCTGAGCTTCATTATGGTGTAAGAGGAAACAGGTGAAAAAAAGACAGAAATGAGACTGACTAACAGGCCAGGCAGGGGTGGCAGCTGCTGCAATTTGGCCAGGCTTGAAGGCAAGAAGGGGGCCAAAGTGGGATGCTAGGATGGACAAGGCTGAAATATCATGGTAAAGAAAAGCCAGTACATGAGAATACTGGAGGATCTGCTCCATGATCTTGCCTGACACAGACTGACTGCCCTGTAGTTCCCCAGTTCTTCCTTTTTTCTTTTTTTAAAAATGGGGTTATGTTTCCCCTTTTTCAGTCAGCGGAATCTTTGTCAGACTGCCATGACTTCTCAAATATGACGGACAGTGGCTTAGCAACTTCCTCTGCCTGTTCCATGAGGACCCGCAGATGCATCTCATCAGGTCCCATGGACGTGTTCACTTTCAGGTTCGTTAGACGGTCTTGCATTTGGTCTGCTCCTACAGTGGGTGGTTCTTCAGTCTCCCAGTCCCTGCCCTGGCTTTCTGCGCCTTGAGCAGTGTGTCTTGAGCCCTTGCCAGTGAAGACTGAGACAAGAAAGCCATTGAGTACCTCAGTCTTCTCCATATCCTGGCTAATCTGTAACGGGTCTCCCATTTCCTTCTGGGGAGGGCCCACGTTCTTCTTCGGCTTCCTTTTATCACCAACATATCTACGGAAGCTCTTCTTGTTACCCTTAAGGCCCCGGACAGATTTAATTCCATCCGGCCTTTAGCTTTCCCTAACGTGATCCCTGCCCTCTTGCAGCCAGCTGAATGTTTTGAAAGGGTCAAAAAAGTATATATTACAGTTATTATATATATTATGTATTTCTTGTATTTTTATTTATTATACATGCATGTAAAAAAAGCTCTTCTTCTGCAGCTCCCTTTTTCTATAACCACAACACTGAGTGGAAGATAGAGATGACAGCTTGGCTTTATGCCTCAGACAAAAGACAAATCCAGCCAGCCCCCAGTCTTTGCAATGCTGTCAGCACACCAGCGTTGGTAATAGGAAGGGTCCTTCCCTGTGGTGCCTGTCGTCCACTGGACATATGCCCCTGGCCATCATCCCACCTCAGCAAAGCCATCCTGAGCTGGCAGCAGCAGTGCCATCCCTTTCCCCATCACGGCGACGTTCTTTGCAGCTCCGATCCTTGGCCAAACCCAAGGGTTGGGCTCATCAGCCTCCCCGGCAGCCCTGGGCCACTAGCAAAGCAGTCCTTGATGCCCAACTCCCTGCACCGTCTCCTTGCCCCCTGCCTGGCACACTCCAAGCTGAAGCCTGCAGCTGTGTCACATATTTATCATTCCAAATGCTGATGAGGACACAGAAGGGTTATTTTGCACCAACACGCTCATACAATTGATTTCAGAGCCTTGCCTTTTTTCCAGGTGACAGCATTTGCACCACGCTTCCACCACCAAACTCCCAAAATCCTAAATGTATGATTTATGTGCGCCTTCCTCTCCAAAGCCCCATTAGCTCTCCATTAAATTTCACACATGCACTGACTTTACCCTCAGACCACTATGCTGTTTGTAGATTTTACTGTTCAAAACACTCCCGTGTTTCCCTCTTGGCTACAGAGCTACACACGCAAACCCTCCAGATGAAAAGACTGCAGACAGCACAGGTTCTGTGCTTCTGGGCTCAGCATCCCAGGAAATGGAATCCACATGAGAAAACATCCCCTTAACTGCCTTTTTATTAAAGCTTGTCAGAAAGAGTTTTCTCCCTTTTTTGTGTGGGGAAAAAAAAATACACCTCATTCCATTTTCAAAAATAATTGTTTGGCTGAGTTTAATCAAAAATGCAAAACCAAAAATCCGCTTTCAAAAATTAGTTGTTGTTTTTCATGTTAAAGGTCAGAGATTTTCAATCAAGGCAGATATTTAGGTGAAAAAATCCATTTCCTCCAACACCATTTTCAGCTGGGAAAAAAAGCACAAGTGAAGATTTTTTTTTCTTTAAACCTCTCTTACTCCTCAGCTTAATTAGCTTTAGGTGCTCTCCTCGCATCACCAGGGCACAGTGCAGGATGCTGCCAACCTCTCCCATAATCCTACAGGAAAGGCCAACATTACCGGTCACTGCACGCCAGCGCACACGCTGGGAAGTGGAATAACGTGCATTAATGGCAATGCGAAACTCTTAGAAGAGTCTGTGCACTGCAAGTCATTCATAGTTTCACTCTCCTGGGAAATACAGACCTTATCTGGGTCTCAGTAAGGAAGATAATTGCATTTTCAAGTTGTCACAGTTGCATATTGCTTCTTCACACCTGCCCATATGTTTTATGAGCTCCTGTATACCTGAGCGTGCCTGTAAAGGTAAAGCACTATGAGCAAACACACGCAAGAGCAGGAGATGGATGACACATGGCTAAACAAAAAAAAAATGATGGACTCTTATTCAAACAGCTTGGAGGGGTTGGGGAAAATCACTCGTCGGTAGATTTTCATTTTGGTTCTGCTTTTGAGGCGAGTGCTCTCAACCCACAAAATGAAGCTCGGCAAAAATAAATACATAAGAAAAGCTATATAAGATAAAAAACATACTCCCACCAGTTTCTTGATGGCCTGCAGTTACATTTGCATGGAAGTCAGTAAAATTCCATGCAGTGCATGTTTTTTCCCTGCAAGTTTTACCAAAAGTAAGTTATAAATTAATTCTTAGTTGGGTAAAGCTGCATTTGATGTTAATGGAGAAAAGGATCAAAGTAAGGCAGTATGGGAGAGAAGGCAATAGATACAACTAGATTAGGCTGCAAACACCTTTAACTCTTATTAGTGCACCTGTTAGATTCATTTTAAATGATTTTTAACCTTATAATTTTATATTTTAAGTCTCTAATAAAACACATTTACCTCCCTTGGGTGATGTGTTTTGATATCTGTTTATTTATTCCCTTCAGTACATGAATGATTATGGTAGAAATATCTTTCCATAGTATATTTAACATGACAGAGTCCAAAAGGAAATCTGCAGCTATCAGAATATTCCTGGAAATAAAATAAAATTTCTCCTCTTTATTTTGTCTTGCAAGCAGGTGTAGCTGTTTGGCTCCTGCTGCACACCTCACACTGCATCCAGGTGAGCCCTGGGCAGATATTACCCCACTCATACCCCTCTCCCATGGGTGGAAAGCGGCATTGCTCCTGCAAAGGGGAGACCTCCCAGACCTTCACGCAGGAGACCAGGGCTGTGGGTAGACAAGCTGTATGCGATACTTGTAGACTGAGTTTAACTATGCAATAAAACATACTTGCAATCTCATTTAAAACATCTACATTACAAGCAGGACAAACCTAACAGTGAGAAGGATAACCTGCTACAACATAATGACTGGGAAGCACCTCCATTGCCTCAGGCAGTGACCTGCCTGGTTTGCGCTTCCAGCCATGGAGAACGCCAGCATTTGCCAAGAGAGAAGTGGCCCAGTGTTACCCATCCCGTGCCTGGCTTTGCGTCTACAAGGCATGGAGACTTGGGAGAAGCTGGTTGGGACCTGCAACAACAGAGTCTTGCTGCTGATTCAGAGAGCACCACTCCCTCACCCCTTGAGCTTTTGCTGGTGCTTACACACTCCACTCAAGAGAGCTGCCTAGACCATACCTTTATCTTGTATATCCTGATTAGCCAAAGTAATGGTGTTACAAGGAGTTTAGCAAAGGAATTTCCTCACCAATCATTTTATACTTAAAAGAGTAAGTAGAGACTTACAAACACTTGTGAAATAATAAAAGCCCTGAAAGATACTGTCCTCACAGCAGACTTCAGCTTCGCGATCCCGAAACTCATGGGTTCCCAGCCGAGCAGAAGCCTCCTCCTTCCCCCACACTGCCTGGACCAGTGCCATCTCCCACATACACTCAAACAGCACAAAATCCACCTTCAGTTTAACCTTCTCCTTGTGTTACAGACTGAGGGAAAACAGATGTCTCAGCTTTGCCAGTGTCGCTCACAGAAATGCTGTTGTGCTACAGCAGCCCTGCCTTACTCTTCCATGCCTTCATAGGGATGGTGTTCTCAGAAGGCGCATTCCCCTTGTATTCGATGGGGCAGTATCCCAGAAGATGCCATCATTGCCTTGTCTTGGACAAGATTACTTGTATTTGACACACAGCCTCAAACCAGGATTATTGGATAAAAGTGGAGCCCTTGATTGAATGCAGATAAATACATTTTATCATACCAGATAACAATGCACCATAAAAAAGGTGTTGCCCATACCTAACGAATAAAAGTCTCAGATTTGCAGAAGAGACTGCTCGCCTGCGAGCAGCACTGTAACCAGCAGGCAGCCCATCATCTTTCAACATAAGGAGGTGCAAAAACAGCAATCAAAGCACAGTTATGATTTGGTGGTATTTGCCCAAGGACCTGCTGCAGAGAGATTTCTCCTCACGCTGGAGAAGATGGACCTAACTGTGGTTGGCCAGTGGCTGATGCACCAAGCAAGTGGCAGAATAAGCTGTAAATCAATGGAGTGAGAAGAAAAGGCCAGAAACACCGAACGACAACTAGAAAACGCTGGAGAAGCCCCGAAGCAGTGAGCAGAAGGGAGCAATTTTAATATTGTTTTTTAGAGGTACAATAATTTTCTTGCCCACTAATAAACATGCTACTTCACATATGAAGATCGCAGCCACAAGGAAATTATCATTTCAGGATCATGTGCAAGATCCTTGAGTGTCTGGAGGAAGACACAACAGATCAAGTGCTGGGTGTTTTGCTAAGGAGATGCAGGTGGGGGAGTTTGGACAATACAGCCAAGGATCAAGACATCCAACGGATGCTGAGCTGTGGCATGCCCAGACCTTCACCAGCTGGAGGCACAAGCACTGACACAGTAGCATCTGGCACAAGATAACAGGAGCCCCTACACTCCTGGCCACTAAATTCCGCCTGTTTTTTTTCTTTTTGGAAGTGGTGAGAGATCAGTTGATGCCTCCTAGTCCCTTCCAATCACGTTGTCTGTGATTTCCATGATCTCCTAAAGCTGAGGACTTTAGTCCTCATTCAAAAAGAAAGTCTACAAGACCACAGAGTGAAAAATCACAGGCTGATGTCATCTTTAAGGTCTGGGGGAAAAAAAAAAAATAAACCTCATGGGCTTATTGGATTGCCCTAAAAAAGGAGTGCACTTCAACGCGAGCTCTTCAAGACAACACAGCTCTGGACTGCTGTTACACACTGTGTTCTGGATATGCTCTGAGAACACAGAAATGTAATCCATCTCAAGTATTACAGCTTTTCTGTAGACAACACATCCAAAAAGGTTTCTTAGTGTAGGAAAACAAGTATATAATTACATAATTAAGCAGATGCATGGCAATTTTTCTTTTATGTTACTCTTTATATTTTTAAAAGGCAACGGGACAGAGCCGTGCTAAAAAGCAATAAAGCACGGGTAATTTAATACTAAATTACATCCATATTGAAAAGTTTACATGAAGTTGAGAGCAGACAGAGGTCAGGTTTTCAACAGGACTGTCTTTAATTGTGGCCATCAGTTTTAGCAATCCAGATCTCTGGATCAAAGACAAATATAATGCGTTTCCTCAACACTGAATAGTGAAAGCAGACAGTAAGCACAGCACTATCTTGCACCAAGAGGTCATAAAAATGATTATCAGAGGGGGGGAACACGTCTTGCTGTTCAGCACACACCTTCCTATAACATACTGTATATTTTCTATAACTACATTTTTCTAGCAGATTTTTCAGCAATCAGGAATGTATATTAAGAATTTTACTATTAGTTTTCAGATGCAAAGGGGTTTTCTTGTTCTCTAATAAACGTGCCAGCTTTGTCTAGGTCTTCTTTAATTTTTTTCAGTTGCTTTCAATCATCCTCTCAGCCCAGTGAAACAATTCCTCCCTCCTTAGGGAAGAGATGTGAGCTGAGATGCTGTTTTCTTTCTAAGGCGGGGGTGGGGGCTATAAAGAAAAGGGGGAAAAAAATATCAAATGAGGAGTAAATTATTAGCAAATCACATAGAAACAGGTTTCCTAGATCTGCAGACCCATTGTACAAATGAAGCAATTTCATCTCTGCTTGCTCTGGGGGGGTTGGATTTTAAGTGGCCAAGGGGGACTGGAACGGGATGCTAACAGACGAAGCATCACAACATTTGCATGCATAGACCACTCAAATCTGCACCAGGAGACTACTTGTGAGAATCCATCTTTTTTCACTTAACAAGATACAAAATATAAAACACATTTGCCTCTTATTAAGCCTCTCTTGTAAGTGGTTCCAGGTCCACCATTTTTAAAGAAGGGGGAGAGGGGAGCCTGGATGTTCTCTTGGGAATTTCACAGGAGTGACTGGAGATGAGGTACAGGCTGGGAGCCTTTATTACTTTTTTTTTTCCCCCCCTTCTCTCTAAAAGCACAGAAGGAATAACATTTTAAATCATTAGCATTTACTTTAAGTAGCACTTTCTTCAACTAAGCTTCCCTTCCTGGCCCTCACCCTGTTAGCACTGCACCCCACGCTCACGTGGAGGAGCTGCCCTGATGGAATTGCATTCTGCATTTGAATGCAGAAGGTGCTTTTTTTCAAAACTCTGTCCTCCAAACTGAGGCAGCTGGGAAAGAAACCGTAATCTTGTTTCTCTGTGAAGTGTACTGAGAATAAGGTTCCTGTGTTTATTAGCACCTAGACCTGCGAGGTGCATCGCCTCTTAAAGTTCCTTCAGTGCTGCTGGAGTGGTTTCTGTTTTGGTTTAAAAACAAAACCATAGAACAAAACACACCACCAATCTTTGTTATAAACAAGGATTTTAAGCAGACTAAATTCATTTCACAGTCCTCTGTCACACAATCAGTAGCATTTTCATCCTTTCTATACTTGTTAAATACTAGATGCAATATTAAAATATTGAAGAGAAAGAAGAAGGGAGGTAGCAACTGGTTGAATTTACAACCTAGACAAAGAGATGGGTGGAGGAGAATTATGAAAGAAGTCCTGAACCCTGCAGCTTCAAGCACGTTACATAAAATATTTTTTAAATACCCCTCATTCAGTGTTCAAAAAGGAAGGAAAACCAAGTTGCTCCTTTACCTGGAAATCAGGTGTTAATGAGACCTCTTCAGAAATAAAAACAGTATAATTTTCAGTGCAAAACAGATTTTATGTTCTCCTTTTCAGTTTGCCCCAAAGGAAACCTTGGGCACTGGTGCTTTCTCTTGAATATCTAGTATTTCTAAGAAAATGGACCGCAATTCTGATCCAGAGCATTGTCCTTCTTTTCCACATAAAAGAAGAGGCAGAAGAAATTATTTTATGAAACAGTCAAAGGGATGGAAAATAGAGCATCTATTAGAGGAGGGTGCGGAGAAACCTCATTTCTGCTACATTTGGCACCAAAAGCTTTTGGGTATTTCCAATGCAGTCACAGTCAGACAGTGGCCACATTTCCCCTCCATCTCCTGGAGACACTCCTGCAGTGTAATAAGTTCAACAAGAAAGTTCACTTCCTTGGAGCAGCTGTGCAGAAGGTTAAATGTTGGACCCAAAGGTGGTTTGTCACAGCTCAGGAGGTGAAATGTGTCTCTAATCGGATGCACACAGCTCAGAGCAGGAGGGACATCATCACCAGAAGGTCTTCTTTGGGGTGAAAGACCTGGCAGAGCTCTCTGGCCACAGCTGAGCGGTGGCACCACCTGGCTCCAGCCACAGAGCAGCTGCTGCGCAGTCACAGGCTCCTACCACAGCAAAGACACACAACATCTATTTGTCATCAGTCATAACAGGAGAAGACCAAGAGTACGCACGGATCTCGTCTCTCCCCTCACCACCCAACACTGAGACAACTTACCCGCCCTGCAGATGGAGGAACACCTACTTTTCGAACCCTCACCTCCCAAACATGTGCTCCACCATCTCCTGCCACCATCAATCCTCTTCCAACCATTGCCCCTAGGTTGCAGCTTTGGGACAGGAAGGGGCAAAAGCACAACTCTGACCTTCCCAGCATCAGGCAGCTGCTCCTCCAAAGGCACCAACCATAGAAGAAGAGGTCACTGCTAAAGGGTAGCATGGACACCTTCTGCTTGGTGAAGTGAACCTCCCAGGTGCTCCCAAGGAACTGCTGATTTCCTTTCATGGTTACACAAGGTGATAGGAATTAAGAAAGGTGAAAACAATTACTAATCCTGGTGGAATATTTCACTCCCATTTTTTGTAGGTTTTGTGGTCTAAATGTGACAGCAGCTTGTATTTCTCCAGCCAGCACGTGGGCTGAGTTGTACATGGATTCATTTATGAGAAAAGAGATTTTGTGGAGGTCCTGCATCTCCAGCTTTAAAAAAGCTGCGTGTAAAGCACCATCTCCCTGAAGCACTCCCCACTCCATGCACATTGACCATGGAAGGCAGCAGTAATGGTGCTGTTGTTGACTCTTAACCAAGTCTTCAGCTACATCATTATTTTCTGGAGAAGTACACTCTTTCTGTCTGATAAATGGGTCTCAGCATTGCAGCAGAGGTTCCCAAACACGAGATGTAATCTCCAGCTTTCTCCTTTCAGCATCTCAGTAATATCATTACCTTTTTAAATACAACTTCAAAACTGGGATTGGCTAAAACTGTCCCAAGAAATCAGGTTAAAATATTATTAAATAATGGATCATAGAGCAGACTCCAAACAGCCCAGTTTCTCTCTCACTCTCTATGATGTGTGATCCTGAAAAGTGCTTTAGAACCTGCTCTTGTGACTTGTTGCGTGCTGGCACTTACTCTGTATAAGAGGGTTTGGGGCAGGAGGAGGGCTGACCTAGGTGGAAAGTACAGGGTTGAGAATTTAATCCCTTTATACCTCAGTCACCTAATCCATAAAACAGGGATAATAATGCTCACTAATCTCGGAAGCTTTAATTGATTATTTGTTAAGATCATCAAGAACTTACCTGGAAGGTTTTAAAGACCTGCAAAGTCTATTAATTATTTTATCATTATCGTAGCTGAAAAATTACATGACTTTCCTCCTTTTCCTTCGTGCTGTTTAGATCAGAAAGGTTTCAAGGTGAACTTTCTGTCCTCCTGTCTGACCATGTAGCACGCAATACCCTGAGACCACATCCCCACTGAAGTTCTGGAGTGTTATTATAACAAATAGGCATAGTTTTAATAGTAAGTTATTCAGACCAAGGATGAATGTTTTTCTGTTTATCTCATTGGTGCATAGACAAAAATGAAAACAATATAACAGAGTCCAGTGCTGTGGCTAATGAGGACAAGTGAGGAAATACTGTATTGAAATGAATAGAGCAAGGGGAAGGCAACAACATTTCTAATAGGGATAACTTTAGCTGTAGCTTTGCACTGTCAGAGCTCCTGTCAGATCTCAGAGCACTTTGCAGCAGAGTGCAAGCTTCTCTGCACCCACTTCAATAGGCAGGGAAAGAGCAATCGTGCAAAGTCAAGTGGCAGAACCCAGCCAAGCCCCCAAGTCAATCTTAATGAGGCATTGCTATAAAAAACTAAGGCTGTTTATCACTGCTAACACAATGACAATTGCATGCTTATTAATGGAATATATATGATCGTATTAAACCCATCTGTTTGTCTACACATGGATCCATAGATTTTTCCTTTAAATCATTTGACCCAAACTGCAGTGTAACTGCACTGTAATAATTTTCATCCTTTAAGCTGAAAGGTTTGTTAAAGCACTGACTAGGAAAGCTGTCTGTCCAAGTTACAGACAGCCTGAGACAGAGTTCACCAGCTTCTTCGGTCACCTTCTCCAGTGGTTAACTGCAATCCTTAACATATCTGTGCCATATTCCACGTTTGAATTTTGGTGATTGGATGATGAGCCTACTGCCATTTGCAACTTTCTCCATGCACACACAAACACATAGAGAAGAGCTTCATGTCAACTTAACATGCAAAAAAAAAAAGATGCTGACTGCTCTAAAGTGCTTTAGGCAGCTTCTTGTGTTTCAAATTTTTGCATTTGTATATCCAAAGAATGAGAATGTTGCTTGTCACCAAAGCCAACCTCAAGCAGGACAATTCTGATGCTCTAGATTAAAGATTTTTGCATGATTCTGGCAATATTTGATCACACCTGAAAGATGAGCTTGTCTACTAACAGTAAGGAAAGATATCTCATGGCCGGTGCATTAGGAGGAAGTGTGTCCTAAGTTACTTAATTCACATCTAATCTTTTCACCTCAGGGACCCAGAGTTCTCAGAGCAATGGCCAGGGTGAGCTCAGATGGCCGAGTGCAATAAGGCCAGGGGATGTGTGCGCAGCAGGAACACGCCACAACCCTTACCTGCAGTTTCCATGTGCATCTACATCACGCACAGATGCGGGCGGGTGGTGGAAGATCTCATTTTATTATGGCCTCAGGACACCAAGCTATTATTGGTCTGACAGGAAGGGGAAAGTTATTGAGCCACAAGCTCGCTCTCAGATGGCTTTCTCTTCAGAAGTTTACTTTACCTCCCAAATTAAATTGTTTGGTAATATTCAGTACCTTTTTAAAAAAAAACCCTTAAGTTGTAGCAGTGTGTCCACAGTTATTTATTACCTGCCTTGTGGTCTGAACAAATATGATTTTGTTATTCTGTGTTGTCGATAGAAAAAGCACATATGGTTTTGGTTGACAAAATTATGATAAAATTCACTGTGTCCTAAAAAATGATTGAAAAGTTTGCAGATGGTTTCTGGGCATAGTAGGAAGGGGAAGGATTGAATTTCAACAAAAGACGTGCCAAATTTTTTTCTCTTCTTACTGTTCACCCTGTTTCCACATCCCAGCTTTTTTCTTATTAGATACTAGGGTAAAGCAGGTATTCAGCCCACAAGTCATATGTTTCTCTTTAGCTTTTGGCATTCCATCACACTTTGTCATGTTCACATTATGTTATACCCAGGTTCATTGATAGATAAACATGAAATGACATCATGGGCCTCCAGTCACAAACAGTGAAACCCAATTAGCAGTAATCTAAAGGGTGCATACGAAAATTTCATATCGGAGACATGTTGGTCTTGTACATACTGTGAAGGCTTTAAGTCAATATAAATTTTGTCTTCCTTTTTCTCCCATTTTCTTCCTTTTCTTTCTTTCCATTCTAGGTTCTTTCACTTCCTAAGGAATAAAAAGTGGGGAAAGGGCCAGGAAGTGCCAGCCCAGATGAGATGCTATCTTATTTTTTGTTTGAATTGATAACCTGCTTTTCCTCAGCACCGTTCACATAGTCAAGAGAAACACTTCTCAGGGCTTTGCTGCAGCTGCTCACTGTGCTTTTCTAAATTCTGTAAAACAAAAGACCTATGTAAGCTCTGCTTTTTTGCGTTTCATCTAAAGAGAATTCACCTGTCATTTGGTGAAACATATTTTTCTTCTACTTTGTCTTTCTTGCAAAAATATTTATTTAGCTTTCTGCTTCTTCCTGAATGCTGCAGTGACTGGCGCCCTGGCAAAATGATGGTTGGGTGGGCTGGACAGACCCCAAGATGTTGATGAGAGCAGGGGGCTGGAAGCTGCAGGTTGGAGCCTCGCAGCCTTTCGAGACTATGGGGATTTTGAATTAGCACACTGGGCCCAACCTGCCTCACTAAAATAACTCATGAGGAGCACCTCTCACCTTACCGTGCTTTCCTTTAATTTGGTAACAGACTTCAACCTGTCATAGACATTTTTCTCTCCGTGACTCTTATGGTAGTTGATGATCTGCTACATCACCACCTCTATCAGCCATTCGTACCTTGGTGTACACGTGTGCATGCAGGTCCACACTCCACGTGGTAATCAGAGTGGGCTGGAAGAACAGAAACCTGGACAGGAGACTCAGGAGCTTTCCTCAGGAGAGGGTGGAAGGATGACATCGTCTCTGCTTTTGAACAAGAGGTGAGCTCTGAACTCTGTCTCTACTCTTTCATTTTAGCCATGTTAATGATGGATAACACAAAATACTCAGAATTTATTCAGCCTACCAGAATATTCCTACTGCTGCCAAACCTGTCAGTGGCCTTCAGCAGCTCTCATCCCGCCTGCCCAGGGATGTCCATGGAGCTGCAAGCCAGCCTGGAGAAGACGTGTAATTGTGGAGGGGCGAACATCTGGAAGGTGTCACTGGAGTGTTAGTAGCTCTCCCAAACATGTCGATAAGTTTCCCAACATGGAATTCATTTTTTATAACAGGATACATGTGGAAGTTCATGTTTCAGTCGTGGCCAGAAGTGGCTCTTTTCTTCTTCAAAAAGATTTGTGACCTCTTGTCCAGGCTACTGTAATATGATTTATTTGGGTCTCCTTTCACAGAGCACTCACAGGCCATGGTATTACAGAATACAAGAGCACAGGCTTTCAGCTATGAGTTAATGAGAGTTATGCTCCGTGACCTGCACCATCTGCCCGTCAGCCAGCAAGCACAGCGAAACGCCTGCCACGGCACACAGCTGTCTGTCCCGTGCCACCACGACGGGCAGCGTGGGCGGGGCTGCGTAAGGACAGCGAAACTCTACGTGCACAGAGCAAGGGTCAGAGTGCAGGATGCAACGGTGGGACATTTCCCATCCCACATCTGCACCCAGCAGCAGTAGCAGCCGCCTTTGAGCATTTTCTCTGCTCTGTACACATCCAGGATGTGAAGGAAAGTGGGACGTGTGTGTGGTACAGGTGATGCACCACTGAAAGACAAGAGCAGAATAGTGGCTGTGCCTCCTTCCTAGAGCAGCTTTGATCCTAGTAGAGACAGAAGAGTGCCTGGGACATGGTGTTTTAAAGCACAACTCAAACATGTTGAGGTTTTATATGCACCTTAGAAATGTCCAAAGTTCACTCAGCCATATCTGTTCAGTCGAAAGGACACTTGTCCTGGAGCAGAGGGATACACCTTCTGTAGGCAATCGTTTGATTGTGCAAAGGAAAAATTTTGCAAAGTCTTTGCAGTACAAGCCCTGAACTGCCTGAAGAGGACGATGCTCTCCATAGCCATGCCTGTTTCCAGCAGAGAACATAGCCTCTTTGAATTTTATTTAATACTATTTTCTTACTCAAGGTCTCTCAAAGCCCTTATTAAAATAATCTGTTTAACTATCACAATGACTTTAGACAAATGCAGCAGCTGGAAGATCTTTAGCAACAACTCAAAACCCATCCTTGCGGAATGCCACACATCACTTACATTTCCAAATACTTCATCTATGAAGAGGTACCCTTCTCTGAGGTTCTGAGAGGTACCTTTCCAAAGGGACATTGGGCTTGGACAGAAAGCAACGTGCTTCTATGACTTGTCTGAACTGTCACTCTCTGTCCAAGGCTCTGAGAGACAGGATCAGCACTCTGCATTAGTACAGATCTTTGAGATGATGCTTAAACCTCTAACCTACCAGTTCAGAGGGAAGAATTCTACCCAATAAACCTTCCTGACATGCAATAAAATAACACATTTATTTACTTGCTTGAACCCGCCAATGTGCTGTTCATTTCAGTGATTGATAGAATTGGGTTATAATAAGCATGCTTTATTATTGAAAAATTTAATTTAAGGTTTAAACATAAAACAAATGGTATTTCCAAATCTATTTTAATGAAGACTATCAAAACCATTCCATTGCCATAAGGGAAAAATTCTGTCTCCATATCTGTTATGTATATATGCATAAAATCTTCAACCTACAAGTATAAGTCGCCTGTCCTTCTATCAATCCATCATTCTGAAAATAGAATACAGAAAGCCTTATTTTTTCACTTAATTTTCATTAGATTCTTGAGGGAATTAAAATAACACAATAATGGGCAAATTCTGCCACTACAAATCCAAATGACAGCAATGAATCTACTCACGGGCAGAATTTGGCCAAAACTCCAGCTAGGAGTGCCAAATACAGAACAGATACCCATAAAAGTATACTTAGAGCTCAAGTATGTCAGGCAGGTAAATAATATACTTTAAATTCATACAAGAATATGAATGCCTTTAATGTGCCATAGAGGGTAATGGATTGGCTGGTGGGACAGCAGTGTAGCTCCTGGAGTGTGCTGTAGCCATGGGGAAAACACTTTCGTGTTGGTGCAGAGCATCAACCAGGCTCCTTTGCCTCTTGGAGCAAATCCCATGCTTGGTGTTATCTGTTGCCCTATCCATTATTCCAAAGAGGTTTTTCTTGCAAAGGGGAATGCAGGGCTTCTGGTGCGCTGCACATCCAGACACCCAGCTTTGGAGAAGTCTAGCGGTGTGATGTATTGCCCAGTGCTCACGGTGATGGACTTGTCACATCCATCTTTATCCAGGGTTTCCCTGTAGAGATGACAGCCAGGCAATCCTTGCGAGTACCGTGCCAGAAAGCACAATCCAGCCACCCGCTGGGGCGCCTCTCTTCTTCAGCAGGACTGAAGAGAGTCACCAACTTGGGCATATTGCTTTTGCCTTTTTCCATTCAGGTTGTGCCATTCATCTCTGCCCTCTTATAGACACTTGGAAAGAAGATTATGGAGGATATACCGAGAAAAAAAATGTATAAAGCTTTTCTCTGGGAGTTACCAGTGACCTCCCTGCTGTCAGTGTGGACCTCACCTTTCTCATCTTTCAACTGAAAAATTGCAAAAAGACACCTGTCATGCCAGAAGGAAATCCCGTTCCTGAGTCCTTGTCCCTCATTCTCTTTCCCCATGGCTGGGAGCAGCAAAAGGATGCAGGAGGCTGCTGTGGGATGGAGGTTTTTTGGAATGCTCTCCCAGCTCCATCCTCACAATTGAGTGGTTGGAAGATGCCTCTACTGGCTGAACTGCCCCACTCTCCTCAAAGCCCTTCTCCATTCTTGTCCCATTGCTGTTTATTTGCAGACATAGGCAGTACATTTTTTGTTTGTTTTAATGCATTTAAACAGTTTGTGGCTGCTTGCTTGTCAGAATTGAGTAAGTTAAGCTGTAGCCGTGTGCTGAAGTTCAGGGGCAGGAATAATACAATCACATTAAGGATGCTGGCAATGTCCTCATTCACATTTCCCTCAAATTTTTTAAATCACCTCAAACCATATCAGTACATTATAACCACCAGGTGCTGGCTGGATCCCTGTCTGATATTTCTGAAATGATCGTCTATATTCTAATTTGGTTTGCACACTGGCCTGATAAATCAACAGATTCGTTTCCTCAGTGGGTCAGACCCTCAGTACATTTTGCCTTTTTTGCAGAGAAAAAAATTTATCTTTTTAAATTATTTATTCTTTCCCTGGATGTTCCTTTGATGCAGGTCTATTGTTTCAGTGCAAAGAAAATGTATTCCTTTAACAGGTTTATGCCTTCAATGGAATTTGTGTAAGTAGGTTCCGCTGCACAAACACAAAAAGCCCTAATACATGCAGGCTGGGTCTACATCACGCCGTCAGATGTCAAGTTTGATGACTGATGGTACTTACACAGATTTACACAACAAAAAGTACATTAAAAGGACGTTAAGATTGTGAGTCAATGTCACAAAAGCATGGAAATTCACATTTCAGGATTTAAACATCCAATATTGACATGGAATGTTGAATATTTAAATGGTATCCCATTAGAGTTAAGGTGCTGAATAATTTTTAATCTAGACTATTAATTTCCTGAAATTTGTTGTTCTCTCTGCCTCTTACGGCTTTCACATTTTTAATTAAGTTTTTGTTGTGTATGTGTCCTTGTCTTGTAATTTCTAAGTTGCTCCTTCTGTGTCTGGTATAATTACATAATATATGCAGCATGTATGATAGCTTAATTGGAAATGTTAACCACGATATGTACAGAAATCATAAAAAGCTTTGTGAAACTTCGAGAGTAAATGTTTCTACAAATTTACTGAGGTTTATAAATGGTTGTTTCCAGTAATATTCTCTAATAAAAACAATTACACCTAATGCCAGCCCAACTTGAAGTAAAATTATGAATGATAATAAGAAGGATTAGTACTTACAGAATCCTTATCACCACGCTGTTATTGGTTTCAGATGGAAAAACAGGTTTAGGGGTTAAGTGACTTGCCAAAGGGCTGACTTTGAGTCAGTGTAAAATGAAAAAAACCAAAAAAGCCATGCTTAGAAAACATGCGCCTCGAACCAAGCCCAGGCAACAAAATTAAACTCCCTCTCTTTGATCGTTTGACCCCCTCCCCCACGTGTCTGGCATTATTCTTACAAACCCCTTTTGGATCCAAACCTTTCAGATGTTGAATTGCTCTTAGGAGATGGTGAGCACTAAAATAAATGGGAATTGAAGGTGCTTAGAAACGTGCACACTCAGAATGATGTAAAGTTAAAAATAGTAAAGAAAATTGTATTTTGAATTTTTTTTTGCAACATTAAAAAAAATTATTCCCAAGTTTACACGTCATATGCCAGGCCTTGCCCCGGTGTGAATTCTCCTAGGCAATTTTATAAGCCTTGCGAGTAAAAGTGTGTATGGAAACCACCGGCGTGCTGTAACTTTAACCAGCAGCCTCACAGCCTCGCTGCGAGAGAAGCACAAATATGCAAGTTAAACCAGTGGATAAAAAAATCTCCACTGTAATGACTATTTGCTACGCTATCGAAAGGGGCCGGGGCAGCTTATGAGGAAAGGAGAAGAGTACCAGGAGGAAGGCAAAGTGCAATGAGATAAAACAGGAGCCACTATTTTGAATACAATTTACGTTTGTTAATTCCATTTCTGTCTACACTGAAGTGAGGCTCCATCTTACAGCATAGTGCAGCCATTTTAAATTCACCACGGACAAACTAAACAGAAATAGTGTTATTCCTCGAATAAACCATCAGACTGGTTCAAAGGCTGACAGAGCTAAGTAACGGCTAATAGATGATTGAGGCAAATATCAATTTAAAAAGTGAAATTTTCTTAATATCTCAAGTCTACTCTGTAATTCCAGGGCCAAAGGAATTGTCTCTCTTCAGAAGTGCTCCCACATTAACGTTTTGATGTTAAATTGGCATTAAAATACACCAGCTATGTACAGGCACATTATTTGCAAAATACAATCATTTATCAGCTTCAATTTTTGCTGAATTTGCTTTCCTGCCTGCAATGGGTTCACTTTGGATAAGCAAGAGCAATGTCTCTCACTCCCTTCTGTAAGCCAGTACCAAACCCCTTCTGCAGGGCCACAGCCGCGTACCTGGGAGCCTGGCATCCCACCAGGGCACTGGAGAGGGGATCAGAGAGCAGCAGATGGAAGAGAACAGAATCATGGAGGAAATAACTTGGGAGCCAACAGTGGAGCGGCAAAGACAGAGACAACGTGCAGCAGGATTAAATGGATCTCGGTGAGAAATGTTTATTGAATGCAGCAGATGCCAGAGGCTGGTTCTTGGACATGCAGAAGAAGGAAACTCACACCCAGGTGCATGGTTAACACCTCCAGCCACAGTGAAGCACCAAAGGCGTGTGGCAAAGGGCATCGCTGGCACAATGCCCGCCACACACTGGGTCAGGGCTTGCCCTGCAGTTTTCCAGAGTAAAGGAAAACCGTGCATATTTATTTATCTGTTCCCTGTGTCAATAATGAATGGACAGGTCTGTAAAGAGTATCAGGTTCTGAGAGTGGCAGGGAGTGCATCAGAGAGAAGGTCTGTTTGTGAAACAATGAACTTTTGTGGCGATATTTCATGTCCCCAGATCAAAGTCCTCTATTCCTCTTCATTCACTTCTAAAATAGGGGTTTGAGAAGCGAGGGGAGGCCAATTTCTACTGTGAGGGGTATTTCAGGTGGTTTAGCCTTTTTCTCCCCATCAAAAAGCAAAGAGAACACGTTACTAAAAGAGTTACTAAAAGAGGTTTTTCCTCACCATAGCAAAAATCCCGCATATTTGAAGTTTGGACATGAGATAACCCGAAATGTGAAAGAAAAGAGCGGAGCAGTCTATACTCTAGACCGTCACAACACCGTACAACACTGTTTATCTGCAGGGTTCCTGGGGATCCCCTACCCTGAGCAGCTCTTGGAGCTGAACCGTTTTCTGCTGAAGTAGTTGAGGGGGTTGAAATTTGGGAAATTATTGAGAAATAGGTTTCAGCCTCTGTTCTGACTAAAGACAGCACTATCAGAATAGCAGCAAGCGCTCTTTCATCCAGACTTCAGTAAAATACTAATACCAATAACTTAAAAATCTATGTTTCAACATAAATTGTTATGAAAGAAAACAATTGCGAGCATCTCCTTGCTGGTCCAGCCTTGAGCACGGGCTCCTTTTCCCACACAACCTCCGTGCACCAGCCAGGCCAACATCAATTCCTCCTCCCTTGCAAGGCTGAGAAGGGCACTTTATTCTTTCCAGGTGTCCTGTACTGCTTTATTTATGGTCTCACTTTCTTTCTTAGTCCAAGAAATCCTAGCTTTTAGCCAGCTGTAAAGGATTGGCAAGACGCATTTGTGAGAGGCAAAAAATTAGTGATGCTTTTTTCTTACCAACCTTTGTCCACCTGAATTAGGCAGGGAATTTTGCAGTGTACTTAAATAAGCCTCACAGCAGCCCCGGCATCTGACCCGTGAGCAGTGATGTACGAGGGCACTCAGTGCATTAGTCCAGAAACCAGCTCAAACGTGGTCACATCTGATAAGCGTGGGCTCTGGCTTAGAAAAAACTTGCTGTGAGGAAAGCAAAGAAAAGGAAGAGAGACTCATATTTCTATTCTCAAGCGTTTTGGCAAAATCACAGCCACCTCACTTAAAATGTCCAGGAGCAACCGCTTCTCTCACAGGCCCTGATAAAGTCACCTCCATCCATTCCAAAGCTGGTGTTGTGGTGACAGGGATGGAGAAGAGAGGTCCCCAGCAGTGCCCACCCGTGCAGCACCAGATCAACCTGCAATGACGTTCAACAGCCAGTGCTTCTGCATCAGAGCCCAGTAACCCTCTAGCTGGATGCATCTCACTTTTTAAACAAGAAAACAGCACATTCGGAAAGGAAAAGTCCTCGAGCTGTAAATTCGCACCCAGAAGTGGGGTCTCATTTTTTTTCTGGAAAAGCAAACTCAGGGCACAGGGAATCACGAAGTCCAGGATCCCAGCGGGATCAAAACCAGGTGAAGTTTAGCAGCATGGGACAAAGCCTGTGGGGTCTGTCCTCACTGCAGAGCTCCTGTCCAGAGCCTGTCCTGCAGCAGATCAGGCTCTCAGTCATCAGAAAGGTGACATGGGAAAAGTGCCGAGAGCTCAGTTTTGAAACAGAGAAGCACGAAGGCCCTGGAAAAGTTGTTGCTTGAAAGAAAATTAATCTTGGGTTTATCAAAATGAGGTGTCAGATAGCTTTATGCATATGCTAGAGAGACTCTACCCTGCTTGGTTAATGGCAGGTTATTCCTTTTCTTATGCTGTCAACTATTGTTACTGATTGTTAATAGCATTAATATTTCTATCACTTAATTTATTTTATTAATCCCATTCAGGTTTACCATTACCAGCATATGAACTGTAAATAGCAATAATAATGCCATCAAGGTTAATATCAGTGATGCTGAAGGGTATTATGTAAAACACAGCCTGTGAGCAGCAGCGAGACAGGCGCCTATAAAACCTCGCCCGCGATAGCAGGGGGTGGGTTAAACAAAGGTCTCGCACAGATTTACGGAATTGCGTTATCTTCTGGAAGAGGTGAAGATTTAATACCGAAAGCCTCCTTTAAATTTCCTGTAATGTTCCTTTCTATCCCCCGACTGTAAAAATATAGCCTGGGAACGTTCTTAGGGAACGGCGTTTTTATCTTAAATTATTAAAAGTCTAATAGTGGTTTCAGTTTTCTTCTAAAAGCAGAGGCATTGGAAACAGGCAATTTGTCAACTTTTAAATCACAATATGCAGGAGTTAGGGTGATTGCAAACAGCGTAAGGAAAAGAGCACAGGACGAACCAAATTATGGATGTTCCCCTAAAAGCCTGATGCCAAATGCCAGCATGAGGAGGGGGAGGTGGCCGACCAGGGGTTTGCACCCACGGCCCCGTGCGAATGGCAGGCTCTGCTCACTGGGGGGTTTGCAAAGATTTCAGCTGTCGGGGCACAGCTGCCGTCTGTACCCCCGAGGGGGCTGTGCTGCCGACCGGCCAGCGACAGGAGGACCAGGGGATGAATCGCTCACATCCCCAGCCGAGAGGGGACGCACTGTCACCGTGCTGAGTTATCAAATATCGGAGATGGCTCTGGGCCCCTCACGTGGCAGTGTCACCCAAGGCACTCGGGAAGGTCCCACAGAGCAGCACCTGGAGGCAGGTCCCATGGGGGGACCCCAACAAACGAGACACCCTCAGCACCGGCCACGCCAAGTCCCATTAGCAGGGGCATGGGTGAATTTCTAGATGCTATTCTTAAACCAGTCTGGCCACGGTAGCTCTGTGCTATCAGGTTTTTGGTCACGGATGTCGACCGAGGAAAGCAAAGATCCTCTCCATCGTTAAGCACTTTGGCATTATTTATTCCCCGGGAAATAAAAATAAATCTGCTAGCTAAAGGTTTATCAGCAATTAGAAGGCCAAAATATCTTTATGTAAACTACTGTTCTCACAACTGGAAGTCTCGTGGCACAATGAGAGGACGCAGGTCCTGCATGTTTATCCCCATGACACACACATCACGCAGTGCAGGGCACGATGGTGCTCCTTTTCCTGTGGGTAAGGCAGTGGGCCAAGGCAGTGACAGCCAGAGGGGAACCATCCTGGGACATCCCTGACACAGAACCAGCCACCTAAGGAAACATTTGCAAATACTGATTTGGAAAAAAGGGGGTAAAAAGATTCAAGAATGAGAAATTAAATCCTATAAGAATTCCAGGAGAATATGGAAGCTGCCGTTAAAGAGGCCACTGAATGCAGTAGTTGAGGGAAATCTGGAGAAAGGGCTCTATTTGCCCCTCTGGGATGGATTTCTGAAGGTAAAGAATACATCAGTTTCCTGTGCTCAGACAGGGTGATTTAGTATTCACACCACTTTATTTGGGAGGAATCTGTAAAAGAGTTGGAGCTATAAAATACCTTTCTGCTCATTTTTCATGGATGCTGCTGCAGAGGTTGTAGAATCCTGCCAGGGCAGAGAATGGAAAAGGACGTTTGCCATGGAGGAAGGCTTCGTCCTGCGGTAGGAAGTGGCCCATCGACACAGACCCTCCTTTCTTTGTTACATCTGCCTTGCCTTCCTCGAAGAATTAAATTAGATATACAAGGGGGAAAGAGAGAGGGAGACGGGGAGAGAGGGAGGGCAAGGGAGGGAGAGAGAGAGAGACGAGAAAAAAGGCTCAGGCAGGAATATATTTCCTATGTCTGGATAAGGGGAAGGATTCGAGGTAATTGCTTGCTTTTCTCATTGTTCTCAGCTGCCAAGCAGAGATTCATAGAGTGTCTGCAAAGATCTCTCTCTCTTTTCTTTTCCTTCTAATTCTTCACACCCCCCTTTGAACCCCCATCTACCCCAATCCCTATCCCTCCCCTTCCTCCTGCTTATTCCACTCCAGAAAAAAAAAAAAGTAATTTGTCTGTTTTATTTATGATGCAATGAAGGTATGCTGAACGCATCGGGATAACCTGACACTGGTCAAACTATCTGTCAGCAAAGAAGAACTGCCTTCATACTCCAGCGAGTGCATAATTTAACCATTTCTCTACCAGAGGGCAACACAAGCCCATCCATTTAAAACAAGAGGGTTTGTCACTGCTTCTTTCACAATAAAACCCAGTTTTGTTGCATCCTGGCAAAAACTAGCATTTGACATGTTTTCAATCAACCCTTTATCTTCTCATTTTCACTAGTCATATACAGATTGTCTGCATGTAATAAAACTTCTACTTGGAAAAATATAAAATTATTTGAGATATTCATATGAAAGCCAGGTCCCAAAACAAGATGGAACACACAAATCTGCCAGCTATGAAACCAATTCAGGATGGATTTAGGACCCAGATAGATCCAGACAATTGGATGCTGAGTATGGGGAAGAAATAGTAATGCCTCAGGTCTGAAAGAAGTACATATAATCCCATGCTCCTGATGCACAGGGAGGCAAGGGCTTTAGCTCAGAAAGAAAACGCAACCCATCCAGCAAGCACTGCAAAAAGGAAACGTGGGTTAAAGCAGGAGAGAGAAAACAACAAAATATTAGCAAATAATATTCAAAAATATTTGAAATGTGAACTAATAAAAAAATATTAACTGCATAAGGGCTTTATTTTTAATTCTTAAAAAGCCAAAACAAACAAAAATATTCCATGCAATTCCTGTTGAAATAGGATGGAGCAAACCAGGGGAAGGAATTACTGGTTGCATTCCATCATTTTAAATTAGTCACAATATTTTCTCCTCACCCCTGATACAGCACAGCAAGAAGCAAACATGACAGCGCTGGCAAAGCCAGTTGCCAAAGGAGCCATTTTCTGGTCATACTTTGCCAGCAGTTCCCACCCCACCGTGTCCCACTGGCATCCCCACTGTGCCCACATCCCCTGCAGCTGTGTTGGGAGCTGGGATAACTCATGACACGAGAAAGAAAAGGCACGCCGAGTTTTACCAGATTGCTGATTTCATCCTAGCAAACAATACTCAGGATTCGGCCCAGAACTGCACGTTCTCGCAGCACGAAGCCTTGCCGGGCAAGGCTGCCGGAATACAGGGGATTTGAGCACATTGCAAATACTCTGATGTTTAATAAATGACAGAAGAAAGTATAAAAGACCAAAAAAAAAGGTTTTGCTACATAATGCAGTGCATGCAACAGGGATCAGGGAAGGAACTCCAGGAAACAGGGGTCTGACGAATTGCTTCTGCTCGTTCTCTTATTTATTTCTGATACACACAGGCACTTGCCTTCACACTGTAAGCAAGGAGGAGAAAATTTTATGAATGGGAATATCTATAGCAAGAGGGAATGTAAAATGGAAGGGAGATAATAGGAAGGGTCGGGTCAAAGCCGAGAGGCGGTCCCCAGGATGGGCGAGTGACAGCCGCCACCGCAGGCCACCCTCGCCGGCCACCCTGGGACAGGGATGCTGACAGCCCTGCGCGCCACTGGCCAGGGGCCACCCGCCTCCCCAGGTTCTGCTCCTGCTGCTGGGCTGCCTTTAGTGGTCATTTGGGGAAGGAGGGATTGCAAAATGAAAACCAGTTTTTATTCTGTGTTACTGAGAAAGCAGCATTTGGATTTGACACCTATTTTCCTTTATGAGATTATTTAGGAGTCAATGGCTATGGTTATATTGTACACTCGCCTACAACTACACAAGAATAAAATACACATTAAGACAAAAACAAATACATTTGGCAAAACATAAAAATAAAGACACATTTTGGATATGGAGAATCAATTTGTAAAATAAGAGATTCTGTAGCAGATAGAGTAAAAAAGGAGACATAATGTAGTTTGTCCTCTCATTTGGGAAATCCCACATCCACAGAGAAATGATGAATGTCCCTATGTGTTTCACACACAAATTACTCCCCAATAATTAGGATAGTTAGGAACAGTCCCTTTTACTTGATTGTTCTCCTTTATTTTTTCACTATTGAATGAAGAAATAAAGATGAAATTACAATAACCAGAAGAGCTCCTTTTAATTCCTTTTAATTTTAAAATCTGAAAGCACAAATCTAGATAAATCCAGCGAGCTTTGATTTTATTGTCAAATTGCAACTAAAATTAAGATTAGTTAAAAGAATTTAAATTTGTTAAGAAAAAAAGCTACAATGAGATTGAAATATTCTGTGCCTGGTTTTAACTTGAATCAATTTTTTTAAAGCTGTGTTAGAAACCTGAAAAGGGGATGCTAATACCTGAAACAGTTGCGTTAATTTAAACGTAGGAGCCCAAATAACATCATTATAATTCCGAACAGGTTGTTTTATCTCCTCAAATCCAGAGTTAAAACCTACTAAAATAAAATTACAAAAGCCTTTTCAAGAGACAAGCCCCTTCAAAAGCAACTGTACAGTTCTGCAACCTGATTTGTGTTAGGGATTTTGAAGTGTTCATAATTTGTATTTGTGAAACAAGCTGGATTATTACAGCGGGGGAGATCGTATCAGTTTCCCGTCTGCCTGAGTTTCCTACAGAAATCTGACAACCCTCCTCCATGAGCCCCTCTTTAAGTAATTGCTCTGCCATTTTGTTGTTGCTTCTTTTTTCACCTGACACAGCCCCAGAGAGCCCAAACTGCACATTTAAAAATAGACTGGAATGTCTCAAAACAAAATTTGCTATTAAGAAAATTTCTACCATCCCTCCTCATCAAAAAGCAGAGGAGTCTATGTGCTGATGTGAGGGAATTGGCTTCAAATCAGTAATATTTGACTTTAATAAGGGACATCAAGCAAAAGAAAACCATACTTTATAAAATAAAAGAATTCCCATTCCATTTCAAAAAGTGAAAATTTTGAAAGAAAAGTAGGAAATAGTTGCAGTGAAAAACAAACTTAAAAGGGGAGAAAGAAAATAAACAGGTAGCCAAAAGAAACTTTAAAAATAAATTCACAATTCTCATTAGCAATATAAAAATTATTTGGATTGCAGATTTCTGTAATATCCAGACCTACATTTTTGAGAGCTGGCTTTATGGTCAGTGGGTATTTTTGTTTACTGGCTCCTTTGGTGTAATAAAACCAAACAATAAAATGGAAGTCCTATTAAAACAGAAATGCATCTGCAAGGTTTTTTTCCACCTCTGATAAGTTATGGGCATAGGGAAGTGCGTGACCATTTTCTGCACTGTTTTAAAATAACTATAAACAATTTCTATAATGTATTTTCAATGGGAGCTCATTAGTAATCAGAGATTCTTTCCCTCCCCCCCAAATTCCAGAATACTTAATACCTGAACTGTTTTATCGTTTGGCTGCTGAGTATTCATTTACCCCATCCCACTACTTCTGCAGACTGAGCTCTTTGTAAGTCCATTATTTTCTCATATATAAACGGAAGAAGTACAGTTGAAATAAATACTGGGTTTCAAATGCTGTGATAGTTCCTACTGTGGTGGCTACAGACTAACAATAATGCACTGTATTTGCCCCACATGGTTGTAGGCTTTTCCCTTTTTGGATGGTGGTTTCATTAAGACGTTTACCTCTCTCATGACCAATGCTATTAAATTTTAAACCAGGCATGGAGCTTTTCCTTTTTTCACCCTTTTTTATTATTCCTATTGGTTAGGGCAGCACACTGGACCCCCGCACTCCGGTACCCTCCATCCCTCCAACTGCCCCAGCCTGGCCCTCACATTCCCCTTGGTTTTCTTTCCCTTCTCTTTAAATCTCAGCTGCTCTTTCAGCTGGCCTCGTGCACTACAAGGGAATAATTTGCTTTCATAATTTAAATTTTTTTTTATATACACAGACCATGTTTTGTTAGGGGGGATGGATGCTGCTCGGGATGCAGGCAGCCTGCGTTGCCGGGCGCCGTTCGTGGATGGCGAGTGCCCTCTGCAGGAAAAAAACTCGCCCAGCCCAACCAGGAAAAACACTCTTAGAAGTGGGAGAAAACAGAAGCAAATCAACTCCTCCATTATTATTTGTTTTACTCATTTAATTACTACACAACACACCAGTGCTGATGGATGCAGGGAGTGCTGCTGGGCCACTGAGCTGATAGTCCTATGAAGTCCAAAGCTGCTTTGGTCCCACCACGGATCACCCCATTCCAGCTGCGGGGGCAGGCACATTAAATACAGAAGCAGATATAAGAAGAATTTTCTTCTGCAAGGTAATGGTTTATGGCAGCCTCTAAAATCTCTGCCACGTATTTCAGAGTGCAGACAGGCAGGATTGCTGTTTCTCCTGCAGCAGAACCGCACAGGATGGAATTTTTATTAGTTTTTTTCCCACAAATAAGCTCTTCAGGAAATTCCAGATCCAGTCCTGTTCAGACACCTGTCCAGGATGACAGCACTCATCATGTGCAGCGCTCACCGCTCACTCTCCATTGGAAACAGCAAATTCTGATTTAGCCTGTGTGTACATATTGATAAAATCAATGCAAAACATCGGTCAGGAGAAAACTGTAATGGGAGATTAAAACAAACCAAAACAAAGAGAGCACTTTTAAGGCAGGTCTCTAATCAGGAGCCTGCAAGACCTTTGAAAGCCAGTGCAATATAAGGCATCCTGAATGCCTTTTAATCAAAGGCCCGGTTCCACGCAGGGACCCAGTTGCCTTGTATATCACAAGCCATGATTCCTTTCCCCAAACGCAGACGTGTGTATTGCGGAAGAGGGTGGGATTAGGGGGGAAAAAAAAATCATTCTCTGAAGGGAAAGCATTTCAAAAGACGTCATGAAATGAGAATTTACTAGTCTTTTCCAAGAGCTAATAATGCCTGTGCAGCACAATAGGCATCGCTCACTGTGCCACAGACAGGACTTGCAGGCTCCTTTCTGTGTCCCCCCATCCTTTCTAAGAACAGGGCTTATGCAAACCTCACCGCAGACTTTTCCTTGAGATTCTGTATCAGAGCCGCAGGGGGGCTGATGAAGTGTTCATTTTTTTACATCAGTCTTATAAATTGCTCTCCCCATTAATTGTTTCCATGGAAACAATGCATTTGGCTTGTATGGGGGATCCTGAAAAAATTTTAATGGGATTCTTAAAACTGTGCAGGAGGTGGCGGGGGTAGGGTAGGTGCTCTCCAACACCCTCTGAAAAGATCCAGCCTAAGTTCTACAAGAATGTGCAGTTAATTGCTTGTTTCCAAATGTTGCGAGACTGAACCCAGATTAAATCGAGGATCTGAAAACATTATTCAAATGACCAGGGGAAAAGAAAAAAAAATGAAACAAAAGGGCAAGTACAGCTTACATGACAGCACAGAAGAGAAGTCTTAAACACCTCCTAGCAAAATACAGCCATGAAACCATGACCAAATAACAATTCTTTAATGTCACAGCCTTAACTAATAATTTAAGCATGAGCAGTCCTTGATAACCCATCAGATCTTCCACCAAATATTGTGCTCCTTCCAGAATCTCCAGATGTTGCTGTGACAAGGACAGCAGTAGCTGCACACAGGCTGCACCAGTGCAGACAGGCACACACCCCATCTTCCCTTTCTCCACTCTTCCTACGCCTGAGAGGGTTTCTCCTTTAATTTTTTTTTTTCCCAGCAGGGAAAGTATTTGTATTACAGGGCATGAAACGAGTCCAACATGCAAGCATATTTAATTTGGAAAATGTGTGGCTAAATGCCACTTGTTATGGGATTAGTTAACAGCTGCGAGTCTGCTACTGTGGAAAGAATTTTTTTCCAAGATAAAAAAAAAAAAAAAAAAAAAGAGAAGGATTTAACTGAGAACTGATCTGCGCCTTCTCCCAACTTTCCCTCTGTATTTTCAAGCTACATCCAGTTTCTCAGCTCTCTATGAGGTTGTCCTCACTTACCCGTCAGCTGAAGCTATCTACACTTAAATTAACTCCTCTCAAGTTAGGTTGCTCTGAGTGAGAGCAGTCAGCGCTGTAAAACAGCCCTTGAGCTGTGAGGCGCGTTTCGAGAAGCCGGCTCAGCCCCACGGCGTGATGAGCACCAGCAGCAGCTCCAGCCTCGCACTGGCACTGCCGGGTCAGCCCCCAGTAAAAGCACCCTTTGGCTCCAGCTGAAGACATGCACAGGCATCAGGTTACTGGCAGCTCTCAAGTTATACCTCAAGCTAATCATGCAGTGAAGACAGACTCTAAATTACTTGTTAAAAATACTGTACTCGTCCTGAGTGTCCTATAGTGTCCTCCAACGCTAAGTGCTGTTAATGAAGCAGAATATCACCTTTAACACATCAGTCATGTAAGGCAAACCCACCGGTCACTTTATTTTCCTCTTCCATATGGCCATGACCTCTCTACGTGACCGGTAACAGAGATTTTCATAAAGATGCCAACAAGCAGGTTTCTAGACCGTAACTCACCCCATACCCTCCATCCCAAGTGCTTCTCTGCAGTATCATGTTGCTGTTCTCTTTCCTGCTTATCTTCTCTTGAGTTTAAGCCCTTTATTGGCCTAAATTGTTGTGTATTAACTGCAAACAAGGTGCTCAGTACCAAGCTCAAAGAACACAGCTTCGGAGCAAGCAGCCCCAGAGCCAGCTCTGGGAGCTGGAAGGAGCAGCCACCTCTTGGGAAAGGAGCAGCTGCAAATCCTCACCTGGGGAGGCACAAGGATGGGGATGGCTGGAAGGGAAGGAAAAGTGCTGCAGAGTACAGCAGGGGCTGCTCAGATGGGGTCTCTTTCCATCCTGATCTCTGCATCTCAGTGTTGCTCAAGCCACAGCAAAACAGCCTAGAACGTTTTTTATTGCAAAAGCCATAACAAAAGAGATAAAAATCTCTGCTCATCACCCCACACGACTGGTGTTACCCAAATGACCTTTGTGGAAGTTATGTTTTATTGGATCTACTTGTTTGGGGCAGGGGGACCTGTTGCTTGGGCTCCAGGAATCCTGGTGTCCCACCGCAGGGAGAGGGATGGGGGGGCTGGCATCAAATCCCCAAGCTCAGAGAAGCCACATGCAACAGTGGGGAGTAGGAAAGCAATCCCCCCGTGGCTGTGCAGCTCCTGCTGAGTGAGGGAACTACAAGAGCCCTTCATTGGAAGCCCTGTCTCAGAGGTGCAAGTTGACTCCCAAAAACTGCCTTTCCCTATAGCTGCCCCAAACCAGTCATCTCTGAGCAGAAGGCAATATTTGCCTCCTTCACCCAAGGCTTTGGAGTATTTCTCCCAGCCTACCACCTCTGGAAGAGCATCTCTCCACAATAAAACCTATAGAAAACCCCCACAAACTGTGTACTGAAGAAAAACTTTAAGAAAGTGCCTTACAGTCTTCTGCCCTTTAAAGCAGATGAGAGACTGCACAAGGCCTGAGACAGCCAAATCTATCACACCATGCGTGCTCCTGAAAAGCCTAAAAGCTTCTTTTCACAAGCAGACAGTTCAGCTGGTTTGATGTGATCATAGGGCTTAGCTCATCCCCTCTCATCGTTGCCAGTCTCCCATTCCCACACGGTCTCCGGATGCCTCCAGGAGATGCAGTTCGGCTCTGTCAGCCAATATCCTGGGCACAGATGGCACCATCATCGCAGTCACGGCACAGAGGGAGGATCAGCACAAGGAGGAGCTCAAGAAGTTCTGTTTCCTCTGCAGATGTAAAGCACTTCAGTTTATAATTTATCCTGAGAGCATAGTTACCTGGGACTAAACACTTTGCTGTGGTTTGGAATAAGAAAGTGGCAACACAGCAGTGTATCTGCTCCAGCCATTCTCTCCAGAACTGGTGCTACCTATACTTTTAATCCTGTATTTATTCCCATAACTTATATAACAGAAAAGACACAAAAATAGTCACCAAATATAGCAGGACAATCTTTCTTTGGCTGTTTCTTTTGGATACCGTAAACCAATGGCTTGTATGTCACACGCACACATGATCACACTGTGCTGACAGACATCCCACAATTATGTGGACAAAGATGCTACATGGCATTTTTTTTTGCTGGAAATGATACCCTGAAAGTGGGAGGAGGGGGGGTAATTGGGTGCAAGTTTCTTCAAAATAACATTTCTGTTATACCAGTGCTAATTCCTTGACCACAACCTGAGTCAATGTGCATCTGCATTGGTACACCTGAGCCCTGACTCTGTGCAGGAGGAGAGTTTTCTCTCTTGAAGATGGACCAAACTGAGACCACAGCCAGGTTCCTCTACAGTTGCACCTTGGGATGCTCATAGAAGGAAGCAAAAGCAGGACACGTGGGGCAGCCTCTAACGCAGCCTCCCCGTCCCCAGCAACACGCACCTCAGCCTCTGCAGTCAGAAGCTGCATGTGCATCTTTATGCTTAACAGCCCCTGGTGGACTTGTAACATTGGTACTTGGTGTATGGGTTGTGCTAAGGCAAGATACTAGCAGAGTGGCTGGAAGAGACCCTTAAAGGATCTCTAAACAGTGCTGGGGATAAAATGTGTGTTAGTAGAAACTGATACATTTAAAAGCTAACTCTCAATGATGAGAGCCAAACCAGCATGGACATCCTGGTACCCTGTAGAGCTCTGTAAGCCAAAACTTGTCATTTCATTCAGTGAACAAACATAACACTCCCAAAATAAAATAAAAACACAAGGCACTATAACTCCTTTGAGCAAGCAAACCTCTGAAAGCTACACATGAGTTTGCTCCAGGGAACACTTCCATCCCTTTGCACCCGTGTACGTCTTCGCACAACAGACGTAGAGAAGTATGGTCTTAGTCCTGCAAGGAGTGTAGGCACATCTTACCTTCGCACACATTAACAGCTCTACTGGGACCTGCAGATGCTAAATGTGGAAAGCAGCGTGCAGAAGAAAGCTGTAATCTCTTTTGTTTTATCTTAAAAGGATCCAGCCTGGTTAAGTACTGCTTTTCACAACATTACAGCAAAATTTGCCTTTTCCAATATTCCTTTTTAAAACAGACAAAACAAAAAACTTTTGTTTCCAAAGTTGGAGGTTTGCAACCTCGTTCCCCCCAGGGAGGCTGGGGAAGCTTTTCTCCATTTGTCTGCATTTAAAACTGGGTCCGCTTTAAGAGAAACAAGTGAGAAGCGGGTTTCACCATTTCAGAAATGAAAGGCATTTACCCTCAAGACAGTAAAACAGATCCTTTAAACCCTTCTGATGCAAGAGAGGAAATAGGAAGTTTACAAAAGTAAAGCTCCAGTCCTCCACATACAGACCTGATCTTCCTCCTGTGTATACTTCACTGAAATCAATACAAGTTCTCACGAGCAAAGCCGCAGACGCACATAAATGTTTCCGTATTTGACTTTTCTATCAATACTAAAGTTGCATTACAGAAAAAACTTTCTTCATAGTAAATTCAAAAGTTTGCCTAATTTAAAAGTTATGTATGAATTATATATGTGCTAATGTTTTACATCAAATCATGTTATCTATGCATTTATTTAAAGACAAGATCCAGCTTGCATGTCCTCAGAAAAAGCTCAGCCAGCGCCTCCCTGCCCGCAGCCGGTATTTACAGAGCCTGCAGTGGTGGGAGTCGCCAGTTGTGGCCGGACACAGCAACACCTCCACAGCACCACGTGCATCCAGCCCTGTGGCTGCCAAAGCACATTTACTCAGTGAATACCTGAGCTAGAGAGCTGGGGGATGGATGGATGGATGGATGGATGGATGGATGGATGGATGGATGGATGGATGGATGGATGGATGGATGGATGGATGGATGGATGGATGGATGGATGGATAGGGCAGCCCCTACTCTGGGGACACACTCCCCTCCATCCAGCTGATGGAATCCTTGGGTTTAGGGTGAAACCAATTCCTTTTTAACCATCTTGCAATGCCAAGCTCACAGCATCAAAACTTTACTCTGCGTAGTGCTGCAAAGGTCCCTCGGTATGGAAAAGCAACAAGTATTACATCAAAAGGACAGCAAGCAGTAAAGATCAGCAGAAATTACTAATACATGACAGAGGGATCATTTCCCCAAGGCCTTCACAGCATAATCTTCTCTACCACTATGAAGCCACACAAAGCAAATCCCAACTGCTAACCATAAAAAATGAGAGCTATTTGCTAGAGACCTGATAATGTTTAAAAATATATAGTCAAACATATTGCTAAGTGAAGGCATGATAAAGTAAAGTCCATCTCTTACACTAACCTTCAAGGTAAAATTAATAATTAATTAGTAAAGCCAGGACATGGAATGATTGCTATCAATATTTTAATACTTTTACTGCTAATTTCATTCTCCATAATCTGCTTTCTGAAAAAGCAGGAGAGCTACGTGTGCATTTTCAGTGTGAGACCCTGTCTCAGCTGGGGTCAATGTTGGAGAAGGAATATTGCCCAGAAATGTCATTTTTACAAGGAACAAAGCCCAACACCCATCACTTGGATTTTGTTACATGCATTCAGCACGCGCGTTCTGCAGCCCTTCCCTGCATCTGCTCCAAACCAGGGGTTACTCTGGTGAAGCCAGCAAGAAAACAAGGGGTGCTGGTAATGAAGATTAGTAAAATGCAACAAAACTTCCCTGAGCATTAAAAATAATTAACTCTGTGAGCTGCAACTGAGCAAGGAAAAAACTTTGGCCCAAGAGTAAATCTGTTGGGAAATTTATGAGAGGTAACCCAGGTGGGCGCAGAGGCTGGGCATGAGCTCAGGGCAGAAGCACAGGGCAGGGACAGAGGCTACTGCTGCCACAGTGGCGACGGGTGGGCGAGAGGAAGGGAGGTAACTGCTGTCCTGACTACTGGAAAGAAAAGTGTGTCCTCGCCTGCTTTATTTACTCTTTATTAGTCTAATGAGGTTGTTTCCTGGGAGTTTAATTACCATAATAGAGACAATTTCTTTCTTAACGCTCTTTACAGCCTGGAAGAGAAAGAGCCTCTGAAAGAAAAAGCAGAAAACATGAGCCGCCAGAAGAAAAGTGGTGTTTCAAATCAGTGTGAGCAGAAGCAGGAAACCTCCGGCACGTGGCCATGCATCTCATCCCTTGCGGGGCGGCCGGCTGCGCAGTGTCCCCGGCACTGGCCGCAGCGTGGCCAGCAGGCACAGCCATGGGGTATCCCAGCTGGGCTCTGCCACTCCCCCTCACCCACTGCCCTGGGAATCACAGAGTGGGAATGAAGCGCTGCAGAAAAATTAAGAGCACATGATTAATGCTATACAAAATGTGTGGGTTACCAGCCCTTTGAAATCTTACCTCTTCATTGTTTTCCATTTACAGTTTACTAATGAAATTAAATACGGGAAAGGGTTTCTTTCTTTCTTACTCTTCTTTTCCTTAAATCGACTGTGCATTTTTTTTAGAGTTAAATCAACAGATTTTCCATTCCATATTCAGCAAGAAATCAGAAAATTAATTTTTTTTTTCTGGTGCTGCTAAGAAATATTTCCACAGCGTTGCCATAATACATACAGCGATTTACTGTATTAGATGCACACGTTTGTTTCTCTGTGCACAACAGAAAACAGATCAGATTAAAACAACTCTTGTTAGCTGGGCTGGATCACTGAAATGCGCTCAAACCGGAGCAGTTTCCCCTCCTCCCAAGAAGGCATACTTGCATTAAATGGCAGACAATAACATCATTCTGCTCCCTACCATGTATATATTATTAAAAATAATAACAATCCAGTCTTCCAAACTTTAGTCAATGGTAGGTTTTAAAGGAAAGCACTGGTCAGCAGTCTCACTGGTAGCTGGGAGCCCCAACTGCTCCTGGTTTCAGAGTGCTGCTGCAGGCAGTGAGGCTGGACCTGGCAAACTGCTTCAGCTGTGTTTTGCAGCAACAGACATTTTAAAAAGGTAAAAGCAAAGGAGGTAGTGAGGATGAAAAGAACCAGACCTAAGAGGAGAAAATACACAGCCTATGAAAAAACCCAACACACAGCTGTGTTAACCCAACTAGAAGTCTCTCCTAGCATGCTTCATTCGTTCCTGCACCATAGTGACATCCTGTAAAAGGAACTTCTAAAAAGGGGATCTGCAGCAAAACTCAGAAGAAACTTGTGCCAGAGTTCAAAGTCCAAAACAACACAAAAATCTCTACTAATTTTCTTCTAATGAAGGCTCGATGCCTCCTCAGTGCAGGGGCTTCCCTTGCCTGGTGCATGGACCACCACAGCTGCTACCCGAGTGAGCCCTCCATCCCTGGGGGAATGCATCCTGTGCCTTTGGTGCTCCTGAGGCACAGAGCAACTTGCCAAGCGCCAGGGAGATGGGCTCTAGCAGACTCACTCCAAGAACGAGCGCACCCACGGGGATGGGAAGGAGCTGAGCAGTGAGGAAAAGGGATAACTATTGTATGCTTTAGTGTTTCAGCTCTGCCTCTGTCCTCCTCCTGTGCCCAAGCTAGCTCTCATCATCATCACATCTGGCTCAATGCAGAACCCGGGAGAAGGAAAAGACAGCAGACGGCCACAGCACTGAGACTACCCAGATTAATGCTCACTTCTGTCTTGCATTTTGAAGGTTAGGACTTGGCAGCAAGAAACTGCACTCTCACTAAAATTCATTTACGGATATCCCCTTTGAACACCTCCCAAATGGTTATTTTAAATAACATTGTGTTTATTAGCAGAACAGAGGAAGGACTGTAAAGCAGGAGAAGCTAAGAATTTGATTTCCAGTCAGTGATGAATGGCGGGGGAGGCCAGGTCACCCGGCTGCAACATCAAAGGGGCAACTGAAACAGCCGGCACACTTGAAGTTAGTTAAAATGCCAGAGCAATTTTCGGAGGGCTTTTTTTCCTTACATTTAAAGAAATTATATTTCATAGCGCTGGCCTCAGCCATTATTTTCAGGTCTCGATGATACCCAGAACTATAAAAAGGCACTACCTGCTGGCATGCCAAGGAGTATTTGCCACACATTTTAATTGTGATACAATACACTCCTGTACTCAACAAGAACAATGGCTTTTAGAGAGCCAGAACAAAGCATGCACCTCCAGCCACCATGCTATTATGCATCCTCACATCAGCCCCCACGTCTTCTAACACATCAGGATTAAACTGCCAAGTAATTTGCATGGGCCTGGCTCCTTTGGGACTAAAACTAGCCAGGCTCCTTCAGAGCTTTGCAGGGTCAGCCTTGTCATTGCCCCTCTTTTCTGTCAACAGAGAAGAAGGAAGCAGATGCTTTTTGGTATCCCTTTGGCAAGAGGGATAAGCGTGAAACTTCTGCTGTAGACCTGAACCAGACAGAGGCAGAAGAAATGAGAGTCATATAATAAGTCATTTACTAAGTGCGAACTTACAGTTAGCAAAGGCAATGCAGGCTCAAAATGACTCTTAGGAACAAGATACATGTGCATGCATGTTCATTTGATACAAAACTTCAGGTTTTCAGTCGAGCCTTAGCAAATACAGATAGAAAACAGTAAAAGCTTCTGGTAAAATAGACACGCCTGCTGCCAAGGTGTGTCCCCTACTGCACACACACCTCATCACTCCTTCCTCAACCAGTAACCCCTCACAAGTGTTTTTCCAATATGGATTTTCCTTCCTGGAGAAGAGAAACCATACTTCATGTGTTAATCACTTATTTTAAAACAACCATGTTGCACCAGGGTGTCTCCCCGCTGCCTACAGCCATCCAGAAGTCCTGCTCCCAACCGGTATTGCTCGCTTCGTTCCCGTGCCAGGGCAGCCCCTGGGCGCTCCTCACATCCCGGGCTTTGGTGAACGGCAGGAGAGCAGCAGGGGGCAACCTCGGGCTGGGAACGGGGTACAGCGGCAGGGAAGGCTTCGGCCGGGATAAACCCGGTGAAACGACACGAAATAAATAACAAATAACAAAATAAACCAAACCCCTCCCGTACCAGCAAGGAGGAGGCTGTGAAGGCGGATGGACTTACCGGGGGTTTTGTTCAAACTTTGCCTGCAGGCACTTTTAAGCCCAAGTAAGTGCGGATCTGGGAATAACAGGTGTTTATTGATTTCCTTGTGGTTGTTGGGGTTTTTCAGCCGCAGAGCTGCAGCAGAAAGACATATGTAATCCATATGTAACACTTTGGAAAATGAAAGGCAGCAGAAATACCGAACAGGTGGGCCGAATGGGGGGAAGTTTTGACTCTCTCCCCAATAAATTTCACCTACTTTTCCCACATCATCAATATTAGGAAGAAAGAAAAAAGAATGTTTTAAGAACCCACTCTCCCCTAAAGTAGCTTTTGGTGTCAATGCAGTATCCACCCAAACCAGAACCCAAGCTGACTGTTCCACTTAGCAGCAAGTTTCAAAGCATGGTAGCTACACCACTGCTAATTCCCTACAGCTAACAAATGACCTTAAATCGAGGGGGAGATTCGCTGTTGCTGCAAAGCGAGCAAAGCCTCAGATCACAAGGATAAAGCAGAAAGTCTAGAAAATGCAACCAAGCCATGACATAAAGCTGAGCAGAAGGACATTCCTGTGCGTCAGGCTTTCCTAAATTGTCTCCTAGGTAAACAGCCTGGAACTGGCCTCTCTCCTCTGACGTACACCAATTTGTTTCCATGGGCGCTTTGCCTGGGCAAAGAACCCAGGCCTTTGTCCCAGTTTTTTTATCCACTGAGCTATATATATTTATCCCAGCTCGTCCAGCCAGACTCGGAGCGCATTGCCCGTGGAGGGGGTTGCCAGTGCGCAGCCCTGCCTGCACTGCATGAGCCTCCTCTTCCCACAGTGCCCTTTGCCATGTCTGGAGTCCCTTTGCTCCTTCTCCTCTCTCTATGCACTGACAACAAATCCATCTCCACCACATTAGTCCAGCATTATCTTATCAAACAGAGAGAGGAGGAATAATATTGATAATTTTCTCCGATTCTAAAAAGTGGGTGAGGGGAAAAAAAGAAAAAAAAACAAGAAGGGGAAAGCAGACAAAGAGAGGCTAAATCAAACCACAGAGCAACAAAGGAGGAAAAACAGGTGGAAGACAGCGATTGTTTTCTGAACCCCAGCTAAGTGGAGAAATGAAACGAGGGAGGCACCGTGAGAGGACCAGGGGATGAAAGGGAGAGATGGTAAGAAACAGAAGAGCCGTATAAGTCTGAAAATGGCTAGAAAGAACAAGGGAGAGAGGAGACAAGAATGAAAACCTCTGATGTTGGCAGGAAATGTTGTGATTCTAAAGATGAAACAACTTGTGGGGAAAGAAATTGGGAAAAAATACCCCTGTGTATTTCCTAGGGTGAACTCGAGCAGCAAATGAACTGCAGAGGAGACAGCTGCCGGACAGCATTGGGCAGGAATGAAATGGCACAGCGTCCTCTGAAGGAGAATTCATTGTTAGAAAATTACATCCTTTCATAATACCGATATTTTTTCAAAGCCTGCTCCAGCTGCAGCTGCAGATGTGGCTTAAAAACCCAAGCAGGAGGCCCATTCCCCTATGGCAAGTCTATATATTCTACGACCGTACGATTATTGCCATAAAGGGAATCGGAGAGATGAGGCAGGAGAGATACTTAAAACTTCCAAACTCATTCAAGACAAGTAATACGGGACATACAAGGAGTTTAGGAAAAGAAACACGATGGCTTTCTTACTTATCTATGAAATTATTATAGAAATCTTTATCGTGTATACTTTCACTATTCCCTAGTACATTGGGGGCTTTAATTCCTTCGGACAGATGCCAGAACATTAGGAAAAAAATGCTAGTGAGAGGGAAGGAATACATTTAGTAGAAAAAACTGCATTCCTTCCAACCTTTCTGCAGCTTCTTAAAAAAAATACAAAAAGCCTCCTTCAAACCGCTCAGTGCCGTACCAATTTCCTGTGTAGACCTGAATATTAGTATATGTTTTTCTGTGTCTCCTAAGTTTCCCAAGTTACCTAATGCACGCTCAGCATGAAGCATTTTTAAATGAGTTAGTCTTTATTGAATTATGATTTCCAGCAGTCACTAATAACAAAATTCAAATTGCTCCAGCAGACAAGGATTTTAAGAATGCTGAGAAGAAACTGAGTTTTTAAGAGACTCTAGAAGAGCCACCCACTGCTTGTGTATAGTAACCGTGAGCCTCTTGACGAAATACTTCAAATAGTTAATTAGATTTGCTAAAGAAAAAAAAGAAAATCAGTCATTAGGAGCTGCCGCTCTGGGAGACCCTGGATAAAGGCTATTACCAGTGCACCCACAGCTTAGTCAAAAGTGAAGTTAAAAAACATTTTTTCTTTATTTAAAGTTTCAGGGTTTCCTCACACTGTCCCTGCAGTCAGCACGACGCAATTAGCAACACATCTAAAGGAGAAAGAGGAACTTTTATTCCATTAGGACTTCCTTTTTACCTCAAGAATTTCTTCAGGCTGCTAAAAAGGTGTTTTTCAAGCAAGAAATAATAGGGATGCTCAGAGCCTATCCACAGTTCATGAGGCTGAGGACTGCAGATCACCTGCAAACTGAATTTGTTCTATTTTGTTAACCATTTATTTTGTCTTTACTGGCTGTTCAAAGGGAAGTGTGATAATCCCACTGTTCCTCACTTGCTCAGCAGGGAGTTTAATCTAATAAAGCTATTACAGCAGAATGGATTAAAGCAACGTGAAGCATTAGTAATTTGAGGAGCAGTTAAAGAATGTTAACACTGAGACTCTGCGCGTATTCTCCTAAAAACATGATCACAGAGATGAAAGCAGAGCTCCTACCCAATATGTCATTTGCAGGCACAAAATTTAATTCTTTCAGCATCCTCATCCAGATGTTTATAGCAAGGAGCAAGAGGTTGGCCATTATTTTACAACTGCTGAAACCAAAGACTGACCATAACAGGCATGCTTTATCTTAGCCCAGTTTTGATTAATCCTTCTGTTATAATAATATCTTTCTTTCGAAAGAGAGATATGTGACCGAAGTCATCTGATACGGCATATTAGGATGAGATGCGGCATGAAAAGCTGAGTGGCTTAATAGCATTCCCTGTTCTTCCCCCCCTTGGTGCAGCAGATGTGGAACATTGCTGCCAAGAGGACTGAGGACCCTCAGCGGTGTGGCTGGGCACTACGAGATGGAGGAAACCTCCACTTGGAGTGGGAAGGGTTTGACTCCTACACTATGCCCTGTTCCTGGAGACAAACCACAACGGTTTCAACAAATGGCCAACCTGAGAGCTTCCCACTCTTGTGCCTGTGCCAGATCTGCCTGTTACAGCCCTAAAGCAAAGATGTTAATTAATAATCAACAATTATAAACAGGACTGGGCCTGCACCTCACAAGGATATCGGCAACTGCACTGCTCCCATGTCCCCACTACTGAGCTGGGACTGCTGACAGCCCACTGCCAGAGGAACAGCAGCACTAGCTCTGATTGGCACAGAACAAAGTAAATAATGAAGCAGTAATGCACTGTGTACAGATTTTAAGTACATTAAACACATATTTTACTGTAATCTGTTTTTAAAGTATTCTTGATCTTACCTTGAAATCAAGCTTTTGGGGCAGGAATGCAATTAAAACCCTAATTCCATTGCAGATTCCTGGATTCTTTATCAATATCGTCTCAGCCAGGAAAGTGCTCATCACACATTTGGCATTTTATCAGTAAATAATATACATTAGCGACATCAGATACTGGTACACTCTGGGTAGCTCCTGCTCTGCGCAGGATCCTGGCAGGACTTGCAGCACACCTCCGCACTGACCAGGTTCACACACCAACGTTTTAAGGAAGGACTGTGTGGCAAAGCTTAACAGCACACAATTACCACAAAGTCTTAAGATAAATGATACAGAAAACACTTCTGTTTTTTCACCACTATGTTCAGAGATACTCCTGCTCAGTCTCGATTTCAGAGTTGCTTTGGCTCTCCCAGAAGAGGAAACTTTCTATGCTCACAGTAATTTGGGTAAAAGCCATAACGGGTTTAGTTGTGCACTGGATACATGGAGTCTCATGTTGGGGAAATACCTGAACTGCACACCATTTCCACAGCACATTGGTGTGGTCCCAGCCTGGAACCACCTGACAAACTTAAGTCTGAACTTGAAAAAAAAACGGAAAAGACATTCAGAGTCAAGAACATGGTCCTCCTTTACAAGTGCTAAGTGCTTCTCGGAGAAACCCACACGATCTTGCCTCCTTACTGGTACTTAAAACTGCTTTACTATCCCACAATTAAGGTGTCATGTAGTACCCGACTGTTTCCTAAATGGCAAAGTTTAGCACAACTTACATATGGATATCTGCTTAGAGTATAAAATTCAGCGTAGCATAATACACAGTAGCACTTACAGAGGTGCTTTTAAACATCAGTGACCACATCCAAGTAAACATCTTTTACACCATCCCAGTAACACAGAGAGGTCCCTGGTGTAATGGACCACAGCTGTCCCCAGGATAAATCAGAGCAGAGCATGGAGGGGAAGGCTCATGTTCACATCAGCCTCCAGCAGAGTTGCATGCATTCTCCAGAGCAAAGCTGTGACAGAGAGCTTCCACCTTTCAAATATCTTTCTTTGCTGCAATACTTTTCCAAATATGGGAAATGCTGTGAACTCCTGTCTGACAGTCGACTTGTGCAATGATCTCCTACAGAAATCTAACAGCTAAAATAAGAAAGAAGAAAGCATCCCCATCCAGCACAACCAGGTGATGTCAGGCTTGGGAGATACTGCCCAGAGCCGTCCATAACACCCGTCCTAAGACAGAATCTCAGAAACCCACCCAAGTCACCAACAGTGTCTTGATGAACGATCATTGATTGAGTAGGTTTAGAAACGCAGATTAATGCATTCAAAATTCCTCTTCGGCTCTTCTTTATTTCCTTTCCAGTGGAAAAAAAAATAGCTACATGCTGACATATGCAACGATACATGGCAGCAGGATTAGTTCTAGGAAATTCATGAGGAAACTTGGAAACTGGACTTGAAGCATGAAAGTAGCTGGCAGCTTAACTATGAAAAAAAAAAATCTATTGCCTCTCCATGATGCAAGTTCCTCCACTTAATTCAGTCACTGGTTAATTTGTTTCTTTGTTTAATATGATAGAAACCCCAGGGACCAAATCATTCATAATAAAATTATATTAGTACTTTATTTTTGTCATTTCTGATTGCTCTGAGCAAGCATTATTGGATAGTTTGATCGTGGGATACAGAAAGTTACCATTTAATTAATATGAAAGGTGCCTAAATTTTGAATAATACTGAAGAAAAAAGCCTTAGGACGTGGCAGGAGGCTTGGATCTATTATTAACTCTTAGTGCTTTCTGCACTGCATCGGCTGTCAGCTTTGGGTGCACTTCAAGATGTGAGATTTAATCTATAAAGCCTGAAGTTGCTCAGAATGTTATGGTCAGAAATACCTATTTTTCACCAGTCATTGATGTGATGGAGAAGAAGCCAACACATGTCGCAGAGGGGAAGACACACAAGGTGGGGGTGCCAAGGGGCTGACACCGCCATGTGCTGGCTGCTGCCCCTCTTGGTTCTTGGTTTTTAGGAATCAGTCATCAATGACAAGCAACTAATAAATCAGATTAGTTCAGGAAACCATGAAGTTATTACTGACAGTCTGAGAATAACCACCAACCCTGTGGCTACATGTTCAAGGAAAAAAAAAGCCAAATCTTTCACAACATAGGAATAAATGTTTTTGAAGTGGAAGTGGCAAAGTCCAGCTGCTCAACACTGCAAAGTTGTCTTGAATCCATTGCAAGGTGTGTGCTTCAGTCATCCTCTGCTCTGCCAACACACCTCCCCCAGTGCCTCAAAGGGTGAGTGCCAATATCCTTTTATTGCAACCCACTGGGGAAATACCCTGTCACATGCAGTGATTTTCTATCAACAGGCACAGCAATACATTGCTTGATGTTGTCAACTCATCAAGAAGATGTGAAGTTTGTTCAAGATGCCTCAGTCCCTCTTTGGTGAGGAGCGTGTTGGGCGAGCCTCCCAAATGCCCACTCCCCACTGGTTGTGGAACACTCCTCCCCTCCTTTCCCAGCTCCCAGCTGGATTGCCACAGCTGCAAAATTACATTTCATTTTCCTTCAACACACACTGCTGGTTGTAGATTTTGCTCATCTGCATCAACCAGTTGGGTCACCTCTGGAGGGGTGCAGGTGACAGCATCAGGCATCGGTAACAATGCATTTTAATCAGACTCTCTGGGGTCAGTCAGCAACCACACCCAAAGCAAACAATTGGGTTAGTGAAAAATAAAATGACCCGGGAATAAACACTGAATTAGAGAATGAAAACTGGAATAATGGTGTTGAATCCAACCTACAGTAATAAGATATACTTAATAATGGCAGCTCATGTTTTAATTCAAATGTTGGCACACTAAGGTAAATATTTTTAAAGAGAAATGGGAAGATACAAGACTCAAAATATAAGTATGGTAAGTCTGTGTTTTAACTGTGGTTTAAAACTTAAATCTAGTATCTTGTCACAAAATAAAGTTTATGCTTTGGTAGAACAGATAAAAGTTTAAGGGTAATTAGCACAGGAGAGGATAGTGAGGAAAGCAAGGAAATAGGTAACATGATTGGAAATGAAAATCAATGTTAATAATTAAAAAGAAACGTGTACTAGAGGCAAAAAATAAACTACTTATAGTCTTGACAATATTCTAGATGAACAGGGTCAAAACAAAGCATGTTTTCATAAAACATGCTGTTGGACTGTCCCAAAGGAAGACATTGCAGGCACAAAAGCAACAAGACTTAAAGGGTTTATGTCAATCTATTACTACCAGGCAGCAAAATAAGACATACATTTTGAGTAGAAAATACGCAGCATCACTGTCCTCTCAGGTTCTTGAGTTTTCCCCTAGAAGATGCAAGAACTATCACAGACAGGGGTGAGTGCAAACCAGCAGTAAAATTCTCCATAGTCTCAGCACAGCACTTGTTTTCTGCAGCATCAGTTCTCCAGCTGTTCACTGCTGCCCACACAGATTCCTACCTGGTTAACAGTGTAATAGAGACAACCAATGATATTGTTGACTGGTGGGTACAACTTGCACTAAAGAATGAGACTAAGCCTCATCTAAAAGCCAGTGCACATGTGGTTTAACAGCAAATGGACAAATCCATTGTCCAAATCCTGCTCTCTGGGCAGTGACATCTTCTCATTGCATGTGTAGGGCAGGCAGAAACCTAAGGAGCATCTGGGCACAAGACCACCCACGGATGATGAATCTGTGCCTTCCTTGTGGCAAAGATGGATATTTCCGATGATTTATGTATTTGTTTCTTTTTGCTGAAATCTTTGTTTGAAGACTGCAACCAGGACTAGCCCTGACAGAACATAACAGAGTCTGCTTTACCTCAGCAGAAAGTCACATTATTTTTAAATCCCAGAGTCTCTGATTCAATTTGGATGCTGGAGTGGCGTCCCCAGCAATGCAGCTCATTCATCTTACACTGTTTACGCTCCTCAGCCTCTTTATGGCTTATGAACCATCCAGCTCTGGCTTTGCAGGTTTCATACCCCTATGCAGACTGTCCAACATTACTCTACACATTAGATTAATTTTTAAGGAAGCTATGTCTTTCTAGTCATACATCTTTAAAAATGAGACTTTATACACACATGTCAAGAAATTCAGAGTTGACATTCCCATAGCAAACTCAATTTTCTCCCAACAAGAACAGGTCATAACCACTGAATGTATTTATAAAGGCATTAGAGCAAGTTATGGTAGCCTCTGTAAAGATTACACATATACCTGCTTAGTATAACAATTTTTAATGCAAACTATTGGGCCTTTGTTGATGTGGCCAAAGAGTGTCAGCTGGGATGGGGAACAGTCCAAGAATTTAGCACAGGTTTCTTGCTGTCATCAATAGCTTTCACTATTTCCCACATGCAAAGGCAAAGTCTACTTTCCTAGTTTAATAAACGTGAAGGTTGTATCTAATCAACTAAATCCTTATTTTCACATCTTAAGCACCTCTCCACTATATCAGCCAGCAAAACATATGGTGTTGCCATGCTCTGCCTTTCCTACCAGTTACAGAAAATGCTGTCATTTGTCAAAAATCAGCTCCCTAAAGAGTCACGAGTTGCAAGTTTAATAGTTTTTATTTCGGTATCCAGCTGAAGCATTTTAGAAGAAGTCCTTGGTGCTCATTACCCTTCTTCGCACAACAGAGAGATATCTGTTCTTTCTAGAACTGCAGTGGACTTGATCTGCACGTGGAAGGAACTGGAATAGCATTGTGATAAAACAACCTAGCCCATTTAAAATTTGACATGGGAGCCCTTTATCCAGTACTATTCAGTTGATTAAACAGGCACAACACTAAGGAAAGTTTCTATTCAGCTGGAGTTTGCTGAGCTCGTGCCAACCCAGGGATTCCTGCAGATGATGGGAGCAACCCTCCGTGCAGCAACCTCTTGCCTTCAGCATCAGGTTCTCCAGAGAAAGCCTCAAGAGAGCCCCACACCAACCCAGCTCTGGATAACTTACCACGGGAAATTTTCTATCCAGTTCCAAGCAGCTGATAGCTTGATTACATTCTGAAGCATAGGATTTGTATGTCTTGGGATGTTTATTTAATGTATTTAGGAGTGTTTCAGTTATTCCTCTCAACACTCAGGCTCTCTTGTTTTTCTGAAACACTGAACTACAAAGAACTGCACAGCACTCTCTCCCTCAGCATAAAGGGAAGGTGAGAAAACAGCCGAGGCTGGTACTCATCTCCAAGTCCTCCCAGCCCTGCTATTCCTCTGAGACTTCAGTGTCCTTCAGAAGAAAGTAGACTCAGCCATATGCTAAATCTGCACTTACTGCTGGCTCATTTAATCACCCCGTTTCCAGCTTCGTAACCTAAAAGAAAGCATTTCTCTACGCTAGGATAAACTTCAAGCTTGGCCAGGATTCAGTGTGAACTCCAGTGAGATTTCCACAGTTATGTCCCAGGAGAAATACATCTTTATAAAGTGCTGCACACCAGCAGCTAACAACCAGAGCCCTGTCAAGCAAGGAGGGACCAAAAAGGGATCTGGAAAGTGCTGTGTCCTACCAGGGCACAAGGGCAGCCACAAGGTCCCAAGGCAGCAGGTTTTCAGCAATGAGAGGGAGTCAGAGGCAGTGAATGTCCCTAAGCTGACAGCAAAGAAGGGCTTTTTCTAGCATTGTCCATCATCCCAGTACTAATACTTCACTGACTGTCTTTGGGTCTGGAGCTGGCAAAACAGCTTCAACTTCCACCTCCAGTTGCAGCAGGAAATTTGACTTTGGGCTGTGATCTGTAGTGATGATTATCCCAAATGCACTACCATGGGAAAGGACATATTTCACTTCAGAAAAACAGGCATCAAGAACTAATCTGCAAAGTATTTAACCCTAACCCAGATACCTTTGCATTTCCTCCTGCTCCAGCATTATCTTATGATCCGCAGTTAGCAAATGCCCTAATGTTATCTAAATATTTCTTTTACTTCTGATCTACAAAACAGGATGAAAATGGATATTTGACAGGTCCCCTCTGCAGTTTGAACAAGTGCAAAACCAAAAGCAACCAAGAAGTACCTGTTCAGACAATGAACAGAAATTGCTTCTGTTTATAAAACTTACTTTTCTATTTTTGTTTTCACAAATGGTGGTATAATTGGCCCCCTTGTACATCCAGTATGACTAGTTCTTTTTACTAAAGTGATTAGTGTTTTTAATGCTTATCAGGGCTTTGGAAGTACAAAATGCTGTATGTTACAAAGGACAAAAAATAAGGCTACAGTTAAAAACATATATTATAAACGGTCCCAGTGTGGTATCCTTTTATCATTCCTTCATTCCGAGGTTAGTAGGTTATTAACCTGTATCCCGAGGGGGAAAGGATGCACATCAATTATATCAATTGAATAGACAAATGAAAATCAAATTAAAAATTTAACACGCACAACCATAATTACAATTCAGTGCTTCTAAGAGGAATTTCATCTGAAGAACGAATCATAGAAATGCTTTCTCAATTTTAACTGCAATTTACAGTAGCAGGAGAAAGTAGCCAGAGAGAGGCAACCTAATGAAACTGAAGTCCATACAGGAGATTTCAATGAAGTCTTCAGTCCTGAAACATTATTGTGATAAATCCATTACAATTTAATTGACCAGTCCAGTATTTAGCACTGGTGGAGTGGATTAAAAACAGAGATGTATTTGTGTGACTTTTAGTCCAAATCTAGTGCAAACCTGTTCAAAGCTGAAGACGAGGAGCTGAGCAGCTTTCCTGGCAATAGCCACCGAGGATGTGCCGAGACCTGTTCTCCAGCCTGGCACTGGCACCACCACTCCCCTACTCCTCTGTGTTCTCGTGCCCGCAAGTAAAATATGGTACTCACTCATTGCATGCTATCAGTAGCTAGTCTCCCTGAGGAGAGCAGTGCACTCAGTCATCACACCTGCTCTACAGCTGGTTTCAAGTCCATCATGAAAACCTGATCAAGCCAGGGCAACCTATTCCTTGAGCAATTTTTAAATGGTGCAGTTGTGCTCCTCTGGATTTCCTGCCCTGTGGCAGCTCTCTGCTCCTCACTGAGGAGAGGAAATGTTTAGAGGCATCCATCAGAGAAAAAAAGTCTTTTCTATATCTGCCACCCACTGAGAACTTCTGATTGCAATTTTAGACTAAGATGCAAAAATATTAACCTCATTTAAGTAATTAAATGTGTTTATACTGTGTAATTATGTGTATTAACAATGGCATATTTAAACACTTAAATAAATGATCACAACACTTCTGCCTTTCATGGCATTTACATATTACAACAAGCTCCAGCTCCATGAACCTTCCAGCTGTCAAAGTCCTGCTGGAAACACTGGAATGCACAAGGGGTCCCTGGCCATTCAGTAACCACCAAATTAGTCTGTCAACTTCCATCACTGCAAGCAAAAAACCGATTTGAAAGCTGCAATGGCACAGTTGACTCATTTCAGTATCTCCAAGGGCTGGCAGAGAGGAGAGGAGGTTGGACAGAATGAAATACTTGGAAAAGGACAGGCAAGTCTTTTAGAGCTACAATGACGCAAAAAACCTGCACATATAAACACATATAAAACAACATAAAAGCAGGCCTTTACCCAAAATGCCAGTGTCCTAACAACCAGCAACTAGATACATTTTCAACAGCTACTTCAAAACTATAAGAGAGCCCTTTAGAGGCCGTAGAAGTGGTACCGATAAACCTCTCCAGGCCTCCCATGGAGGCTCAGAAGCACCCCACAACAGTAAAAACCAGGTTATTTCTGCAAACACCACCCAAGGCTTCACTTGAGAAGCTGGAAAACAAACTACACAACCAACATGGAAACATGGGACCTTGAGCTCCTCACTGTTCTGGCAAAACAACTTAGGAAAGCTCATGGAGCAAACCCAAAACCAAAAAAGACAACAAAATATCCAAAAATAACACAGGAGCAAAAAGAGACTTTAATGAAGGCTTCAATGCAAAATCCTAGGTATGGTATTATGTCCTTATATTCACTGAGGACACAGTGATGTGTGAGGCAATATGCTTGTTTGACTTGCTTCCAACCACCCACCACCATGAGCATTAATGCTGATGCTGTCAGTGACAACATAAAATATCAGTACAAACCATGGGAAATACAGGTATTGCTGGTATAAGGAAATCTGAAGACTAAAATCGAGGTAGCCAAACCATTCTCCTTTGCCAAATAGGCTTGGCCAAGCCTTGCCCAGTGCTTGTCCATGCCTGTACTTCTGAAGCCAGAAACAACTTTCTAGCAATGACTCCCAATTATCTTAACACCCAAGTTGACAAAGAAGCAAGAGGCTCCACTTTTCTCTACAGAATTGCCTGTAAGTTCAACACTTCATCACTTGTAAGCTGAGGACAATTACTCAGAAACAAATAGGGAACGAAGGCAGCACTGCAATGGAGCTGTGCCATTTTAATGCTATTTCTGTCTATATAAAATCTTCTGTAATTTGTTTACGACTACCAGATTCAACAATAGTGTGCAAATGCAAACCCATTTATGTTAATGCCCCCTCTCTCTCTTTCTCAGATCAGATTCTGAATAAAAAATTAGGTAAATACTCTGTTTGAAAATATATAAGATGAGAACTAGTTGGGGAGGGAGCAAGAGTACCTCCAAATGCACGATCCTATCAACCACATTTTTTTTTACTTAATAACTTAAGTGTACTGTTAGTGAAATTACAACCTGCTTGTGACACAATAAATTTACAACAAAATTCATTCTATAAATTATTCAATTCGCTGACTGCAACTACGCTGAGAAATATCTCCATGAGTAGATGATTAGCATGTGAAAGGAAAGCCATCTCCAGACTGAAACAATCACTGTCACACCTCCATTTGAAGATGCCTGGTGGAGTTTTGTAAAATTACCATTAAGAATACACATTTAAGGCTTTGTAGTTTCTATAAAAGCGTTAAGTATTTGATTTACATTAGATTCATTTGTTCTTTCTTCAACTGTCTCTTTTTCCTACAAACCATAACTGTTTCAATAAATGCTGGCTCAATCAAGTGTGCATTAAAACAAAAGAATTTAAGTTCAATAAAAGTGATGAATCAGAACTAGAAGTTAACCTTCCCTTGCCTTGCCACATGATTGCTGCAGTAGGAGAAATGGGCTGATTTGCTAGCCTAGAGGCACAAAAGTCTTGTCCCACACGGACATATACTCCAGGGCCTGGACCAGTGGTTTGAAGGTCTTAAACCAAATGCCAAGTCCTTTTCACCATCAGTAAGGAGAGAAGTTTGGTGATGAAGAAACACAACAAATTATCTTCCTTCACATAAACGGTGAAGCTCTCAATGGACAAAATCTGGCATCTCACAGTCTAACCTGAACCAAATCATTCTGGGTACCCACAAAGTTACAGCAAAAGTTCTGCAAGGATTGGCCATCTTCCCAGCTACAGGAGAATGAGACTAATGTACCTGATGCCCAACATCAGCAACATCTACCGCAAGCACGAGCAAAATCAATGGAAATGCTTTACCAGGCTTTTGAGGTGGTTTCTTCAGCTTCAGCAGCTATTTTCTGCCCCGAACAGCTCTACAGCAGCTCCATAGCAGCAGGAGAACCGAGTACAGCTGCATATTCCATACATCATTGCAATGTAATACTAGCAGCAATTCTTTACAGCAGTCCTGTACAAATATTCCAGTAGGGCAGAGGAAAGATTAAAACCTCCCTCTGTACTCTCTTTTTATACTAATTGTTTGAAGAAATCTTTTTATTTCAGGATGCAGGAGTAACTGCTCTGCAGACCTGCATTACCTCTCTGATTAATGACCCACATCAGCTGTTGCAATGCCCCACCCAGAGAAAACAAGCTGATGGATTAAGCACAGTTTCTCAGATGACCCAGATGAGTTTATCAAAATGCCTCCATACAACAGACCCTTCTGATCCAGGCCCATGAAATGTAAACATCTGACCCATTAGAAGCACTTAAATGGCTTCCAGCATCTTTACCTCCTGCTGGATTTCCCAGATAGAGAATTTATTTCCTGAAAAGGCGGAGGAAAGGTTCTTCTTGTTCTTGGAATCAAAATGCTAAACTTTTACAAAATACTTAAAAAAAGGCCAACAGCAGTCACTGCCCTGACAAAAATCCTCTTTCACAGACATGAGGGTTTCAAAATAAGAGCTACTGGTTTTAAGCCGCATAATGACATCAATCTGACTTCTTCAACAAGCATGCAATTTCCATTAAAAAAAAAGACAGCTTGTTCTAGAAGTGGTGACCACAAGGAAAAAAAACACTTTTTGCTCCTTTACCCAGAAACTTTATTTGCTCTTCATAAGCCTGCACTTCTCCATCCATTGACAAACAGCTTTATCTTTTCTTATTCTGAGTTCATTATCAGCACTCAGACATGTACCCTAACTCCTTCTCAAAGTCTCTCCCATCTGAAAGCAGCAGCTTACATTATTCATAAAGATAATCACAAATATGCAGAGAGCTGCAGACATGTAATGGAGAGGCTGACTTGTATGCGATCCAAATTCCATGTACTTCATGGAGCTTACGACTTTCCCATAAATTTTTTCAGCATGGATGTAGCTCCAGTCTCAGCCACTCCAACACTCGCAAAGCAGGGACAACTTTGGAAAATGTTCTCATGCTCCCCCATAAAGTTTTATTTCATTTGAGGATGGAAATTAAGTAGATGCATTATGGCACCTTCTCATGGGTTCTCCAGTTGGATAGATTTGTTTACACATGCCGTCTCCTGGCTGTGCATACAGAAGGCACAAATGGTGTTCATGCTCTTAAACGGTATTCTGGAAATTAAGTGAAATTAAACATTTTCAAGACCACAGGAACAGCAAAATGAAGTCACTATTGTTTCCAATGGCTCCATGAAAATCCAAGAAAAGTCACTCAAGAAAAGTGAGCACTGACTGCTGGCAGCCCAAGTCAGCCACAGTCCTGTGGCAATTGCTTTACGAGTCAGAAAGCAGGAGTAAAAGCCCAATCAGCCCAGAAGGGGAAACAAGTTAAAGATGTCTGTACCTTCAGGGGCTGAAATGATGGCTGCATGGCAGATTATTATAAACAAGGACAGAGGGGGAAGGCGAGAGATCTTCATGGCAGGGGTTCTCCACTCATGCATTACTGGAAATATCCCAACTTCTCGTAGACAAGATTATTAAATGATAGTAATAAAGTAATAGATAAAGAAAATAGACGTATTTCTAAATCCCTCAAATTTGAGACCAAAGAAGGATTCTCTCCATTTAAGCCTCAAACCCACCCAGAGCAGATTCTTGTCATCGGATGCCGTCTAATAAGGAAGAAAGAGACGATGCATTCATAGCTACATTAACCAGTAATAACTGTGTAGCTTCAGCAGAAGACAGAATCATGGAGACATTAATAAGTGATGAGATCACAAAACATCTGGAGAAATGTGAGCTGATATAAAAAGTAGCCAGCAGAGTCTTATAAAGGGTAAATCTTGTTTGACAAATCGGCTGGAATTTTTTAAAGAGGTAACACAGACTCCAGGCAGGAAGAAAATATGGGACATAATCTGTTTGGATTTTAAAAGGTTATTTGACACATCAGAGCCCACAGGCTGGTGCATTGAAGTATGGCAGGTCCAAAAAAACACACCAACTTTGAATGGACACATAAAATTAAGGAAGTTAACAGCCTGGTAGTGTTATCAGCAAAAAACACAGGGAGCCAAGTGGGACATGTTCTGTGCATGTAAGATAAAGAGGAAGACATCATAACACAAACATCCAACCAGATGGATCACATTGAACCATTATGTGGAGAACATAAAATAATGTGCTGTATAATGGCTGTGATATTCATTTTAACTGTAAAATGAGCAGTTTTAATATTAGAAGCTTTATGTATAATGATGCCTTTGGAAGACACACAGTGGAAGAAACTGGAAGAAACTCTAGGAGTAACTACAGAGAATTTTGTGATGGGCAGAGAGCTAACAAGGCAGATGGAGCTATGCACAACGGGAGAAACTGCCTGAGTCCTCCATGAACTCCATGTGCACCATCCATTAGGGAGACCACACCTGGACTCCTCCAAAACGGGAGCAGCATGCCTTAAGCCTTTTGTCTTAAGGACAAAGTAATAAAAGGTTGATGCTATCTTGCACAGAAAGGAAACACAAAGGACTCTACATTTTAGTAGACCAAAGTTTTACTATTTTTTTTCCCTCAAAACTTTTTAAAATCTATGTGGAAATCTATGTGGTTATGTCTCTCAGAATAGCGAGATATAACAATCTGCCCCAAATCAGGTTCTGACACAGTTGTGGTCCGCAGTTTTGGGTGGGACAAAGTTTTAGAGATTTCCCTTCCCGGGAAATAGACCACATAGTAGGATTATCCTTGAGGCCGTGATCCCTGCTACAGCCTGATAGAGAGAAGAGCCACCACTCTTTGTGCAGAAAGTCCATAAGCAGATGGACAAGCATCCAAAGGCTGACCCAAGAAATCTTCAAATTTAGGTCTGTTCTGGTTTGAGCTAAAGTAGAATCAGTTTTCTAAATTTTCAGCTAAGCCTTGTCTAAGTAACTTCATTTTCTGAAACTTAACTGCATGTTTTTCAGACAGTGTCTGTCTCTGAAAGTGATAACACTTAAAATTTATGATTATCACCAAAGTATCGGGGCATTGGTAGTCAGAATTGCTTACATCTATCCCTATGGCGAAAAAGGTCAGACTAAAGTAAACACAGGGCACCTACTCAAAAGAAAATGCACATCAATGCTTTTTGTTCTTTGGTGGCCCTCATTTTTTTCTTGATAAACCATTAATGACTGAGATTACCTGTTCAGTTGTATTGCCTCCCCCTTTTTCTCTTTGCAGCACAACTCTGCTGCACTGTGGAAGTGGACTCACAGGGAGCTCCAGCAGCCCTTCACATGTTCACTGTTACTTTGCACAAAAACAGTTGTCTTTATTTCAGTTCAAACACCTCTGGCCTTTTTTTTCCCTCTGGCAGGCACTAACAAGCGAAAACTAATGCAGAATTCCTCCTCTGACATAATACATAAAACTTGATCACATTTTCTGCTTTTCAGCTGAAACATATTGATCTGATTCCTCATTGGGATGAAACAAGGAAGAAGACAAGTTCCTCACGTATAAAAATAAATTATTTAATGTAGACATCTAAACACATATACAGTTATATTACAAGTGTAGATCAATACATTATTTTTGCAAAGCATGTGGCCCTCTCTGGACATAAAGAACATACATGAAATTAAGCCCAAGTTACTGCATTATGCCAGTTTACTATATCCTTAATAGCATTGATCTTAGTGGAGTCAGACTTTCAGGGAAACACAGGGGAATAAGGATAACCCAGAGAGGAAAGAATCACAGAAAAAAAACCAAAATGAGGGGAAACACAGCATGAGAGGAGATGGTCAGTGACAGAAAAGTAGCTTGGCTGCTTGCGACAGGGTTTCTGATCCTGCCAAGAATGCCTGTGCTGAGCATCACCTGAGAAGACACTGCAGGGGATGTTTTTGAGGAGTTTCTCATAAAACTGAAGCCTTTGTGCAGCACAAGATGCAGCCACCTAGGTCAGGAGAGTCTGGCTGGGTGCGGAGCAGAGGGACAGCAGACAACGAGCAAAAGCGAAGGACTGGTGAGCATAGCTGAGGGCAAAATGCAGAAGAAAAGATGCCCGATACTGAGATCACGTTTGGGCAGGGACTGCAGTCAGCACTGCCCGCTTCATGCAAGCAATGAGGCTCCCAGCTATGGGGGACACGGTGTCCGTGTGCGGGGACAGACATGGGCAAAACCCCACCACTCAGCAGCAAGAGCCACATATGCTCTGGGAGACGAGGATACGTTTTCAAAGAAAACTTAGTTCAGCATTTTCCGACTTTTGGAATTTGAAACTTAAATAATCTCCTTTTCACCTTTTCTTTAAAAAAAACTATATGCACGGCGGGTTGTTTTTAAGCACAGCCTGCGGTGCAGCAGGCTGCTGAGGCAGCAGCACCACCTTGAATTACAATTTTTATTTATTATTTTGTTGTGCTCCCTATATTTTTCTTACAGCACAGAGAAGGGAAAAGGCAATTTCAAAAGTTTATAACTCAGCTCCACCACAATGAAATGTCATTTGGGAGACAGAAAAGTGGAGAAAGAAGGACATTTATGGCAAATCTCCACTGTCGGTGCTTTTTCTTGTCTCTTCCCAAAATTAAGGCTTACAGAAAAAAAAGAAAAATTCACAGAAATGCTACATTGGAATGTGTTAAGCAATCCCAGTATTACGTATGCCTCTCTTTTTAAGTGTTCATACAGGAATACACTCATAACCATGTAAATGCTTGTTCTCCAAGGGCAGGTTTTATGACCGATAGCACTAAGCAGGGAGGAAAGGCATTCCCCACTCGTGCCCATACCAGTTTGGCCACACACCACAACATGCCTTTGTCATAATTTTTACTTTGGAAATATTCTAGCAAGCAGTTATACATACATTTAGGGAGATTTACTGCATTCTTCCACCTGTAAAACTTTAACTGCTTTATGTTTAATTAACAGAAACCTCTGAAGGGAAAGAAAAAGAATAGGAAAACCAAGGCGGTCAGTTTCTCCACCGTTGCAGGAGCTCAGCGGAGATTCCCTTTAGCTTTGGTAACGTTAATCAGCATAAAACCAATTATTAGAATGAATTCAAATAAATGTTTTCTCCTAAATCTCATGACTTCAAAGCCAGTTCCTCTAAACCCTTCTGAGCAAAAGGAAAAGGCTATGCCTACTGAAACACAAGAGATGTCTCCTTCATATCGGGTCAGCAGGGCAGGCTACGAAGCCCCAAGTGAAGCGCTTGTGGGGTGCAAACAGGAAAAAGAGGAAACATCGTGATAAGCAGGTATTTTTAACAGACAGCTGTGGATAAAGTTGATCAAATCTTTGTGCTGTTGAAACAACCCCCAAGCTGTGAGCAGAGAGCATGTAAGGAGGTCAAGGACTACCAAGTCACCGTTTTAAGCTACTGTAACACATTTGCTTGTACACAGATAAACACTGAAGCAATACCTGCATCCACAGCTCATCCTGGATGACCAACCACCAAACCTCAGGCCTGACTAAGGAAGACTGAACTCCAGGAACAGGCAGCAGCTTTACATAACTAGCACTAAGCTCAGGCTCTCTCCCGCTGCTGAGAAGCAATCCCCCAAAACCTGGAAGTCGACACCAGATGGGAGCCGATGCTGAACTGGGTAGTGCTGGGTCCAGCCCCACACCCTTGCCCATCCCAGTGCCTGGCAGGGCTGATGGCAGCAGAGGAGAGAGGAGGGCAGCACATGGAAAAATACGGCCAGCTCTGTCAAATTCTTTCAGATTCCCATGTTAGGAACCAGGAACACTTACAGTAAATGCTTAGCGGGGCTTTTTCCTGGTGCTCCCTCTAAGATTGCAAAACTAACGGTAGGAAGGGGTTTCACGAGACAACTAATTCGGCATTAGGTGATGCATGGTTAAAATACATCTAAAACCATTCCTATAGCACAGATTCTGGAATGAAGTTGATGGCAGTTTCACCAAACTGGTTCAGAAGTAGCATTACACACACTGTAAAGCAGGAAGAAAACATATGAAAATAAGCATACACATACTGGTATGTGAGGCAGGGAGCTTATTATCAGGTATTCCATTTTTACTAACTGCAACATGGGGCCTTAAAATAATTTCTACATAGGCTTTCTGTGTAAAAAGCACAGTCAGTGAAAAGTTACACTAATTTAAACAAAATTAATAAAGAAGTGTCCTCCTTCTTTTTATCATCTTTCTACCTCTCATCTATCATAAAAATTAAATTGCAGTAATAGAAAATGTAAAGAAAACAAACTCTGCAGTATATTGAAACCTCTATCCAGCAAGAGATAAGGTTGAATATTAGAAGGAAAGGTGCAGAAAATTAGCTGTCCATACAATAACTGGGAGGGAAACTGTTTTATTTAGCCTGGAGGGATTTTTTGTTACAAACTGACTAAATTAAAATCCAGACTATTATACCCAGTATCATACCAGAAGACGCCTTTTCCTTGCATTTTTAGATAAATTTTCATTGATCTCATTTTATGCATGATTACATTTTTAATGAGATGTACAATATTTCTAAGCTAATTTTAAATGCCTCCTCTCTCTCATTCCTCCATTCCCCTTACCTCCTCCCGCCATATCCTCACTTACTGCCTGTTGGATTAACATTTCTGATAAATTGCTAGACCAGAAAGGAGCATTACCAAGAGGAAATAAATTACTTCCATCTTTTGCAGCTCCAGCGTAGTAAAGCAACCTTAAAAATGCCTACTGTCTAACTATGCCACCTTGCAATTCTTTCCAAAAGCAATCATTTTATTTCATGTAATAATTTTATTTGTTGTCAGTAAATCTGAAAAACACAGGGATTGTGGTAAGAAAGAAGTCACCTTCCTCTGCTGCAGTGCTGGCCATAACAATCAGCACTCACATGAAACTCAAAACTCTCTAGAAATAAAAAGTTTTATTCACAAGATCTTTGACTCTTGTGAACAAAGTACAAAGCAGGTGAACAAGGGTGAACTGGCCTGTGGCCAGAGCGTGGTGATCTTGACTTCAAAATATTAGGCAATAATTGATTTTCAGCATGCAAAACTTGGCTCGTTCCCATAAGTTTTAAACTTTATTTTCTTCCTTTGACTATTTTTGGGAAAGTCATACCCTGTAAAACAAAGGGAGAAATTGCAGGGAGAAAGCATGAAATAAAAGCTCTGCCTCTAGCCCATCATTAAGTATCCAGCATTTTATTTCCCTCTTTGATTTGAGGGCTGTTTTTTGGTGAGGAGGAGCTGGTTTGTTCATGCAATGGGCAGAGGTTCAAACGAGTACATTCCAATGCCCAAGTCAGCAAGCACAGCAGCAGAAGGATGCCTCAGGGATGTCGTTATGTGGGAGCAACAGATGGAAAGTGAGAGTAAGGAAAGACCAGGTAAAGATTATGAGCTGAGGTAGAATGATGATGCAATGCCTTCAAAATGGATACAGAAGAAGTAGGTTTCGCACATCCCCTCTCCTTCATACACTGAATATCCTGTTCCTACCCTGTGATATGCCAAACAGCTTCACCTTTTCCAGATCCCTTCCTTGGGCCACTACTGCTCAGTTCAGAGCTCACACACCACCCTACGAGCCCTCCGCCACTGCATAGGCTGAGATCCCCCTGCTCCACCAACCCACAGCCAAACAGGGCTGTCTTTTCCCTGTTCTTTGGTTTTCCTCCAATTACCTAACATCTTTTTTCAAATTCAAAAGAAGACCAGCTAGAGGACATCCACGGCTGAGGACCTCTAGCAAGAAAGACGCCTTCTTAAAAGAAAATCAAACTAATGACAAAACAGTGAGAGTAGATCGATATTCCTAACATTTTAAATACAAACCACTGCATGTTCATGTGGCTTCCACATGTACTGAATGCATCCATGTTTCTCCAAACACATAGTGTGCAAGCCAGAGACTGTTTATATTTGCTCTGGCTGCCAGCATTTCATGCATGTCTTTTTAAGCAAAGCATTGTATAAACTAAACACAATTTCCCTGCATTACCTCTGGCAAGTAGTCTCGTGAGGAATTTAAATCACTGGCCCACCTCTAAGGAGCACTAATCTGCAGTGGACAGTCCAAGCAGGTTAGCTGCCTACCTACACCAAACTAGACTGAAATATCATTTCCATCTGTTTTTTAAATCTATTGAGGTTTCTCGACGAATCTCTGCATTGATGCAATGCATGTAAGAGCAGCAATAGCAGGTTAAGCCCTGGATTCATCTGTCCCAGTATCTGTTTCTGATGGGTACCAGTAGCGGGTGCCTCAGGCAAGTACAAACTCCACACACAACAAGCATTTTAGCATCTACTCCACCAAAAATGGTTTATCTGGGCCCAGTTGCATTCTGCAGGCATCGAGTTTTATCCTAATTGTGCAGGTCTATCTGGGAATGGGACTGATTTCAATAGAGTACATTTTCAAAACAATCCCAGACATTTGGCAGGGAAATTGCAAAAGCTGCTTGTCGGCTGTATGTAACTTCTAACACACAAAAGCAATTACTGCCTTCATTGAAACGGCTCTCCAAATGGATCCTGTTCGTGTGCTGGCAAGTCAGAGAGCCTGAATGGAGTCTGCATTCAGGAATGTGAATTTCTGGACAGTGCTGGATGATGGGCTCTTACCTGAGCTCCCAATCCCAGCTCCAGTGCAAATAAAGAGCCCAGGCTGAGAGGAAGGGCAGCCCTGCACGGGGGAAGGTTAAAGGCAGGGACAGGGGCAACACCGCACAGATAAACTCTTTCTCTCGAGGCGTAACCAACTCCCACACCCTGTTATTGCTGCTACTGCTTTATTAAAATGCATAAAGCAGCCAGAAGCAAAGACACCAATAAATTCTTCTGTAAAAGCAGAAATGTTTTTTTCAAATGGCTCCCTTAACACTAATAATCACAGCCCTCTTATGTGTACTTGACTCTGGTTAACCTTTTTCTGGCACTTTTTAACTTCTCCAAGTCAGGTACTAATATGGAACTAATGTGGGGTTTATTTTCCCTATAGGAATAGCAGAAAGAGCACTGCACATTATCGTAATCACGCAAGCTCCTTCCAGAAACTGCAGGACTTTAGATCAAAGCATCCGCATTATGGCACAGGAAAAGAATTTAATAACAATTGTGGGACTAAGCATTTTTTTAATGTTAAGGGGGTTTTATTGAATATTAATCCTATAAAATGCTCCTGAAAGTTGGCAGAAGGAAAACTGATGTCCCAAATAGTTACCGCGGCCTTCCACATCATAGGGATGCAATTGCAGTGTAATCAGAATTCATCACGCCATTAGTAGAAGGACAACAGGAAAGGAGACACTTTCTCCTGCATCACGCTGCTTGAAACAATAAGAGCTGTGAGAACAGAGCTCGTAATTGTTAACCTTAGCTGAGCACTTGGTGTTTGCATGGTTTTTTTCATTCATAGCTTGCAATTTCTTTCAATACAACTCATACTCAATATTTGCACTTTCAATTTTACCTTCTATTAAAGATTTGCACTATATTTCATCTCTGAGAAGAATGGAGATGCTGGGAACATGTCTGCTGTGAAAATGAACAAGAGGTACCCAGAGTTTTTCCCCCTCCATTTCTAACTGCTGGATACTTTCCTTTTTTCTTTTTTCCCCTGGAGCAGGTCACTCCAGTTCCCCAGCATGGCTGCAATCGTGCCCCAGCCGCATTAATCCCTGCCCTGCTGAGCTGCTGGAGAAACAGGAATTCATCTGACACCAGCAGGGAAAAGACAGAAGGAAAATTAAGGGGAAAAAAATGAATGAATAAATAATTCAGGCAAAGGATGAATACTTGAACAAAGCAGCGTCTGTGCGCAAGGGTATGTCAGGCTGTACTAGAATAGATAAGAGCACAACTGGCAAAGGCGTACTTTGTACAAGCAACGCCAGTTTACCGGACTGGGATGCAGAGATGAGAGCCATCCCAGAGCACCACCTGGACACAACACACTCCGTGCTGCAGACGAGACCTGCTGCTGCTTGAACACAGCACAGCTAAACTGCTACAAAGCCAAGATGTGCCAAGCACCAGGCACAGACCCTTTTTCTGGCATGAGCCTGGGTAAACCTCGCACACTGCCTGGGTTTGCTGCCAACATGTTCAGATGCAACTGGATATAGAGACACTTGGCACAACTTCTCCTTCTCCTGTGGCCCGAGTCACCTGCGTTTTGCTGGGTAACTTGCGAACCCCCCTGACACCTGGGTAAAGGATCCACACCACGGAAAATGCCCTTTGCTTTAAGCTCTATTTCAAATAACCCTTTTCTCCCTTCTTCACAAGCAACGCTCTGAGCAGGCAGTTTTGTCATGCTGCACACGTCAGAACAAGGTTAGGAACATAAAAACCCACTCTGGTAGTGCATGACACAGGGCAACACAGAGCTCTTGCACGGCACAGATACTCCACGCACTGGTGCAGTGTCTGGTTTAAGACAGACTTGGTGTTAGTTTCTTGTACTCTAGCTTTTCCTTTACTGGAAAAAAAAAAACCCTTTCATCACATATCACAATATCATGTTTAGTTAACAGCCTGAAATGAATCAAACGCAGAAACCACTTTTACCATCATCTCTGCTTCATTGGTTCAGAGTTTGCTGGCACTCAGAGGGGACATTTTCCCACCTCTTTATCATCCAGACATCCTAAAACAATAAATGGGAAAGTGATCAACCACATGCAATGCAAGAGATCAGTGGTTCCCCCATGATCCCACACCAGGATCTGTGCCATGAACGTTATCATCACCTGTGAGCCTCTGCAACATCACCTTCGAACATCCCTACCCCAGCTGTGCTGATGTCCAAAACCAATTTACCCGCTGCAAGCACAGAGGCCGAGCAAAAACCGCATTAATACATTTTGATATCTTAGTGTTTTACCAATGCAGTTTTGCAAGTTTATGAGCATTTGGCTTTATTTTACGTCAGACAACTCAATGCCGCCTTGGAGCATGCTGCCAGATGTGCAGTACTTCTGCAGCCTTATTGCGTGTGATGGTCAAGTCAAACAGAAACCTCCTGGGGAGCCAGGAGTGCTCTCCCAGCTTCCCTGAACACACTCCTCTGGGCACCACTCTCTACATGGGTTTATTAAATTTGTGACACCTCTAGAAGCTATTTTGGAGACAAGTTGATGGTGTTGTCCAGCACCTGGGCCTGGGATGCAAAATTATGGTCTAAACATCTTAAAGACCAACAAAATGCGTGCTGCAGTAGAGATTCAAGGTGTGGACTAGGTATGTGAAGATCCCAAGAGCTGTGAAGGCAGTTTTCATTTATATCCACATATAGATTTCTCAAGGTAAAAATGTTAAGCTTGCACCTAAATACTAAAGTGTATACGTGCTGTTAGGTGCCCTCAGGAATCTCTACGTATTTGCCATCTGGGAATAGTGAGAACATCAAATGGTTGTGGACATCTCAGCAACACAGGACATTTCACTGCACTACATACTCTGCCTTCACCTAACTTTGCTTTAAAACTCCCTAGCAACTCAGTTTTCTCCTGTCTTTGAGAGACTTTTACTTAGCCTCAAAGATTTCATTATTGCTTGCTTTTTCCTACTACTACCTAAAATTCCTTTTGTTAAATTCAACCCCCTGTTGGTTTGTAAGGTGGGCAATCTGCTGGATGACAGATCTTTCCATCGCTGCCCACAGCTGTGAGCATTTTTGGATGCTGATGTGGGTGCTTAGTCACTGCTTAGCCAAGCTCCAAAAATTTACCATTCTTAATCTCCTCTCATAAGTCAGTTCTTCCAGGTTCCAAGCTCTTTGCTGCTCTTCTGTGAACTTGTTCCAGTTTGTTAACAGAAAGCCATTGATGTGGTGCCAAAACAGAGCACAATTTCCCAGCTGCAGCCACAGGTCGGTATGGGTCACTATTATTTTCCTGGTCTTTACCATGATGGTTTAGTGCAGGCAGTCTAAACCTCTGCTGTTCCCTTTTCCTATATGACTCTGCAAACTCATACCTAACTCCCTGTATAAAACATCTCTTAGCATCTCTACTGCTCAGGTTCTTTCCTGTGGTGCATTTGTACTTTCATATGCAGGCAGCTGTACCATCTGTATTTTTCACGGCCCAATTTCATTTTTCCCCTTCCTGCTTCTGACTTCTATAAATAACCTGGTATCATACCTGTATAAAACTCCCCACTACTCATCATTCTCCAAAGTTAGTCTGATAATGTTTACTTCATCTCTCAAGTTATTAGAATTTATTAAAGGAACTGTATAGAATTAATTCAGGACCAGCCCCATGTGCTTTTCTTAGTCTTTAGCCTTTTGTTGAGTCTTCCATTTGGTTGACAGAGCTTCCACCTGTACCACCAGAATTCACTTTTCAAACACAAGTCTGTGAGAAAACAAGGGTTCTTTTGCTGCAATGTGCCACAGGGAATCTATTGCCTTCCTCATGCCCACTCCCTTTCCTGGATAAAAAACTGGGAGCAAGCTTTGAAGAATCCTATTACCTGTACTGCTATTGAGTCTGCAATTTTACAATTATCAGCACTGTTACAATTATCAGCTCCTGGGGCACTTTCTGGAGACTGAGACGGCACTTTTGCTACTGTTGCTGTTGGGATTGTTTGAAGATAGGGAAGGGACATGCAGGAAAAATTAATTTTCTCTTCTTGCCATATCTACCACAATCACCTAATGATTTCTGTATCAGTCCCATCAAAAATACTGGAGAAGGATTCAGATTAGGTCAAAGCCTTTTACTATGAACCCCACATCTACGGGGCTACTTTGAACCTGCCTCTCGGTTTTATCATGCCAGCATCTTTCGCCAACTAAAGAGCACTCAAGAAACTTTGAGATGCTGGTGGAAAGCTGATCACATAACAGTCCTCTATTTGCAGCTAAGCCTAGCAATCTTCACAAAATGACAGCCAGTTTTCAAGAGATACACACACCCTCGTCTGAGTTATGCCTCTGGGTTTTGTCCGGATCAGAAGGAAGCCAGCATATTTAACTCTCCAATTTCAGGCTGCGACAGTTCTTTATTATCTTATCTGTAAATCGCTGAGCAATTCTCTTTTAAACATTAAAAGAGAAAACTTCAGAGTAACCTAAAGGTAGGCATTTTATTGTAGTGAAAGGGAAAAAATAATCCAAAAGGAGACTGCCATCTTGACAATCTGTTAAAAAAATCAAACCAAAAAATGCAAGGGAGAAATCTTGCCTGCATACCTGTTTTAATGTACCATGCAGACCATCTGAGTTACATAAACAACAAAACCTCAAAAGCTGTCGACATCTGAGTATTTTAAAGTTGCTCTAAGGCTTTTTTTTGGCAAGTGGTCATATAATTATTTGTTCTGGAGACTCTGCATCGACTGCAGAAGTAGTGAACACAAGACTGCACAAGTTTTGCCTAAACACAGAGCAGAAAGAAAGCGAACAGTCTCTGTTTCCTAGCAGGGGAAAACTGTCCCAACTGGGCACAATCACAAGAAATCTCTATTTTTTCAGAAATAAACTTTAGCGTTACAACAAGTGGCTAAAGGGAAAAACTGTTGGCTATTGCCCTTTTCATGAGACCTTCAGCAATGCCCAACCCCAGATTACTGAGCAGCTTGAGGAGAGGATGGGGTCTTGAACTGGTGAGTTCTGTGAGCAGACCCTGGAGACAGGCAGGGGCAAGCCTCCACATCCGCTTGCCACTATGGACTGTCAGCATCGCCAAAATGCCTTTTCCAATGACAGCTCCAGACCAACTTTATCTGTATAATGGGGAGGGAAAAGAAGCAGGAATCAATATAAGTTTAGATGTTTTGAGGTGACAGAAGGCAGCTGATGTGAAAGTCTGGTCTGGCCAGACTAAGGACAGCAAGAAGGAGTGTGTTAGGTATAGCAAGGCCAAAAGAAATTCCAAGAACTGGTTTATTATTCGATGGAGATGATTATATTATTTATAAGGATACAGACAGGGCAAACCTGGTCAATAAACATTTTGTTAGGAGAGACACAGACAGCATACTCAAATCAGATGAGGACGACGAAGTACTCTGAGTCTATTTTTGTCCAAGGGGAGTATTAAAACAATGTAAAATCTGATGGCCTCTGGATGCCTCATGCTACTAAGTCATAAAAGAGTTGCCAAGAGAGATCACTGATCTGTCAATATGAACCAAAAAAGTTAACATACCAGGGAGACTGCAGAACACTTGAAGAGTGTGAAGATTATATCCATACTCACACAGAGCAAGCGAGACTTGTAACCCCACGTTACTTAACCCGACATCAATCCTCAGCAGAAAGTAATGTAAGTTAATATAGAGTTTGATCAATAAAATATTACAGGATGGGAATAAAATTAACTTGAGTCACAAATGTTTTGTACAGAGTCTTGTTGAGCAAACATTGATTTTTTAGGTTTCATAGTGTCGTTTGAATTGACTGATTCTGAGTCAGAGCCTTTGGGCAAACATGGCTTCACCACTCAGCAACCCCCTTGCAGGGCTTCCCCTGTCCTGGCACCACAGCAGGTGACTGTCCCCAACAGAGGGGCAGAGACACAGGCCACCAGGCAGCAGAGAGGGGTTACCATTTCCCACTTAGACCCTTGCTATCATAGCAAGCTACTTCACGTTAGTTTGAGGGCAATGAGCCCCAGTCTTGTTTGAGCTGATCTTTTCAAGTAGACTTTGGAGCACTAGGACACATCACTGACAGAAAGACATGGAAAAACATAGCAAAACTAGGGTATTATCACATAGTGCTGGCACATGAGTCCATTTTTTCTTATCAGTTCTCCTCACAGCCCAAGCAAGATGGCTAAGGAGCAGGAAAACCATCCCTACACAGAGCATGTGATGGCAGAGACCCTCCTTACAGCCACCACTATTGTATCCACTGCCCTCAGACCAGAAGCCCTTCACAAGTCACCATGTCCAAGTCTGCAGAGAAAACAAGAAAGCTAAACGGAAGTTTGGCCTCAATCCGCCAAAAGCAGGAGATCATCTGTAAGTGTTACAAGGTGTTCCCATCCTACGTTATGGCCAGACTCCAAATGCTGCTGAAGCTGAAATAATGGCTTTTATTAAAGGGGATTGAGGCTGGCCCTTGGCTAGCTTCTGCACGAGCTTCCTGAGGAACAGAGGCTTTGTGTACACTCACAGAAGAGTGGAGCTGATGTATCCAGAGAGTTTATTTTCCAGTTGCTCAGGTAAACACAACTTCAGACTAATTTTTATTAGTTAAAAACATTCTCTATGTGCAGATTTACAACACATGAGACTGACTCAAAATTTTAATTAGAAGCAGAGAATTATTAAGCTGCTTACTTAAAGGGAAAGACAGTCTGGTGGCCTTCTGGTAGCACTCCATAATGTGATGGAGAGGCCTGGGCTCTCCAGCAGCCTCGCTTATGGGGCCAGCCAATGAAGTATAATCATCTGCTGGAAGGGCTCCAATACACATCTGGGCCTCCAAAACCATTATTGCCTGGAAAGTGAGGAACACTGGGAAGAGGCCAAGTTCCCTGCAAACATCAAGGGCTGGGCACCATAGCTCACCTTACCCTTCCTTGAGGGGAGAGAAGAGACAGCAAGGCTGGGCATTGGGGTGTTTTCCTCTTTAAGAGGCAGAGTGTTTTCTAATGTGGCAAAGTCATAAAGTCATTTAAACTGCTCAGCTTTTGTTGTATCCCCTCAAACGTTAGTGGGACATTTGTTAATTATTTGTCATATACAGACTGCGTTAGGGAAATACGATGCAGCGTGATGGAGGAAGCAGGCAGGCTGGCTTTTATATGAAGTTAACTAAAAAACACTGCTGCAAACTGGCCAAGTACAGTTATGGTGGTGCTGCACAACAGTCACATCAATGGCTCGATTAATGGCTAATTATTCAAGTGCAAGAGGGCACTGGGCACTCCTCTTACATGGGTCCTAAAGGCGAAGGACTGGGATCTGCCTTCTGAAGGAGCTGATATTCCAGTCCCACAGCTGAGGTGGGACCTTCCTCCACCTCCATCACATCAATGGTAAGTCCATTGCTCTGCGGACATCTCTGCAACCTCCACCACTTCACCCATCACCTCTACCACCAGCCTGATGCAGGACACCCAACCACAAACTTGAGAACAGGATCCAGCAATTGTAAGATTCAACTTCAAAGACATTAAAAGACATAATGTTTTATTTGCCTTCTGCTTTTTAACTTTTGGGGTCCACTCAGGTAATGCTTTCAAATTTTTAATTAAAAATAAAAGCTAGACTGCTTCTGCAGTCATTTCTCTTTGAAGTTGGACATTTGAGTATAATATCTGTTAACTGAAGAGTTAGCGAAAGCTATGAGTTTAGGAAAACTCTGCTTAAAACATATGTCTCAGCAGATCTGGACACTTATTTTGGTTTGCTCTAGTTTCATTTTACCTAAAACTCTTCCCATACATTCTTTCAGCAATTTAAAAGTCATTTTGAATTCCATGCAATTTTTCTTTTTGCATTTAAACTTAATGCATGTTTTTCGTATTATCATCACAAATTGCCTTCTTTTCAACAGAGCCATAACCACCGCCTTGCTCAGTGCTTTCTCACTGTCACTGCAATAGTTAACAGCGATCCAGATACAATGCTTAAGGAGACAGTTTCATTAACACCTGGGAGAAGACCAGGTCCAGTGGCTCTACTCTCATCATGCCTTTTTGCTTCCAGGTGGGGATTCATGTGAGGCGCATGTGGGCTCCACGCACCTTAACAAAACCCCTGCGGTGTCTTCTCCAGGCGAGGCAGCGCTCGCAGCGAGCCTCGCATGTCTGTGAAAGCAAGCACAAGCTTCCACTCTTAACCACAAAAGTGTACTTACATCCTACATTACTCGGTGTAACGGGATCCATCATCAAAATACTCTTTCTACTGGAGGACTGTTAGGTTTCATTGCTGAAAGAACTAAAACTTTTGAAACCTCTCCTTAATTTTCAATGAAAAGCATTTGGTTCCAGGGTGACAGACGAGGCTCTTAAGAGCTGTTACCACCTCTGGTAATTATAAAATGACGGAAGGGAAAAAAAAAAGGAGAGTGAGTGCCAGATTAACACTCTGTGTTTGTGCAGGGCTACAAAGGCGCTTCCACGGGTGCCTGCGCTGAGAGCTCGGGCATAACAGCTTCCAGTTGGAAAGTAAATTGAAGGAGGATGGAAGTGAGAAAAGAAGAAATTGCAATTAAAACCTGAAACGAATGCCAAAATAACATGAACTGGAACCCTGCAAAATACTTTCAGGAAATAGGAAAAAAAAAGAGAGAGAAAAAGAAAAAAAGTGGCTTTTGTTGCAAACCAAAACCAGCCCAGAATTGAAAGAAGAGTCAAAAAACTCTTGTGCAAGCTTGGGGCTGGCTCATGCCTTAGGAGCTGGAGGAGGTCTGTCCTCTCCCTAGGAAGCAGGTAGATCTCAGCAAATCGGAATTTCATTTTGACACTTCACTTCACATACTCAATACAATAAGTATAATTGGAAAAAAAGCAAGACGAAACAAGACAAACAGGCTGAGCAAAACCCTACAAAATGAAACTATTCCAGCTGTCGTAAGTAGCTCTTTAATACGGTGAAACTGAGTAACGTAACGAACATAGATAGACCATACAGATTAGAAGCACAAAAAAAGCATTTTGTCTTGGGAAGAGATAAAATGAAGTAGCTCTTAGAAATGACAGCTGGACACCAAGATGGGAACTGGGCAACGCATGACTGAAGAGGGCAAAAGCAGTAAACAAGGGGCATCACTGAGGTACAGTAGCCTTTAACCTCCGATACCTCAGCCCCTAAATCTAAAATAAAACAGAAAAAACCTCAAGATTACTAGCCTATAGGTCCACATAATAAATTCCTCCCAAATTTTGCCGACTGCCAGCAAAGCGTTTATAGAGCTGTGCAGGGGAAAGCTAGGAAAGTATCTGCTCTGAGTGGCCACGCTCAGTGCCAGCCGCCAGCGACCATGGATGCCAGCTGCACTCACCCATTTCAGGCTGGGTCAGCAAGTAAAGGGACCGCTAAACTGGGGGGGAATAACGGAAAATAAAGAGTGCTTTAATAAAACAGCAGCATAATACAGGACTCTGTCCTCTTTATTTTTTAATAGAAGCCTTTCATGATATGGAACTAATTATCGCCATCTGCCGTCCCCATACTTATATTTCCTCTCTCACAGCTCATTCTTCAAAAACTCAGTAGCTTCCTCCCTTTACATTTGTAAATGCTGTTGACTATGGATAAAATCCATGTTTACTTTGTATTCAGGGCCCATAGGAAAGCTTGTTTTAATCATCAACAGATGTTACATTCTGCTCTGCTGTGCTTGGCACACAACTTCAGAGGGAAATAAAAGAAAAATCTTTATTTTAAATTTAAATTGTAGATTGTTACAGACTAAATAAAATGCCAAATTGTTATTGGAAACAACATGGCCACTGTAATAACTATAACTGACATTTACTTTTTGCAATTAGAATTTTTTTTTTCTGGTGCTGTTTTACACAAGATGGTTTCCACATTTCGCAAAGGATTTTTTTTCCCCCTTTCTCTGAAATGATTTGCAATCAAGCCACAGACATTTGTAATTTATTTTTATTTAATACTTTCCTACGAGTTTATGAAATACTGGGATTATTATGCTATACACAGCAGATAGTTTTTGAATACATACCCTCCCTCCGGACTCATATTTCAATACACATTATCCCCTTGAACTCATTTATAAACACCCATTATTCCCACAGACCCCGCTATAAACATGTAATATCTCTGTGGACTGTTTCGGCCTTATGGTCCTTTTTATCTCTGGCTTCTTTCCTATTTATATTCATCTTTGATGTCTGAACGTGCGCTCCCCCCAGCCTGTGCGTGCCCAGGGGATGTGGGTGCCCTCCCACGGCGATGGGAGCGGTACCCTGCAGGTATAGTCACAGCTTCACTCTTACTCGTTTTCCAGCTGCTAGAAATACTGAGCCGGCGACAGAGGCTGGCGCAGGCACCTGCTGCACGTGTGTTGATTGCAGCATCCTGACATTCCCTGCTGATGTGATCAACCATTTCTTTTTTAGCCACCGGTGTGAGAATAAGAATATGATTTCCAAGCCTCCACCGCCAAGCTTTCATCCCACACCCTCTCTTATCAGCTACACCTTGGCCTCACGTACAGTTATGACATCAGTGCTTTCTCCGAGGGATAATTTCCCATTTCAATTGTATTTCTATGCTACTGAAGAACCTACTTTGGAAAATTATTTAGATACTTAGTATCACTCAGAAGCAAAATAGATTAAAATGTTCGAGCAGAAAAAAAATGAAAGATTGGGCATGATAGCTCTGCACTATACTTGCCTACCGAGAGCGACTGGGAGTGCTTGTTCTCCTGACATATTTTGTCAGACATCAAATATTTGACTATTTGCAGCAGCAAATAGAATCTGTCCACTTGACTCCTACAGTAACAAAAACAAATATTGCCATGTGAGTCTCCAGAACATTACACAGCCTGGGTACAGCAGAGGGATGTTTTAGAACTAAACAAATGGTCTCTCAGAGCCATTTATAATTAAACTTTGTGTATTTTTATGGGACAAAACCTAAGTATTTCAAAAGTAAGGGGCAGCCCACACAGCCAGGGTGAATTTCAACGGGAGTGCTGCCTTAAATTCCTAGTGTGAAGACGAGAGACATTTCTCAATTACTGCAGCATCCTCTTCTCTGTCCTTGACAAATGCACCCTTGCTCTGTTCACAGCCTGCCTGGAGTGTTACTGCAAAGATAATTTCCCCATCCATCACCTGGAGCATATCACACGTATCCGCAGCCTTCCATTAGCCACCTCTTCTCCCCTCCTCAGACACAAGCTCCTTCTCTTTGCTTTTGTGGTTCTTCACAACCTCTCCCCATTTTACTGAACATCTTCTGAGCAGCATGACGGGCCTGCGTCCTGCCTCTGGCCAGCACAGGCTGCCCACTTCTGCTCCCAGCCTGTCAACTCTCCAAATATGTTTGTGCTTTCTCCCTTCTGCTTCTCAAAACTGAGATTCTACTGGCAACATTGGCTGCAAGGGCAACTCACGAATCTGCCAGACCCCACACCCCTACCCAGCCTTGCGCACTGCCACATGTACTCCTACACCTCAGCTCTCATACAGTCTGTTCACTCCATGCATAATCCTGCTTGTGCACAGGCTGAAGATGCTCAATTAAAAGCAGCACAAAAGCAAACCATAAAGATCACTTTAAAGTCACAAGTTAGTTTTACCTAAAATAATTTAAACACCTAAAAGTCATCAACATGAAAGGGCCAGATTTATCCTCAGTGCTCTGGATATCAGGCTATCGGCTTAAATCCGTCGTGCATTTCGCATTGAGGAGCCATTGCAAGGGCAGTAGCAACATCCTTCCACTGAACTTCCTTCAGTTTCTATAATCCTCCAAAGCCCATCACACTGTATCAAAATTTTTCATTAAATCAACCAGAGAGGGAGAATACTGCTTTTTGTGGAGTCTCTCAACTTGCCACGCCATGAAATATTACAGCAGTCATCCCCAGGAAGCTTGCAAGTGCCTACACTGAGAACAAGGGGTTCATGCTTCCACCATCAGTTCCCTCTCTTGTTCAAAATCATGTGCATGTGGGAATGTAAATATTGACAATATGATATTATAATTTTAGATAGTTGCATGATTTCACACCAAAACACAGTTTAGACGCAAGCTTCTTGGAAGTTTATGCATCAGAGCGTCTGGGATTTTTAAGAGCAAGTCAAGATGGAAGCAAAGGAAGCTGTGCTGTACCTGGAGCAATACAGTGAAAGTCATTGTAGACTTTGGAAGGATGCAGATGTGGGGTTTTATAGGCAAGATAATACACTTATAAAATTGCAATGCACATGCAATTACTTACAGTCAGATGTTGCACACGTTTGTGCAAATATTAACCACAAACAAGGTAAAAAAATTCTTAGAAAATTTTGAGATCTAAAAAAGAAATCTCAGGAGGAAATAAATCCTTTCCTTTTAAAAACTGCAAACATAGCACAATGCAAACCAGCTTGGAAAGCAGTAGACTTCTATTTTACATCACTAGTGGATACTGTTATGAATTAACAGCTCATTAAGAAAAAAAATTTCACAAACCATGAATCTCAAAAGAAAGTCAGAGAAACTGTCATCTGCAATTTCCAGTGTGTGAATAAATCTCAAAAGATGTCAACAGACAGAGTTCTTACCAAAAGCCAAACAAACAGGTGTCTCCTGCCCTCCTGCCCCTGACATCAACAGTGCAATAAAACTCTTACCATTTTGGGACAAAACCATTTGGTACTGGTACATGGAATAATATCTGCTTCTTAAAATACGGAAACAGGTATAACAAATGCCTCCTCAAGTCCCAGAAGAAACAGAGACTTGCAGTGTAAAGTATTCCCCTAGGAATCCTGTAAATCATACTGAAATTTTCCTTGTCCTGGAACAGGTTTGAAAATCTGTTTGTGGTTTCTCGTACATTTTAAAATGTATCTGCTCAGTTCATAAATGAGAGAGTCCTTCAAATCCCAATGTAAAGAACTCTGTATATGTTTTTTAAAATAGCCTTAAATTGCAGACAAATTTGCTCTCAAAACTCAATTATTTTCATTGTTTAAAAAATTCTACTCTGTTTTTTCTATCACATCCAATAGATCTGGAAATGAAAGCATCATTACTTCACTATTGATTCCTTCCTATCAGGTTTGGCCATGCAGTCACCACAAAGGCAGTGCTGTCACAGTCTTTGGTTCTTTTCTGCTCTATGAACTCCTGCATTTCCAGGGTGGTATCTTTGGACAGCTGAAATCACCACAAGCTACTCCCATTTACTTCAATGAGTCTGGTCTCACTTCAGCGCCAGCGAGGACCAGGCTGGGGCTGAAATGAGGAGCTGAACAGCAATGCTGCAAGTGAGCTCAGAAGGGCGAGACAAAGGGACAGGGAGAAAAAGATGCACTCAGCATAGCACTAGTGAGAACAAGTAAATATTGCATTGAACAAACACAAACACGCATTTTGCATTAGGTTTTAATTCAACTATTTAAATAAAATTGTTGATGCAGGAGGACATGTGTAGGTTAAACACAGAAGGCACATTGGAAGGCTGTGTGAGCAGAACCCAGGTTCTCATCTAGGCAGGGTTATCATTTAGGCAGAGGAAAATAAACAAAATATGAAAAATATCTGACAAAATATAAATGGTTAGATCCTCTGGCACAAAAAAAATGTTCCCTTAGTTGCATGGGTTTGCTTGAGTGCTTAAAATATAATCATGTTCAAAAGGAAAGGAACTGGAAAGTAAATGGGAAAATCTGAAAGAAGAGAGGAAATAAATATAAGCAAGGGGAGAGAAAATAAATACAAGCAAGCAAAGAGGGTATCAATAAATTGCAGAAAAGACAACACATCAATCTATACAATAAATGCTACTGCAATTTTTGCATAGGTATTAAAAGAGAATTAGGGATCTTTGTTGGTTTTCAGATTTAATGGAGAAGCACATTATTGGGACATTTGTGTGTGTGAGGAGAGTGCAGCTTGGTGTGAAGGCGAGAACATGCCACGGTGAGTCCACAGACCCACACTGAGGACTGCCCCACCCAGGCAGCCGTGCACAAAGCCCTGTCACTGCAGGGTCTTCTACCCATCCCACATCACTTCTCCTCATGCCTCAGGATTTGCAGAGCTGGATTCTGTCCAGTAGTACAGACAGGATAACCCGAGTCCTAAATGGCCGACAGCTCACAGAACCACAAGGAGGGATGCAACAACAACCCCTTTGCTGATCCTACCAGTCATCCATGGAAACAGAGATCTCCCATTTCACCCAAAATGAACCATCCCATGAGCATGTTGGTGATGATGGTCAGTGCCATGCAGATCCCAAACAGAAGCATCTCCTAAAGCAAAGGTATTTTGGCAAGATTTTTTTGAGGAAAACAAGTATGTTGAAGATCAAAAGACATGACTCATTTCCCCTCATGAATTACAGAAATTAGGTTGAGTAGCATCACCACCCCGACAGAGATTTGCATCCTGCTTCCTAAGCATCTGTGCAAATGCATCTGATGTAGTAAATTCTGAGCAGGTGAATCTTGTTTACATAACCAGACTGATGGAGATCTTGTTTGGAAGAGACAAAGCTCCGTAGTGTATATCATTGTTATAGAACTCTGGGCACAATATGTAATCACTTTATGATAAAAATAAATAGGTCAGGTGTTACCCTGTATAAAAATCTCTGCTCATGCAGATGGTCACCCACATTTAATTTCCTTGACTACCTCTCCATCCATCCATCAATTCCTCCACACTTGAAATGTAAAGTCAATTTGGAAAGCTATTCCAAGATAACCTTCAAAGTCATTTCCAAAAGGTAACCCTCTGATTGAGGATGACAGTCCAGCCACTCTTTGGTGTTATATCTTTGTGACCATAATTCATTGTATTCACTCTATATTGCATCATATTTCAGCGAGAGGAGTATTTTTTTAACAGTACGTGTTAGCATGCAGTTTATTAAAATGAAAACCTTTTATTTCCTTTGTCACTTTGCTCAGTTTATCCCATCACTGCTCTCCATCACTAAATTAATTCGGTGTATATGCATAGACACAGTAAATACCAAATAATAAAACAGACAATGTTAATGTTGTGACATTCACAAAAGGCAACAAAATTAAAGCTTGAATTGTCACTCCAGCCTTGCATAACACTATGTGTTACGTGGGGTCACATAAAACACAGGGGATTTAAGAGAACAGATAGGGATACACAAAAAGGATTTTTTTAAATACATTTTTCTGACAGCTCATTGCATTAGCATTTATTTTCTATACTTTGGATCACCACTGAAGAAATCCCACGTTCAGACAATTCACGGTGATGGAGTAAAACGTCATATCAGAAGTACTGGATAGTAGGACTGCTGAATTATTCAAGAAACAGGAAATTATTAGAGGTTGTGTTTATTCAGAAACAAAAGTGCCTTGTTAATTCCTAGGACTCGAGCTAGTGTGATGATTTGATCTGACACTTTCCATAATATAGGCCACCGGAATTTTCTGTATTACTTCCAGTTTAAAGCTCAATATTTGCACTTGAACTGCGGCTTTTGAAAAATCGTCTAATCTTGATTTTAAAACCTCCACCACAATGGCCCTTAAGCTGTTCCAGTGATTAATCACCTTGCCTGATTAACAGGTACATTATTTCTAGTCAAATTTTTGTCTACTTTTAATTCAATTCACTAAATCTAATAGTACTTTTTTTCAGCCAGGTTTGAGCTCTCTACTGACAAATTTCTTTTGCCTCTGTAGGCATTGATTGACCACATTCAAATGACCTCTTAAGTGCCTTTTTGGTAACAGAAGAGGCTTGATTTTTTTTTGTTTTGATCTCTCACCATAAGGTAAATTTTCCACCTACTTAATCACCCTCATGGATTTTCACATCTGTTTCAGCACCTTTCACCAAGTGTTAGCCCAAAAAAGGGACAATATTCCAGAGGATTTGCAGTAGCAAAGAGAGATCATATAACCCCTCATCTTATACAGCCTTCTCCAGGCCTTACATGAATGGACTGCACCAGCAGATTTGTCTGTAGTCATGCTAAAAGTGACAAACTACTCAGTCACAGAGAAAACAGTCTCCACAACACTCACATCATAATGTCTCAAAGCAGTGGTAACACAATTATTTTAAACTTTAGTATGGTCATGCAAATGACCATAAATGGAAGCGCATTTCTATTAATTCACAGATCACCAAGATGACACATGATAATAGCTTTGAAAAAAAGTGGTGTTTCTCAAACTGAAAAGGAGGATACTTGCACAATGTCAAATGAAAAGTTGAGTAACATCTTCTCTAGAATTGGTCTCACCCTCTCTTTGCATATGCAGGCAGAAGAGCAATATCTCTTAGAAAATCAGAAATGCTGCAGACTGGGAATGCTAGACATCCTTTACACGTTCAAGTGCTGCTACTCCTTGCACAGCACAGAAACACTGGGAATTCGCAGAGAAGATCCAACTCCAGTCCTCCACTGAGAGGCGCTTCATGGAGAGCAGACAGGCTCTCCTGGTTTTACAGCTTATCATACATCTATTAGCACCCCCAGAAGAAAAACACAGCATTTCTCAGCAATACCCATGCCACGTCACCATCCTGCAGGTGACCACAGACCACAGTGTGCACCGGTTGGGGCCACCCCTCCACAGCATGATGATACAGGACAGACCCTCGATGCAGAAAAAAGTATAAGAAGACATCTCCTGCTGGCGACACGCAAAAGTATCCATGCGTAAGCGGAAATACAATCAAGAACTCTTGAAAGAAAAAAATTATTCTTATCCAGGGATGTCCACCTTCTTGATAAATGGTGCTCAGATTATACTATCGCAGTTTACCAAAGGGCCAGATAGCAAATAGGCTTTTTTATGATAGATGGTGGTGACACAAAGCTGGTGACCACTCACTGTGCAACCCGCCCCCAAGCTGTGACCTCAACCCATTTGATGTTTCAGTACAATGTAATTTTCCAGAACATTAAAACCATCAAGACCACAAAAACATTACAAGTTATATTCTACATTTAAACTATTTGAGATTGGATCCAAGCAGACTTAAGCTGTAATTAATTTATCTCCTGCATAACCCTGTGCCTTGATGAGATCTTTATGTTTCATATTCGAAGCAGAGGAAGAAATGAAAATAAAAGTCATACCCATGAGAAGGAAACTGGTGAGCACCTTGAACCTTTACTGCAGAAAAAGCCTCCTTTGCCTGCTGCTGGGATATGTGTGTTCTGCTACATCAGGTTTTACTACTTTTTTTTTTAAATAAAGAAAAATGGCTTCCTTTAAATAACACACAAACAGCGGGAGCGAGACGCAAGTTTCACTTTGGATGTTGTAAGCTTTTCAGCATTTGCACAGGACAGGACAGGGTGACCAGAGCAGACCCTGAACTCTGGGATGTTCCTCTTAGCTGTGATAACAAGTTGCTTCTGAAGATACGAGGAGTCCTCATGAGCTGCTGGTGTGCAAAAAAGCTCAATGCAAACCCACACAGGCGCCTCCTTGCACAGAAACGGAAAGAAGCAGCTGCTCAGCTCCTTCCAAGTCCTCCAACACTAAGGACACTCTCCTTCAAACACACACAGCAAAACAGGGCAGGGACCCCATGAAAGTGAGCAGCTGTAGACATACACACAGATGACATCTTGTGAATCTACAGTCTACAGCTGCCTTTTTGCCCCAAAGGGCAGCCCATGTTCATGTACCTGCACAGCGCCCAAGGCTGCTCACGGACTGATCACAGTCAAACACTTGTTTCTGCAAGTCCCCATCAGGGTATCAATAGATGTGAATGCACCAGCGCAGCTGCAGAAACTCCCAAGACTGACTGAAGAGGAACTATCAGAATATAAAATCTTTTCAGCAATTATTTTTAATTTTCAAAAGAGCTGTGTGCTTTTAAAATGCATTTCAACAAAAGGCAATATCTTTTATTTTTATAAATAGACAACTTTGAAATGTATTCTCTTTAAAAATGATACCATTTCTTCACATCTTAATTAATGCCAAAACTTTATTTTCTTTCTCAGTAGTGTATTAGAAAGCTGTTATTAATGTAATTTAATTTTTGTACGGAGCAGCATTTGTTTTCTATTTTAAAAAAATTGGTGGTTCTGAAATTCTGGCCTGTCAAGATTGCTTAAAACACTCCCATTCCATGCCTCTACGTAATAAATTAAATCAGAGTTTTAATTGTGCCCATGCTTTGTGGTTCCTGGCAGTACAAAAAGATCTTCTGTGAATGCACGTCCCAAAAAAATCCTACCGAGTGATTAATTACTAGTCTGGAAGACATAAATATGCTTTTCAGTGAAGACAGTATGGACTGCTGGAAGCTTTGGCCTTATATATCTCTGCAGATCTCTTTTACCCAGCAGACACCATCTTAATTCAAACAAGATCCCAGCTTCAATATTTACTGGCAGTACAGAAACCCTGCTCTGCTCATTTGCCTCATTTGATTAATACAAGGTATATGAGTTTGAAATTGAGGAATACAAGATATTTTTATTCATATTTTAGATTTTTCCAAGTTTTCCTCATCCTTAAATAAGCCATCCAACATGGTATCTTAAGCCCTGCATGTTCTGTACAACATAGCTCCTCCAGAATAACATTTTTATCAGCATCCAAGTTAAGCACAGCCAAGCTGTTGGTCCCAGCCCCATACATTACTTTGCTTCCCGTGACTCTGTGCTGTCGCAGCTGGTGGCTTTGCTCTCTCCTTAAACCCTTCTTCTGCTCCAAATCAGTTCTGGGAGAACACAGCAATATTTGCAATCTGTTCCCAGCTTGTCATACAATAAACATACAAGGAGAGAAATTTTATTTTCCTTCTCACCAGAACACCATCAAAATTAAAACTGAAGGTATTTTCTACATGTGAAGCAAGGCAGTGCCACCAGAGCCGGGGTCCAGCTGGAGCTCCAGCAAGAGCTTCCATCACGTGAGGGGCAACATCACCCAGCAGGGTGAAGAGTGACAGGCAGGAGATAATTCAGTAGAAGGAAAACTAATCAAAAATGGCAGTGAGTTAAAAGGATCTGGAACCAGCAATGCAATATTGAACTTCTCACAGTCAGGTCACCAACACAAGCCAAAGAAACCTAAGTGGAGATTACTGCTTAATGGCCTGAAAGAGGGGATTGATGGATCATAATCTAGCTCCTTATCATAAGGAACACAATTTATTTCACTACAAGCAAGAACATGACAAACAAAGACTAACTCCATCCTTACTCTTTGAAAAGATCTGTCCATAGTCAAGGAACAGACTGAGATATGAAAGAGAAATGTGTGCCTGTTTTGAGGATAGAAGACTAGAGTTTTGTAATTCTCTGAGCACCAAAATTCACTGCGCCACTGTGATTGCTCATTAACAATACACATCTTCCAGCTGACTTTTTTCATTTGGACCCTGTGAAAACCACAAATCAAACATACATAAGAAGGTAGCCAACTTCAACTGAGGAAAGGTCTTTAAAAAGGAAGAAAGAAAATAAACCTTTCATAAAATAATTGCTTCTACTGTTATTTTTTTTGCTATTGCTTCAAAAACAATTTCTCTTTCTTTCTTGTTCATCTATCTGGTATCCTGCTGTTGCGCAGATGAAAGGTCCACTCTCTTTAAAGTTTCATGCAGGGTTCTTTAGAACATCTCAGTTTTAAATGCCCATGGCAAAGTCAACAAAATGTAACAGTAAATGGAAAGCAGATGAAAAACCCTGTTTGTATACTTCATAAAGGTACTGCATGTGACAGAAGGAATATTTTCACACCCAAGCATAGTAGCAATAACCATTCTTAAAATCACTGAACCACATAACTGATATTCACTGAAGCATTGATCACAACTCAGCCTCCCAAAAACTGTCTGTGACTTAACAAACCCAGGTGCTGTACAATTATATTACCTGTTAAGAAAAGTTTTCTTCTCCTTCTACCCTCAAAGCAGAGGTTCTTCCAACATTGCACTAGTCTGACCTTCATGACAGAGGACACAAACTACTGCCAGTTTTAAGGGGTGTAAAGTAATCACCTTGGTGGAATAAAAGCATGAGTTGTGCGAGATGGATACTTCAGCACAGCTGCAGGCATCGATAAGGACCACACGTCCTACCACCCATCAGGTCTTTCTTTTAACTTATAGAACTGGATTTATACACAGACACTCTAAGAATCAGCTGTTTCCAAACTTTCCAAAAAGGGCCTAATTTTCTCTTTCTGTAAATGGAGCATTTTCCTACTAGGAAGATGAGTAGATTTCACTGACATTTCCTTCATGTAATTTTGCCATTCACATGTTTTTACCAAATTTAAGACCACAAGCCTCAGAACCTATGTCAAGTTTCTACAGCTTGTGAGCCAGTGCGATAACCACTGCCATCTGAGGCAGCAACATTCAAGTCTGACGGGTTTATGTGGTTTTGCAGCATCTTTTTGTATCTAATATGTCTAAGGTATTTTACCAGAATGGTCACTGAATTTAAAACTGAAAGCCACAACATCTGTTTCTTGTATTCTGCTATTGCTGCTCTTATTTACAGTGTTCACAACTTTTAGCACCCTTGAGGATATGTTTTTTAGCTCCCTGGAGATTTGAGGTGCAAGTGTCACATCTCTGGTGCCAAAGCATCTAGGGAGCAACCAGGGGACTCCTGGCCTGCAGAGAGTGTGGATACATATAACCAAAAAAAAAAAAATCTGAGGAGCAAGTTGCCAGACCTTGAGGTAATTCAGGACACAAATTTATAGACTATTCTTTAGAGAACTGTCCTGATATCTGATCATATTTGCACTTGGATATGACAATATGAACTTCAACAGAAAACTGGAATGTGGGTAAAATACTGGAGGTATTTGTGCAGGTTCAATAAAAACAGTCCAGCATTTCTAATTATAAATAATGTTGAGCCTACTGCATTAGGAGTGCAAAGAAGCAAAGGCTGTGACAAGAGAGGAACTCCTAAGCATAACAGTAACAAGCCCCAGGTGCATGAGCAGCACGAGAAGCAGAACATCTCTTCTGAAACTGCATAAGCTCTCCCAGATACAACCAGCACTTCAAAAATCCTGTGGAACGCTGGTTACAATACACCAGATACAAATGCAACAAAAACAGACGACAGGATCTCCCGCTTTTGGAAGAGGGTAGTTCTGGCTGTGTAAACCCATTATGAGTGGCGTTATATTTTGTACACTGAAAATGAAAAGAACAAGCAAAGGTATCAAAGTGGGTGAGCCTGAAGGTCTGGACTCTTAGCATTCTGAAACAGAAAACTCTACCCTGCAGGAGGTGCTTGATTAATCAAAATACTCTTCCAGCTAATCCCACATTGATAACAAGGACTAATAACATAGGGAGGTCAGCTATGTGATGGGGATGGCACAAAGGAAAGATGATTCAACCAGGAAACGTCTCTGCCATAGCCTAGACGTTGAGTTTGGAGTAACATCACCTACATCAAGAAAACTTACCCTGTATCCAAAAGAGCTGCTGACCAATGTGCTCATCCTAGATAACCTCGTGCTGAGGCAGTTTCAAGGAGTCAAATCAAAATCAGCAGATGTTCAACAGAGCAGCCTTGCAGATAAAGGATGCTATCATAGAGCGATGCATGAGTGAGTCATGGACTATTAGATACTCAGAAATGAGTCATGGTTTAATAAATGGGCTTGCTCTGGCCACATCCCCTCGTCATAAACTGCTAATAAGACCCAAAAAACCCCTAATTGCATCAGCCATAACAGAAGAAACAAAAGCTTGTTCAGCCAAGACTGATGAGCTCATGCATCCAGAACAAAAACTTGCCAAATGATTTTGCAGCCAATTTTTGTGAAGCACAAACACTTTCCCTGTTACCAAATAACTGAGGAGGTAAAGAAGCCCGGACAGCCCCAACTGGGAGCAAGTCCATCCTGAGCTTGGCAACAGCACATCATCCAGCCAAGACTGTCAATAGTGACGTGACAAGGGTCCTGTCTAACACTAAGAACAAGAAACGAGTGCAGGAGATCCAAGTGGAAGAGCAAACTAGCCATATCCCCTGCACTGCTTCACGAAGCTCTGCCACAGGAGACAGAGCAGGGCAAAAAGAACAAAAAAATACTCACATGGATGTTGCATATACAGTGCATTTTATGGGATATTTATGTTAGCCTGTATTGTCCATCTAGTCACCACTTTGTATAGATAGGTAATGCCTGCAGCAAAGTAAAACAGCCCAAAGGAGTTGCCATGCCATGGCCTTTCAGTGTGGGAAAGGAGCAGAGGAATGCAGGAGCGAGGGGCTCCTCCCTCAGTGCCACACTGGGGACTGGCCATGTGAGCCCTGCATGGCCCTGAGACCCGGCTCACAGTGATGGCGATCTGCACAGACAATGGGTGGCAGGAAATCCCTGGCTTCACTCCAGCTGCCCACACGTCAGGAGCCAGGGCCACTGGTGACTATGTCTGTATGCAGCCCCGCTGCCTTTTATTTAAGTGTATAGTACAGAAAACTCCCAACTTAGAATTATTCCAATACTCTCCCACAAACACTCCAGCTTGACATATCTGTATATTTAAAACCGCCAGATCTATTTTCCACAAAACTGGCTTCTACTTCCTTCCTTCTTCAACAAAGACTACACCATCTACTGAATTTGAAATTACGCCTTCAAAGGTTTGGGGTTTTTTGGCTATGCACAGAGGAGGAATTTAAAAGGGATATTATTTTCTCACTAAGATCCAGAAATCCAACCGGCTCTGAATTATTTAAAGAAGTATTTGAACAGATACCCGGCAAAGAAAAAAACAGCTTTAAAGAACTAAAGTAAGCTATCAGTTACTGAAACTCTGAAAGACATTAAACTAATAATAGTTTTGTATTGACTTCTGAAAGTTTATTCATATATTAAAACAAGAAACAACTGACTTTTCTTGGGAAGTCAGGTTACCTTACTATAACACATGGGCTTCAGAAATGTAAAAGATCTCTTTAGGTATGTTTTTGTAGAAAGAATTAACTAACTATCATTTTGAAGTTTAAATCTTTATTTTGCTTGTGTTGCATTGAGCCTTCTGCAGTCACATCTGAACAATATGTACTCTTTATTTTGAACCAAACCCTGGGTGCGGGGAGGAAAAGGTGGGTCAGGCCCAGCTCTGCTTCCCCCCTGCATCCATCTCCCAGCAAACCCTGGGAAAGGGCCAATGCCCAGGAGCCTGCCAGCAGGAGTGGTTTGCTTCATAGGCTGTAATACACACACAAGTGCTGCAGAACCACTTTCAGCAGTCTCTGTTCCGTACAGGATGGACACACATCAGTTTTTAAGGCTGAAAATAACATGGGTGATTCTATACAGTAATCAGACCATTGCAGTATTTCCACCTAAGTGGCTTCTGTAGGAACATAATGGAAGGTGTAAGTAAAAGGAAACCTCTGTTACGCACCCTGGACTTTAATCAAATGAGAAGGATAAACTGTGCTTCCTTTGAAAATCATGTATGTGGTACATAATGTGCTATCACACAAGAAAGGTCTTAATATAAAATGAAAAAACTCAGTTCCGTTTTTTATAAGTAGGGGAGAAATAACTTGGGGATATCCTTTCAGTTTATTCATGCATTATGGACTCAATAGGTTAGTCTTGTTTTTTAATACGTTATTATTAATTAGACATGGCATAGCCAGAGGTAGAAAGCAATTAGAAGAAAAAGTAAAGATCCAAACTCAATGCATCCCAGTCCAGAGGACTCTTGCTTGCTGCCCAGCTGGACCTTTGCTGCTGTTGACTGCCCAGGAGATACTTCTTGTCTCTGGACTCCCTCGCAGGTGATACAGGAGAAACATGTTCACACCAACAGAACGGGCACAATTTGGCAGTGGCCAGATCTCTTCACACGAGCTGTTGACTGCCCTTTGCTCTGCACCTGTGGATGGGTTCATATCTGACTGGCCACACAGCCCCCAGGAACCCCGACCAGAGCTCACATATCAATATGAATAAGTGCCTCAAAGCACTCTGCAAATACAACTTACTTCTGAGTAAAAAGGACTCGTCTACCAGGATAAATCATATAAAAATGGTCCTCAGCTTTAAAGTAGACTTTAGTCTTAAAATAAGACATAAAATTATAACAATACCAAACAAAAAAATCCACTTATTATCTCAAAAAAAGTTATAAAAAATCAAATGTGTAAAGGTAAATACAAGATGAATACAAACATTGTGCAAACCTTTGGCCAAAGTCCTGGTGGCTGTAACACCAGTGTAATGTGTCTGCCATAAGGGACGTGTGACAACGGCTGCCGTTTCCATCCCTCCACATCTGCAGTCTTCACCTGCACATCCAAAAGCAGGTGCCAGATGGATTGCCAGTTATCACAGCTCCAGAGTTAACACGTGAGCTAACATTTAGACACTTAATTAAGAAAAGCAAATAACCAAAGCATAATTTTCTCTTGCCCCATCCAGAGCAGCCAGGCATGAACACCATTCCAGCCAGGTGCACTGAGCAAGGGATGCTTGGCCCCAGCAGCCGCCTGGTTTTGGTGCAGGAGTGGGCCTGGGTTTGCAGCCCTGGACCATTCCCAGCCTCAGGACATCACACCTGTTGCTGGCTCCAGAAGCAGCCACGGTACAATTAATACATATTAAAAACACCATGATCTCCATCCTGCAAACCTTGAGCTGTGTTTAGTGGTTAAGTAGTTCCCAGACAGACTGTGGCACTGAGGACCAGGAAAAGGAAGATTTTACCTTCACAGGAAAAAAAAGCTACAAAAGTAGTTCTGACAAACTTTTTCAGGCACATTCTGAATTACCTGAGCATTCATTTATAATCCTATATAAAGCTGCAGAGGGAAGTCTTCATTGACCCTTTAGAATACAGTAGAACAGGTGAGGCTTTCTCACGTGTGATGGCTGGGTGCATCCTGCCCTGCTTTGGTGAAGGCCTGCACCTAATCCCTGCCTGTGCCCACCAGCTGGTACACCTCCACACAGCACATTCAGCCAAGCTCCAGCACAGGGCTGGCAGCACAGGCAGCAAACAAGCCCACCTGGGCACAGTAACAGAAGGGTCCTCATTAGGCATCCTGTGCAATTACCTTCAGACAGTTAAAAGCACATTTTTGCTTGGCCTTTCTACATCTGTGTTTTCCCCAAAGTCTTTACCTCCTGCTTTACTGCTCAAACGCTAAAATTCAGCTCTCCTTCCATAAAGTATTTTAATCTAAAAATAATTTGAAACATGTTTATTTTAAAAAACTCTTTCCTCCCAAAAACAATGTTTCAAAGAAAGAAACTTTAAACATTAATACAGAGTAAGCAATTGCTGCTACTTTCGTTACAGATAAATCACTTTTAATCTAAATTTTTTTCAGAAAAAAAGATCAAAAGTAATATCAATCATGCTGGCCAGGGACCAAAAGGACATTCCCAGACATTAACTGCTTTCCAAATATGAAAAACATATTAAATATCTCTCTTAAAACAAGATGTTTTCCTCATGTTTCCTTTGGGGAAAATCTGCTGGACGCATTCTTCCCCAGGCAAGGATCAGGCATCTCCATCCGAGCTTGGCCAGGGCACCTGCTGTGTGCCAGTACCACCAGGCACACCAGACCTGCCCGTACTAAGCCCTGGGGACATCCCTTACCACCGGACAGGGCGCCCAGTCGGCTCCAGCACTGAGACATTGCTGATGACACTCCAGCAGCACAGTCATACGAGGTGCCCACACCACCTCGCCTCCCCTGCCCAATTAACCACAGCAGGAGGCCCGTTTTATGCATGAGTTCTGCACTGGGACTCATCCTGATTCTGCAAATCGATTTTTCTATAGGAAAGCACACACATGGAAGCTCCTCCCCCACCCAGCTGTCCCCACAGTACACATGGATCAAACACTACAGACAAATTTTTCTTTTATTTAATCATGACCTGTGATTTCTGTTGCAATAGGATCAGAGGCAGGATGGAGAGAAATGCACTTCTGCAGTGTAAGGAAATACAATTAGTGTTAGTCCCAAATAAGATAGATTAAAACTGTTTTTCCTTCAGCCAAGTCCACCGAGGCTGACACAAAAGCCCAGAACTCCATTGGTACACATATACACATTAAGAGTGGAAAAACATGAGTCAGTGGAAAGGTGCTGCCTCAGGCATACAACTTACAGTAGCACAGCAGCATTAAACCCACAATTTGCATTTGTTATAAGTACAAAAAGACGGGGAGGAAAATGATGCTCAGTGCTGTGTGCTGGCCACAAAGAAAAGACCATCAAAAGCATCACTTCTCCCAGAGGTTTTTTTCCTCTTTTCCCCTCAAAGACTCCTTAACAATTTAAAGACACAATGAGAAAACACTGAAGTTTTTTTCCAGTATGAGAATCAGGAATTTGCACCCCAGTCCAGTGTCCTCCAGCCCACTGTGGGGCACACCAGGTACCCGTCACAAGGATGCCATGGGGCTGATGCCACCAGCAGCCAGTTGGGCACACAGCCACCTGCTGCCAGCGGCGTTCAATACCTTAATGCCCCCTTGGACTGTTCCTTACAATCAGATGTGTTAAGTCATGCAGGTCCAGCCTGATGTCTACCAGCCCATGGCCTCCCTGCAGCACAGCCATGAGACACAGCACCTCCATGGCAAGGTTGCCCACTGCTCATGTCTCTGGTTCTCGAAAAAGCTCTAGTTAAAAGGAGAGGGATGATTTTTTTTTTTCCCAGCCATAAAGGCTTCTCATCCACCCCATCAGTAACTCCTTCTCCCCTTGCATTTACCCTGCTCCCCTCCAGCACAGGACGGATCCTCAGCCAGGGGCAGACTGCTGACCAAAAGCCAAATCTACCATTGGATTCGGTTTATGTATTTATTTTTAACTGAAGCCAGTCACCGTAATTACTGCTAAAGCATGTGAATTCTGGTCACATGAATTAGAGTTTTCTGTCAAAGTAATTTTCCTGAAAGAGCTGTTTCTCTGGAATAAGCTTCTCATCTGCTAATCCACCAGAGCCACAGCCGCCGGCCTTCCCAAAACAAAAGAACAGGGTTTTTCTCTCAGATACACAAGGAAGAATTTTATTAGACTTTAGTGTATGTGTATGATTAGAATAACAGAATAGTTTATTTGTGAAAGAACTGACATAAAAACAACGCCCAAGTCCTCAGAGGACAGGACAGATGCCCTTCAGCAAGGAGCAAAAACCCAATTCCCCACACACCAGTCCCTCACTTTTTCCATTCAGTTTCTTCTCTGTTTCATTAGTATCTGTTTTTTTAACAGAACAGCAATAGCAATTGAACTTTTACTGACTCCTAATGAATTGGGATTTTGCATGTTTATCATTCCTCATAAGAAAAAATTGCCCCCACCCCAGTGATAAACAGCACATAAAGCACACACAAAGTGACAAAACTCGTTGGAAAGTTCACAAATACATTCAAAATGTTTTAATGTGAAATATGTTATGATGTTCAATTTTTCTGTACTTTGTAAAAGCAAATTAAGAGTGAGCATCACTGGATTTGTAAAATAAAGCTGTTCAGTATCTCGTATCAGTGTGGCAGCAAACTGCACGGTCCTGATGTTACAAATCCTATTAGAGCAGGAATTAGCCACTCACCTGCCAGCTCCCAAGTGCAAAGCTCTACACTTTGGTGACCGTTGATGGTCATTCACAGAAAAACAGGATTCAAAGGATGCTTCAGTATTTAATGGAGTCAGAGGTGGCACTAAGGCTCCCTCTGCATCCTGTACATGTCCCATCCAGGTATTGATAACATTTGTGAGATGTTTGGGATCACAAGCAGTAACACCTACCAACACCTGTCCTTGATGGCTGTTAGAGAGCAGAATCTTGAGGTTACCAGCCAGCTGTGCCCAATCCATTGGAATGCACGTCCTTTTTTGAGTCATAAAACCATAAAAGGAGCCTACATAAATTATTTTTTTTTCTGATTCACTACTAGATTAATGCTTAAACTGAAGATACACAATCTCAAGTTATTTTCAAAACATGAGAAGAAAAAACACTTAACATATTGATTTAAACTTCTGTTGGGCAAAAGCACTTCAGACCATTCCTTCAGCTCACTGTTCATAGGTGTGTCTGCACCACTGTCGATACTGACAACAGACCTGTCACATTCCATACGTCATGCATAATGGATACAGTAAAAAACAAACAAAAAAGAGAAACTATAAATAAGTGAGGCTTCTCCTCAGCCTTTTTTCCTGCACAGAGTGGATTCTCCACTCTGAAAGAGTTAGTTCTCCCTGCTCCAGCAGCACATAGATAAGCACACGCAGAATGCCTACAGGCCACAGTTTTTCATTTTCCTCTTGGCCGATCTACAACTAAGCTGCCAAAATAAACAAACTTATCCTTTCAGTCAGGCTCAAAATGAACCAGCAAACTGAATTTTTATGTCATAAAAGGAAGCAAAAAAATAAGCTGGAACAGTTAAAACGTTTAAAATAACGACACTTTTTCCAGAAGAAGGGAAAATAAATTATGAAGTCAAGCTATTAAGTGATGATTTCAGATGCTAATAACACAGTTCTCAATGTACCCAATGTAGTATCACAATCACAATCTTTTTTCTAAAGTCAATGAAGAGAGTTTGCCCCATGACATACGTCAGGGAACAAAAAATAGACTTCTTAGGTCAGAAGAGGAACAAATACATGTTTTGAAAGCTACCTCATCTATCTCATTCTTTGCAAATCAACAACTTCATTAAACTTTAGCTTTTTTTAAGTGACATTTTTGCTGCTGCATAAAAGCTCCAGAAACAACCTAGAAAGGAATCTGAAGTCTCCCCGCAGACTCAGAGCTGCAGAGATGCCCTAAGGTCACCTGTGCAGCCAAAAGCCAGCTCAGCTTTAATGAGCTGGTATTGATACTGTCTGGAGACACTGAGTTTTCTCCTTAGGATCGAGACTACTCTCATTTCTAGACCTAATTTGAACTTCTGATTAAATTATTAAATATTTTATTGTGTATTGAAGGCCTGAATGACAAACTTTTCTAAAACGCTGAGAACACAAAACCCAAAACGAATATAACATAGACCTGAAGACAACAATCACCTCCCACAATGCCAGTCAAGCGCATTTCAGCATTATTTTGGCACAATTCTGCCTCTGACAGGCCAGTAACCACAAACAAAGCTGTGAGATGCAGCACAGTGTCTGCAGGCTCCCCCAACCAGCACCATTGCAGTGATCACCGTGTCCTGCATGTACAAAGCCACTCAAGATGTTTCACTGAGCCACTGTATCATGTACAGACTCGTGCAAGAGATTTCTCTGACCACTTGCTTTATTAAAAACTGTTTCTTTTACTTACAACGTACAAACTACTTGCTCTTCAGAACTGGTGAGGTCTAGTCACCATTAGGTAACACACTGACCACTCCATCAGGAACCTGTAGTCCATGGAGTGCCATTGCTCCAGTGGTATACAAACTGCTCAGCTCTTTTGAGCAATTATAATGTAAATTCTCAAAGACCAGCAGGATAAGACAAAGGAGTTACAAAAATGATATGTACCTGTGCATGGGACAGCAGACCTGGAGACTGAAATTCTTTAGTTTCTCTTCACTGTAGAAAGTTACACCTGTGCACTGTTCCCCAAAGGCCTCTCCAGAAAAAAGCAGGGAAAATTCATGTATTTCCAGGTTTGTGACCAATCTTGCAGTGTGTGGTAAAATGAAAGACAAGCATGAATGTATACAACTTGCTTTTTTCTGCTCATAAGATTAATTTCATTTCAGTCTGTAGCAGTCTTCTTTTTTCAAAGACATGCAGCAGGTTTCTCACAGAAGCTCTACCTGTGTCCCCATCCTTCAGGGCATAGATTTTCTTTACATTCAGCTGTAATCGAGCACACACAAGCTGCTTCACTCTTCCTATTAAACTAATTACTTTGTAAAGCACTTTTTTAAAACATCAGCAGACGTTTTCGGACTGGCTCAGCAAGGCCTAGGTACGAGGAATGTCCATAGATCTCAGAATGGGACTGCAAGCTTAGTATCAACTATATCTTGGAGCAGTCCAGCAATATTTTAACTCACCAATACCTAAGGCTCCAGAGAAGTTCTATACAGCTGAGGAAATTCCCCAGCAACAGATCACACCAAGCACTTTGCATCAGGAAACTGAGAAAAAGGATCCCGACCAGCAGCCAAGGTCTCAGACAGCCTTTCAGAGGGCTTCCAACCACCCTGCCCCTGTTCTTGCCAATGCAACTCAAGTACGGGATCCTTTTTTCCCTAGTGCAGGTTTTGCCATACTGCTTGCTTATAAACACGGCCCTACTGTATATTTTAAATTCTCATTATGAGCAGGGAAGTATCAGTATGAAAACAGATCTTGCTTCTTCTGCACATCATTTTTGCTTACTGTAATTAAAAAAATAGTTTCCGTTTTCTTGCTCTCTGCAGTGGCAACACAGAGAAGCAGGAACTGGAGCCTGCCTGCTTCACACACCATAAACAGAAGCATTCACTAAGCTCCAACTGCAGAGCCCTTATTGCTGATGATAATATATGAGATGGAAAGAAAAGAGATGGATTTTCAGAAGCCAGAGACTGCAGTTAAGGGAAGAAGGGGGGAGGCATCAGATTTTAGCTTGTAAACTGCAATTTTGTTGGAATCATTGAAAAAGAATGAGGATTCCATGATGTCACTTTTACAGTCAGCGTTCTGACTACAACCACGCTTTACTCACCTGCCAGTCTGCAGTACTTGTACACCAATTCACCACTTTGCTGCATGAAACAGTGTAAAAATACCAATTTTAAATAAAAAAAACATTTTGTGATTCACAAATGCGGAAGTACAAATCTCAAGCACCTGCTCTGTCAAGTAAAATACATAAAGCATCATTAGAAAAACACACTGGAAAAATGTGAGTGCCACATAAAGCAGTCTGGAAGAGTAACTTAAAATGACTGATGTGATGCTTGTCTTTATTTTAATGTGCCTTTGCCCTTCTTCCACTTACACTGCACTTACTTCCCTTTTTAAAAAAAATAATCCCTTTTATACACTGCCTTTGTTCGACCCTTTCAGAGGATAACACTGCATTAATAAAATAGGTACGCAAACATACAGATCAAAACAGAGCATGACATACAACATCCAGTTCCTCCTGAAGGACAAGCTTTGACTGGGAATTCACGTGGATGGAAAGACCAAATTATCAAATTAATCAGAATTTTGTATGTTCTTTCCCTTGTTATTCTTACAGAAAAAGAAATAAGGAATTATTTCCACAACGTATATCTTAAGACAAGATGACTGCAGATCCAATGGAGAATTAGGACAGAGTAAAAACCCCTGGAACACACATTTCTAAGATTTCACTATTATTCACATACAAAGGCTTAAAATAGCCAGTAATGCGGACATAAACAAAATGAAGCCTTGTCCAGAGATTTTTGTATCCAATCCTTGAATAAACTTAGCATAGAAAATAATACAGAATTATGTGTAATTTACAACAAATGGCAGATTTACAATCAGCTCTCTTAGGTCCCGTGGAAATCCAGCACGAGAGCCTGCCCTCAAGGTCTGCAATGTTAGTGCAGACAGACAGCATTCCAGAGGGATGGAGAGCGCTGCCTGAGGCACCCGGAGAGGCACACAGCACATCTGCGACCAACATCAGGACCCCTACAGGACTAGTCTCCCTTCTTCTGAAAATAAAATAACGCAGCTGAAAATTAGTGGGAAGACATGTAAAGCACACAGCACCATATACCTGAAACACCTGGCAGCAGTGTGAGCTGGGGTCAAGCAAAGCAGCCTCCACTGAGGGACAATCTTCTCTTGTCCTACCCCAGCTGCAACACGGCCGTTGCACTCCCGTGAGACCAAGGCAAGACACATCTCTACTGAAAATGGGCGAATTCGAATTGGGCATTCAGCTTGCTTTCAGTGATGGCAATGCTGATCACTGAGAAATTACTCCCCAGAAGGCCTGGCCTCTCCATCTCTGTGCATTTACAAATCAAGATCTAAGTCCCATTCTGAAAACACATATCGATCGAAGACAACTTATAGCACTCCATGGTGATACCATAGCCATAGCTAATGCTTTCGGAAACATGGGTCAGGCTGGTCTGGGGGCAGCAAGAGGAAGAAAAGTGATTGTTACAGACAGCTAAGTGCTCCCCTGAAGAAGTGAATTTCATCCTGCCCCTGGAGAGACTTCTATGAACGTAAGCCTCTTGGTTAAATCAGACTTGCCAGAGGCAGTCGCTAATTGTATGTTCCACAGATACTGACCTCCAGCCTGTGAAGAGGGGTGTCACCCGCAATGTGCTGTGTCCGTTCAGATGCTAAGTTAATGGGATTTGGTTTTACACACGGAGTGCTCAGCAGAGCTAGATGCTTTAAGTCATACAGTCTAGATGATTTTCAATTTATGGAGATCCTGACTGAACCCTGCTTCCAACATTGTCATAATTAGAAGCGTTCGACCCTACATTTTAACAACTTTCTTTTTATTTAGCATTTTTTAGTGCTATTAATAACACAGACAAAAAATATTTATGTATATAGACACTGCACTATGAAACTCATGATATTTCTCATAAAATATTTCATTTAAATGCTTTACTAAGGCCATGTAGAGCATCTATTTCTGTATATGGGTAACGAGAAGCAAAGAGGAATCCATTGTGATAACATGCAAATAAGTACGGTGCATTCATATGAGACCAAACACTGAAGTAATAAAAAGGAAGGAAAACTACACAGCAGGACAGATATTTCCAGCATTAATGTAGCATTTTCACCTGCTGTGCAGACGCAAATTCTGGGTACATGAATTAACACTTGTTCTTATTTGTTTTCTCACCTTCTTTATAGAGAAGCCCTATGTGCATCTTTACTTTCAACTAATACTAAGAAGCATCTATAGCTGCAAAGATTATCTCCATTTCTACCCACATGGGAAAAATGTGCTGGTTATGTACACTTCCTGAGGGAAAAATTGAGAAAGTTACGCCAGAAAATAAGAAGAAATGTCTGTTTGACTCTCAGTCTTTTATCACTAAAATACCTTTAAAAATAAAACCCCTGCATCCTCTGAGTGCTCGTCCAAATGCCAATAATAAGGTCTAAATCAATTTAATAACATAACTTCTATACCTGCTGGACAAGCAAAGCCCAACAGGGAGCTCCTGGACTTTGTGTTGGTGGAAACTGGTCTCTAACTTCTTATCTTAATGTTTCTTTTAAGATTAATACTAGCCTGAAAACAGTCCTGCATGCACAACTGGGTCATGTGTTTATTTTCATCACCATTCCTCTCAAGGTTTAGCTAGTTTCTTGTAGATAAGATTTCTAAAATATATTTATATTTTTGTGGTAGCCAGATAGGTTTTAATGTCAACACAAATGCCACGAAAGGAGATGGTTCTGAAGAAAAAAAAACCAATATCCACACAAAACAACAAAAGACAGAATATTGCCAAACTCGGGATTATCTCAGCAAACCTAGAACAGATGAGTGAACAATGGATCAGTGGACAAGGATGATTCATTGCCCTGCTCTGCTTAATTGATGCCACTTGGACAACAATAAAAAGGAGGCAAACCCCAGTCAGTTTGATCCACCATGAAAGCCTCCTTGGGCAAGGCATGACAGTTACTTGTTCCCAGAGAACAGAGAGAAGACAGAGCTCAGCCAGCTGCATTCTACTTGGTGTTGGTCCTACCCAGAGAATCAGAGTTGCAGCCACGTCAGTAACATTTCTTGATGCACCGGGTATACAGACCTTGAACACAACTGAGAACCTGCCAACATTCAAGAAAGCTGTAATGGTTCAGCCATATATACCTGCTCCTTAGGCAAATTCACTCTCAAGCATGAATTCACTGGTATGTCCAAACCATTTCTTTCCTCCCCCTTTGTCTCCTCAGTCCAAAATAAAATCACGGTTCCTTTCTTTCATGTGTGTGTCCAACCACAAGACCAAAGACAGCTTTACCAAAGTAGATCTTTCAATTAGTGCCATCAGGCATTCCTTGTTTCTTCTGATGCATCTTCACAAACAGTGATCACCATCTGCTATTTTTCAGACTTAATTTGGTCATTACTCAAGTCTCATTTTTTCCTCACTATTTCTTCCATGAAATCTAACAACACTCTTCCTGCCTGACATTATTAGAACATGACTTTTCTTCCTATCCAACTAAATGTCTTGATCAAGTCTTCATCACGTAACATCATTACTCCTACAACCTTCTTTTCTACAGCCTTGATGAACAGTCTTGTTCAAATTCTAACCATTTAAAAAGTTACCTCAAGGATAATTTTCTTGAATTTTTTTTAAACAGGACAGATCCATCGTCGCAGTTCTACCAATTGCTTTATTAAACCAAAACCAAAACTAGACATGTTTTCTTAGGGTACTTCATTACTTACAGAGTTATGAGCTTATAAAGGGCCTTGCCTTTATTTTTTGTTCACTGTTGAAATCTTATCTTCACTCCACCAAATACATTTGTCAGTTCATTTTGAAGTAGGATATTTTCACTTTCTTCTATAACACAGTTGTGGCATGGAAGCATCACGAATATCAGATGTACCTCATTGTTTCTCTTCAGACCAAACCCTTGTCTGGCATAACCCTTGTAATAAATCTGCAGTGGACAGGCAAGGTGTGCGCAGCCATTTCTCACGGCCTTTTAGCACCTCCTCCTTTCTGTTGGTTGTCTCCATCCATCGTGGAGTATAAGAGTATAAGACGTTCAGGTAAATGCCTTTGTTTCATATCCAAACAGCAGCAGGGTCCTGATCGCTCATTACGGTGTTTGCATATCAACATAACACAGACAGCGAAGAGCAATGATTATGAACCACCTACTTTACTTTGAGCTTCCAGGCAACACTTCGTATGAAAGTTACATGCAACCTACAGCACATGGAAGGTCCAACCTGGCATATTATTCTTACAGGTGATTTTTACTGAATTCATAAGAAGCTCCAACATACGGAATTCAATCAGTTACGCTGTATGGTTTTATATCAGAACATACATGCATCACACTTCACTCAGCTCAGCAAGTAAAATCAAAGTGCTTTCAAATCTCTGGTATTCTTATGAGAAGCAAGAATGAGAGAACAGTCCCGATGGCCTTTGTTCTGCTAATTAGGAGCAAAAAATCTTGGAATAAGTTTTTGCCAGTAAGTGCATTAATGAACACACAATACAGTAATACAGTACCACAAGAAACTTCTGTAACAGATAAATTGTTATGCTTGAAGTCTGACACAAAGCTGGAATAATTAGGATGATAAGGTCTGAGCAGTCCTAGTAAATCCAGCTAAAGCTAGTATCAACACAGTTGGGATACTTATTTGCATCTTTAAATTACTCAAGTGACTAATTTTATAATTTCCTTTTCAATTGCTGAACGCCTTACTTTTAAAATTAGGCCCCTGAGAAGCAGAGGCACAGCGCATGGTGTTGTTAAAGTTAAAAACTTGTTATACTTTAGAATATTATCATAACGTTGCATACATTATTTCTTATTTAGTAAAAATTTAATTGTGCATATAATTTGTAATACCAATAATTTGTTATATAAATCTAGAATGCACTCATTCGTTTTTTCTTGGAAAAAATGTTACATTCAAGGTTTCTGTGAATAAACATTCTTACTAGCGGAACTCCCAATTTTGCCATATTTTTCCTGCAATCTTCCTAAATGAGACAAAACTCATACCAGTGAAATTATACCCTTTTATTGTTATTCGAATGTCCTTAAATCCAGCCTCCTATTCCTGTTGTGGAAGGTGCAAAACAGTAAGACAGGCTACCTTGCTTCATTAATGAACTTCTGATGATGCTCCTTAGGCACATCTTCAACATAAAAGACAAGGAATGACCACAGAAAGCCATGACAAGAATGAGTAGCATATTGTTGCCATTGGAGGGAAATTCTTCTTCTACTTTTCCATAGGTGTGTAGTATTTAAGAGAAAGTGCCATTTCGGGAAATCATTCTAAACAGCGACCACAGTAAAACAGGACCTGTTTTCTCTAGACGCTGACTCATTATGACCTTCTAAAATGTCAGATTCCATACGCTATGCCAAAAAGGCACACTCAAATGTATCTGTTTATTTCCTTACATAGGGACAAAAATTCAGCATCAGGAAGCACTCAAATTGCATAGACTATGGTGATTTGCTTCGTTTACAAAACAGAAAAAGGAGTCTGCAGTCATCACCTCTCCAAGGTTTGTACAATACATGGACTTCAGAAAAAAGAAATCTGGCAGGTTTTACTAATAACCTGGATCAATCCTGGTATGACTGTGGGTTTCATTCATCTACCCCCTTGCACCAATAGCAGCTCTGCAGCAGTGACCTTGTCAGTTCAGGGTACCCTTCAATATACACCGATGCCATGTGTAGATTTTAATAACAGACTGCAAATGGCCACTGAAAACATCTTTAAAAGCATTTGGAAAATCCCATTTCATTACATCATTGCCAATTGTTGTCTCTGGCAAACTAGCCTCTCCACTAGTTTGTGGATGTGCAATCTGGTTTTCCATATCCTGGGGAGAAATGGTGATCTCAGAAATCCTAATGAAAATAAAACTCCTTCAACATGATCACAGGAATGACAAATCAGTTATCTTTTGTAGAAATTATGAGAAAATATTTTTTTCTCATGTGTTCAACTGACAATATTCCTTTGCTGTTTCCTAACCGGGCTCTCTCTGGACAACAAGGACACATCCCCCACAGCAGCCCTCGGGATTTACTTCTACCAATCATTCTGTACTACCAGTGGTGGTGCTGCTTCATGTCTGCATGATGCATTCAAGGATCCTAGTCTGAAATCATGGCTGCTCTGCACCAGGAGTAGTTATGCTGCTCAGATAAATTCTGCTCTAGATAGATAAAACAGCCAAACAGCAATAGGCTGCATACAAGTAAAACATCAGAAAGAGTCTTCCATAACTCCTGCTTCGCTGTACTCTTGTTTAGTTCCCTCATTCTTTAGTTCTTTTTAGTTTTTATACTTCTAACTTCCCTCGCCGAATGTATCAACAAGATTTTCAAAAAGCCTGTTTCTGCTAAATTCATTTCTTCTCTTTTCTTCTAGAGCAAAGGAAAGCATTAACTGAACACAGTGGTGACACAAAAGTTCAAATGCCCAGATATTTTACTGTGCTGACATTCTTCCCCTTAAAACCAAAACAACAACAATATCCCAAAACTGAGCAACACAATTCCTGCACCCATGTGCCCAACAGCAAGTCATATTAATGTATTTTACCAAAAGGTTTAATCAAGAGTAATTACTTCATTAAGAGAAGAACAGCAGAGGATGTATTTTTTCATTGCAAATAAAACAAAGCCAACCCTTCAAGTCCTAATAAGTGTCCCTCTTCATCCAACCATTACCACATACACATATCCAAACAGTAGCTTTGCATACTCAGAGAGCACAAGGTTATTTTTCTCACATGAAAATGAACTTTTCATAGAACATAGGTTTCGCAGAACTACTTTAACTTCCTCCTGCAAAGGTCAATAAAGTACACGCAGCAATCTTCTAAAGCTTGCTGCTAAGAAAACTGACTTTTAAATCCGGTAAGCCTATATGCAATCTTAATGTAACATACAGATGACCTTACTAAGCTTCTCTACCTTCTATAAATTTAAATTAATTGTATCATTTTATTTAAGTTCCCAACTTGCTGTGGTGTATTAGCATATTAAAATTAACTCTGCAGGCTGTAATCACTTTACCTTAATAAAACAACCTACCAAGGCAAATTTGATAAAATTATAGTACCCCCTTGTGGTGTTACCTTCATACCCCAATAGAACATTTCTTAATATTATATTCTAAAAAGATCTTCTTCTACCAAGTTCAGTGGATAACTAATTAACCTTTTCTAGAATCAAATATGAGCAAAGAGAAATTTAGTGGACTATCACCAGAATCTGAGTACGGATGACCTAGAATGACATTTTTCCATAAGCTGAGGAGGTAATCTTTAGCAAAACCTTATGCATTTTTACATCAACAAACATAGTATACAACGCTTTAAAATGAAAGCAGCATTTGGGTGATGGTCTCCATGACGCAACACCAATAAAGATGGCTTTCCACTAAAAAAAAGCCACCCAATAAACAATCAGTTTATCAGTTACAGAAGTAATGTAAGGGTTCACCATTCAATGATCATATCTCATCTCGTACAACGTTTTCTCTCACTAAACGTAAATGACTCTTGCCCTTTGATCCTAGAGGCCTCCTCTGCAAAACTCCAGTATTCCATTCTCTAATATTATACACACACTGCTCTCCTCTTACCTCAATAGACTCCTATGAAAACAAGGAAATAAACAATAAGTAACAGCAGATTTTCAAAGCAGGACATTTCAAAGCAGTATTCTCTATCCTTTCCAGATTGATTCCACAGTAGTACGGGATTTCTTGATATTAAAACATCCACCTCTCCTAAAAGGACTCTATAAGTCTGCTCTATTTAAATGCTGTCACCTATCAAAAGCCTATAGAACGACTGCCATACGCCAGTTAGATCTACCTCCACAAAGCAGAGGCTCCAGCACCTCATTTTTCCCAATATCCAGTCAGCACCAGTATCAATGGCAGGGTAGTACAAAACACTAAGCATAAAAAAATTCTTTAGATGTCACGTGTTCTGAATTTTCTGTGTATCACTACAAACAAGATGCACTTTTAAAAGATGTTCTAATGATAATTAAGGTTATTTTTTTAAAAAAATTACCCCATTTGCTTCATGATTGTATAGTAATAGTTTCAACCAGCATTTGGCCAGACTAAAGAGAAAAATATTGGTTTTATTTACATTAAACTACTGGGTTAATAACTAATATTATCTATGTATATTGGTGTTTAATCTACTCATGAGAAACACAGCAAAGAATACCAAAGCACACAGCTGCTGACGCAGATAAAATGGCACAGAAGTTCTTACATATAAGAAAAAAATATTCACTGCATCTGACATGAATAGCTGCTGTTAGCAGTAAATGCGAGTATTTGAGACATGTAGAAGGAGTACAGGTACATTTTCAGTGACAATTGTGCATCTCAGTAACCCCTTCAACAAAACCGACTCAGTTACTTGGTGATCTCTACCCAGACATGCAAGCTTCCCAGAAATGATAACAACACAGCAAAGAAAGGGATGAGCAAGTGAAAGATAGAAAACCCAAAACCTGGATTAGGTTGGTCTCCCAACTGGTTGAGTTGGGCTTACACAGTCAAATTCGGTCTAAGGGGAGAAGACATGTAGATGAGGGAATATTTGAGAGGAGTGTCCAAGGGGGGAAGCTGGCATCAGGTTGACCAGGGAGTGAGAGGGCAGGCAAGCACCTGCTACAGGCCGCAGTGCCCCTCAGCAGCACCTATCAGGGTTTAAACACAAGCCTTGTTCCGCAATGTCAGCTGTAGCTACAGGAGAAAATCTTCTTTCTCTAAGGTACGGAAAACAAACGTGACATCCATATCCTATATGTTTCGTTACAACATAATTAACACAGCACAGTATTGAAAACAACAGTAAATTTCATCTATAAAACGCAGACCTAGGCTAGATAGGATTTGTAATTGCCTAATATTAAAGCCTCGACATAAAGTAAATACATTTTAAGTTCCTGTTAGTTATGGAAACAGTTTTGAAAGATTGAAATGCAGTACCAATAAAGTCTTTGTAAATGCTATCCTAAAATATGTGTTTCTCTGCAAGAAAATAGTTGCCATAGGAGTTCTATTTTATTTTTTTCCATATTTCTCCATAGCAGGCTTACAGAGAAATGGTGTAAAACCACTTTTATCTGCTGGAAGAAGGTGCTTTTTGCATTATTCTTAAATTGTGACAAAAGTGGTATTGATACCAGTAGAGGTGCTAAAGTATCCTATTAGAAAAACAGTAGTGTGTATGTAAAAGAAGGAGTAACCATGTCAGTAGTGAAGTACAAAACAGAACGTCTCGATCTCTGCTGGTCCCAGCACATCCACAGAGACAGCTGCCCCCACAAAAGGAAGCCAAGCAAAGCAAATTTGTGCTTCCTCAGTCCAGTGGCATAATTCTAAAACTCTTTAAACAAGAATAAACTAGTATCGACATTTCTAAAACATGCCCACTACAGGAATTTCAAAACTCTACATCTGTGTAACTCATGTTCTATTTCCTAAATGAGACAGCTGTAACAGAATGAGAAAGTGACTGTCTAAACCATACAACAAAGCAGCAACAGAACAAGAGAGAAGCAACAGCTACATCAACACTACCACGTTAAAGCCCCTTCAAGGTCAATTTACTGCATCTTTCATACCACCTTGGCCTTGATGTCACAAGAATTCACAGGAATCCAGGTGGTTTACAGTCCTTTCACCTTTAAACATCAGCATTCACTCGGGCACAAGTGAACTGAGTTGTTCCCTAGTGCAGGACCAGTCTGACCAGCATAGACCAGTGTCTGGGAGATGACTTTTGCTGTTGAGCTAGGACAGATCTTCAGCTTCTCCACAAATCCACTCTTATGACAGGCAAGGTAGTTGGAGATGACCAAACCACCTGGAACACGGAGGCTGATGGCACCACAGGAATGGCTTGGCTACCATGGAAATTCCATTAGATCTTCCTTCTAGGAGAGTCTCCTCCTGAGATCAGTGCCCAAGTGCCTTGACAGATGGGCCTTAAACTGGATTTGAAAGACACCCCAAGACAGAATATCTGAGTGACTCTTTAGGTTGTATCCTGGATAGCGTGTACTGTCCTACTGCCCTGACTACAGGCCAATCACACAAGCTTCCTCCAGCAGCAGGACGACTCTTGGGGGGCAGGTTTAGTATCTATGAGTTCAGATACCCTCCAGAACCTGAACACAAGGGAACAGGGAAGCATCCAAGAGCCTGCTCAGTGGCATTTCAGTCAGGGATGTTGTTGGTCAGTCTTTTTGAACAATCTTACAGAACAGCCTATACACGGCTATTAATTCCCAGCTGCTTTAATCCCATCAACTACCAAGTGCAATACATTCTCTTCCATCACAATGGAAGTAAGCAAAAAAAGTTAACCTCTCCTCTCCGTGACAAAGCTTTACATATACAAAAGTGCACAGATTCCTGGTATTTGACGGCAGGATAAAGATAGAAAAAAGAGAAAGTGTGAAAGAAATATACCTAATGAGATTTTATTCAGCAAAAGGGGACCTCCTGCTTAAGGTACACAAGCCATTAAGAATTTTTCAATCAAATCATATGGACCTGCATATACAGTACATGCTAATTATTCTTCTTCCAGAAGAATACAGAGTAATGATGAAAGTATCCTGGCTTCAAGTTTAATTCTTCTACAGCACTCTATTCTGCTTTTCATTTTTCTACCGACTTTCTGAAATTCCATGGAAAGCCATTGTTGTTAAACAGCAGTGAGTGTTATTCTCCCAGCAGTGTACACTAATAATAATTCAGTGTGGTGTCACAGAAGGCTTTGAGCTCTTACTGAATTTATTTGAAAAATAAAGTTTGTGTTTTTCTCTCAGAGATCTTTACTTAAGTCAGCATGGAACTCTTGTAAAAGATAACTACCAATAAGTCACAACTACCCAAGGAACAGCCTTTTTATTTTATTTTTTTATTCCTTGCTCACCATGACAACATAATAAATGATCCCTGAGAGACTCGAAGTGCATAACTATTTAAAATTTTGTATTTTATCTTTCATTGTATGCTTCCAGACACAACATTCATGATCTATTTTTTAAAAACCCTCTTCAGTGTTTCCAAATGAAATTCTCCAATTTTCAACTGCAATATACAATAATCAGAAATACATCTTAGCTGCGATTCTAGGTAACAGTTTACAAAACTAGTCTTATGGTATTTTTGTGATCCATTAATAATTACTTGCTTCTGTAAAACAAAAACAACAAGCCAACAGGTTCAACATCTGCTTTTTCAATTTTTATTTTGAGTTCTGTTGGATGTCTCTGTATTCTTTCATACATGACTAATAGGAAAGATACAAGACTAATAGGAAACATAACTGCAACTTCACTTACGGTTGGTTTCAGTTAACAGATGGTCTTTAAACTATCCAACATAAAAGCATTCATTTTAGAAAAACTGACCCCAAAACTGCTTCATAAAATAAAGCATTTGGATTTTTTTTCCCCCCTCAAATCTTTAGGATCTTTCAAGACACTACAGTATAAGAGGCCCCAGGGTTAAAAAAAACCCACACAAAACACCTTATAATTTCTGACCTTAAATATCAGAGACTAAAGGTTTTGCAATATAGGTATCAGAAGTAATACACACCACTATATGAAAAGGTGGGGCTCTTAGACCACATCTTTTCTTGCTGAATTCCAAGCGCCAAAATAAAATTACCAAAGACATCTGCAAAATCCCTATGCTACAGATGACTGCCATGGTAGGTCAACCAAAGCTTTACTTTTCCATAAGCTAGTACAGCAGCTGGGGTTTTTTGTCTGCTGTAATATCTACTTCCTTCTGGATAAGTAACCACCACGAGTCAGTCACCAAGAAACATCATCTTTAATTTCTCAGTAATATGCTTTCACAGGCTATGAACTAAGGTGATAATAGTACAAGTCCTGCTTCCAAACTATTTAACGTAGATTATGGTGAATGAAAAACTGTTTGACTCATACAAACCTTGTACAGCCGAAGAGTGTTTACTTGAGATCGATAAACAGATTAAGCAAGACGTGTGTTATTTCACATTTGTTATTCTGATACCACCACCGTTCACTTGCCCTGTTCTAGCACTTCTCTACAGACCTGTTGCTGACCACAGCTAAAGACAGTGCAGCAGACCAGATATACCTTTGGTCCTTTAGTTCAGTGGTTTTGTCCCCAAAACACCACATTCGAGAGCTCTGTGATAACTTTGCTATGAGTGTAAACTGCTTGCAGCATGCCTTTTCTTAAAGGTTTGTCTACAAAAGAAACCAAGAATAAAACCAAAGAAACTGCTATTGTCCAAAATGCCTCCCAAGCCCATCCATCACACTTTGCACAACTTGGGGACAAATGGGCATTGCCGCAGTGCTGCTGTGGTTGTACCGGCACCACAGCACGATGCTAATTTAAATATGAACAAGTTTTAATGCCTCTGACCTTTTTCAGACTCACTCTTCCATATGTTATGACAGCAGCCCAGCTGGAGCCAAAACACGAAGCGCAACTTTACACAATTTACACTTACAATTAAAAGATTATTATATTCAAAATTATATTGGAAAATACTTCTTGCAAGTCTGTTGTCCTACTTCTGTTTCACAGGTGCCTGTGCAATAGCACTGGACAGCTGAGCAGAACTGGACTTCACAGAACTCTCAGCAGCCGACTGGTAAAAGCAGCAATGCATCTCTTTCCCAGGAAGAAACTGTAGGTGGCAGCATTTTTATATGGAAAAAACAGAATTGACTTTCAATATCCAATTTATAGTCAGATGCTGAGCCCCTTGCTCACATGCAAGGATATTTACTCTTGTAATCAGTTCCTCCCACACAGCTATGTCTGCTAATGAAGTGTCCATACAAGCCATCAATATTTTGGTCTAGACAAGAACCTAAAATTTTCTATCCACTACCATTAAAGAACAGCACTTAAAAAGTCACTCAAATACAAATTTAGAAACAGATGAAGCAACTGAAGCTTGCAAAATAGCACCATATTCTAGGAACATGCCTCCTTATTTTAAATAGCATATTTTTATTACTTCCTAACCATAATTATTTCAGCTTTGCAGAGGGGTACATGATCATTTAAAAAAAAAACAAACCACACCACACCCATCTCTAGTTTTAAAAGCGGCATTAAAAATTCATGCGAGAATTAGCACTGGAGAAAAGTTAGCAAATAAACCAAAGTTGAAAGTAAGTTTCTTTCTTTCAGTCTGTTGTTGCAGATGCATCATCAGCATCTGCATGTTAGCAATTTTTCATTATTTATAAATGTACTGCAGGAACACGACCAAACTACAAGCCAAGAAGTCCAACATACACATTTTTAAAAACAGGGAATGCGTCTTGGTTATAGAACAAAAGAACTCATTTTATCACTTGGCTTTACAGCTTGAGAAAATGGCTCCTGGTGTGCTGAACTCCATGATAAATGTGCCCCCTCTAGATCTTTATTGCCCTTGTAAATCAAAGGACTGACAGCAGTTAATAAGAAAGCTTTTGAGTGGTTTTGAAGTTTTGCTTTGTACAAATAAAATCTCATATTAAAGAATTTGCTAGTCCTCAAGGTGTGGAAAAATAAGTTTGACCAGAACCTGCTGTGCATTTTTTTTACCTGTTTTTTCATTTTTTAAAAAAATCATTTTGTAGCAAAGGTACCAGAATAAAATAAGCAGATCTCTCTGCATTGAAATGTAAAAATTAGAGTGACTTAATTATTGAAAAAAAAAGTTAAAATCTTTCTGACATTTCTATAACCTGTGGTGTCTGGACAGGGTAACAAAATCAGAAGTGTGCAACATAAAACATGAAGGAGTTTTCCATAATTTTACATTAGATGTTGGCAATACTTCTATAAACTGTTTTTAACTAAAGAAACCTCTACATCAAAAATTCTACATTGAAATTCCACAGTGCCACTGTTGTAGAGCAGACAGTACTATCTGAGACACCATCTTACCCACAGGCACAGACCAAAGTTTTTAAACCCATTGGTAGAAACTGCAGCAATAGTCACAGATGGCCAAATTATGGTAAGTACTGCAAATTCTGCTTCTATACGGACATTTGGGTCAGGCAACAGTACCTGACAGAGAAATAAAGTAATAAATCACTACACCACAAATATTTAAAGATCATATCCTAAAGTGAACAGATCTATTTATAATTACAGATTAAAAAGTTTAGAAATTACATTCTAGAAAAGAAATTTGCAGAAGAATGGTTATTTAGAGGTCTTCAGAAGCAAAGTGCAGTTTGGATGAGGACACTCTTTATGGCATGGAGCACCGAGTATTCAGTGTCAGCATTTCACTAAATTATAGTTTAACCAAAACAATTAGAGCTAATGTCGTGGTGGCTTTCTGTTTAGCTTCCAAATCTTGCATTATCCCTGTTCAATTCCAGGCAGCATCATTCCTTCTAACACAGTTTATGGCACACTGTGGCCAAGGAAATCTTAACAGGAAGCTACACTTATTTAGACAAAGCTAAATAAAGTACTTACAGGGAAATAAATATATTTCCTGTTCAAACTGGTAGCACAAAGGTATTACGTGTCAAACTATCAACAGGTCTAAACAAAGTCTAGCTTCACGTGATTGGATTTTGAACACATTTTAGAAGACATCTCAATGAAGACACGTTAGTAGACATCTCTAACTGTTCAGTTCCCTGTGCCACAGTCTAGGAAAAATAAAGTAGGGGTTTTTCCTCTAAAAACAAAGATATCCAATATTAAAGGAGCACATTAATAAGTGTCAATTAGGATTAGGATCCAAAGTATCAGGCATCAGTATTTCCCAGCTGCATGGATCTTTTGTAGCCCAAGTCCCAAGGATGTCACTTATCACTAGCAGACACCAGAAAGCTACTAAGAAAAAGAAAATCAGGCTGAAGTGCTGCTGCCTTCTGAATGATTTATCGTCCTCCCTACCCTCCAGCCTGCCTGACCCACTGCCCACCATCTGCTTGCTCATGCAATCTTTCCTCACATACTCTGCCCTTTGGGTAGCCAGAGGACCCTCTTTATCTGAGACTCAGCGACATGGATAATCAAACCTTTCTTCCCAAGGAGAGACTACTGAGCAAGCAGAGAGCAGCTCCTTCTCAGACAAGACAGAAAAACACATGTTAAGAGCTATACACAAAGCAGGTGTTAACTCAGAAGGGTGGAGCCCACCACACAGCCATCCAAGGCTCAGTCCACAGGCTTGATGAACTGAAGCTCTTACTTTGCCATGCCGGTATCTTCATTTTAAGCATGTTATGTTTCTAACTCTCATCAATGGGAATGAACATCTCAAAATACAAATTGAATGCGCTTAGTAAATGTATGCCTTCCCTACCTTGAGGATGATCAGGCTCTTTTGTGATACTGCCAAGAATTACCTTCATTTGTTTTTCCCTCTATTAGAAATTTCCATCACTACTGCCCTCCCCCATATTGGCAGACTGAAAGGAGAAAGTAAGAGATAAGGCCACTAAAACTGTCCCTCAACGGCGTTATTGTGGTTTTGTAGGCCAGCATGAGCTAAATGAGAAAACAGCTGGCAAGCACTGACTCCACAAAGCCATACTTGATGGCTGCCCAGAGAACACGTCACCAATCTAATAAAGATCCAGACCCAAAAATGACACTGGACATTTCACAGAAACAAAAAAAAAACCCCAAGTCTCTGAAATATCTAATTACATCACAGTTTAAAGACAAACTCTAATTCCTGGTGGGAAGTCCAACATTCCTGAAGTAGAAGTGTGATCCTCAGGACTGGAAAAGAGATCAGGATATGACAAAAGATGTAAAAACTACTCAGAATCTGGGTACCAACAGTTTTCTTCCTGCTACTTCACAGCTGCTGACAGTGGCAGATCTTGGTTCGGAAAAGCCTACAAAGATGTCCTTCTGTGCCATCAGTAAGTATAACCTTGCACCTCAGGAGAGTTTACAACACCTCACAGATCAAAAGCAAGACAGTAACAGCAAAAAGTGAATTCAGAATGAAGTTACAGGTGGTACCATTCAAGAGAGTGCTGGCTTTCTGCAAACGAACTTTCTTTTAAAGTGTAGTCATAAATGATACTACATGAAGGGGACAGCTGGCTCAAACATCGGCATAGCTGGCTCAGACACAGCAGGTGTCCACCTCCACAGGCAACACAGTGCTGCTTTGCTGCTGACTTCCCCCTTGGGGTTATCAAGGTCATTCTTCAAGGAAGACCAGGGGTTATTTTAACATTTCTGATCATTAATATGATTTTTTAACTACTTTTCAATAGAGAAATTATTCTTAAACCTCTGAAAACAGTTATATGTAAGTTTTGGAGGTTGTCTTGGATTTCTGAACAGAATAAAAGCCTAAAGATGAACGATAGAATCACGTTTTCTTTAAAGAATGAAACACTCGTTCCCTCCCTGTTTTCAGGTCAGTTGCCAGGTGCTCGCGTACTACAGAACCTCTCTAAACTTGGAGTTTCAACTCAGCAATCATGAGCCAAATCGTATAGAAGTATTGATGTTTGCCACTCTACAGTTAAATTATATCAAGCATCAATGCAATCAACTCATTAGCTGTTTTTTATTGAGCACCAACATTCATTACTTACTTTTCAATTCTTTGATTAAGCAACATATTGCCTGTATTCCCAGTCTGCATCTAGCAGCTGATTAGCTCAATAATACTGATAATCTTCTCAAGTCAAAAGAGCTGGGAAGGGAAGTAACTGAAATCCCTATGAGCTGACTCAATTTACTCCTTTTGTGTACAACATCAATACACTAAACTACTAGCAATACAATCCAGCAAATGAAACTTCAAATGTGCTAAGTTAGACAGTAATTTTAACAAAAAGTCACAGCAGGTCATTAAAATGCCCCTTAATTGTCTCTAGATCATACTCTGTTATCCTCCCACAACCCTTTTGGCATGCTGGGATTTTAAATCTCTTCTGACTGATGCAAGAACCAAGAACAGAATTGAAGTGTGATTGTCACATACGGAGTCTGAATGCCAAAGGTCAAAACAGCTTACTGGTATGCTGGCCCACTGCTCCAAATTTTATATCTTTTCTGTCCCTTGGTTATTACCTGACATGATTTAACAACTGTAATTCCTTATTTAACGATGTCAAAGGTTTTTAGGAAATTGACTGTATTTCACCAACGATATATTTCTTCTTGATTACAGAGCGGTTAAAATGATTTTAAACCAAGACAGCAAAATAAAGCAGTAATAAAATCAATAAAAGGTGCTTAAAACATTCCTTCTATTAGGTAATGGCATTTAAAATATCCGTAGCTTGTAATGGCACTTAGGATATGCCCAAAAATCAATGAGCTAAATTACTTATTGAACTAGTTAATTTGAACATCGAGTTTTATATGTATATTGATAAAACAAGCTACAAGAATACCGGCTATATTTGAATTTCACGGTCAGATGTCTCCCTCTGCTGGAAAAAAAAAAACCCTTTAAAAACTCGACTACAATCTTCTTTTAAAAGCGGCCGCATTAAAGGATGTAACGCCTAAAAAACTCCACGAGAGGTCTCTCATTCTCGTACAGCTTTGAAAGCTTTTGCTGAGATGTGCTAAGTGTTAAAAGATGATAGTAACACAAAACTTTAGATTTCACCCAGAACAGCGCCACGTGGTCAGACCTGAGAAATATGCAAAAGCACACTTAACGTGGAAAAAGTGTAGAAAATAAGGGATACCATAACACTTTAAAAACAGAGTATCCTCAAGAATTTTGTTAATATTTTGCATGTTAATAACTCCTTCACAGTAGATTCAGAATATTCAGGTCCTATTTCCTTGCTAGAATTAAAGTACCAAAGAAAACATTTACTAAATAAGAGAGGCTCAAGGATGCTGGATTTTCCCACAAAACCAAACAAATTAGCCTAACACAGCAGAAAGCAAATGCTAACAGTAATACAGATTTCTATCTATTTATGGTGACTTTCATCACTGCAGTAACTTTACATACCTGAAGCTCTGAAGTGAGGGGCAGTCTGATGGATTTTCACAGCCCAGGCTGCAACAACTCTGCACCTGCAGAGACAGACACAGAAGCTACAGCAGAGTGCAGAGCTAAGGAGGCAGGGATACCACCCTCTATGCGCTATTAGCACTTCCATTCTCCATCAAGATGAGAAGCCAGTACCCTTGCATTTAAAACCTCCAGTCTAGTGATAACAACGACTACAGCATCATCGTGAGACCATGCGCTCATTTTTCAAATGGTCAGGGTGATTAGGAGAGGTTCCTGACAACTGGGAAAAGGCAAATGCCACACACTTTCCAGAGGAACAGCAGCAGGAGGCTGGCCAGCCCCTGAAGGGTTATGGGGCAAACACTCTTGGAGGCCATTCAGTCAGGAGGTGGAGAAGGGACCCATCAGTGGACGTGGCTCAGTAGGGCTGCAGGCCTCCCTCCGACCCCGCTAACAGGAACCACAGGATGCCAGGTTGAAAGGGACCTCAGGGAATCATCCGGCCCAACTTTTGCGGCAATCTGTAGTTTAAATGAGATGGCCCAGCACCCTGTCAAGATGAACCTTAGAAGTGCTCAGTGTAGAGCAATCACCACTTCCCTGGAGGGACTGAAAGGCTCCCAGGAGATCGAAGATCTTCCAGTACCTGAAGGTGGCCCACAAGAAAGCTAGGGAGGGACTTTTTACAAGGGCTTGTAGTGACAGGATGAGAGGGGAATGGCTTTAAACTGGAAGCGGGAAGATTTAGCTTAGACATTAGGAAAAAAATTCTTCATTATGAGAGTGGGGAGGCCCTGGCACAGGTTGCCCAGGGAAGCTGTAGATGGTCCTTGCCTGGAGGTGTTCAAGGACAGGTTGGGTGGGGCTTTGAGCACCCTGATCCTGTAGGAGGTGTCCCTGCCCATGGCAGGGGGGTGGGACTGGATGAGCTTTAAGGTCCCTTCCACCCAAACCACTCCAAGATTCCATGATTACTCCAACGTTTAACTGTTCTCATTGTGAGAAATTTTCTTTTGGAATCTCCCCAGGAGAAACTTATACCCATTACTCCTTTCCCATGTGACTCCTTGTAAAAAGGCAGTCTCCATCCTCTCAGCAGACACCCTTTATGTACTGGTACATGGTAATAAGTTCCTCCCTAAGCCTTCTCCTCTCAAGACTGAACACAGCCCTCTCAGCTTTACTGCATAGGGCAGGTTTCTCAGTCATGTGATCATCTCAGTGTCCTTCTCTGGCCCCTCTCCAGCCTGCCCTCATCTTTTTTTTGTGTAGCAGGGGCCAAAAGTTTTGTCTAGAACTACCTGAAAGGACGTTGTGGTGAGCTGGGTGCTGGTCTCTTCTTCCAAGTGATAGGTGGAGGAGAGGAAACGGCCTCAAGTTGCACCAGGGCAGGTTCAGACTAGACATCAGGAAAAAGTTCTTCACCGAAAGGGTTCTCAGGCACTGGCAGAGGCTGCTCAGGGAGGCGAATGCACCTCCATCCATGGAGGATTTTACAAGACGGGCAGTCCAGTTGGACTCAGTGATCTCAAAGCTCTTTTCCAACCAGGTGATTCTATAATTGTAATAAGGTCTGCCCTAAGCCTTCTCCTCTCAAGGCTGAACAAACCCAGTTCTCTCAGCCTCACCTTGCAGGGCAGCTTTCCTAGTGCTGTGACCATCTCAGTGCCTTTCTCTGCAGCCTCTCCAGCCCTTCCACATCTTTTTTGTGTAGCGGGGACCAAAACTGGACACAGCACTCCAGCTGTTGCCTGACAGCAGCCACCTCCACCGCCGCCTCCTCCTCTCAGCACGGCGTGGGGAGACCGGTACCCCTTGATAACCCCCCTAAGCGAGGTCGGCCCTCCGTCTGCCATGCCCGCTCCACCTCACACCCGCGGGCGAGGCCACACGGCTGCCCCAAGATGGCGCCGCGCCGCCTCAACGGGGAAGCACCTTCCCAAGATGGCGGCGGCGGCGCCTCGGTCTCCCGCCACTTCTCCAAGATGGCGTCCTGGTGGAGAAGACGGCGACCTCCCCAATATGGTGACGACCGTGACCTCTACAAGATGGCGGCAGCTCCTGCACTTCCCGCCACCTCTCCCAAGATGGCGCCCTGAGGAAGACGAGGACCTCTTAGAGATGGTGCCGGTGTCCCCGCCCCGCGAGCGGGGCAAGCTGGGAGTGGGGCTGCGCGGCGGGGCGCGGGCCTGGTGCGGGCGGTCAGGCCGTGCTGGCGGCGGAGCGGCGGCGGGGCCGGGCGGGCGCCATGCCGGAGCTGGCGGTGGACCGGGTGGTGGTGCACCCGCTGGTGCTGCTCAGCGTCGTCGATCACTTCAACAGGTGGGGACGGCGCGGGCGGGAGGACGAGCGGGCGGGCGGGCGGGCGAGGCGCTGAGTCACGGGCCGGGCCGGGCCGGGAGGGGACGCGGGGCCCGGGGCGGGGGGTCCCCCGGGCCCTGAGGGAGCGGCGCCCCCAGGCCTTCGCTGGGAGACGCCATCCTCGTATGGCTGGAGGGGGAGCGTGGCCTGCGGAGCCGCTGCAGCCCCGGGGCCGCCGTTTCCTCCTTCAGGAGAGGGTGGGAACTCCCTAAAAAGATGTTTCCCTACAAATGGACGGGCTGAGAGTTGTTCAGCCTGGAGAAGGGAAGGCTCTGGGGAGACCTCAGAGCAGCCTCCAGTACTGGAAGGGGCTGTAGGAAAGCTGGGGAGAGACTTTTTACAAGGGCCTGGAGTAACAGGATGAGGGGGAACGGTTTTAAATTGGATGAGGGAAGATTTAGATTAGACATTGGGAAGAATGTCTAATTCTTCACTGTGAGGGAGGGGAAGCCCTGGCACCGGTTGCCCAGGGAGGTTGTGCGTGCCCCCTGCCTGGAGGTGTTCAAGGCCAGGTTGGATGGGGCTTTGAGCACCCTGGTCCAGTGGGAGTTGTCCCTGCCCCTGTCAAGGGGTTTGGAACTGGATGGGCTTTGCGGTACCTTCAGACCCAAACCATTCCATGAAAACACGTCTGGGGGAAGCGGAGCTCATTCCAAAGCTGAACGAGGGGTACAGCACCTACAGCACCTCCTTTTAAACCCCGAGTGCCATTTGTGCCTAATATAACTTAATTGTGCCGACTCACAAGGAGTTTTAATGTTAAAAAAACGTCCCAAGGCAAACAGGCTCGCAGTTGGGAAAGCAAATTGTGGGTGGCACCGAGCAGTTCAAGAGCTTACTCACTGTTTTATAGCCCATTGTCCTGCAGAGAGGCGGCAGCGGGGCTTATTTGGGGGTCACACTCCCCCTCCTGAGATGCGTCGGACCGCGGTGTCCTCTGTCTGCATCGCTGGGTTACAAGGCTCGATTCTGAGGGCACCACAACTCCTGGATGTAAATGAACAATGAGTAATAAAACAATCACAACACCTCTTCTTCTCTCCCTGACACATGTACTGTTTAACTTGCAGATGAACCCAGTGGTCCACTATAACTTTCTTTCCTGAATCAGGCTTTTTGTCCTAGGAACTGACAGTCTTTCCCATTTAGAATAGGAAAAGTTGGAAACCAGAAACGCGTTGTCGGTGTGCTGCTGGGCTCCTGGCAGAAAAAAATACTAGATGTGTCCAACAGCTTTGCAGGTGAGTTTGGATGTCCTGCCCTTGTTCAAACCTACTGAATTATTTAATAGCTGGATTGCATTTGGGTTTTTTTTAAGCCACCCTGCCTGAGTACAGATTGTTCTCTGTATCTAACAAAAAATGCTAACTGCTGTCAAAAATACAGCTATTCCAGCCAGTCCTGTGCCACAACTTCCCTGTAATGTTGTGCAATGTGGAACATTTCAGGAGCGGATGTAAACCTCTTTTAAAATGCCTGTGAATATTTGCTGCAGTGGACTCGCTGACCTGTGCTGAGTGATCAGTGTCCCAACGTGTCATACAGAAATTGCAGCTCTCAGTGCTGATGTAGCCATTACCTACTTGTGTAAAGATTCAATGTGTATTTTAGCTTTATTTTTCCTCAGATTTTGTCCAAGTAAATACTGGTCTTTCCTTAAATATGTCATTAAAGTTTCCTCTTAAGTAGTAAAAGTAGTTCTTGAACGCATGGCTTTTGCTGACCCATTTGTGTTAGTTAGATCATTTCCTTCCCAGTGGGGCTGCTCTGTGACAAAGCAAAATTACCTCAGTTTATAAACAGAGTTGAACAATATATATGAAGTTCTTCTCCCAGGTGAGGATTTTTTTTTTTCTGATTTTTGGAAGACTTTTTTTTTGTCCATTTGAGTTGAAAAGAGGTTTTTTATCTTTTTCATAACCTTTCAACTACAAAGATTTTACTATACCTGTAAGTTAAAAGACTAAGACCAGTCTTTGTTCTCAGAACTGAGTCTGTGTGCCTGTATACATGCTAACTGATAAAATCACTGGCCAATTACTCAAGGGTTAGTAGCCCTTAAAGTGGCTCATGGTGTTCTAGTGGTCCATAAAAATGCTGATGACATGTTCTACAATGAAAACTAATTTTTCTTTAAGTAGAATGTTGCTGAGTAAATGCTATGAAGTCTGCTGGGACACTCAGTTTATCAAATCAAACATCTGTGCACTCTACTGAGGCACTCTGGTGTGTGGGAAGACTTCTCTCTGATGCTGGATGTTGTCCCACTGATGATAACCCTCAGAACACTTTGCATTTCCTTCCTTAGTCCTGAACTGTTAGTCATTATGAGGCAGCTTCTGCCTGAGAGAACTGACAGGCACAGCCAGTTAGCTTTGTGCAGTGTAGTGTTGGAGAAAATGTTCAAAAAACACTATCTGTTAGCAGCCAAAGATACCCTAAAACACAGCATTTCTACAAACATTTTCATTCTGAAAGTTGAATTCTTAAATATTGATATGTTTGTTTTATTCCCAGTACCTTTTGATGAGGATGACAAGGATGATACTGTGTGGTTTCTGGACCACGACTATCTGGAGAACATGTATGGAATGTTTAAGAAGGTCAACGGTAAGTTGAAGTCTTCTTGCAGTCAGGGATACACTCCTAGAAGCTTTCAAGACTCTGTATGGGGAAGTGAATTCATGGTAAGGCTCACATAAGAATCGTAGAATGGTTTGGATTAGAAGGGACACCTCTCACAGAATCAGATTGCTCAAAGCCCCATCCAGCCTGGCCTTGAACACCTCCAGGGATGGGACAGCCACAGCTTCTCAAGGCAACCTTTGCCAGTGCCTCACTACCCTCACAGGAAAAAATAAGAAGCCACTCCATGGCAGTGCTTTGCACGGCTTCACTTGCACTGATGGTTTTCCATGGGTTAATTTGTGTGAGTAGTTTGTGTTGTTCACACATTAGTTTACACCCTGCTAGTTTTCCCAAGTCTCCTGACAGCTTCCTATCTTCAGAAGAATTTGGATTTCAAAAATACCGTTATTTCTGAAGAATTTCAAAGCTTTCCTCTCTGTAACCGTTCTACACAGATATGCCCTGAAATTAGATTTTTATGAATGTAAACATTACGAACACTTTTTAAGTAATTATTCTAATGCTTTTCAACACTGTTTTAAAAAGTGTCTTCACTGCTCAGTTTGAGACTTTGGAGCTGAATGTTTGGTCATAACTTCAGTGTTCTTAGCCCTGGGAACAGTTGTCATTCTCAGGGTACAGTTTGCATTTCTAGAATTTTTGCATTCTCAGATGTCAGTTTCACACTGTTCATGTCCTGATGTCTGCAAAATTGTTAACTTTTATAAAAGATAGTCCAGTTTAGTTAGGAACCTAGGAGTAAAATGTTATATGTGATTAGTAAGCTACAGTAAATAGCCACAACCAGTAAGCTTTGTCACTAGCCATGTCATTGTCATTGCCTGCTGTGATTCATTTCCCCCTACTTTACACTCGTTCCTACACTCGTTAGGTTTTCACCATTCATCTGCTAATTCAGTCTCTGCCTAAATCTTTCTGCCTTTCTCTTACCACACAATTCTGATTTCGAATCCTTTCTGATTTTGCTCAGCTAGAGAAAGAATAGTTGGTTGGTACCACACAGGCCCTAAACTGCACAAGAACGACATCGCCATCAATGAACTGATGAAGAGATACTGTCCAAACTCTGTAAGTATACCACTTCCCACCCCACTTCCTCCTCTCTTCCTAAAATGGGAATCTGGGAACCTTTATCCCTTACCTTTGTTACTGCTGATACAGCATGTTAAAGACCTGGTAGCTGTGAAGGAACTCAGTTTAGAGTCTCTTGAAACAGCTGCAGACGTCTTTTCTCAATGCCTGAAGTTAACCCCTCTGAGCAGCCCACACAGCAATGCTGTGGAGTGGAGAGCCCACTTGGGTATTTCTTTCTAGTCTCTGCCCATTTTTCTGAAACGTTTGCTTTTCCCTAAGGTGTTGGTGATTATTGATGTGAAGCCAAAAGACCTGGGGCTGCCCACAGAAGCTTATATTTCTGTTGAAGAAGTTCACGATGTGAGTATTTGACACATCTCTCTGCCTTTTCCTAGGAAAAGGGTTTACATTAAAAGATGGCTGTTAGGCTTGCCTTGTTTTCAGGATACACATCCCATGGCACGGTTGCCTTTTATAATACATATAGGAAGCTACACTCATTAGTGAGGGCCTGTGACTTGCAGCCAAAATCTGCCGAAAGCAAGGGTTAAATCCCAGTTGTAATCTAAGCACTTGTAACTAAAGCTTTCACCCACCAGTACTCTTGGAAGAAAAGCTGTTTTCCCTAAGGACTTCCACAGCTCCAGCTGTCCTTAAGATTTAGATGCTTCTTCCCTGTTTCTGTCATGCCTGTTGCCACGAAGAAAGTCACAGGCTGGAGCATTTTTCAGACGTAGCTTTTACATGTCAGCCTGTTTTCAGAGGTGTTTGGAGTAATTATGTGCCTATTTGTTCGTGCACCTGCCTGTGCTGAGTAGGTAGGTCAGGCGTGAGCAACACTGACTAATCATTGCAACACTGTGCAGACAAACAACATCCAGTAGTAAGTCAGCATTAGCTTTTCATTTGCAGTTGTTGGTTTAAATTACATTCTAGGTGTATATAAAAAAAGTTTGATCACTTTGCCTTTCGGACGCTCTCAGTACAGAGAAGGAGCTACTGCCAGAATTGTAGACCTTGTGTCTGCAGGATTGGTTCTCTGTTTTGTGAATGCACAGCAGTCCCAGTGGTGCTCTCTATTTACTGTACACTGGTCCACGTAATGGTTTTGACATCACCTGTGTACAAATTTTAATTTTAATGCAATTGCTCCATATTAGTATTTATTTTTCTGAATCTGTGTACATGCTTCTGACTGGCTGAAAGCAAGTATCAGGATGGCAAAATGTATCCCCAAAATAGTAAGTTTGTTTCATGAAAGAAATAATTACAATATTTAGTGAGACTCTGTTCTACCCAGCAGTGCATAGACCAGTGAAATACATTAATTGAAAATTACACAGAGCACAAGAAAGTTGGTAGCAACTCTGGGCTTATGACACTTGGTAGCAGTAATTAAATCAAGAAAAACCCAACAAGAGCCTTTCCTCTCTGATTTCTTTTGGACTGCGTGTAACTACTTTGCTAGTGTCATTAATACAGTTTCTAATAGTCTAAAGTTCTGTGGTTTTAAAAGGCATTGTGCTTCACTTCCAGACTTCCCCTCTAGCTGTGTACTTCAGCCTCCTGACACTGTTTTGCCATAAGTTGATCCATTTGCTTCTTCCTGATCCCGTCATGCAAACAGGTGTCAGTTAATCTGAGCTGTGACGCTGTGTGAGCTGCCCCAGTGTTTGGGTGTTGGACACCTGTACTGGCTCTCTGGCTGCACCTGGGGACCCGCAGTCAGCCCTGTCCTCAGTCTGACTGTGTCTCCTGTGTCCTTGTGCCTCGCAGGATGGCACTCCAACCTCCAAGACGTTTGAGCATGTGACTAGTGAGATCGGAGCAGAGGAGGCAGAGGAAGTTGGTGTTGAACACTTGCTACGGTAAGCATCTTTAACATGAACACGATCCATCTGGCATCTCCCAGTGCCAGCTTCCTGGAGGAAACGTGCTGCTTAACTGCTAACAGCATGTTCATTGAGCAGTCTTGCCTGGCATGTTCACTCCTTGCTAGTGACGTGTGACTGCCCACTGAAACTCCAGCAGATGATGAAAACTGCATTTTCAATCAATCAAGGCTGCAGAATTTTGCAGTGTTTGGAAGTGTCTGCAACCACTGTGTCCCTCACAGAGTGGGACTGAATGGGGGTGTTGCTGATGGATCTGGGGCTCTCCAGACAAAAAACAGAGCAGTCACCCTGTACAAACCAACCCATCTTCTCACCAGTCAGGAGTCCTGTTGTTCCTTTCTCTCCGTCTCGTGAACTGGTGTCAGAAATATTATCCCAAAGAGAACATACGCCCACCTCAGGGTACAACAACGATCTATTCTAGATGCACTTCGTAATGTGCATCATTTTTTCTCATTCTTTGACTTGAAGCATTCATTTCACTTGCATCTCGGCTACATTTCAAACTGCGTTTCTTTTTAAGCTGTAAAGAACTCTTGGTGTATGCCCACCTCCTGTGAGAATGAACAGTTAGAATGTAACACAGATTGTTTCTGTTTGTGGGTGTTTCAGAGATATCAAGGATACAACAGTGGGCACTCTGTCCCAGCGGATCACGAATCAGGTCCATGGCTTGAAGGGACTGAACTCCAAGCTTCTGGACATCAGGAGCTACCTAGAGAAAGTAGCCATGGGCAAACTCCCCATCAATCACCAGATCATTTACCATCTTCAGGATGTCTTCAACCTGCTACCGGATGTCAACCTGCAAGAGTTTGTCAAGGCCTTCTACCTGAAGACCAATGACCAGATGGTGGTAGTTTACCTGGCCTCTCTTATCCGTTCCGTGGTTGCTCTGCACAATCTCATCAACAACAAGATTGCGAACAGGGATGCAGAGAAGAAAGAAGGACAGGAAAAAGAAGAAAGTAAAAAGGAGAGAAAAGATGAGAAGAAGGACAAGGAGAAGAGTGATGTCAAGAAAGAGGAGAAAAAGGAGAAAAAGTAAAATGTGTAGTTTTTTTATTTGTAAATTAAAAATCTTGTAAACTAAATCACTTTGCTGGGTTCTTTTCTCTTGTTGGAATGGCCAGTGCTCTGCTTTCCTCTACTTTGACACTTGCTTTTTGTGTTCACTAGAACAGGGCGGGATAGATCTCCTGCTGGCACCTGGTGCACCAAGCAGGCAGTTGGTGCCAGGCAGTTTGGGACTCGGCACTGGGCAGGGCAGATGTAAAACCAGGGGGAAACCTTTTTTATTTAAGTGCCACACTCTTCCTTCCCCCAGCGTGCCTTGAAGGACTCTTAAGGCAACAGCTGAGAATTTTGACCAGTACTGTGTGAACCTTTGTTCTAGATACTTGTCTTATCTGACACAGTTTTCACTGCTGGGCAACACCTGATTATCAGCATCACTTCATTTTTGAGCTGAGGAGGAGGTGCTGCATTCGAAAGCACCACGGAGTGAATAGCGAAGAGGCTGTTGCGACTGCCGGCTGCTTTCTTCCAGCTCTGCCTTATGCTGGGCCAGTATAATTTTATTTTCCCTATCCTTTCTAGCTGGCCAGTGATAAGTCAGGGCTGGGCTCTTCTGCTACCTGAAACTTCAATAAAAAAAAAATACATAAAAATGATACTCCTGGCTCATGTGATGGCCTGCAGGGCTTTAAACAGAGGCAAGGATCGTGCTCTGCCTGGAGGCAGGGGGAGGTTGTACCACACTGAGGAACATCTTCCTCCCATGATATGAGGTCATTACCATATTTGGCTCGCACTGTGCCTATGTATTGGGATTTTTCAGGAGTAATTATCTGCAATTAGCCAATTTCATGCAACACAGACATCTGTGTATTTAATCTGGTTCCTATTTGCACAGTCCCTAGGCACCGTGTTGCCTGGTGGTGTGGCACAGGGGGCACATTGCTGCTGTCATGGCTTACACAGCCCCATGACAGAGAAGGAACCAGCTTCACTGCCTGCCTGGGGTGGTACCAGGGTTGCCAGCTCTGCACTGAGCACCCTGGAGCCCCTGTTTGCTTGCTCATTGTGGTGGAAACATATGTGGTGCCAACAAAACAATGGCCTGATGCTGGCATCACGCTGGGGAAGCCTCCCTTGCACAGTGTCACCAGAGCAGCCACAGCTGGAACCTACTGTACCACAACAGGGACAAAGCGTGCAGGTCTGTCCTGGGCCAAAGCAGAAGGATGGATGTGTGCTGCAGCATCTTAATAGATGGGGCAGGAGGGGATGTGCCTCTCCCAGGCTCAAAATGCCAATCCCCTGCCACCTCCCAGGGTGTGAGCAGGGCCTGGAGTTCCAGGAGAACGTGAGCTGCATCAGCACTGCAGTGCCAGGAGACTGCAACACCCCAACTGCCTGCCCACAGTAACAGAAGTGTTTCTGGTGGGACTGGGCGGGCACCGGTGGTGCCACTGCCTGGCAAGGATCTCACACAGTGCAGCACAAGTACAGATGATTAAAAAAAAAACCACCCAACCCCCCAAAAAAAACCCACAACCCACACAAAGAACCAAGCAGCCAAGGCAGCTGCTGAAAAGCAGTCATGGCAAAATTACTGGCTGCAGCCTGGCCCCTGGTGCTATGAATAGCGAGTTTGTTTAGTTCTGCTTGTGCTGGAGTTTTTCGTAACACCACCAGCCTATGGTTGATGGCCTTGTTCACCTGATTTTGTTCCACCAATGCTGCTCTGTGTTTCACATGGTGGCAAGGGGAGGCAGCTCCAGGCCTGGCCCAGCGTCCTGGAGACATTTTTAGCTGAGTGTGATTATAGGTTGGGTGAAGGCAGGCAGACGCCCAGCCTGATGCTCCTGCACAGTGTGTGCATGGACAAAAGAGGTATCAATGATGACCCCGCTGCCGAGCTGTGGGCACCCACCATGGCCTTTAGGCAGAATCCTTGCACAGACCCTCAGGGGCTGCACTGGGCTGTCCCCCCGTGACACACGGAGCAGGGACACACACACCACGGCAGCTGCTTATCCTTTATTGCACAAGAAATGGGCGTTGCTGAGGCAGGATGGTGCAGTACAAAACTATCCGGGTACCAGTCAAAAGCTATTGCAAAGTCTTGTATCCATAGATTCCTTTCTGTACAGCTATGTACACCCATGCTCACACACATCCGTCTGCCCCGCACACACCGAGATGGGGGGACAGCAACAGAGGTGGCACCCAGGAGAGGGGCAGAGGCCTGATCCTGCTCTCATTGGCAGCTCCAGAAGCTCCTGCCACCAGCCTTCCGTGACAGGGAAGTTTGGGCTGAACCCATGAACGATGCAAAGGCCAAGTGTGCCCAGAACACGGCTGGGGTGCCCGGGGCTGCTGTAGAGCACCAGCTCTAAAAAACACACCACTTAAATATTAAATACAACAGCACAGGGGCCACACTCTTGCAAATCAAAACACACAACGGACATGGTCAGCCAGGCCCTGGGTCTGGGTGTCCATGGGTCTGGGGCAGGAGGGGGCCGTCCTGGCCCTTGTGCAATGCATCGGCTCCAGCATTAGCTGGGGGCTCCCTGTTGCCTCTGCTGAATGCAGAATAGGGCCAAAATGTGTCCTGAGAGTTGGTTCAAGAGCCATTTCATTTCCTCACCTGCATGTATTAAAACGCCATGAAAAGGCAGAAAATAGTAAGGGGGAAAAATAGCCAGTGCTGAAACCAGCTCTCGTTTAACTGCGAGGGGGGACGGGGGAGCCCAGGTGCACACTGCCTGCCAAAGCCCAGGGCTTTGCCCCATCCCCTCTGCATCAGCCAGTACTCCTTACGAGCTGAGCAAAGCCAGGCTTCTGTGACCACCTCCCCACGATGCCTCAATGTGTTCGGGGAGGGAAACGTGGACCCATTTCCCCCAGATCTGCATTAGCACAGATCTCACACAGAAACAAGAGCAACAGGGTCCGCAGCTGCCTGTGCACCATCCCAAGGAGAGGGCTCGGCGCTGGGCTCTGTGGCTGCCAGCAGGCAGGACCTCATGGCCAGCAGTGCTCCAGGGCCCTCCCCATCCCAGGAAAGCACCAAAGCTCCATCATTCCTGTCCAAATCCTTCTGTCTCCTCAATCGCATAAAGCAGCTTCTCCTTCAGCTGTTCGTAGCTCTTGTAGGGAGGGAGATCCAGACGGTTGAAGCTGGAGAGACAGCAGAGGCTGTGAGTAGCATTACAGACCGACTGGGGAGTGAGAGGCTGGAGAGCAGCCCTGCGGAGAGGAACCTGGGGGTTCTGGTCAACAGCAAGTTGACCATGAGCCAACAGTGAGCCCTGGCAGCCAAGAGGGCAACCGCAGCCTGGGGTGTATCAGGCACGGCATCGCCAGTCGGGTGAGGGAGGGGATTGTCCCGCTCTGCTCTGCACTGGTGAGGCCCCACCTCAAATACTGTGTTCAATTTTGGGCACCACAGTATAAAAAGGATCTAAAATCACTGGAGAGTGTCCAGAGGAGGCCACAAAGCTGTGAAGGGTCTAGAGGAGAAATAATATGAGGAGCGGCTGAAGTCACTTGGTCTGTTCAGCCTGGAGAAGTGGAGACTGAGGGGGGACCTCATAGCCCTTTACTGCTTCCTCACAAGGGGAAGAGAAGGAGCAGGCGCTGAGCTCTTCTCTCTGGTGACCAATGACAAGACCTGAGAGAATGGCAGGAAGATGTGCCAGGGCAGGGTTAGGTTGGACATTAGGAGAAGGTTTTTCACCCAGAGGGTGGTGGAGCACTGGAACAGCTCCCCAGGGAAGCAGTCACGGGCTGACAATATTCTAGTAGCATTTGGCCATCGCCCTCAGTCACACGGTGTGAATGCTGGGGTTGTCCTGTGCAGGGACAGGAGCTGGGACTCTATGATCCCTGTGGGTTCCTTCCAACTCAGGTAATCTCAACCACGCACAGCAGCTGCAGCAAGATGGGGCGACCAGGAACAGCAGCAACATCCCACAAGAACACGGACAGAGCGGACAGGGGATACCCAGGGATCCATGCAGCCCCACAGAGACTGCCAGCGGTTGTACCCGTGTGCTCCTGACAGGGTCAAGGAGAAACAACTTACCACGTATGGCTCCGAGGCAGCCACGTCTCTTTGCCAACTTTATCGATGCAGAATTTCTGGGGCCCGTTGCTGCCTGTTAATTATGAGCACAGCAAATCTCATTATATGACCAGGAGCTGAAAAAGAAAACCCTCCGACACACCATTAGCCAGCAGATCACACCAGGTGATCCGAGAGCCACGCTGGGGTGTAAATCCACAGCAGCTCTCACTGCCTGTTGTGACCCCTTTGCAGAGGATGTAGGAAAGGCAAGAAAGGAGAAAGGTGAAAAGCTCATTCACAGCACCCAGAGAGATAACAGCGTGGGCTTCTAAACAGGATGGTTAAACAGCAAGTGCTAAAACATATTTATCCATAGACCCACAGGACTGAGCAGGTCCCTCCAAGAGTTTTAAAGACCCTGGCTGAGGAAGCCTGAGTCACTGAGGTCGCTTTTTAACAGATTGTAAATGCTGGAGAAGTTCCAGGGGGCTGGGAAAAAAGCTAATACGCTAGCAAGAATAAATGAGAGGTCTAAGTCAGCTGGTTGGCTTGACACTCATTCCAGGAAAGTAATGGAAAGGCTGGTACAGGCCCCAGAAAGTAGTAAATTAAAGGATGAGAGCAGAATAATACCACACTGTGGTCTTCTGGTTCTTTCTGGGGTTTCATCACACGAAAATCAGAATTAAATAAAAACTCAAATCTCATTTAAAATGAGATTACAAACTGGACTGACAAAGTTAACTGTGGTGGCAATGTTCACAGTTAAGGAATTTGTCTGGGTATGGAGCGCCATGCTCAGACATGGCAGCTGCTTCACCGCTTACGTGCTGTGGGCTGTGCTGAATTCTGTGCTGGAGACACGAGCAGCCAGGTCCCACTCACCACCCCCCCGTGCACAGCCACTGCCCCTGCTGGGCCCTCCCACCCGAGCCGGGTGCCCAGGGCTGGGAACACACACCTATGAGCTCAGCGAAGCCCCCGACGGGCAGGCGGCACGTCCCCGTCACGAACTGCAACAGCCGGATCCTCTTCTCGTTGTCCATCTCTTTAACCACCTACAACAAGAAGGTGGCAGAAGCCTGGGATCCCCATCACCCCCAACCCCACAGCCCAGCTGGCCCGAGGGCACCGTCCTGCAGCACCACACCCTCAGACAACAGTCCAGCCCCCACCTCCAGTCCCACATCCTCAGGGACAAGTTCATCCCAAGGAGCCTGCAAGGAGCAGCTCTGCCCAGCCTTGCTATCCTCCAGAGCTATTTTTGAGCCCTTTCTCTCCTGATCAGCACAGAGCAGCAACACCAGAACTGGCAGAATTCCCTACACGTCACCCCCTCCCATGGTCCTGCCCAAGAGCAGCAGCTATTGCTAGAAGCACGCTGACCACTAAGTGCCGCCTGCTGTCTCCAGCGGTGGCGCTGGGTCCTCTGCCAGCCACAGCCAACACTTCTTGCTGAACATGTGCCCGTGGTTGTGTTTTGTTCTTTCTGACAGCCCGGGGAAGCTGCTTGCCCCGAGCCAGCCCAGACCTGGGGGCAGAGGACAATGCCAGTGGGATGGAGGCACTGCTGGTGCTGGGACTAACCTGCCAGAACCACTGGATCTGTTTGCTGTTCTTGGTGTAGTGCCGGTAGATGGTGTTCTTCTGCCAGTCGCTCATGTCGATCTCCTGCATGCCGCACAGCATCAGCTGGGGACAGGGGACAGTCAGCCAGGGAACACAAACAAAGCCCTGCACCCATGCTTTGGAGCACTGTCTCCTTCAGCGTTACACTTCACAAGGCACAGGTTTCATCACTGGGCAAGGGATGTGTCTGGGAGGATCTTCTTGCCTCCAAGGAGACATTTTCCTGCTAATGGACCCAATGACCCACCCGCAGACTGACCACCTGGGGCAGGGGTACCCCCATCAGCACAGCTAAGGGACAGGTCTGCTCTGCCTGCACGCTCTGCCATCACCACCTGCGATACTGCTGGGGCAGCGCGCAGTGGGGTGGGAAACACCAGTACCCCCAGTCTCCCTGCCAGCACAGGTGCCAGCTCACCTCCAGCTCCTTCTCGTCAAAGTATCGCAGCCACTCCAGTGGCACCACCTCATTGAAGCCATCCAGGAAAGCCTTGGTCTGCTCCTCCACACCCCGCGTGAACCTCCAGTCTGTCAGCAGCCTAGGGAGGCAGATGGTGGTCAGCAAGCAGCCAGCACCGCTGGAATAGGAATCCTCACCATCCCTCCTGCTGGCAGGGAGGGCCCTAGGAGCTGCAGGGTGCACGGGGACAGGAAGAAAGGGTCCTGCAGATCACTAGGGCTCCCTTCAATTTCCACTAGCAAGTTTCTCTCTCCTCCTCTGAACCCCAGACCAGCAGCTGTCAGGGGTCAAGGGGTGCAAACCACCACCACGTTCTCAGGCCAAAGCCTACCATCAGCAGGAGATGGCCCTGGCAGTCCCCGGCCATCCCGGCAGTGGACAGGCAGAGTAAGCAGCCATGGGAGAGGGAGAGAAATCTCACCCTCTCTCCCTTCTCTTCTTTCCTGAAAGTACTGGCAACTGCCCAGGCAGCAGCAAGCCAGACCGCAGCAGAGCTTGGCCAACCACACCAGCCCATACTTGTCACAGGCCACGTAGCCCAGAGAAGCGGCCACGTCCCAAGCCCCATGTTCCCACCCCACAACCGCCCTGCAGCTGGCGGGGGGCAGGCACCCAGCAGGGGCGTTGGGATCACCACTCACATGATGTACTCCTCCTTGTTCTCCTCCGTCACCCGGATGCTCTCGCCACCCTCCTTCAGCTCGTGGGTGGTCACCTTGCCCAGGATCTCCATATCCTGGATGAAGTACAGCTCCAGGCCGCACTCCTCTAGGCTGTTCTCCCTGTGGGAGGACATCAGGATGGGATTTCTGGTGGAGGCACCTGGCAGCAGTCAGGCGCCATTGGAAGGAGCGGTGCCTCCCCCACAGCAGGACGAGCTCCAGGGTGGGAGGGAGCACAGGGCACTCACTTGGTCCAGACGATGGAGTTATAAAACTCTGGGTCAATGGATTCCAAGTCCTTCAGCGTGGGCCGCTTGTTCAGCATCCGCTTGTAGAAGGGCAGCGTGAAGCCAGTATCGATGAACTTCCCGTGATACAGAGCCTGTGGTGGGGAGGTGACATCAGGTCATAGGGGACCCCAGGACAGACCCAGGGGATTAGACTGTGCTTCACCACTGGGGCAGCCGTGGGGCAAAGGGGAATCGCTCCTGGGCTCCCAGAGCTGAGGCACTCACTCCTGGCTGGCAAATGTGGTGGGGAGGAATGGGTTCCCCCCCCCCAACAAATAGTGCTGTGTGGGGGCAGCTCGCCCAGTGCGGGTGTGCTCGCAGCGCCTCTCCCCTCCCTACTGCGAATTCCACTGCGTCTCCTCCCCTCGCAGCTCTATTAAGAGCACTTGTTTAAACAGAGCTGTGCTGTGGCTTCCCTGAATCCCTGGCTTCCAGGAGCCCCAAGGCAAAGGCAGCCAAAAATAATGCAGACGCTTGTCTAGAACGGCCCAGCGGTGAGTAATAGTCTGGGGTTTTATTGGTATCCTGCAAGGCGCAGGGCAGGGCAGGACAGAGCAGGGAGCAGCCACCTCCACGCACACCTTGCAGGGCCGCAGGACAGGGACCCTTCCCGGAGCTCAGGGAGCCTCTGGTAGCCCCCTCTGCCAATTCAGGACTGGACCACCTTCCACACGTTGGCCTTGGGGAAATGTGAGACAAATGGGAGGAGCCACGGTGGGGCTCGGGCAGCTGGAAAATCTCACACTGCTGGAGCTAAAAATAGTCCCCAGAGCTACAGACCCGACAGCACCTGGGGTGGCAGCCAAAGACCTGGAGCCATCCCCACCACACAGCCCCTGGGAAACTTGGTCCCCTCCGGCCCCACAGCAATTCCCAGGATTTAAAATGCATCACAAGCTCTCCTTGAAGGATCATCTCCCACAGACCCACACCTGAGTGAGGAGGGAGTTAATGGGGACAAGCTGAGGCGAGCACAACCACAGCATGCAGAGCTCCCCCACATACCACCCCCTGTTCCCTGCAAGGCCCCTGCTCTGCAGATTGGACTCAAACCAAGCATCTTGTGTCCCACCAGCTCCCTAAGACCTGTTGTCCCACCACCCTGGGCTCTTACCATGGCGATGAAGCGTCCGATGAAGCGGAAGTAGGTGAGGTGGTCAGGGTTGATGGAAGAGGCAGGGTTGATCTGCAGGCAGTAGTTGTTCTTGCCCGCATACTCGAAGAGGCAGTACATGGGGTTGAGCACCTCATGGGACAGGAGGAAGAACCATTCCCTGAAGCAGGAGGAAAGCGGAGCATGGTGACTGAGCAGCTCCAGCTGGAGAGCCCAAGGGCTGTGCAGGGAGGCTGCACCCAGCAGAGGGGACAGCCATGAGCTTCCATAGCGCGCCCCGCACAAAACAGGCACCCATCAGCTCGGGGTGCCGGTGCAAGCACTGGGCCCTGGTGCGACTTGGGCATCCTCCACCCCTTGGGTGCTGTGCATGGGTTGTGAAGGGCTTCTGGAGACACCAGTAAGAAAGATTCTGGTTTGCTGGAGGCCCCACTTGGAGCACTGGGGATTCCTGCAGGCATTATGTAGCTCCATCCACCGGGGGGGACACCTCACAGTGGTCTTCCAGTACTTGAAGGGGCCCTTACAGGAAGGCTGGGGAGGGACTTTCTACAAGGGCATGTAGCGATAGGACAAGGAGGAATGGCTTTAAATTGGAAGGGGGAAGATTTAGATTAGGCATTAGGAAGAAATTCTTCATGATGAGGGTGGGGAGGCCCTGGCACCGGTTGCCCAGGGAAGCTGTGACTGCCCCGTCCCTGGAGGTGTTCAAGGTCAGGTTGGATCCAGTGGGAGGTGTCCCTGCCATGGCAGGGGGATGGAACTGGATCATTTTTAAGGTCCTGTCCAACCCAAAGCATTCTACGATTCTATGATCCCACCCAGGCTGTTGTACACATACACACACAAAACTATTGCACACACCCCCCGAGCCTCCCCCCACAGGATCCCCCCCAGCCCGAGCTCAAACAGTGTGGGATGGGCACCATCCTGGCTTTACTCCCCCAGCTGCACAGGGAGACAGGAGTCCTCGGACGCAGAGGCAGCCCCGGCATCCCGTCCGTGGTTCTACCCTGTGGTAGAACAGCATGACGTAACCTACCATAGGGTAAAACCACTGGCAGGACACAGAGAGAGGCGGAGAGCAGGAGCCCCTGCACCAGAGCTGGGGGCAGCAGCACCACAAAGGAAGGACAGGTGAGAGCAGCAGGCGGGGGGAAGCGTTAGCCCAGCACCACGGCACACGCCCCCAGCGAGCTGTTTGGGCCAATGGGGACATGGGGTACCCCTCCAGCCAAAACACAGCCCATGCTGTGCAGTAACACCATCCTCGGGGCAGGCGGTGGAGGCTGCAGGCCCGTAGCAACTGCATCCCCACCACGCCTGCCCTGGCACAAGCCAAAGGTCTCGCAAAATGCCAGGGACCACCAGCTGCAGGGAGAAGAGACCACTCAACCCATCACCTCCACGCCCCAGGGGCAGTAGGCACTGGCACTCAGCACTGGGGGCTGCAGGAGAACCACAGCAAAGTCCCTCAGCCCTCTCTGTGCCAAGGACAGGCTGCTGAGATGCCTTTAGAGCGAACACCATGCCCCATACTCACACCATTTCCCACTCAAGCACCTCTGGGTTCTTCCACCCAACCTGGGGACCCCCTGTGTAGTTGCTGGACAGACTCCCCTGCCTGTGCTGCCCGTGCTGCCTGTGCAGCAGCAGGCGTGTGGTCCATCGCACCGACGCTCACCTAGCGATGCCACCATAGTCGAGGCCCTCCTCTCCTCGCATGATGATGTACAGGCGCCGCCGCAGGTCGTACGGCTTCATGTTCATGATCTGGCAAGAAGCAAAGGGAAGCATCACCACGGGCTGGTGCCACAGCCAGCTCTGCACCTCCCCAGGCTCTGTGGCCCCGGCACATCCTCACCTGCTGGAAGGAGTCCTCAAAGAGAGTCTGTCGGGAAACACTGATCTTCACGTGGCTGGGCAAAGCATTCGACTGTGAGCAAGGCAGAGACACAAGGCTTGGTGCAGGCTGGTACAGCAGCTCTCCTCACCCACGCTTGCCCACAGAGCCAGGCTGCCCATACACCCATCCAGCCCAGCAGCTCCCGGATCCCTTTGGCTACTCTACTCACGTGGCAGAGGAAGCGGAACTGGTGGTACTTCCAGCGAAAGCTCCGGTCGTATGCCCCAGGGGAGCCACCCTGCTTACTCCTGTAAAAGCAGCACAGGCCATGGCTCAGCATCCCTGTCTGCCCCGGCACGAGCTGCCCGACCCTGGCAGCCTCATCGCTCCCAAGGCAGGAGGAGGATCTCTGGGATGCAGCTCTCATTCATCAGAACCAAGCGTGAGCCCCTAAACCCACTACTCAGCATCCCTGCAACAAAGCCAACCCGCTCTCCCGCTCCGTGTCATGACCACGGAAGGCACAAGCTATGAACAGGCAGCTCGAGCCCCAGCTCCCAGTAGAGTCCAGCTGTGGAGCGAGGGGCCTGGCCCAAAAGCACTTACCCAGACTCAAACCCAGGGCGTGGGTCCTTGAAGGTGGTGGTGCGGGTGTTGTGGTCCACAAAGTAGCGTACGCCCTCGTTCGTGTACTTCATCTCCCAGCCGGGCGGCAATGGCGGCTCCTGGATCATCCTGCTGACAAGGAAGGGGTTACCGAGCACGCACCTTGGACACCTCTTGCCCTCAACTGAGGCCCTCTGAACGGCTGCCCTGGGGGACAACCTTCTGTTTGCAGCACCATGTCAGGCAAAGGGAAGGATTCACAGCACAGGATTAGCGAGCAGTTGCAGTGGGAAATGGTGTGAGTATGGGGCATGGTGTTCGCTCTAAAGGCATCTCAGCAGCCTGTCCTTGGCACAGAGTGGCTGTACCCCAAGGTGAGAACCCTACTCTCAGCCATATCCAGGACAGGAGCAGTTGCAGCTATGGCTTCGCCCTGCAGGAGAGGTGGCCTCAGCGGACACTTGGTCCTCGCTGGGCAGCTTTCTAGCGAGCTGCAAACTCGAGCCCTCAAGAGTCCAAGAAGAGCCCTTTTGGAAGGTGACAGGGTGAGAGAAAAGGCCCTCTTTCTGCCAGACAGCTGTGCCATGCTCCCCATTGCTGCTCTTCAGTCCCAGGGATTTCCTCATCCCTACCCTCATCTCCCACAAGTGCGAGAGCTGCCCCACAACGCTGAGGGATGCAGTGTCCAACAATGCTTTTGCAGCACTGCAACCCGCGCGGTCGCCCAGCAAGGAGAGCTCTCAGGACCCATCCCATGGACCTTCAAAAACTGCCAGCACCCTCCCTGCTCTCCCCCAGACTGCCTACCCCTGCGTGCGAGGGTCTTCCCACTGGGTTGTCCGTGTGTTGTGGTTCACGTAATACACTCGCCCATTGTCCTGTCTCTTCTCTAAGAGAAAAGGGAGAGGAAACGTTAACTGGAATGACCTGGACAGCACTGACTGCCACTCTAGTCCTGAAAAAAGCCCTTCCCAGCTCATAAACTCATGCCACCATTCCACCTCCCCACGAGCACTGCCCTGGCTCTATAGGAGAAGACAGGATAGGAAACCCCTATATTTCTCCAGTGCCCCAAGGCCAGCGTGTGGGGAGATGCCACGGCAGAGGTTGGCCTTGCCGACACAAGAGGCACAAGAGGAGTGCTCAGCCACACACCCTCCTCAGACACACAGCACCCCACAAGCACCACATCCCTCCAGGTGAATCTGAGGTGCTTTCTCCAATGTGTCCAGACTCCCTACATGGCCCTGCTGCTGGCACACAGCTCGTACTCCCAGCGTGTTGCACACGCACACACTCACACCTCATTCTGTTGTGTGCAGCCATAAAACAAGTACGCCACTCACACCAGCACCACTGCTGGACCCCTTCTGTGCCTGCAGCCTCGCAAACTTCTTGCCCAGAGGTCTTCCAGCACGCACTCCCTGCCTGCCCAACGCCCCATGTGCACCACACACTTCCCCAGGCACCCCTTCCCAACGCTATTGGCCCTCTCAGAACAGCAAGTGCCTCCCAGCTCTTGGCCCCATGGTGATCCTGCACCCAACTCCCCACCCTGCCAGCCCCTGGGCACCTGCTCCCACCCCTCGTCCCACCTGCCACCACCCTGCCCCTCACCAGCCCTGCACACGCCCCTGCCCGCCCGCTGCCTCCCCACCAACACGTGTGCCCCCCAAGCAAACACACCTCCTCCTGCCACGTGCCTGCGTCACCGCCCGCACGCACAGCCCCGCTCCATGCCGGCAGGGACGCCCTGCACGCACGCTCTCTTGTCACCTCCTGGCCACCCTGACTGTGTTCCCCTCCCAGACTGCGGGGAGCAGCCCCCAGGCTGTGGCTCTGGCAGACCCCACGTAGGATGACCAGGACTGCCTCTATCCTGGGGATTCCATCCATGGCTGGGACCCCCACCCCAGGGTGCTCAGCCCCATGCAGAGCTGTGCCTCCTCCCAGTCTGCCCAGTCGACACTGGGGACAGGGCCCCTCACCTCCCACCTTACTGATGCTGGAGGTGGACCACCCAGCATGACAGCAAAGGCTTCAGCACCATCCCTAACCCTGCCCTTAGAGAATCTCTTATCAGTCTGGGTCTCCCCTGTCCTGCTCCAAGCTCCCTCTGGTTTTAATCCCTTCTCCTGCTGGGAACAGCATTGCTCATCAGCACCCATCAGCACCCCAGCCTGTTCTCTCCAGGGATGCTCTCGCTCTTCCCTGGGGAGCCTCTCTCCCCTGAGGATGGAACAGGGACCTTTCAAATCATCCCAACACATGATGCTTGTGTCCTGGGCACAGGACAGCCAGCAGGGCAGAGCATCCCAGGATGCAAGCACAGAGAAGGATGGATCCCCACATGTCAGACAAGGTGTCTGGGTAGAGCGAGGAGTTGGATTTCCAATTTCTCCACCCCATCCCAAAGAACATCCACAAGCGCTTCTGCATTCAGTAGCTGAGAGACACTGGGAACTCCTCCAGGAAAACAGGGAAAAAAAGGAAAAAACTGGATTTCCAATCAGAAATTGTGCTAATCACAGGCAGACTCAGCCCCGCACACAGCAGAACACAGGGAACCCTGCATCCCCCAGCCACTGTTCCCATTAATGCCAGGGACAGGAGCAAAGGAGCTGCTGACAGCGCCGTCCTCCCCACGGGGCAGGCAGGGTCCTGCTCCGGGTGACAGACAAGTGTCCCCACGGGCTGCCCGGCAAGCAGGCACGTGAGTTAGCTCAGTACTTACCCCAGCCAGGAGGAAGGGGACCAAGAGGATCATTGTCAGATGGGGCTCCAGACGACTAGAGACAACAGAGAGGGCAGAAAGACAAAATAAAAACCAAGGCAGGGATGCCTGGGAAGAGCGGAACGCGGAGGTGAGACGTCCAGTCCCTGCTCCTGCTCGCCTCCCCTTGGCCTGCTGCTCCCGGAGAACTAAAAAAAACCTCGAGCACTCAAGTGGGGTTAAAAAAAAAGGAAAACAAAAAAAAAAAGCACAAACTAAACAGAGGCTGGGACAGCCAAGGGGGTGGTGAGGCAGGGGCCGTGCTGCACGGAGGGGAGCGGGAAGGCACAGAGTCCAGATGTGCGTGGCTGCTCGGCTCCCGCTGTCCCCGGCGGCTGTCCCCACCAGATACACCTCCAGCCTCCTCCAAGAACCACACACAAGAGGGGAAAAAATATCGCAGGCCTTTCCAATGAAATCATTCCCACAAGCCCTGTCCACGCCCAGCGCTTCCTGGCGGGCTGGCGGCCCCCTCCTCCCCAGGCATGGCGCGGGATGCGGGATGCTCGCACTGAGGCCACATTCATCCCGGGCAGACGGGCGGCTCCGCACCCCGCCACCCCCCCAGCAGGTTGGGGGCCACTGCACAAAGCACCTTTTTTCTCTCCCCAAGGCAGGCAGAGCCGGTGGCCTCACCCAGCCTGAACCGGGGACGCCCAGGGATGCGGTGCACAGGCTGAGCGAGACCCCACTGTCCCTGTGTGAGTGACCCCCCAGCTTCACCTCCACTAGGTGTCCCTGGGGATGGAGGTGCAGCCCCAACAGTTGCAGCTTCAGGGGAAAATGAGGCTTGTGAGTGCTTTTAATGGTTAAATAAGAAACGTGTTGTTACCAAAAATGCAATTTCATTGCATCTCCTGAAACCCAGCCCTTCACACTGGGATCAGAGTCAGCCTGGGCTCAGGGAATGCCACTCGCAGCCAGGCTCGTCCTTCCCAGCCAGGGCCAGGAGGCAGCCCCAGGCCTGGGGAACGGTTCTTCTGGGAGTTGCCAGGGTCCCCCACCCTGAACAGGCAACCCACGGCCGCCCAGCACCCTAGGGATGTCCTGGGGCACGTCAGAAACAGGGCTGGCACAGAGCTTTATCTCTTGTATCGGACCCCGTGTGCTGGCACTGGGTGCAGGAGGCAGTGCATGGCATGCCCAGCGTCGGGCCAGTCTCTGCTCCTTCCCTGCCCAGACAGGCTGGCCAGAGTCACATCCAGACGTATCACCTCACTGTGACTTAAACATAACTAATTAATACTAACAGGGCAGAGAGACAAGAGCCCAGGGCAGAGCTCCGGAGAGCAGCCTCCACAGCCCAGGGAACAGCCCAGAGACCCCTTGGTGCAAGGGATGCTGTGTGTGGGCACAGCCCCAGCTGCACCCAACCCCCCGGGGGCTCCACAGAGAGGGCTCAGGGTCACTCAGGGCTGCTCATCACCTCTCCACGCTCCTCTCCCAGCAAGGAGGGCAGGTGGACGCTGGAGATGGGAGGACAGAGCAAAGTAGAAAGCCCATGTGGGGAAGGAGGCAGCGCGAGAGCCATTGCCGCTGGCAGCAGAGAGCTCGAAACAAAAAGTACGATCGTTTCATCAGGCTAAATTTGGAGCACGAGTCCCTCCCTCCACGCTCCACGGAGCCTGGCCAGGGCGAGTCGCGCAGCGCTGGAGCAGGGCCAAGGCTGGCGCTGGCGGAGACGCGAGTGAGCGACAGGCCCGGAGCGCTGTTTGGTTTCCAGAGGAAGCCCCCTCCCACGCCCCTCAGCAGCGGTGCTGCAGGTAGCGACAGCAGAGCTGTGCTGGTCCAGCTCCCACCGCAAGCCTTGGAAAGGCTGGTGAGCTGTCCCAGGAGAGATGGGGAGGGGAAGGAGAGGGGCAGAGTAACTCCAGGGAGCGGCCCTGGCTGTGTCTCATGCAGAGCAGCACCAGAGAACAGACCGCACAACTGCTCCACACCCCCCTCCCAGAGGACATCCCAGACCCCACTGCAGCACAGACCTTGTACCAGCACTGCTGGGACGCATCAGCCTCTGGGCTTTCTCTGACAGGAGCTAAACATCAATGGGAAGTTGGTCACCCTGCTCTGCCCACCTTCACTCCACACCTGCCACACCGGAGCTCCGTGCCTCTTGGCAAGGGCTGCATTTAACACCACAGCACGGCCTCCGCGAGGCATGGGGCTGGTTGACAGCAAAGAGCACTGGGACATCAACGCTCCAAGAGGTGGAAACACTCCATGAACTGCTCACCCTGCAGCACAACAGCTGCCAGCACAGTCTGGGTTATCAGAAGGTGCTTGTCACCACTGGAAGCCAGGTCCTGGCTCCAAAAGAGCCAAGGCTGGGACAAAAGTGGGCTCCGCCCAGGAGCTATTGCTCTGCAGGCCTGTGGAGAGATTGCTCCCCAAGCAAGGAAATGCAGCTACTCAGCCCAAACCGGGACCGAGGGAGAAGAAAGAAGCAGACAGAGCAGTGGGGGGAGTTCACCAAGCCCAGCTTGTTCACTGCGCTCTCTGGTCCCCTGGCTCTTGCAGCCCTTACCATGCCAATACTTGTACCCTAGGCCTGCAGCTACTGCTGTTGACTTCTGTTGCCACCCAGGACCCAATTCAGAGTCCTCAGTCCCACAGAGACTTGGTGAGAGACAAGCTCAGTCCCAAGAGCTTCCACTCCTGCAACAGATGAGTCTCCCATGGCTTTGTCAGCATATGCCCAGTTTCAACAGCATGCACCGAGTCCTGCAAGCCTCGCAGGTCAGCGAGGATGGAAGCCAAGGGAGGAAGCATGTGCTTAGCCATGCTGGCACTGAAGGGACACTGGGAACAGGCTGCTGAGGACACTTCCTACCACCCTTCAGGACCATGCAAGGTATTTTATAAAAAGAAAGTTACTCCACTGGGTTCTCTGCACGCGGTAGAGGAGCTTGTGGGCTCTCCTGTCCAAGTTGATCAAGCCGACAGGCCTCACACAGTACAGCACGCACCTCCTTGCCCTCAGGGTCACCCAAAACAGCCCAATTGAGACCAGCGGGAGAGCCAGGTGAGATCAGCACCACCACAGTCCCCAGCTCTCACCTGGTACAGGAATCTTTGGCTGAACTGCTGCATGGCTCCTTGGAGCTGGTTTCGCTGGGACTGCCACTGCTCATAGTTCCTGACGTACTCGGCCGTGGGGCGCTGCCACGTGGTGGTCCGCGTATTGTGGTCCACGTAATAATACCTGCCTCGAGGATCCACGCGCTTCTCCCACCTGAAAATACCAGAGGAAGATGTCACAGTCTGTCCTCAAACAGCTCCACAGGTCCTACTGGCAAGTGCCTCCAGCTGCTCTGTGGCAACTCAATACCAGTGCTGGTGTGAAGGCAGCAGAAAGGTACCCTGGAGAGGTCAGGAGGCATGGTAGAAGGCACGGACCATGGTGGCACAGAGAGAAACCTCCCATTGCCCTTGCCTGAGGGCTGCCTCTGGGGCCCTGGACAGGGGGCAACGCTTGAGAATATCCAGCTGCTGCCCCAGAATGTGTTGAAAGCACGACTGAGAGGAGTGCTGGGTTGTGAGCCCCTTCCCCAGCTGCCACGCTCCCCTCATGTTCCCAGTGCAGCGACTCTGCAGAGGATTTGTCATCGAGTTCTGCCTCTCAGAAACACAGGTGAGAAAAGCAGCTCACAGTCCTTTGAGGGAGAAAGAGCCAAGAGCAGCTGGGGCCCAAGGGTCCAGCTATGGAGATGGATTTTTCATTTCCCTCTGAGAGTACAGGCTGACTCCAGACACCACTTCTCCTCTCCCAAGACTAAGATGCCCTTTAATACAAGGGCTTCATTCCAAGGTCCAACATAACCACCAGTTTCACATCTGAATGGTCTCCTTTGGACAAAGATCCACCAGAAGGAAGTACAAGAGACCAGTAAGACCTGAAGCAGCTCCCTGTAAGGGCACATGAAGCCTAGATGAGATGCATAGACACTAGCAAGAGTTCACACCATGTTAAGCATTCTCCAAGACAGCTGACCTCCAACAGAAGTAAGGCACTAGGTTGGAGACCAGAGGGAGAGAGCACACCTGGGGTACTCCCAAACCTACCTTTCCAGGTAACAACCTCCTCCTTTTAACATCAGACAGATTTCAAGTTGTTGTAGGATCAGAAAGTGGCTGCAGCGATCACAGCTTAACTGAAGGTAGAGTGTGCCCACAGGAACCTGGAGGCTCCCGTGGAGGAAAACAAGACAGGCTTGTATTTCACTTTCACACATTGCATTGGTGGTTAAAGCACACTTCAGGCATTCCAGCCTTGAACAAACTCAGGCTAGAGAACAACAACAGCTTGGCTGTATTGAGTTCTCTGCTTTTAGGAGCACAAAGAGGTGAGAATTCAACAAGCTTCTGGAAAGCACGTGGTCCCCAGGGCTACGTGCAGCCTTTATGACCTGAAGACTGTTTACTCCTGCAAATGAAAGCATGGCCCTCCTGGACACGAGTTTTACAGAACACTTCCTGCAGGTCTGGTGGAGCTGAGTAGCACCATTCTCGAGCACGAGCAGCCCCCAGCTTGGCTGAGAACACAGGAGGCCCCTCAGAGAGATCCAACGCCAGGTTTGGGGCACGCCGAGCGTGTCTGTCTCTGATCAGTCTTCATCTAGAAGTACCTGGTTTTTCAGGTGACATGACACCCACACCCTCCCTTCCCCTGCTCCCTGGGAGAACTCTGCTGAACCCCTGCCCCAAATGCCCACCCCTCTGCTCTGCCCACAAGTGTCTGCACTGCTGCTCTAGTGTTTCCATAGACTGTTTAAAAGAATAATGGTCAAAGCACAAGAAATTGGAAAGCTTTCTCCTTTCTAGAAATGCTGAAAAGACCTTTCTGAGAATTCAGGGTGTGTTTTCAGGCCAGTGAACACTTGGTCCCCTCGCCCCAACTTTTTTAGGAATTAAAAGACCCTCCTGCTACCAGACTTCTCCCCTCTGTGCAGACTCCCAAGGATCAACAACAGGATGGTTCAAAGTGTGAGATGCCAGCTGTCCCCAGAGCCCCTTACCCTGGAGGAAGGGGTCTCTCCCACGTGGTGGTCTTGTTGTTATGGTCTACATAGTAGACTCTACCATTAGGCAGCTCTCGCTGTTCCCACCTGCAAGAAAAAAAACACCATGTGACAGTTGACACTCGCTGGCACAGCAACTGAAACCTGGCTGAGGTGGAGCTACCAAGACAAACTGTCCTCTGCAATGCCAGCCAGAGCGGTGTGCCCAGGGCTGCCTGTCCCCACCACACACTATTCCAGGGCCAGCTGGGGAGAGCAGCACCCAGGAGAGGACGTGGAGGAAACCTGAGGCAGAGGAGACGCCACTCGTCCTCTCCTCAAACACAGAGGTGAAGCGAAGGGGTTCTGCTACAAGAAGCAACGTAGATCCAGGAGCCTCAAGAGCTGAAGCCTTGCTACCCACAGCACCAAGAGACCTCGCAGGAACCTCCATATCTTTAAATTAGGCCCAAACAGCCTCCCTAGAAAATCTATTTGCATGTGTGCCCATCTGCTCAGACCACAGCCGTGCAGCCCGGCCTCCCCTATGGATCAGAGAGCTGTGAATAATTAATGATCACTTTATTACTAAGAATGTCCAGAGAGCTGCACCTGGTGGATTAGCAAGCCTACCTCACACTGCCTACCTACAGCATTCTAACCTTTATATAACATAAAGAATAAGAGCAGGTCTACATAGCAGTTCCTTGGCTTGCCAGATAAAGACAATTCGAGACGTCCTGCGGCCGTTTGCTTGCTGAAACCAGGCGTATGTTGGAGTATAAATTCTTAATTTCCTCCCAAAAGTAGGAGGGTCGGCATAAGATTTCATATAAGGTCAGTTTTATGCCCTGTGAGTTTTTGATGTAGTTTGTGTTTGGTTTCTCTTAATACATGTTTCAAGAGGAGCCTTTGAGTTTGGGCTGGGGCTGAGCTTTCCCCCTGGCAGCGCTCCTGCTCACTGCTGACAGACACTGCTCAAAAACATCGCGTGGCCACAAGGCCCTTGGTTCAGAGGTGGCCCCTGAGGGGAGCCAGTGCGATCAGGAGGCCTGGTTTTACATGGCCACACTGAAAACCATTCTTTGCCTTAATTCATTCATGGAAGTTTATGCCCTGGCAAAGGTAAAAGCTCCGCACAGCACCGTGCTTCCTCTCAGCTTTCGTCCTGCAACAGAGAGAGGCGAGCCAGCAGCTGCTGACAGATAAAGTGTTCTCCTGCCACACTTCTGTTCCCTCAGGTCTCCCTCCCGATTCAATCTTCAGTCTCTATTAATCATCACGAAAAGCTCTATGAAATTAATATACCAGCTTCTGTTGTGACAGCAAGGCAACAAAGCTGGGCTTGCAGAAAGTAAGCTTGGTCTTACAGAGGAGTATTCAGTGTCCAGGCTCACACCACCCCTACACACCCTCAAACCTCCCCAGGGGACAAAGAAGCCACCAAACAGTCACCTCAGCCACAATCACACACTGGCTGTGACCACAGGTCGGGTGCATCACAGCCTTGGCACTGCTCTCCAAAGAGGTGGGAAGGCAGAAACAGGGAGAGCTTCAGCCATGTTTCCAAACCCTGGTGGGAACACCAATGGTCCAACAGCCACGTGGGCAGCCTGGAAAACCTGTGCCCTGGGCAGAAAGCAAACGTGTACTCAGAGAAAACACTTCCCTGAAGGAAGAAGGGGAAGGTGAAAGCCAGGCTCAGGATTTAGCTGAGAGACTCTCTAACCCAAATCAGAGCTGCTGGTTTCACTGCTGTGGGCTTCTCAAAAGTCAATGCATCTGCAGAGAGCAGGTAACACCTGCAGATAAAACCTACAAGTCAGCAGCACCAGATCTTTCTGATCCCTAGAACAGATCTAGGGACACCAGTGGTTATCTGTGATGGGAAGAATCCAAGGCAGGACCTACCACACCTGTACACCTTTGACAGCAAGTGGCTCCCAAGCATAAAGAGGGACCATGCAAGAGCAGACCCAGCACTACCCAGTGCTCTTCTGGCATCAGGAAGTCTCTGTCTCTCCAGTCCAGCCCTTTTCCTGGGTTACCCCTGGGCAGCACTGGGCGTTGTCAAAGGGGAAATGCCTGAAGTTTCCTGTTCACTAGCAATGAACTCATCTTCATGAGCATAAAAGCACCAGGACAGTTAAAAGATTGAAAGCTCTGAAGAGATAATCAGCACAGCTGGGATTTCTTGAAGACACAATCGTGTCCACCCCAAGACAGGATGAGTTGTTCAGACTGGAGAAGAAAAGACTCTGGGGAGCCTTCCAGTGCTTAAAGAGGCTCCAGGAAAGTTGGTGAGGGGCTCTTTATCAGGGATTGCAGTGGTAGAACAAGGAGTAATGGTTTTACACTAAGGGAGGTGAGATTTAGAGGGTGATGAAACATCAGCATAGGTTGCCCAGGGAAGTAGTGGAGGCCACATCCCTAGAAAGGTCACGTTGTATGGAGCTCTGAGCAACCTGGTCTCACTAAAGACATCCCTGTTCCTGCAGGGGGGTTGGACTGGATGGGCTTTAAAGGTCCCTTCTAACCCAAAGCATTCTATGATTCTATGAGATGGATGGCAGAAGGTCCCTGGGCATCTTCAAGGAGAAGGCAGAGCTGTGGAAGTGCTGCTGGCTGGAGAGCTGCCCACGGCAGGCAGAGCTTTGGGAAATCCCTTCCTAGACTCAGACTGCAAGTGCTTTGGATCGCCAACAGCAACCAGATAAGGGCCCGGCACAAAGCTCAGGGGGAGAAACACCATTCACAAAGCAAGGCACAACTCTGCTCACGAGATTGCAGGAGTCAGCATTCCATGAAAACCCTTTAAGCATCATCCTTCCAAGGTCAGTTATACATAACAGGTTCCTTTGGGCAGATCCAGAGACTGCAACACCACTGACTTACAGGGTGCAGGACACCCCCAGGCAGGTGTCCCACTCACTGTGCCCATGCTGACAAGCAGTGCTTCAGAGAAGGAGGGGATCTCCCCCCTGCACACAGAACTGGTGATGCAAACAGTCATTACCAGAGGAGACAAGTCCTCCAGGTCCATTAGTAACAGATTCACAAGATGATTTATCTTATGGCTCTGAGGACTTGAAAGTCCTTTATGACAAGAAGCTCCAACCCCTCAGGTACCATTTCTGTGGCTGTAGAGACCTAAATCCCCCCGATGAGGAGTCCTCCAGGGCAGAAGGCTTCTGGATCTCTCGGATACTCCTCCAGGTGCCCTTGTGACTGCAAAGAGCCCTGCAAAATTACAGAGACCTGCTGGTGGCATCTCATTTATGCCCACCGTCCCTGTCTCACGCCCTACACAAACAGATGACAAGCTCACACGTTCCTCACCTCCTTGGTGATGTGAAAAGTAAATTTGCTGAGGGCTGCCTCGCCCCATGAACAGTGAATCACTACTGTTAAACAGCAACAAACTTATTGCTGCTGACACACAGCAATGACCTCAGAAACAGGGGCACTGGGGGCAACCCATCCTTGCTCAGACCACGCTGCTCAGCTCTTCACAGCCTCGTCCTTACTTCTGCTGTCAGAGGGGTTACAAAGAATGTTTATCAATATGGTGACATGTGCAAACAAACCTCCATCCCACAAGGGACAGAGATCAGGGAGACAGGTAACAGGTTCTTCTTCTGGGACCCTAAGCCCAGCCACACGGGCACCAGCAAGGCAGATCAGCAGTTTAGTGAGCACTGGATGGTGGGAGCCCTCGTCCACGTGCACCACTGGTGCGAGCACGAAGCGCGCGGCGCGGCGGCTCCCATCCGGATGCCCGCAAGGCTCGCGACGGTGGTGGATAAAGGGAGCCACGGACGACGTGAAGTGGCAGTGCTGAGGCAATCCTGCAGTCCAAACAAAACGCCCTCCTTATGTAAGAAACCACAGCCCCAGCATTCTGCCAGGCAGCATAATGTACCTCTTTGTACGGGCAAGACAGCGCTGTGTGTACTCACTGCGCTAACGACCGTCTGTCCCTCGCGCGGAATCATCGCTGATAGGAACCAGATGCAGGAGCCAGCAGCTCCTGGGCCTGCCCTGCCCCCCGGCGCTATCCATCTGCTTGGAAACCCCCCTGTGAGAGCCAGGACCCTGCACAGAAGGCTTCGAGAGCTGTGACCAGCAGCTCCTGTGCCCCACACGCTCACTGCCTTCACAAGGAAACAAGCTCTGCCCAAACCAGGAGGATGTGAAGGAGATTCTGGGCACTGTCGGGGCTGGAATTATTCAGAACACCTTCCAGCACCCTCCAGCCCCTAGAACAGACTCCCGCTTGTGTGAGAGATGCCTTTGTGTCTGCCACATCTGCTGCAGATGTTCAGAGACAGCTATCTGAGCAGAATAAATAGCTCTAAATCCCCACATGAACCCAGCCGCTCTCGACTCCATGTGCACACAGTCCGGCAGGAGCAGGGAGGCTGGGGCTCTGTGAACCAACCAGCATGCAGCAACGAAAAGCTGCCACCCCTGCAGATGCTGAAGGGAAGCCAAGCACGAGTGCTCTCCATGCTCCCACAGATGAAAGGAGACACCCGGAGAACAAGGCCGGGCTCAAGCAGAAGGGACACGATGGCCTTCCGACTCTTCAGCACCGGAGCAACCGGCAGCTTTGCAGGGGACGTCGCTGCTGCGAGCAGCAAAGGAAGAGCAATCCCTCATGGACTCCCCAGGGCTCCCTGCACAGCCAACCCTGCCGGAGCTGGGCCAGCGAGGGGCTATCCTGCCCCGCTTTTGGCTCTGGCAGCAGCGTGCTCTGCAGAAGTGGCCTGGTTTTGTCTGCATCCCTTCTGCCTGAGACACCGCTGCCTCCACCAGCCCTGCCAGCCACATCCCCATCTCCCAAGCTGAGCCCCAAACCACCAGTCAAAGCAATACCCTGGTGTGGTGAGTCGGTCAAAAATCAACTGCCCTAGATCAGGTCTCAGAAGATCCCCAGAAGCTCATTTCTACCACCCCATGGCCACAGCTCTTCATTCAATCCCTGGTTTTGTGCAAACCCCTGTTAGCCCATAACCTGGTCTGGCAGCTCTCAGGGCAGGGCTCACGCTCCAGAGACCTCAATGGACTCAATTCTCTGATCTCCTTCACCTGGGAAGACCTTGTTATTTGGCCTCCACTTGACCGAATAGGTCAGCTGGTACCCAAGCCAGCACAACAAGCACGGAACTCAGCACATGCAAGAGGGTTCCTGTCTTCTTTTCCTCCTACAGGATCCCACAATCAGGACAAGGAGGGACAGATACACAAGGTGCTCATCAAAAGTCTCCACAGATGCAAATTCTGCAGGCTCAACCTGGAAGAGAGCTCATTACTCCCTCACTGCTCTTCTCCAGCCATCCCTCAAAGCACAAGAGTTTTATCCACCTCCTGTCTCTGACTCAAATGATTTTCTGGTGTGGGAGCACCACGGGGAGATGGGCATAGGGAAGACAAAGGCCACCCTTCCATCTGGCTGGACCAAGTGAATCCAAATCCGACACATCTTAGAAAGTAGGGCTTGCAACCTCCCCAAGCCTCCGGAAACCCTAATTGTGAGATATCCACAGGCTCCTCTCCACCCTGGGAAAGAAACAACAGCCTGTTTCCACCTCGGGGAGGGCAGAGGTGGGGAAAAGGAGACTTTCAGTGTACCTGGTAGGAGTAGAAAGGGGAGTAAGCTCTGACTGGAATAAAGACCTTTTTCAGAGCACTGGACTTTTCCAGCTGCCTGGAAACAGGAAGCGCCCAGGCTGGAGAACAGAAACCCTCACACACCCCGCATAAAGGCACACTGAGCCGTTAACCCTAATTACCTGTGACTGACACACGAGTGAGGCCCTGACCTTCCAGGCATTGCCTCAGCCAAAAGAAAATAAACAGCTCCCTTCATACGAAACACAAGCCATTTTCAACCCCCGCCCCTCACCACTTTGCATTCTCAGTCCAGAATTAAAGGTGTCTGAAATGCAAGGGGAGGAGGGCTGAGCTCAGAGCCTGCCCGCTGCCCCCCAAGAGCCAGTACACCCACTGCCACTGCTCAGCCAGCCCCAGCTCTCCTCCCAGCCCCTTCCCCACAGCCCAAGGAGGAGAATGCAGAGCATTTCATTGTGAAATTCTTCACAGTGAGGGTGGGGAGGCTCTGGCCCAGGTTGCCCAGGGAAGTCGTGGCTGTCCCATCCCTGGAAGCGCTCAAGGCCAGGCTGGATGGGACCTTGAGCAGCCTGATGTGGTGGGAGATGCCCAGCCCATGGCAGGGGTGGGGCTGGAACTGGATGATCTTTAAGGCCCCTTCCAACCCAAACCATTCTATGATTCTATGATCAACACCAGGGAGAGGAACAGGAACAGCTTTGTGAGGCTCCTGCCCACCTCCCCCAGCAGTGGCCAGTGCCTCCACAGTGTCTCTGGAGGACATGTTCATGTCCTCCTGCTCAGTGGGAGCTCCCTGGAAATCCACACTCACCCATGCATTTTCCTCTGACTGATTCCCTCAGCAGCTCCATGAGAGCAGAGGTCTCTGCTGCTCCCCTGAGCACAGACACTGACCAACTGCTTGCCACAAAGATGTGATTCACTGTTTACTATCCCAGAGATACAGATCAGTGGACACAGATGAGATCCCAGCCCAGAGGAGAGAGGAGTTTGCAGGCCAAATGGCTCAGACTAGGGAGGACAGGCTGTGTCCAGGAAGTAGGAGCACAAGGATCCCCAACAGGCACTCCCAGGACCGCTCTGCTTGCTGAGCACCAATATTTCCACTGGCTCCCAGTGCAGCACAGCCCCTTCCCTCAAACACCCCCTTCTCCCAGCACACAGCAGTGCCCCAGCTTGCTCATGTCCCCTCATCCATCCTTCCAGGGTTGTGCCTCCCTCCCCAGGGGCCACAAGCACTCAATCTGCTGGCCCTGTCAGGAGAAGGAACGTCACAGGCAGAAGGCAGAGCTTACCCAGGGGGCAGAGCATCCAGGGCTGGCGCTGCTGCCCGGGCCGGTGGGGCACTGGAGCCAGAGGCTGACTCCTCTGCCTCTCCAGAGCTGGGCAGGGCAGGAGGGGCAGCAGTGATGGAGCTCTCAGCTGTGTTTGATGCTGCCGGGGTCGGTACGGTCGCTCCTGCTGCTGGTCTTTCTTCTTCGATATCGACAGCACCCGCTGCATCTCCATTCACTGCAAAAGCAGAGATGTCAGCAGCTAGAAAGGGTAATGGGTGGCCCAGCTGACCTACTGCACCCATGCAGCCCTGGAAGCAGAGCACGTGGTGGGTGGCAGCCGCTACCACCCATACATAGGACTCATGGTGCTCCCAGCCTGTAGCAAAGGCAGCATCTCCTTCACCCAGACCCCTCTGTGAACACTGCCTTTTGTCCCAAGAGAAGAGCAGAGGGTACTTTGCATTTGCACTCAGGAGCTCTTCTGCCACTTGCAGACATGCTGTGTGCCTGGTGGGAACTCAGGTAATGAGCAGGAGCTCAGGAAGGGCTGGCACAGTATTCCCCCAGGGAGAGGGAAGCTCAGGCTCAGCAAGTCAGCTGCACTGGTAAGAGCTAAACACTGCTGGATTCCACTGAACTTTGGAAAAGGAAGGGGAAAGGACAGAGCAAAGGAAAATTACAAAGAAAACGGATGATGAGGAAAATGCAGACCAGAAAAGGAAAGGGAATTTGTTTGATGAATATTTATCAGATAGCCAAAACCCCTAAGACTTGGCAGTCCAGCAGAGGATAACTTGTGCTACAAGACATCCTGGTTTCAGTGGCAAAGTAAGAGCATTAAAAACAAAGCAGCAACAAGTAACAAAGAAATAAGGGATGCAGACAGAGCTCCACAAGTTAGAGCTGAGGAAGACAGAAAACTCTAAGGACGTATCTGCTTCTACAAGCTCAAGGATTTAGATATGTTGCAGGAAAAACCTCACAACAGTACACTCCCTCTTCCCCCGGAGAGGAGGCTGAAGGCCTACACACACCCTGCAGAGGAGGCAAACTGCTCAGAATGCTTTTGCTTTGCAGCTGGGGGTGGCAGGACAGCATCTCCCAGCACCAGAGTGATCCCAGTACACAGCATCAGCACCTAGAGCAGTCACTCAGGCAGCATCTACGGGTGAGGAAGATTTTACAGGTCTGCAGGCTCACAGCAACTCCCACCGGAGTCCAGCTGTGGAGATCTCTCACTCCTATCCACTTCTAGAAAGGCTTGGATAGGGCAACTTTAGAAGCTTCAGCCACATTGTGACAACCTTCAAAGGGAACCTGCAGAATGACCCAGGTAACTATGCTGGGATTGCTTTGATCTCAATCCTGCACTGAACAGGGGAAAAGCTGATCCAAAGTTCATCCGATAAGGAAGGGCTCCAAGGGGAACATAGTGAGGGCTGAGCAATGTGGCTGTGGAGAAAACACACTGAGAAATTATCTCCTTTTATTGTCAGATGGAGTTACAGCTGTAAGTGACAAACACACTGGGGATGTTCCTGAAACAGTCTGCTCAAACAAACAGGATAACGTCACCAGACCGAGGAAGAGGATGGTTTTTAGAGGTATCCCATGGAGCGGGTGTCCAGCACCAATCCCAGTCACCTCAAACACTCATCTCCTCAGCCTCAAATGTAAAATCATCACCAACAGAAGACACAGAGGTTGGTGAGTGGTAAACAGTGACGAGGCCGGCCCAGTCATAAAGCCACTGGGGAGGCTGGGGCCAGGCTAATAAAATGTGCTTTAAACAAACCAAAGCCAAGGAGCCAAGTTGTACTTGCGGGAACAAAACCTCTGTCCACAACCCAAGGGAGTGTCCCCAGCACAGTGAGGACACTGGGAAGGGCTGGGTGGGCACAGGGGACACCAGGCAGCATTTGTTCCTGGTACAGAGCTGCACCAACTAGGGCAGAGGACAGCCCCAGGGAGGGGAGAGCAGACCAGGAAAGACAGCTGAAAGGCAGCATTTCACATCAGCCTTCCATTCCCCCACCTCCCTCCCAAAATGGGTTTTGGCAAAACTGAAATTGCATCGCTCCAGGTTTTTCCAATGAAATGGAAAAAAAAGAACATCTTATTTTTGGGTTGAAAAAAAAACATTTCCTTCTACTTGAAACAAAGCACTCTGCTTCTCCTTCCAGGTCTCTGACAAAAGCAAAAGAAAGGACGGCACCGCCTGCAAAAGCAGTGCAGGGAGAGGAAGATCCCACACTGCTGGGGTGGCTTCATGAGAGCCAGAGAAGGAAAACAGACAAACCACTTGTAGCATCGTAGTCAGGCACTCAGCAGGTCCCAGGCTCTGCTCTACAAGGTTCTTATGGCTTGGTGGACAAACCCAAGAAAGGACAAAAGAAACCCTTCCAGAAATACCCTCTGGTGTAAGAACTGGCTCCCTTCTGAGAGGTGGATTTGTGCCTTCTCTGATACTCAACAGGCAGCTGCTCCTCCCCACCTCAGCGGGCAAAGAGCTCAAAACACTTTCACTGAAGACTGATGGGCAAACTCAGCTGAACCCTCCCAGCCCTGAAAAAGCCCACTCAGCTGTGATAACCATCCTCTTGGCTGTAGCACCAGTGACATTGCTGTCCCAGCATCCTTTTAAAAACTCAGAGCTTGATGCAGTGTTTTTGTCACGGCAACTCAAGAGAGGACCCACAGAAATTATCCACGACAGGCAGTGCCGCCCAGCTTATCAAAAATAAAATCAACTAATTCACAGGGAGAAAATTTCCCAGGCTCTACAAGACCTGTTACCCTAGCAGAAATTCATTTTCTCCCACAGAACGCAGCCCCGAGCTCTGTCCCCGGCGCCCCCTGCAAGCGCTGCTCACCTGTGCCGTTGGCCGTGCCGTTGGCCATGCCCGCGTGCTGCGTGCTCTTGGCCTGCTGGCGGTGCCGGTTCCTGGCACTGGGACTTTGCTCTCCACTCCCTGTGCTTTGCCTGGCTGCTCCAGCCGCATGGCGGTGCGTCCTGCAAGCGAAAGACACGGCAGGTGAGAGGCACCACCAGCCTCACAAGGAAAACTCTGCTCGGTCTTGTGCCGCTTCTCGCCCAGCGCAGCCATCAGTTTCCACCGGGAAGAGCTGGGATGCAACCATGTGCATCTGCTCCTTCAGCAGTGCCCAGAACTTTGTGCTGTTAACTTGGACCTCCCCACAGGTCCTGGCACCTGCCTGCTGGTGGCAGAGTCCCCCGGAGGAGTAACCTGGGTGCCAAAGACCTTGCTTTTGTTTGTGGGTGCTCACCCCAGCGGCCCCACGTGCTGAGAGATGGCGCTGGGCACTCGTGGCCAGAAACCTGCTTGCAGCACACCAAGCTGCCACAGCCCCCAGCAGTTTGCTCCATCCACCCTTTCAATAAAGCTTCCAGATCCTGCACCAGTGTCAGCTCTTGGACCACAGCACCAGTGGGAGCCCTCCTGCCCAGCAGGAAGGTGCAGGTGTTCCCAACTGCAACAGCATCAGGAGCGCTGCGGCCCTTGGCAAAGGAGGAAACAAGCAGGTGGGAAAGACATGAGCTTAAATCATGGCACAGGTTGCAATCAGCTCAGATGCAGCTGCTCCGTCTCTCAAGGGGGGGATCTTTCCTTTGTGTCACACTGGAGCTCCCTTGCCAGCATATCCCATGGCCAGGGCAGAGTGCCTGCATCTCCCCAGACACAAACTCTCCCCTCCATCCACCCTGGGCCCCTTTGGCAGCCCAAAGGCATTCAGGAAAGGCTGGGTTTTCACCTTAAGGAGCCTGGTCATTATTGCAAGCAGGGACGGGGACATGGCAGTGTGGGAGGGGGGATGCTGCTTTCCCCTGTCCAGGAGCAGACACAGAGCCCGGCCACCTCCACCCAGATCCCAGTCCAGGGCAGCAACCACAGAGGGTAAGGACTGCAGGGATTAGGAAGCAGGTTTGTCCCAGCCAAGTTCTCCCCTTAGAAGGGCAAAACCTGCAAACTGTCCCCATATCTCAGGGCTGGAGCTGGGAGGGGACAGCAGCTTGGCAGCGACAGGGCACAGCATCAGTCGTGCCACCCTCAAAAGCTCCAGCAAGCTCTGGGTTCCTCCCACTCGCCCCAAAGCTGCTGTCCTTGGGGAGCGGCTCAGGGCAGCGGGTAGAGGAAGGGCTGGGACTGGGAGGAGACATGGGAAAGCACGAGATGGGAGTCGAAAATAGAGCAGATAAGAGGCCTGTGCAGAGCAGCCTGCAAGCAGGAGCTGCTGAGGCCACTTCAACCTTCTTCCCAGAAGGGCAGCCCACACAGGGGCTCCTTGAGACTCCTCGGATGGAGATCTTACCCCAGAAACTCTGGGTACGGCCGGGACACAACTGTGTGCTGGGGACTGGCTTTGATCACCAGCACCTGGGGACCCCAGAGCAGCTATGGGTACAGAACAAGCCCCTCTACCCACAGCTGGGAGGTGAAGGTTGCCCCTCACTGCCCATCCAAGGGGCACATAGGCACCATGCACCTCCCAGAAGTTGCCCAGGACCCACCTCACCGCATTCACCCAGTAGTGAGGCCAGGAGTGACCCCAGAGGGGAGTGGGCAAGTGGCACCACCAGCAGGACCCAGCCTCACTGGGAGTGGCCCCTGAAGCACGGGATGGATCTGGTCCCTGCCCTTCTCAGCACAGATGAGCTCAGAGCTGCCCGGAGAGTTTTTAGAAACCAAAACAGGATGTTTGCAGGCTGCCAGCCGGCCACACAGGGTTACACCAGGCCCGAATTAGCCAACCCGCCGCCCAGCCCAGCCCTCCTACAAGTGCTCCCATCTGGGCATTGTCTTTTAATAGATGCATGGAAACAAACTCAGTGAGACCACGTGAGAGCAGCAGAGCTGGGAATGGGCTCTTAAAATAGGAGCAGGGAGAAAACAAGTCACAGCGCAGATGGGAACTGCCGGTGGGACGGAGCAGGGCATGCGGAGGGCAGCCCACCTCCCAGGCAGATGGCAGGGCCCTTGCTGTCCCCTGTCCATTGTGGACCTCAGGTGGGTGCCCCATCACCCCTCCTGGGTCTGAGGCAGAGGAGCAGATGACGCTGAAGAGGAAAGTGGCACCAGCCAGGGTGACATCAATGCAGATGTGTAGATGAGATGCCCAGGGATGGTTTAGTAGTGGACAGATAGGGATGGACTTGATGATCTCAAAGGTCTTTTCCAAACAAACAATTCTATGATTCAGCTCCCCCAGCTTCTGCCAAGGCAGAGCCCACACACTGCAGAAGCTGACGTGGGCCCCGGGCACAGCACAATCACCTCCTCCTGCTGCATGGCCAGAAGGTCCTGGCACGAGGCACCAGGAGAGGTGGCAGCACCAGCCTCGGTCTCGCTCTTCACACCAGATCCCAAACTACAGCCGAAGAGGAGGGAGGGCAGAGCATGCAGCCAGGAGCCAGCAACGACTGCAGGAGGTTGGGGCATCACCACTGGGACACAACCAGGAGAGCCAAGTGGGAGCAAGGGCTCAGCTCCCGAAACACCGAGCTGAGAAACTCCCCCTGCCCCTGTGAAGGGGGGAGGCAGCCACGTCCCACCACACACCCAGCCCTCACACCTGCAGTGCCAGGGGCAGAGACAGCACCTGTACCACCACCCTGGAGCTGGGGCAGGAGGAACATCCCCTTTCCCCACGGCAGCAGGACGTGCAGCAGCTCTGGCACCTGGCTCCAAAACCCCGAATCTGGTTTATTCCTATTACCCACCCGCTTCCAACAGCCCCAAGACCCATCTAACAGCTTGCTCCCCAAGGCCCTGAGCAATCCCCTGGCCTCCCCTGCTGTGTCACACCAGCAGCCACGTGCCTGGGGACACCCAGCAGCAAACCAACCTACTTTATTCCCTGATGTCAGAAGAGGCCCCTTTGGCCATGACAAGACAAACAGGGCTCGTGGCAACTCCCTCGCACCAGCTCACAGCCAGGGACGTCTGCCCTCTGTTTTCTCTCCACATAGAGGGCTGTGGAATTTCACACCCCGTCACCAAGATTAGCAGCAAATCCCAAGATGACATTTGTTCAGGAGAAGAAAGAGAAGCCCTGACCAAGCAGTTTCCCTGGAGGGGACAGTATAGAAACAGCTGAGGAGCAAAGAATGACCCTTTTCTTTCCGTCCTGCCTGTGAGTGAGTTCGCCAGCATCCATCACCAAGCCCATGAAAATAAACACAGCTCTGCGGATAAACAGAGCAGACATCAAACAGCATTCCCGAGAGCAAAGGACTCGACTCCACTCTGGAGAAGACAGCTGCCTACATGGTGGGTATGTGCAGCAACACTCTGCCCCACATAGCAGTTCTACATCAAACTGTGGAGTTACGGACAGAACAACCCGAAATTTGGGCCAGTTTAGGATGAATTGAAAACTAGGGAGGAAGTTTCCCATACCAGATCAGCTATAAAATTCTTAATGATTGCAACACACCTGGAAGGTCTCTAAAGGTGCAGAAGCACTGGTCAGACCTCACCACGCTTATCTCAGGTCGAGACAACACCAGAAGCAGAACTGCTTACAGACAACTAGGAAGCAGTTGGGAATCAGAAGGAAGCACCTCCAAAACCTCCCAAACTAGAACTTCCTTTGCTGCAAAGCCCAGCTCCCTCAGGACACTGAGCTCTCTCTCACCCCTTAGAAGGCTTTAACACCTGGACAGCAGGAATCAAGAGGAGCAGCCACAACAAATGGGCACAAACTGGGTTCAGCAACTTGCTCTCAACAGCCCATTCCACTCCTCTCCATGAACATGTGGTATGGAAGGACAGGGTCAATTTTTAGAGCCGAAAAAACTTCCTTCTCCCCCTTCACTCATCTCTTTCATGTGCATGGCAGATGAAGAAAAAGTAGAAAAGCTCAAGGTGTAGGGCTTGTTGCTGATCCTGCTCCTAAGCCTGGGGGCACGCAGAACCTCTTAGCCAGCAGGCTGCAGACACCCTTTCTACAGGCACACTTCTAGCCAGAACATCTGTATAGGCTGCTGGGCCACTGCCATGCTCTGGAAATATAAATAGGTGTTAAATTCAACTCCATGTTGACAGTGTGACACGTCTCTCAATAACCACAGCTCCAAAAGGAGCAGCACTGAGCCACTCAGCCCAGCGAGAAGGAAAGGAAGGGCACCATGCCAGGCAAAGGATGGCCTGGTGCCCAAGCATCTCATTTCCTTTGGAAGCAGCTGTTATTTCCCTGCAGTTCTGCTTGCTCTGCTTCTCCTGCTCTCCCCAGACCTTCAAAAGCGTCCCCCTGTGAGCATCTCCCAGAGGGAGACTGCGCTTCTCTGCCTGGCCCAGTGCCAGTCAGCACTGTGCTTGAGGCCAGAGCTGGGGTCCCCATAACCCCCATTTGAAGGGACCCCTGCAGACCAGCCCTTTGCTGGTTTGCCTGGTCACAGCCTGCCCCATACCCCCCCTGACAGACCATTCCCTCAGCTGCCAGTAGAGTAACTGGTAGAAACTGTCTGGGGCATCACAGACCTGATATTCCTTGAAAAACAAATTGTTTAGGAGAGGCTCAGGTCAGCTGTACCCCAGCTGTGTGGTCACCTCCCAGCTCTGCTGCCCTCCAGGAGGTCAGCCAGCCCACCCCTGCACCGCACCTCCTACGAGCTGCTTTGCTGAGGGCTCCCTGGGAGATCCAGAGTGGGATCCACTGCTCAAGGATGATGTAGGCACCTCTCAGCTGTCTCGTGGCTGCAGCAACCACCCAGTAATGGATTGATAGGTGCTGCCAGCACAGGACCCTTACCTTGGTCTGCTTCCAAAGCAGTTTGTACTGGGAGGCTGGTGTCTGCTCTCCGTGGACAGAGCCGTGCTGCTGGGGTCCCGTGCAGGCACCTGGGACCCTGAGTGGGTGAAGAAAAAGCCAGTGAAGAAAATGACTGAGGCACCTACTTGTTGTAGCCTCCCTCCTTCCCTTCTTCCAGAATGGAGACCCAAAAGCACAACAGCTCCACTTATTACAGGACAGACCCACCAGCATATGAGGACCCCTTGCCCTTATGCTGGGTGCTCTCCTCTCCTCTCTCACTGCTGCGCAACAGCACCCTCAGCCCCACAGCCCTACGGCTCTGGGTACCACACCAGGGAAGGGAAACACTGGGCATTGCAGAACCAGAAGCACCATGAGGGTGGCTGTGCTGAAGACTCTTGGATTTCACAGGCTTCATCTCCCAGAAAGGAAGAAAAGGAGCACAGGGAAAGCAGTGCACCAGCCCCTGGCCAGCACAAGCTCTGCTCTCTCCCTGGGCAGCCCCGAGGGGTCAGACCTCAGCCCGTGTCTCCACACACCCTCTGCCTCAGGGAGCCCTTTTCCCAGTGGGTCATTAAACACTGAAGCCTTTTCCCCAGCCCACACAGGGCAGCGAGGGAAGGGGCCAGGCCATGTGGGTGGGCAATGGAAGGTCTGGAGAAGGGCTGCTCCTCTCACACCAGCAGGAGCCAGGGCGAGAGCCTGTCGACGCTCCAGCTCCCGTTCCACCACACACTCGCTCCCACGGGAGCCCAGAGTCAGGCAGGAGGGGCCGGAGCCTTACCTGGGAGAGAAGGTGGCAGCTGGCACTCGGACGCTTGCTGCCAGGTGCCAGGGGCCGTGCTCTCGGCCCCACTCCTCTCCCTGCCTCGTGCTCAGAGCCGCCGCGCGCACGCGGAGACGGGCGGCACTCACCCTCGGTTCCGGCGCTGCCATTAGGCACGCTTCCCAGATCAACAGCCGGGCCGTCCAGGAAAATCGTCAGCTCTCCACCGGAGACAACACTGCCTTTGTTCTCCGTCTGCAGGTCCAGGGTCAGCTGCCTGTTCTCCACTGGGGGAGACGAGGGGACATGGAGAAAGAGACCAAGCAGTCACCACTCGGGATATCAGTCGTCACGGAGGATGGTTCCTCCTTGGCTCCCCCACGACAAGGGATGTCAGCCTCCTGCCCTGCTCCAGCTTTCCCCATGCCCCCAGAGGCAACATGCCCACCCCCTCAGGGCCGGTTGTCCCAGCAAGCGCCACTGGCACTGGTCCCACACCTACACGTAGCCACCAGCATCGTCAGGAGCCCTGGCCAGCCCCATCACCAGCTCCTACGGAAGATCCTCCTTCCCTAGCCATTGCTCACAAAGCCAGGTCTCTCCATGGGAGTGGAGCTGCCTGAGGGCCCCTGGCTGCAACACAGCCAAGACCACCATCGCTCACAGATCCAGAAGCTGGAGCCTTAGGGCAGATCTTGGCGGGAAAGCCAAGGAATCTGGCTGGTTTGACCCAACACGTGTCAAGAAGAGTCCTGCGTGAGGGTGACGACCGGTAGGTGTCTGAGACACAAAGAAGGCTGATGGCTATAACTCAAACAGTTCCTGAAGCCCCTGGTTTGCTGCAGAGGAGCAAGCAGCACCTTTCAGAACTGCTGATATTCTCACGCCACCTAGAAAACCAGCAGAGGAGAGCACCAGGCACATCCCTCCATCCTCATCCCTGTGTATCGGTTCCACTGAATGCAACCAGCACAGAGGGCTGTCCCCAAACACATGGAAACACTCCGTTGCAGCAGCAAACAGCCTTTGCAGAAGCTTCTGGAGTGGGTAGCATGGGCTGGGAGGCTCCTGGAGATGACTGCCAGCTCTGCTCCCCTCCTTCGGTTTGGCTTCAGCGGCTCAGTGAGACTCTGCCAGTCACAGCTCCACGCACAGTTGGACACTGCAGCTCGGCTCAGAGCTAACAGCTCCAGGAACACCACTCCATGTTCTCCAGCTGGGACAGGGTGAGAGGCTGCAGTGGCACAGAAGGGGAGCCCACAGGTCGCATGGTGCCACATGCCGGGGCACCCAGAAGCTGCTTCAAGAACTGGCGCCTGCCCTTGTTTCACCAACACACCTTGGCAGCCTCAGCTCTCTCCCTCCCTGCACCCCAGGACAGGCACCCACCACTGCTCCAGCCCTTCCAAGGCCTCCTGTCAGCTGCCTACTGCTCACAGGCAGCAGCAAGGGATGTCCCTGGTGCTGCTGGGACACCACCAGAGTCCAGCACAGCTGAAGCAAGGCACAGGGCAAAGAGGCTGCCTGAATGTCTCCAACAGCCTCCTTCAGTCATGCACAAAAACTCTGCATCCCCATGGGCGACGGGAGAACAACGCAACCCTCAGTGCCCATGGGCAGGCAGAGCTATCGCAGCATTGCCTGCTGGAGCCAGTGGGACCAAAACACCCAGCTCCACCAAGGAAGGCTAGAAAAATTAGGCTGTGCCAGCCTGGGACAGCAGCCCAGACACTTCCTGACTCATTTGCTCAAATAATATTTTTATTATACACAGATTGCTCATGACACAATGGTGCCATTTTTTAGTAACCTGCTTTGTCCCAGTCCGCAGCAGGGACGGGGCACGGTACCTGTCAGCAGGAGGATGGGAACACACTCCCCAGGGACCCCTGGGTCCTATCTCTAGCTCTGGGGTGGAACTCAGGGTGTGCAACCATCAGCCAAACAGCACCTACAGATCCCAGTTGCCAGCCCAACCCCTGCACAGCACCAGGGGGGAAGGTGCAGAGCCCACAGTGCCATTGTCAGGACCAGAAGAAGCTGTGCGCCTCACACACCAGCCTGGAGAGCAGCTCCTGCCCTTCTTCCATATCCAGAGCAGCTCCTCCCTGCAGGGTGCCTGCCAGCCTCACACAGCTGGGAAGGGACATGAAGGGGACAGAGAAAGGGTCCAGCACAAGGCCAGCACTCACACCACATGCCCCAGCCCATGGCTAGTAGCCATCCTCCCTTGGAGCTGACCAGTGCCTTGAGGGGAAGATCAGATGCAGGGCAGGCAGCCCCATGTTGGGATCACCACCCCTTCCTCTGAGCAGTCTCTGCCCCAAACGGGCACCCTGAAGCGCAGCAATCTGGGGTCTGCAGCAAAGGCTGCACTCGTGCATCTTGTGTGTGTCTCAGGTTTTTAGTGCCAAGGAGGCAGGCAGCCCCTTGGTGCCCAGCATCCTCTCAGCAGGGTGAAGGCACAGCTCACAGGACACAGCACAGAGATGGAGCCCAGCTCTGTCACTTGTTATCCACCCATCATCAGATGAGGGATTCTGCTAAGCCTGGTCTCACCTGTCTGCCTTAAGGAGCTGCACTCTGTTTGCCTCCAAGAGGATCCAATCTCACAGACAATTTTAAGAGCCTGAGACAGAAGATGCTGCTGAGCACAGCCAAAAACCAGACCAAATCCAGACCCTGTCCTGCCCTGGCTGCTCTGAGCCATAGGAATCTGTGTTTTCCCCGAGCCGTGCAGAAGCCGTGCTCACACACTCCAGGGGTCCCCTCCAACCCCCCTCGGCGTGCGCCCCACTCTCCCCGCTGGAGCTGCACAAGCCCTCATTGTGCCGGCGCCCAGCCAAGGGGGCGGCAGCACAGGAGCAAAGACAAGGTGTCTCCAAGTGGAGGATGTGAACATGAACCTCCCAGCCGGCTTCCTTCTCCCCCTCTCCACCCCCTTCAGCTTTTTTAAAGAAAATAAACACTAGCAGAACCTTCCATTCACTGTCCCCGTCCAGCACGCGGGACGCACAAAGGGACATTGCTGTTGCACCAACAGAGGGTCCCCTGAACGGCGGAGCACAAAGGCTGCCTGTGTCCTGCCGGCAGCCAGAATGTCAGAGGGATTATTATTATTTTGGGAGGGGGTCGGGGGCTGATTTGGTCCTGAATAAGGTCTCAGTTCAGCTACTTCCAGTGCCCTGCACGCAGCATCAGAGCTCCCATTTAGCAGAGGTGAGGTGGAATTCCCACCCAGCCCATTAAGCGGATTTACGGTTCCACGAAGCCAGGCTGGTAGCAGCCAGCACGATAACGGCCACGGGCTGAGCCCAAGCCTGAGCCCTCTGGGACCTCCAGGAACTACACCCGTCCGATGCCCACGGGCACAAACACCAGACAGCAGCTGCGAGAGAGGGTGCAGCCCCTCTGCCTCTTCCCTGGGCTGGGTGGCTCCATCTTTGCACATGCAGCCAGGAAGACTTCCAGACAGACAGCAAGACGGCGCTTCCCACCCTCTCAGCTCCCCAAACCCTCTTTGCACGGTTGCACTGGAAGCAGAGGCCAGTTTCCACTCCAAAAGCTCCAAGTGACCAAAGCTGTATCCGCTATTGCCCTTTGAGAGCAGCCGGGACTGCTGCTTATTCAAACAGAAGATAAGCAGAACCTCTGGGCTTGCCCTGAAAACCTCAGGCTTCAGTCAGCAACCTACTTGTCCCCCATCAACACACAGAAGAATCAAATCTTGGGGTCAGAACCCTGCCCTGAAAGCATCCTCGCACTCAACATAAAAAGGCAGTGCAGCACTCCTCGCACTCTCAGCCTCGGTGGGAGCACCAAGCCGTGCCGGCTTCCCCCAGGTCTCAGGCTCCCCTACCCAACCCCAGAGCTCAGGGTTGGCCCGTGTGCAGCACCCACCTCCCTGGCACTCCGTGCTGTGGCTACGGATCCCTCCAGGAAGAAGCAGAGGGAAAGTTAGACCTTCCACAGCAATCCCTAAACCAAGAAGGAACCCAGAGTTTAGAGGAAGGAACAATCTTTACTGTCCCAGGTCAAACATAAAAGTCTCCCCAGTCAGTGGGAAGCTTTGACCCAGCGGCAGAAGGCTTAGAGACAACTGTGTCCCACTCCATTTATCCACAAGTATAATCATGAGGACCTCAGATTTTGCTTCTTTCCTCTTAACCATCACAGCCCTAGAGAGGAAGACAAGATGGAAAGAGAAGAGGCAAAGAGCCCACTATCTCTGAACAGGGACAGCTGCTGGCTACGAAACAGACCAGTCCGGGCACAGCAGGACCAGAGCCAGCGGACCCTGGCTTGGAGGCAGAGTGTGGCCTCCCATGCAAAGAGAGCCTGGAGGTGGCCAGGGCATGGGGACAGTGCTTGGTGGTCACAGTCCCATCAGCTCTCTTAGGGACACTTAGAACACACCACCCAAAAGATGATGCAGGTAGGCACAGTCTGACCCACACTGTGACTCAATGGCTTGGACAACCAGTTCTACAGGACTGCTGCCCAGCTGCCGTGGAGCCAGCTCACTGGGCAGTCCCCTCGGTCAGCCTGGGCATCTGCCTTCACTACTCCTCACTCGGACCCTTTACTGCTGGCCCACGCAGCAGAGCTCCTTTGACAGCTCATTCACAGCACAGAGGCAGCGAGGTTTCAGAGATTTCAGAGCTTGCTGCTGGCTTCCTGGAGACCCTCCTGAGGCCACGGCTCCAGCAGCTCTGCTTCGGGTGCAGCAGCAGGGAAAGAAAAGGCTCTGCAGGATCTGTAAAACCCTGGCATGTGGTGCCACTCAAGAAACAGGAGCCCGTTGATGTAACCTGCAACCCGAGCAGCGAGCAATAAAAGCAAGCGATTTCATTCGCGAGCTGCAGCCTGGCTCACTCCAGACACCCATTGCTCAGCACACAGTGGGACCAGCAAACACCAGTAAGGGCCAGTTACTGGCTCCCACACAGACTGTGGCATGAGGCCAGCCAGGGATGTTCCTCAGGCTTCGTGGGAAGAACAGGCGAGGAGCTCCTGGAGCCTGGGAACAAAGAGGTGCCTCTGTGGCAGGCAGAGCTTGGGGGCCAGGGCGGGGGGCTGTGCCACTGCAAATGAGCTGTTTTACGGGAGCCATGGGAGCAGCTCAGCTCGGTGAAGGCTCCAGCTCATTTTCTGTGATTGAGCCCATTCTCACCCACCTCCCCATCTCCCTGGCCAATCCCCTCCAAAAGCAGGAGGGCGCTGCCTGCCAGGAGAGGCCCAGGCAGCGTCTGCCAAGGCACTGGGAAGCACAAGCCCAAAAGCAAGGCTGGACCTGCCCAGAGCAGGAGCTCCTGTCCGACAGCTGGGGCTGTGAGCAGCAGGTTCTCCTCATCTTCCCGAGCGCCCAGGCCTGACCAGAGCTCAAAGCTGAGCTCTTTTTCCAGACTCCAGGCCTCAGAGCTGAGATTCTTCCACCTGGTGTGCTTGGCAGGGGGGCTGACAGAGTGGGGGGAGCTCCAGCGTCTTTCTGGCAGGCAGGAGCCCCGCACACACTGCCATGGACATCACTGGCAGCGAGAACACCAGCCCTGCCCAAAAGCAGAGCAACAGGAATTCTTCCCCACCAAGCAGAACAGCTACAGGAACATAAACCAAAGCCCACACCTACACTCACGTACCAGTAATTTACAGAAAAGCTCACCAAAACCATAACAAACCCAACAGAGCTAGAAAGTGGGTCCTTGGGGAAGGCATGCTCCTGCTGAGGGCTTTCCAGGAGTGATCCCCAACAGCAGGCACACGCATTTGCTGCCCTCCCCCAGGTTATGGGCTGCATCAGGACATTATGTGTCTGACTTACAATGGTTTGAAATCCCAACTGCCCTTTGCACACCCTTGCACGACCTGGTCCCTGCCCCAAGCTGGCAGCACAGGGAATGGGCTCCTTCCTCTTGGCAGGTAAGGAAGGAGTCTCCCAAGAGCCCAAGAACGCAGACTCTCATGGGATTTCCGGGAGACTGGGAGCACACCAGCAGCCTCTGCCTCACTCAGAGCTGCAGCAAAGCCCAAAGGCCAAGCAGGGAGTCCAAGGAGAAGAGGAGGGAGCTGATGCCAGGCTAGACAAGATGGGTAGATGAGCACATGGCTCACCCGGCATTGTGGGGAGACCCAGCCCACAGCAGCACCATCCCAGCAGGGCAGGGCAGGCTCTGCAGCTTTAAGAGTCCTCCCTCCCAGCACATGGTGTCAAGGAAAAATCTGACACATTTTTCTGGTGGATGTTAACAGACAAGCTAGAACAGCCAGTTGCCTTTTCCATTCACTTTCCACACAGCCCCCTGGGACGCCTGCTAATGAAAGAGCTGATTGTGCCCCTGCAGAGGAGCAGGCAGGTAGGGCTGGAGCAGCAGCGGCTCCAGGAGCCCAGCACGGCACCATGTTTGCACAGCTTGGGAAGAAAAAGGTGCAGAAGAGGGTGCCTTTGGGCAGAGGCCCCCACTGGAGGCCTCCTGACAGCAACAACCCAAACAAGAGGCAGCACAGCCCTGTAACAACCCCAGGCAGGTATTCAGATCCTCGTGGGCTTTGCAAGATCACAGAATCATAGAATGACCTGTTGGAAAAGACCTTTGAGATCACTAAGTCCAACCGTACCTGTCCACTACCAAACCATCCTTGAGCACCTTGTCCACCTGTCTGTTAAACATCTCCAGGGATGGAGACTCCACCACCTCCCTGAGCAGCCTCTGCCAGGGCCTGAGAACCCTTTGGTGAAGAAATATTTCCTAATGTCTAGTCTGAACCTGCCCTGGTGCAACCTGAGGCCGTTTCCTCTTGTCCTATTCCCTGTCATTTGGGAGAAGAGCCCAGCACCCACCTCACCACAACCTCCTTTCAGTGAGTTGCAGAGAGGTCTCCCCTCAGCCTCCTCTTCTACAGGCTAAACAGTCCCAGGTCCCTCAGCTGCTCCCAGAACCCCTGTTCTCCAGACCCTTCCCCAGCTCTGTTCCCTTCTCTGGATGCGCTCCAACCCCTCAATATCTTTCTTGCAGTGAGGGGCCCAAAACTGAACCCAGGATTCAAGGATGATGGCAGCAGCACAGCTCCAGGCCTTGGCCCTCGCTACCCCAGCAGGACAAGGTGCCACCCAGGGGCACAGCAGGGACACCGCAGCGGTTCCGTGAGTTGCAGTCAGCAATGCCAGGGGAAGCAGCTCACCCGGTCCTGGCACAGGGGAGAGCCTGAAGCAGCCCCACACTCCTCCAGGGTACATGAGGCCCCTCTCCCCGCTCAATACCAGGTTTGTCTCTTGTGAGCGGCAGAGATTTGCTTGGAAAAGCCAGAGTGAAGCTTTTCCAGCCCAAGCCCTGAAAGGCTGCCTTTATGCTGCCACTGCTGTCACGAGCTGCGCTCTGGTGACCACAAATGGCAGCAAATATCTGAGGGGTTTGTGTTTCCGTGCGGGCTGCGGCACCCTGGCTAACAGAGGTACAGCTTCCGCACGCCCCGGCCCCCCGGCCCAGCCCAGGGCACACAATGCTGCCTTGTTCCCTCCACACGGAGCCGCTGTGGCCGCCGCCTTTCCTCCCCATCACACACCTACGGGGCAGGCGAGGCAGCAGGACCCTGCAGAACGTGGGGTCCCCAGCCAGGGTGGAGGCCGAGGGGCCCCGGTGGGGTCATACATACGTTTCCCACCGCTCTTCAGCAGGTTGCCGAGGCTGACGGAGGCGGTGCCCAACAGCTCGTTCCTCAGGGTATGGCAGCTCCACACCTTCAGGTCCAAGTGGCTCTGAGCCGTGACGTTCCTGCAGAGACCAGAGAAGGGGGCCATCACCGTGGCCTCCCTTCCTGCTCCGTGCCCAGGGAGCGGGCAGTGCCAGGCTGGCCAAAGCCAGGGAGCAGAGGGTGGCGGGCAAGGCTATGGGGCAATGGGAGATCCCCTCCTGCCGCCCTCCCAGCACCCTTGTCTGTGGGACAAAGATCTGACATCTGAGCAGCCCCAGCTGATGGCACAGTGAGGTACATGGGGGAGCACAGGGCCACCCTCAGTGCCAGCCCCACACGAGGGGCTCACAGAGACTTACAGGGTAAGGATCTCGTTCCACAGCAGCTCCGAGATCCCGATCTGCTTCCCTGTCTTCTTGGTCTCGCTGGGCAGCCCGTCACCCGCCACCTCCACGTAGCAGTTCATGCGCGACGGGCGGCTGTGCACCTTGGGCTTCACGGACACGACTGGGCACAGGGGACAGGCAGAGGGTCAGGTAGCCGCAGCAGAGACCCTGTCCCCTACCCCCCTACACACACCACCCATCCCTGCCAGCTCAGGGTGCCACGAGGCACCAGAGTCAAACTGCTTTGGAGAGAGGGGGAGCGACCTGCGATTCTGGTGATGGTGGCAACGGCCATACCCAAGTGCTCCTGTCACCAGCCTACAGTCACTGCCTGTCCCCAGCTTCACTCACACCCTGGCCTCAGACCCAAAGGCTGCAGGAACACCACAGCCCCCACAGACATTGCCCTACCCCAGGGCTTGTGGGGAAGGGTGGGGAAAAGGGGTTCTGCTGGAGCTGCTGGGCAGAGGGACCCACCAGGTGATGCCTGGCCACCCCCCAGGCTGGCAGTGCCCTGCACCGGGGCTGGTCTGAGGATGCAGCTCCAGAGGATGAAGCTCCTGGAGATGCAACTCCAGAAGACATAGTTCCAGGCTTCGGGAGCCATCTCGTGGCCACAGAGCCACATCTGGGCGGCAAGTAGGGGAGAGGAGGCAGCAGAGCCCAGCTGATGGCTGCCCCGCTTACTTGGGTGCCCATGGGACGCAGAGCCGTGCTGGCCTCCCCCAGGCTCTGCTCCCCTGCAGGTCTACCTGCCCAGGTACAGGCAGAGGACTGGATACACTCCAAATCCACATCCCCCCTGCAGCAGGAATCACCTTTCACGGAGAGCTGAGACTTCTCACAGGGCGGCCCCGCTCTGGCCCTGCTGGAGCTCGCAGCGGCCATGGCATCACCCCCAGCTGGAAGAAAGAGGGAGAGAAGACACCTCAGCACCACAAGGAGGAGGACACCAGGGCCCAAAGACAGCTACTGCAAGTGACCCACACAGCACAGAGACTTGGCAATGGACAGGCACATCCCAGGTGAGCACAGGTTCCCTCTCACTCCTGCTAAACCATCCCTGCAATTCTGCACCCTAGAGAGAGACTCTCCCCTTCAATGCCATGGTCTGAAAAGATCTGAGGCAAGCTGGGCTGCCTGTGCCCTCCAGACACCTGATTTGGGCAGCCGCAGCTCACCCTGACCCAAAGGTCACTGCACAAAGGCCCTGACCCAAAGGTCACTGGGGACAGAACAGCCTCCAAGGCCTCCACAGAGCCGCTGTCTCACTGCTGAGCAGCAGCTCCGGCTCCCAAGCAGCCTGGCATGGCCACGGCACGAGGAATCCCTCAGAAAGGACAAGGCACTGACACCAGCAGAACAGAGGAAGGTCTGGTCACCAAAAGGGGAAGCAGTCTCATCCCTCAACGACAGTCCGGGTCTCTTCCTGGCAGCAAAATCCCACAGAAAAATCTGTCCTGTCTCCTCTCCATGGAGGAGAGAGGGACTGCAGCTGCCCTCAACACAGAAAAGGACCACACTGCGGAGCAAACTCTGAGCCCAGGCCTTCACTTCCCAAGCATTCACCACTGCCTTACTCTCCAATGCCAGTCACTGTCACCACAGGCATAGTGCTCCCCTCTGCTCCTTCTGCTGCAGCTTTCCCCTGGAGTCACCCACCGGAAACTGGGAATGTGCAGGAAGGACACAAGCTGTAACGCCCAGGGATGCTGGTGGAACACATGGCTGGGTGCTTCTGCCTGGCCACGAAGCAGAGGGATGAGGTCACGCATCACGCAGAAGCACGAGGTGCTTGGTTTGAGACCACAGAGTCAGCTATCGACTTGCACCATCCTCCCAAGACTGCTGGCAGCCGTCCTCCTCTCTGCATTTCCCAGGCAGAGGAGCTGGAGAGGCTGTGGTCACCTAGACTGGGCATCAAGGTCATGGACCAGGGAGTTTGTGCCTGCACAAGCCCTTTATGCAGCAGGGCAGATAAAGGCATTTGCTGTCCACCCCCAGGAGCAAAGGGGAGCGTCAAGCCTGCCTCCCAGGGCAGCAGCAAGGACTCAGATGGGGTCAAACCTGATCACCCTCTCAAGCCACTGAGGCCCCGCCCTGGACCAGAGTGCCCAGCAATCTCTCCCTCCCTGATCAGGGGGAGGGAATCATGAAAAGGAAAGAAGAGCATCTCCAGCCCCTGCAACCTCCCTGCTCCCATAGGAGTCTATTTCTCTCTCTGTTTTCCCTGCCCACTCCCCACACCCTCATTAGACCCCACCAAGCTCCATCTCAAAGCCAGATTCCTTTTTAAGTCCCCTTTCATGAACCAGGGTCTCCACTCCCTTCTTGGTGTCAGCCCCATGTGACCTCACCCCACTCAGCACAGCAAATCCTTCCATCACACTGTACTCAGCAGACACCCAGCAGGTGACTGGAAATCCCCACCTCTGTCTGGAAAACCTCACTTGGTACCAGACTTGCTGCTGTCACGGTGACCTCAGCTGGTGGCTGGAGGATGGCTAACACGTGCTCATCTCCTCCCCCTCACTGGTTAGGGTGAGCTGACTTATAGAGGGCTTCCACAAGACTAATTGCACTTGCTATCACTGCAGTGATTCCTGCTCCAATTATCCTGGTCTGCAGATCGCCCCGGCCTTCCCTTAGGATATTGTTATGCCTCATGTTTGTTATGATTCCCAAGCTCCGCATCCCCACTGATTTCATTAGTGTCATTAGCAGGCCCACAGGAAGCAGCTGGCACATGTGCCTCTCCTTGTAGGAGGCTGGGACTGAGCAGCCAGCTTGTCCTTTTCGGTCCCCTCACCCCAGCAGCAATGACCCGCGTCCCCCAGCCACTGTGGTGAGAGCCAATGGAGGAACTCTGCATCCCTGGGCCTCCCTCGCAGCCACAGGGGCCGCTTTTGCTCTCCTCGCACGGTCCCCCTGGAGTCAACAGCCCCACCACCTGCCAGCTCCACCGGAGAAGGCAATTTGGGGTTCATTAATCACTGTTACCTGTTACAGAAGCATCTTCCCCTCCCCTGGTGGCTGCACACACAGCCCTCCCACTCAGCTGTCCCTGACAAAGGCACGGGGGTGGAATTCATCCCTTCCAACTCAAACCATTCTAGGATTGTCGCTGATTCCCATAAAACCCCAGCACTAGGGCACAAACCGGGATGTCCTGCCCTGTGCTCCCAGACCCCACTGAGCCCCAACCCAGCAAAGGGGGAGCCCGGGCCAGAGTGGCTGTTGCTTTCCTCACCACACCTTTCTGTGTGAGATGACAACAAGGACCTTTCCCATTTGGGCTGTGCTTATCCTTTTCCTTGTAAATCAGGACTCCTTTACCTGGTTTCTCATTTCCTGATTCACTCTCACTTACTTTAATGTCCCTGAGCACATTAAACACCTCTCAGCAAACCCCTCTGTGCACAGCACCGTCCCCAGGCACTGCTTTCCTCTTGGACCGCCCTTTCCCCGCTCCCACACGCTCCATTCGCAGTTCCCAGCCGTTCCGGGGTGGGACGGTGACCAGTACGGCCCCGGGGGCTCCCTCACCGCACAGCCCCCCCCCATTCCCAGGGTCACGGCCTTTCCTCCCCAACTAAGCCCGGGCCTGGCATCGACCCCCCAGACCCACCGCAGGGGCTGGGTCCTGCCCCACGGCCGAGGGCCCGTTCGCCCGGCACAGAACCGGGGCCACCGGGGAGGCCAAGGTGGGGGGGGGTGGGGCAGAGAGCAAGGAGAGGGGAACAGAGAACGGGGAAGGGGAGACACAGGGGCACAGCGAGTGGAGGGGATGCAGAGAAAGAACGAAGGGAATAGAGTGATGGGGGGGAGGAAGAGCGGCTCCCGGCACCCCACCAGGCCGGGCTATACGGACCGCACCACCAACGCCCGTTTCCTCCCGGCTCCCACCACCCCAGTTACCGGCGCCCGCTCCGCTCCCGCTTCCGGCTCCAGCGCCCACCGTCATGTGACCGCCTCCCGTCACATGATCGCGCCGCGGCTCCCGGTGTGCACTGCGGCGCCGCCCGCCGCTCCCTGCGCCCTGGACTACAACTCCCAGCGGCCCCCGCGGCACCGCCCACAGCTCCCGGCAGGCCCTGCCGTCGCGGCCATGGCGCGTGTGCCGCACGTCGTGGCCGATACCGGTGCCTTTCTCAGCGCCGCCCCGCTACAGGTACCGGGGAACCGGAGAGACCGGCACCGGGGGCGAGGGGACCGGAGGGATACGGTGGGGCCGGGTGTACTGGAACTGGGAGGGATGAGGGGACTGGGAACCGGTGGGAGACGAGGGGACAATGACTGGGGAGGCGCCGGGGAACCGGGACTAGGGACGAGCGGAGTGGGCAGCCCCGGGGGAGCTGGCACCGAGGAGACCTGGAGGAGCTGCGGTGGTGTAGGTCTGACGGCGCTGCCCGCAGGACATCGCGCAGAACCTGTACACCGTGCCCGAGGTGCTGGCTGAGATCCGTGACCGGCCAACTCGCCGCCGCCTGGCCGCCCTGCCCTGCCAGCTGCACCTGCGGCGCCCGCGCCCCGACCTCCTGCGCCTCGGTGAGTGCTGGAGCCCGGCCTGGCTCCCCCTTTCCCACCGCCCAGCCTGACGGCTCCCTGCTCCTCTGGCAGAGAAAGCCCTGGGGGTGCTGGTCAGCAGGGGTTGAACATGAGCCAGCAGTGGCCCAGGTGGCAGGGCCACCAGCATCCTGGCTTGGCTCAGCCATGGTGTGCCCAGCAGGAGCAGGGAAGGGAGTGTGCCCCTGGACTCAGTGCTGGAATCCTGGGTTCAGTTTTGGGCTCCTCACTACAAGAAGGATATTGAGGGGCTGGAGCGCATTCAGAGAAGGGAACAGAGCTGGGGAAGGGTCTGGAGAACAGGGGTTCTGGGAGCGGCTGAGGGTACTGGGACTGTTTAGCCTGTAGAAGAGGAGGCTGAGGGGAGACCTCATCGCTCTCTGCAGCTTCCTGAAAGGAGGTTATGGTGAAGTGGGTGTTCATCTCATTTTCCAAGTGACAGGGAACAGGACGAGAGGAAATGGCCTCAAGTTGTGCCAGGGGAGGGTTAGACTGGATATTGGAAAAAATTTCTTCACTGAAAGGGTTCTTTGTCCCTGGCAGAGGCTGCTCAGGGAGGTGGTGGAGTCTCCATCCCTGGAGATGTTTAACAGACAGGTGGACAAAGTGCTCAAGGATGGTTTGGTAGTGGACAGGTACAGTTGAACTTAATGATATCAAAGGTCTTTTCCTACCAAATGATTCTATGATTCCCTGCCCCACAGTGACCGACTTCTCCAAGAAGACTGGGGACTACCCCAGCCTCTCAGCTGCCGACCTCCAGGTGCTGGCCCTCACCTGCCAGCTGCAGGCTGAGAACGATGGCCCTGATGGGCTCCGCTGGGAGCCCCCAGACAAGGTAAGACCCTGCCCTGGGGATGGGGGCCTGGTCCCCAGGCTGTTCCACTGACCCCTGGTGCTGCCTCCCCAGGTGCAGCTCAGCTCCACCCCACGGCACCCTGAGGCGCCCCTGCACCTTGCTGGCTTCCACCTGCCCACCAAGGTAAGGGGCAGGGACGCAGCCCTCCAGGCCACAGGATACAGCCCCACGGAGCCTGCGGGCGTGGGACCCCCTGACCCATGTCCCCCCACAGCACAAGCGCCGGGGGAAAGGCCAGTGTCAGCCCAGTCCTGAGAGGAGCACGGTCCTGTCTGAGAGTGACGAGTTCAGCTCCTTCCTCTACTGGCGAGCGCCCCTGCCCAGCATCGAGGAGGAGCTACAGGAGTTGCTGGTGAGACCCAGAGCCTTCTCTCCTCACAGTCCTTGCTGCCCTGGTCTCTGGTTGGCTTTTTCTGATTCCTCTGGGCAGTGCTGGCTTGCATCTGGAGTGCCATGTGTGCCATAGCTGGCTGTCTCCTTCACCCCAGAAAGCTCAAAACGTCTCCATTGGCCCTGAGAATACTGAGGAGCACCGAAACTCCGAGGATGAGGCCAGTGCTGAGGAAGAGGAGGACGAGGAGGAGAGCGATGACGAGGGTTGGATAACACCCAGCAACCTCAAGCAGGTGCAGCAGGACTCAGGGCACTGTGACACAGCTCCTGTCGGTGTCCAGGTCGGCTGCGTCACCACTGACTTTGCCATGCAGGTGGGTGCTGCTGCTGCCCTGGGAGTCCGGCTCCAGCTCAGGAGCCTGGGGGCTGGCAGGGTGGGCTGAGGGGCGAATTCTCAATTACTCAAACCTCCAGGCTGGTCAAACCAGCAAACTGAGACAGGAGTGTGCTGCTGAGTCCCTGGGGCAGGATGGGACCAGCTTTATGACAACTCCTGTTATCTTAGCAGTCAATTCTGACCGTCGCAGAGCCCATTGTGTCGCTTCCCTCAGCCTCTCGCTGCCTGGGCTGGCAAATCCCAGTTATAGCTCCTTGTAGACCCAGCTCATGATACCCTGCTGTCTCCCTCCTCGTTGCAGAACGTGCTGCTGCAGATGGGCCTCCACGTCCTGGCTGTGAACGGCCTGCTGATCCGCCAGGCCCGGAGCTACATCCTCCGTTGCCACGGCTGCTTCAAGTGAGCGTGCGCAGAGCGGCACTGCCCTCGGCACGGGCAGGCGGTGCTGGCTGGGGCTGGCTGGGTGATCCAGCTCCTGGGCTAAGCCTGTATTTCACTGCCCAGGGAGCAGTGACCTTCCTCTATCCCTGTCCTGCAGGACTACTTCGGACATGACCAAGGTTTTCTGTCCTCACTGTGGTAACAAGACCCTGAAGAAGGTCGCGGTGAGCGTCAGCGATGACGGGAGCCTCCACATGCATTTCTCCCGCAACCCCAAGGTGCTGAACCCCCGAGGGCTCAGGGTGAGTAGTGTCACATGCTGGGACAAAGGCCTGGCCTGCAGGTGGGAATCAAAGCGAAGCTGTGACCATCCCTCCAGATGTTCCACTTGGCACCAGCGCTTTCAGGCTTCATTTGCTCAGTTCTTTTCCAGAGATCTTCAGCTCCCTTTGAGCAAGAGTTGCCCCTGAAGCGAGTTTTATGACTGCTTTTCTCTTGGCAGTACCCGTTGCCGGCCCCGAGAGGAGGGAAGCACGCGAACAACCCTCACCTGGTGGAAGACCAGCCCTTCCCACAGCAGCGCCTGTCCCGCAAGGCCAGGCAGAAGACCAACGTCTTCGACCCCGACTACATCGCGGGGGTCTCACCCTTTGTGGAAAATGACATCTACAGCCGCGCGGCCAACCTGCAAATCCGGGACGCGGCCCTGGGCGCTGGCAGGAGGCGCCTGAACCCCAACGCCGTGACAAAGAAGTTTGTGAAGAGGAGGTGAAGGGCAGGATGGGGCCCTCTGTGGCTGGTGCTGCAAGCAAAGGACTGTCTGCTCGGCTGGCCCCACCCGATGGCTCTGGGAGTGTGAGGCCTTTCCCAGCGCCCTTCCGAAAGCGGCCGCCCTGGGCAGAGGCCCAGCCTTTCTTTCCACGCTTCTCAGCCATTGACATCAGGTGACAGTCGTCGGGTTTGGGGAGGTTCTGACCTGCCAGATCCAAGGGAGAGGTAGCAGCTTCCCTCCCCAGGCAGTGGCTGCATTGCTAATAAACACAAAAACCCGCAGCACTGTGGCTCTCTTGTTTCTGTGGCTGCCTGGGCCAGGCTGTGCCTTCCTCTGAGCCTCCAGAGGAGGCTGAGGAGGATTTCTCAGGGTGTTTTCTTTTGTCCCTTGGCACCACCCTGGCACAAACAAGGGGCTGAATAATGAGTATCTGACCCTGCAGCAGGTGATGCCCCAGGCAGCGAGTATTTGGGCAGCACCAGGGGAAAGCCTTCCGGATCTGTTTGCTCAAACCTTTCCCAGTACAGGTTCTGCCCAGCTGTCCAGGTAATTGCAGTGTTTCTTCTTGGCCCATGTAGTCTTTGGAAATTAAAAAAGTCCTGATCCTGGCTGCTGGAGGTCACATCTCTGCAGGAAGGGGACAGCACAGCTGAGCCTCAGCAACCCTCAGATCATTTTTAGAATGTTGGCATAAATACACCAACCCATGCAATCCTGGAATGATTTAGATTGGAAGGGACCTTAAATCCCATGCAGTTCCAACCCCCCTGCCATTGGCAGGGACTCCTCCCACTGGATCAGGGTGCTCTAAGCCCCATCCAACCTGGCCTTAAACACCTCCAGGGATGGGGCATCCACAGCTTCTCTGGGCAATCTGTGCCAGGGCCTCCTTACTGGGCACTGCTTTCAGTGGACTAGGAAACAATTTCTCTGAACTCTGTAATTTGCAGGCTGGGGGTTGCGTGGTAAAGATGGTTACTTTGGACTCAGCATCACAAAACCAGAAAGAAACATTGCCATTTGTTTAAAAAAAGTGCACACACAGCACTGCACAACGCCCGTGGGGCACAGCACAGGCACAAACCATTGCGGGGCTCCTGACCCCAGCACCACCTGGATTCCAGATGGGCTCATTCCGTACTGAAGAACAGGCACTTTCTCCTGGCAAAGAAAAGATACCCTTGAAGAAAGCACAACAAGACTTTACACTGCAAAATGAAAACTTTCATTGTTTTATTCTTGACTGCAGCTGTTTACAGAAATATAGTTGCGAGTATACAAATGTCCCAATAGAAGCAAAATATTTTTATTTTTTAATATTCAACAAGTTATCACAGGAGAGCTAAAAACATAGATGCAAATGAAATATCCCCTCAGAGAACAAACTGAAAACACTGGGTATCAGTGCTTTGAGAAACCCCAACTACGAAAGCCATCTACACAGAAATGCACAAAGGAATATCTGGTGCTACTTTCACATTGCAGGACAGTGAAGAGGCAGCTCCGCGGTCCATCAGTGCTCCAGGAACACATGGCAGAAAGGCAGGAAAACCACTCCAAGGTGCAGCCACGAACAGGTAGAGAGCTCTGCTCCCAAGTTTTTCGGAGCTTACTCATTCATCATGAGCTCAAATGTAAATATTTCCAATCACCTCATTGTAAATAGCGTCTAGAATTAAAAAAAGCTTCAGGAATACTGCGGTTTGGCTAAGCAGGATGCTGGGACAGAAATGCCACTCTCTCTCCTTTCAGAGGGGAGCTGCCTGCGATCCCAACCCCTGGGAAAGCCACGCTCCAGCGTGGGTGCCCACCTGCACTTGGGCCAGACCTCCCCCCCTCCCACAGAACAGCAGTTCCAGGGATTAATGAGAAGTGAAGACCAGACCACAGGACCCTGGAGCAAGTGCACACAACTGGAATATTTCACAGTGGGCTGCTGCTGGGGTGCAGAGCTTGGGAGTCTGAACCAAGCACTGCAGAGAGAGCCGTGAGTGGCAGCAAGCAGGGAACTCCCTGGATTCCTCACCCTTGTCCCAACACACTGGAATGTCAGGAGACAATTTCATGAACCACAACAGCAAAAATTACAGACCTCTGCAAAGAGCAGAGATGGGACCTGCAAAGTGATGGCTGCAGGAGAAGAAATAAGGACATTTGCTTTGGCAGAGGTGCTTTGATAAAGCCTGTACCAGGACGACGTCGTCTCTGGATCAACCTCCTGTCAAACGGCCATGGAACACAGCTGACGTGGCAAGAAGAGCCGTGGTGGGCAAAATACAGGCTACTGATTTTATTCTTTTAATAGTTTAATTTCTCACCCTCTGTAAGAATCAGCACGAGTAGGGACAGGGCTCCTCATGGCTGGGAACCAGGGAGAGCTTTCACCAGCTTTCAAGGGGAGAGTTTTCTAGTGAGTGACTGCTGTGGTACAAAGTCAGTAAAAACAATACTGAATATGACGCCTGCCTTTATCAGACTCAAGGGAAGAGGAATGAGGGGTTAAGCTTCACCTTCCCAATCCAAACTAACCCAGCTGAGCAGCAGCCAGGACCCCTTGCTATGTGAGAACAACTAACAACCCCCACTGCTGGTGTCAGCCCAGCTCCTTCGGAGCAAACACAGCCACCACTGTTCCCTATTGGCACAAACTGCTGGGAGACTGGGAAGGGAAAAGGTCCCAGAGTCAGGAGTCACTAGAGGGGAGCTGTCAGGGGAGCCCATGGATGCAAAACCCTGTGCTGCTGCTGCTGTGCTTCCAGAGCCCATCCAGTGGGCAGCCCTCAGCCCAGGCTGTCAGCTCTAACAACACATCTGCAATTCCTAATAAAAATATATAAAAATACAAAAGTGTGCACGTTTTAAGCTGTGGGTTTAGTGACGTTCACAAGCAGAGCACGTTTCTGCAGCAACATTACCAACAGCGCCACAAGTACAGCATGGAAAGGGGTTGATACAACGATTAATGAGTTACTATAAAACCCTCGGTAAATAACCTCATACTAAGGAAAAGTAATATTTCAGGTTTATAAAAATGTAAATATAACAGTATTCTATCCATGTGTCTACTAATTATATATCATAGATATACGATTCCTCTATATACATATGTATAACCCTAGAATATACAGGCACTGCGTATTTACACACCTGTACAGATGATAAAAAAGGAAAAGCCTCTCCTCTTGTGTACCCCACGGAGCCCCACACTGAGCTAGAGAATTTTACAAGTACTCATTTACAGGAGTTTGTCTGCTGCTGCATTTTTCCTTGTATCTCCACACCACATTTCCAAGAGGGATGCTCCGTGCTCGATGCCCACTCTGTGGCATGCAGGGACAGGTACCTGGCGTAACCGGTCTGAATATGAACACGAGGTTATCACAAGCTATTCCAAAGGACTACTCCAAATTAAAAACCCTAAAACAAACAAAGCAGCTCAGTACCCATTTCCATTTAGCCTCTAAGCTGCCACCAGTTCCTCTGGGACATAAAATGCACTTATCCCTTGAAAAGAAATTCTGCACTAACGAGAAGTCACCATTGGTCAATACTTCTCCTTCTCACCTTCCACCTACAACTCCTAGCTCAGAGCATGCAAAGCCATTCCTTCTCGTTCTTGCTCCTGTCCCTCACTGCAGTCCCTAACCCCTTGTACTGCTCTCCTGTAATTACCCTGAAGAAGGAACCCACCTGCTTCCCACGCAGAGGCACAGGATGCAAAACCTGAAAAGTCATAGAATCACAGAACAGTTTGGGTTGGAAGGAACCTTAAACCCATCCAGTTCCAACCCCTGCCACAGGCAGGGACACCTCCCACTGGATCAGGGTGCTCAAAGCCCCGTCCAGCCTGGCCTTGAACACCTCCAGAGAGGGGTCAAATTCTGTTCTAACTTTTTTAATGCCTGTGCATCTGCCCACCTGCACACACACCTTCCCCCTTGGGGAAAATACCTGTAGCTTCTTTAGTCCAATACCAGTTTTCTTTTTAGAAACTATATTCTAACTCAAAATCACAACAAACACTTTTTTAAAAAGTTCAACTTCACTAAATTAGGGGAATGTCCACGGATAAAGCTGCCCAGACTCAGTATTTCCAGTACAAAACCCTGCCAAAGTAACAAACACTGAACTGTTCATGCTTTATTCCACCTTAAAACTAAAGAGGAAGTAACCACCCTGTCAGTAATCAAAAATAATTATAATAATGCGGTTGGTGATTAAATACCTACTTCGAAACAGCAAGGCTGAAATTACTTCTTGAACTATTTTCCTGTTAAAACAACAGCAAAGCATTTGGCTTGAAGAACTGCTGAAAGAGCAGACAGTGAGGAGGTAATTAATAACAAAGCATAGACTTGCTAATTAAGCACAAAGCTACAATAACTTCTTGCCAGGGATGTTCAGCTTTTAACTTTGTGTGGTGTCATTCATACATTTGTTTTATGTTTTTATGTATTAACACAGTGCAAGCAGCCAAGAGAATGTCCCAGATGGGGGTCAGCAGGTCCCTCTCCCTGGATTTTAACCTGTGCCCACAAACTGCTGTTCTGTAAACCAGCACGGAGCAAGGATGCTGTGCACAGTGTGGACCACGGGGGGGGGGGTGGTGGTGGGGTGCTGCAGAGGCATCCACAGCTGGAGATTACAGCCTACAATCGGCGTGGAGCATCTCATTTAGCATCTCATTTAATGATTCTTTAAGAGTGAGAACAAACAACACAGGAAACTCATCCCAGTCGTGCAGATCTGCAGCTTTTCATTTTTAACCTAGTTTATATTTAATTGCTGCTTTGTGGATGTGATTGTAACTTCTCCTCTATAATAATGTGAAGAACTTTAAATTTACAGAGCCTAATGGGCTCTAATCTTCTAATTTTCAAATCCAAATGGACTGGAACTGCTGCCCTCTCCTCCACTGGGTGAGCATGCAGAGGAGTCACCGTAGGGATAGAAAAAAAACCAAAAGCAGAATAAGCTCCAATTACCAATATCAACTGCTTAAATCACATAAGTAAACGTTCAGGACTCTGATTAAAATCCAGATGTGGCTCACACTGTTTGGGTCTTTCTGCCATGAAATCCTGCAGCCATCTTTAAGCTCTTTATTGGCTTATCAAACCTCTTTATCCTCAGCAACAGCTGTTTGTGAGCAGCAGTCCAAGCACTGATCAACCGCTGAGCAAGCTCTCCATTCGTCAGACAAATACTTTTTGTAACCAAATCACATGTTCAAAAGTGTTGTACATTTTAACATTGACCTAAAATGAACAAGATTAAATTTAACACAAAAGAAAGGTGTTATCCTGAAGTGAAAAATGTGATAGCACAGCCCTTTTTTTTTTAATCTATTTATTTTTACATATTTTTTTTCTCTTCTCTTCAAAAGCGACCTAAAGTACGTACACAATTCACCCACACCCTGGAGCTGTAGCAGTCTTGGTATGAAGTTCTCTTTTGGACACCCATCTTGTTATAAATGGAGAATTGGTCCCTAGTGACTTGGCACTGACCAACAGCACTTCAACGTAAGGATACACCCCTTTGGAACAACCGAACAAACTGAAGCAGCACACAAGCGAATTTATCATTCCTATTTCTTCTTCTGTGTATGAAGGCCCCCAAAGACACCCAACAGTTTGTCCTGGGACTGCGATCCTGCAAAAGCCACCAGTTTGGTTTTTAATAACTGGCTATCAACTTCCACGACCGTCTGGAAGTCGTTTCGGTCCATAATTCTCAGTTGTCTACAAAGCCTCCTCTAGCATTTTGCCAATGCTGCAGGATTGCTGTTTTCATCTCATGAACCATAACAGGATTTTGTTAATATTTTGTCTTAGCAGGAAAAAGAAAATATAATCACAGAAAGAAAGTATGGTTCAGGGTTATAAAGCAGCTCTGGACATTATGAAGCAGGGACTTCTTTTTATCATGATTAAAATTTTAAACATTTTAGCATAATCATAAATTAAGAGTTAAAACACAGAGGCGCTAATAATGAAATATTAAATAGACAATGATAGTGGATAAAAGCAGAATGGCTCATTCTGAATGAAACCCTGTTACTGTAGATAAGCCTAAATGCCTACGGGTTTCCTTACTAGGTCGTATCGCTGAGTGACAGAACACATCGAAACACACAGTGAAGCTTCTCATAGCCAGTTGGAACAAGAAACTGCCCGATGGAATGGCGAGAGATGAACAAGTTATTTATGTTGCAAAAAGTACTTAAATACTCAATAAAGACATAACAAACCCCACCCCACTGTTATCAGACGCCACGTTGTGGTAGAACATCAGACAAACTCACAAATTTACCACAAAAATGTGTGGCAAAAAGAATATTTTATATATATGTATATATATAAATTTTTATATTTATGCCAATGTACTCACTCAGTACAAATAGCAAAATAGTATACCATTTCCTAAATACAAAATATAGCTTTCCAAAAAAATGAAACACACATTAGATATAAACCATCCAAAACTTGAACGATTGAAAACTGTATTCAAAATTAAATGACCCAGAGCAGGTCTCTTTCTGAAAAGTTCCCTTCATATCGGCAAGAAGCCTTACTACTGAAAACGTAATTCAATGCCTCTCAATGAGAGAGAGAAAGAGAGAGACAGAAAGAGAAAGTGAACGTTAGGACAGACTGACAAACAGGAAAATCCATTAAAACAAACAAAAACTCTACACGGCTCAACTAAGCACACGAGTTAAGGGAAAAAACACACAGTAAACAGACTCGAGTAACTTAAAAACCATTTACAGACTATTTGTTATTTAAAATAACAAAAATGAAAAATGACGTGATATCAACTACACCCTACCAAGGCAGAATAGCCATACACGACAGCTGTTTGGCTCTAACTGCAGCAACAGCTTTCTACGTGCGGAAGGAGAAGAAACAAATATCTGAAAGAGGCTGTAGTGAGATACCACAAAACTGTCCGGATAGTTGGAGCACCCAAAAATTTCACATGCCTCACAATACAACTGCATGGTCTGGAGTGGGTTGGTTTTACATTCTGTAACATCAGACAATATTTGTTTTAATTGAGACATGATGATCTAGAAACCAGACTTGGGAGACTGTTGGTCTTCAGTTAAAAAAATCACTTCCAAACTGTAATGAGCTCAATATGCTACAAAGATAAAACAGCTCAGGATGAAGTGAAAATCTCAAGAATGCTTAAAAATGAGCATATTGAGCATATGAGCACATTTGCCCCCTACCTGGAGTAAAGTCAAGCTGAAGATTTACATCAGTAACAGTTGGAAAATGACTGGTTATGGGGGATTCTTGCATTGAGAAGGTGGTGGAGAAATTGCTTCCTCTTTCCTTATTCCTTGATTATTTGTCAAAGCTTCTCCTGACTAAGCAATTTAATGCCATGGATTCCTAAAAGCTGCTTCTGATTTTTAAAGCCAGTAAGATATTTACGTCTCTTAAAAAAATGCAGTATGAAACTGAGGGAGACAGAAGGAAAATTGTGAGAAGAATGAAAGGGAGAAGGCTGGTTTGAGAATGGATAATGCAGCTTTACGGAGTTTTAACCCATTCAGTCAGAGCGAGAGACATAGAGGAGTTCTTCCCTCAGCCAGACAGAGGTTCCTTTCAAGCTGAAGCTACTTTAGGGGATAAGATTTTAAGAGCAAAATTTAACTGAGCGTTCCCCTTCATTTCTTCATTTTTTAGCGCCACCGAACCCTCGCTCTATGTGCAGTTACACCTAAGAGACATGGAAAACCGTTAATCACATTCTCAGATGGGCAGCCCCCACCTCTAGCTATCTACAGCAGCAAGCAATCCTCTGCTTGTTTAGTACAGTTACCAATATTTTTCGTTGCCTCCTACTGCAATTAACAAATGGCAGAGTTGGCTCTCCCACTCGACTGTAAAACACGCGATCCCTTCACTTACTGGCAGCCGTGAGACGTGGCTCAAGGCACAGGCATTCCATGTTTCTGCTTCACAAGCTTTTCTAGTCAGAAGAAGGGATGTGAAGAAGGAAGAGGAGGGGGGGAAAAAAGCAAACGTGGTGACATGTATTACCTTCTAACAACAATAATAACTGACCAGATATGCTTTAAATTCAAAGAGCCCCCACCATTAGTGAGGTTTAGGAATCTGGTAACAGCACAATCCCATGCCCTAGTAAGACAAAGCATAGCTCTTCAGCATTATTGGCACTACAAATCCCAAACACCAGGGTCATAGCCTTAGGTGCTCGACGCTGCAATTGGCCACGTGTGTGCTCTTTAGAGAAGAGGGCCACGTTTTGACAGAAGCAATCAGTTGCACACAGCCTAATCCCGAGCCGGAAGGTCTGAGAGGATCTGGGAAATCATCACTTTTTTCTTCATGGAATTTCTGCAGGAAAAAACAAGGAAGCAAACAAGTTAGGCATCACTACTAAAAGTTATTCACTTGCTTCTATGCAGTTCCTTCATCTTGAAAGTGTCCTTCAGAAGCAGGTGAGTATCAGAACTCTCTCACAGAGCAGGATTGCTCTTTCCACTCTGTTTTTTTTTTTTTTAGAAAATGAAGAGTATCACTTAAGTGAAACTTCTGAGGGGTTTAGGATGGCACCACAGTTAACTAAGATGCTGTGAACAATAATTCCAGAGTCCTCTGGGTTCTTGGTACTCATTTTAGTTGAAGCCTCTTTCCCCTCTCTGAAAAAGGCACGGTCCAAGAGCAGAATGCCTCCTAGGAACAGCTGATTGTGGCAGCTCACGGTACAGAGACTCGATGTGGGGCGCACGCTCAATAGCCACCACATTCTACCAAAACTTGTTTCCACATTACATTATTGTAACCCGGGGCAATTTCAGAACACTACAGACTTGAGGGGTTATTAACTCAACGAGTCTTTCATTTTTTTAACTACAGTCTCATTTCATAACGCTCTTACCTGCCAAGCTGTCAGTGATCTACTCTCCTTCCTGATAAAGTACTTGACCGTAACAGCAGATGACAAAACACACAGCAACTGGGTGACAAGACCCAGTCTCAACCGTCTGATCCATACAAATTCTGACCTCTGTTTTCAGTAATGCCTCATTCTAGCCACTGGGATTATGCTTTATTTCAGCAGTACTGGTATTTTAGCTGATCTCTTAGAGCATAATGACAGACTCCAAATGAAGGACTTCAACAAAAGTAGCATTGGAAGGAAAGAACCCCAAAACCCAAACACATCACTTACTTGCCTAACTAAAACGAGCCAGCCATATTGTTCCCTTGGTTTTGCAATGACACAAGCAGATCATCGATTTTCTCAATATTCTGGTTGGTTGCCATAGCTGAAGGCAGTGGAGGAGTCTCCGATATCTGCTGGGAGAGCAGCGTTGGCACCGCTGCTTGTCCCTCGCTCTGTGGCTGACCCGGCTGAGTGATGGCCATCAACTCATCGGGCAGCGCCGCTGGTCCAGAGGTCAGCAGCTGCCCACAGTCTGTTAAGCAGCAAGTGAAGAACAACAGACCATTTAAAGCAGGTTAATACACACAATGAATTAGCCAACTTCTTTACATCCATATTGACAATAATCCGTGTAGAAAGGTACGTGCATTTTTGTTCACAGAACCACCTTTGCTCACCAGTCCCTCGGGATATAAGGAGAGGTTCAAGGTGTATCGAATAGATGGATTCTATATTACGACCAAATGCTATTAACACCTCAGAGGACAACACTTAGCTAGAAGAAAACCAATATACATAGCATAAAATTGTTGACTATGCCCATCCTTTGTCTTTTTTAATTACAGATATGCCTTTTTCCAATCAGCCAAGGAATCCACTAGCTCCTTCTACAAATCTGCAAGTGGTCACAGCTCCTACCATTTTTAACATTATCTTCAGCTCCATGGAAAGGCCTGGCTGTATCTGGTCTGACTGTTAAAGGGTTCATACAGCAAAGCACATATTCAGATGTAACCATGGACCAAGTACACAGCCATGGTTTTCTGGCCACATCTTTTATAAGATGCTATAATCATCATCTGCATCTGCTACTTGTGGAGCTGCACAGGTACACACAGCCCTTCAGACAGATGAAAGGATCTACATCCCTCACATCCCGTCTCAGAAGCTAGATCCAGAGATGAGAAAGGGAAAAGGAGATACAGTTTACGAAGGTAAACGAGTTTCAAATACACTTCAATAGATAGATCTATGGAGTATGTGGCTTAAGAAAATCCTTTCAATAATGTGTGGAGAAAATCATTGCATACATTGTGGAAATGAAATGCAGCAAGAAAAAGACCAGTGGAGCGGTCTTAAGAGGGTGAAACTTTTTCTTTTAAATGCGTGCACATGTATTTTATCTATTATTTGCATATGTATTGTTAGCAATTTTATACATGTTATTTCTATATAAATATATACAAATCTAAGATGGTTCTCTCATGTGTTAATCCTAAGTGTAAGAAGACCAGCGGGTATTTAAACTAAGTTCTCATGCAAAATCAGCAACATAAGTGTACATTCAGAGTAACTTGATGAACTTGTATACTTTCAAGCTCTTCTAAATTGTAAACTCGGAATAAGGCATCTACCACTTACTGTTCTGAATGCCAAAGAGGAATATTCCTGATGTTTGCTGAGACGAAGCAGGAGAATTCTGCAGCTGGTTGATAGCACCTCCCGCTGTGTTGTGAAATAAAGAAGCTTGCTGCTGTGGAGGAGAAGCAGTTCCTTGCATTCCTGCCATGCTGTTTTGAGAAGAGTACATCGGAGACTGCTGCAGCTCCTGCTGGCTCATGCTGTTCTGCAAGGCAGACATGGAAGCTGAAGAGATGAAGAGAGTGACTTGTTGCTCTTGAGAACTTGGTGACCCTTGGACCAATTGAATCTGGGGTGAGTTATGGAAGATGGCTGGTTGTTGTGCTTCAGTCTGGTTGGAGCCAGGATTCTGAAGAGAAGACACTGTAGTCTGACTCTGGAATTGCATGGGCTGCTGCTCCTGGTTCATCGGCGCGATGTTAGTCTGCGGATGAAAAATGGACTGGCCTTGTTGCTCCTGATTGGTAACTGGGTTTTGACTTGGATTGAAAATTATGTTCTGCTTCTGAGATGCAATTGTACTCATTGCATTTTGATTACTGAACATCATGTTCTGCTGTTGCTGTTGCTGCTGTTCTTGAGATGGAGGACTACTCTGAATAGCAACTATCGAATGCTGAGGCTGGAAGATAGCTCCTTGTTGGTTCTGGGGAAGTGAACTGGACTGCATAGAGCCCAACGACACTTGAGACTGAAACAAACCTTGCTGAGCGGGTTGAGTCTGGGGCTGTTCTTGGGGAAGCATAGAACTCTGGATATGAGAGATCTGAGTCTGCTGCTGGAAAGATGTCTGCTGTTCAGTGTTTGTTGCTGTCTGAAGAGGAGAAATGGAATTTGGGCTTGTAAAGAATGACATTTGTTCTTCCTGAGTTGCAGGGTTGCTCATTGAACTCTGGGAAAGGAACATGTTGGCAGACTGCTGGTCTTGAGGAACTGAAGAGCTCTGTAAGACACCCATGGCATTCTGCGAATGGAACATCGGAGGCTGCAGTTGGTCCGAGGAATTGGTACTGGCCTGGTTGTGGACAATGGAATTTGGACTGTGGAAAATAGAGCCTTGTGTTTCCTGCGATATATTCTGAGTGTCACCAATCGGATTCTGAGAGTGAAAAAGCTGAGCTTGTGAATGTGGAGACTGCTGCATAAAGCTTCCTGACTGAATAGACATGATTTCTCCACCTTGCTGGAACAGACCTCCTCCTTGTTGTTGGGTTCCGCTTGCCTGAACGGTCATCATGTTTTTGGTAGATGAAAAGAGATTAACTTGAGATTGACTTTCTCCACTGTGCTGCATTTGAACCATGGTCTGAAATACAGTATTTTGCATCTGCTTACTCTGTCCTGAAGCTTCCTCTCCGTCTGCAGAATTTGATGCCTGAAACATATTAGGCCCGTTGTTGGAGACCTGCTGCTGTGCAGCAGGAGCCGTCTCACTTCCAGAAACACCAGGAGATGAAGAGAATAATTCACACTGCATTTGCATGTCTTCGTTTGTCGATAACCCACTCATTATGTGAGAGGCCTGCTGATAAACAGGTGACTGCTGGAGGGCTCCATTCCCTGAAGCTGTTGAAGAGAACAGATCAGACTGCATCTGAGTTGCAGCTTGGCAAATGTTTTGTTGGATTCCTATCACCATCGCCGCAGAAGTCTCCATTGCCTGCTGCTGCTGCTGCTGCTGTTGTTGCTGCTGATTGGACAAAGCATTTTCAGGCTGTGAGTGAACATTTTCAGCTCGTCCAGGCAAAAGGTTCTCTGGTCTGGAATGGACAGCTGTGTCTGATGAGGAAAATATCCCAGGATTGACACTGTTTTGTATCTGGCTGACTTGCTGAAAGATATCTGCATTTATCTGATCTTGAACATTCTCATTGCTGTCTGAACCAGAAAACAAAACAGAAGATAACTGCTGTTGAGCTTCCAGTACCTGTTGCACCAAGTCGACATTTCTGTTGCTGCCAGTGGCAGTGTTAGTTGGAAAATTCCCAGCTTGCAGTTGCTGGATAGTGTTCTGTAACTGGCTCACGCCGCTCGCTGATGAGAAAATACTCGATGAGATCTGTTGCTGCAATGCCTGTGCTGGTTCTGAGAGTGTAGACTGTTGTTGTTGCTGTGATGCATCAGTTAATTGTGACAATGTCACTACTGTGCCATCTGATTGCAAGACATCCCTGGTTTGGGAATCTCTTGTTTGGAATTGTGCTGCTTGCTGCAATAATGCATCACTGTTCTGCAGCTGGGCCGGAGTAGAGACTGTTGAAAAGCTACCAGGCTGGGAAATGTCCTGTGTTTGGATAGTTGTTAGTGCCTCTGGATTAAACACCTTTGGCTGTATTTGTTGCTGGCTTTCATTTTCAGAAGGTAAATGGGAAGCAGAGGTTGATATGCCAGGCATGCTGTTTTCCATTGTTTGTTGAGTTGGTCCAACCACGTTTGAAGCCTGAAAAGAGCAATATATTAAGCAATTTATAAGGTTACTGAGGTTACTTATTTCCATCAATCCTCAGGAGAGATCAGATGGACAATCTGATGCTTGTGTATCTCTCCATACATAACCAAGCAAGGAAGCAAGTGACTAGCAGTGGAAATGCCACTTCAAGGAAGGAGTCAAAGTACAATTTCATGAAAGAAAAGCTAGGAAGTGATTAAAATAATATTCTTACAGTAATTTACCAGTTCTGTGTCACAGGACAAAAAAAAAATTATCCTCATATCACTGACCAATCAATCTGAAAACAGGAACAAGATAAGTTACTTTCAAATGAAACTGTCAATTATTTTAATCATGATCACATATTTTGCCCAAACATGCCATTTCCTGATGTGTTACTCTTCTCAGCTATTGGAACAGGAATTGATGTAACTATGACTATGAAAGCTACTGTTCTCAGACCACAATCAAACTTACCTTGAAGACAGGGGGAGATCTTTTTTCTGCACATACTTCCATTGGAGCCACGTCTTCTTTCTTTATCATACTGCTTGGCATGAGTGGAGTTATCAAGGCACTAGGAAGAATGTTTACCTTCTCCAGGTTACAACCAGTGGCCTTCACTGCTGCAGCCACAAATAAAAACAGAAGGAGGGCAATGGAATGTTAAAGTTTGATATGCAAAGAGTGGGTTTCCAGTGGTGGCCTCCTTCCTGTTTCACTTCTCAGCCCTACCAGAATAGCTCTCACCCTCACCTATGACACCAATAAGCAGAGAGATCACTGCAAACATTTGAACCCTTCACACCTGAAACCTTCAAACGTTATTTTTAAGACTAATAGCAATGCCACAGCTTTGTTTTCCTTCCGTTTTGGGTCTTTCTAGACCAGGACAGCCATCCACCAACTGCTTAAACCACAAACATGAAAATTTAAGGCATCTTTCCATAAATTATAAGATTTTAACCTTTACTGCACTTCAGCCACACTACTTCTCCATTTCATTCTGAAAAATGTCTGGTTTCAGGTAACCATGTGAACAGAGTGCTCAGAGCATTCAGACTGTGTTTTCAGTCTGTTGAAGGACTAGTCAAGCCAAAACTTGATAAATCTGTATGCCAGTTCTGTAGCAAAACCACGCTGATATATTGGTTTTGTGGTGCCTAATTTTGTCTATTTTTTAAGTAGAAAGGTGGTTTCTTAACATGAATTAGATTTTCTTATGTTTTTCCTGATCCATATAAAAATATCACACAATGTGAGATCTTTGCTGCAAATGAAATTATCTTTCTTGATTTCAAACATTGCTGAAATTGAGCTTAAAAAAATGGAAAAGCCTGTAAAAACCACAGTTTCATAAGAGCTTTTAAATAAATTAAAGAATCTTCAACATACAGCAAACTTCATGCTTTAAACAAATTTAAATCTTACAACAACACGGCAGTAAAATCTCTGCAAATTTCTATCAACAGTGTGCCATAACCTCAGCAACAGTTTATTCTATATAAAACCAAAAACTCTCTCCTAAAATGTTATTTTCTGACTCCAGCAATAAATTCTCAGCTGTTGGTGTGGCAACAGTTGTTTGATGTACCAAGAGCCAAATAAACTCTTTCCCTTCTGTTAACTCACAGGTCTGGGGCAGCTCCAGAGATATAAGCCCATGGCCTGATGTGCTGGGCTGTGCTGCTGGCAGGGGATGGAGTGAGACTGTTCTAAAATACATTTGTTTCAATGAAATCAGTGACACAGTGAATTTAAAGGCATTTTTCCATATTATGGAATTATAATATATTATATAATATATATTATAGCATTTTTCAATGCAGTATTTATAAGCTTTTCTCTTCTATGTGCTTAATCATGTCATGTTCATCAGAAACAATTAAAAAATATATGTAAGTAATTAAAAAAACTCCCAATGATTAGATTCTGGCACTGGTATGTTTGTTCACAGGGACATACTGGTTTGGAAGAACAAAAAAAAAGTGAAACTAATAATGAAAAATAAGTTTCAAAAGCAGAGAAACACTCTTGGTTTTGATCTTTTACTTTGTCTTTGCAATACACTTCATTCAGGACTTCTGGAGAGTTACCGTATTATCAAGGTACACAAACCCTCCTTCCCTTTTCTCCCTAAGCTGGAAACTGAAAGCATCATTAATCACCTAAAAACAATGCTCCACCACTGCTGCAACATTAGAAGGCAAAAGACCTGAACCACACGGTTGTCCATACACCCCCATCTTCCTCAAGTTTTACAGAACAGTTTCAAATTATAAATTTGTTTTCTTGAAATGTAACTTGCAAACACTTAAAATGTCAGAGCAAAGAATCTGTAATGGTTTTGGGAAGACACATTTTGGGTTCTTTTTGGGTTTGCTTTTTTTTTACATACACAGATGTTGTAATAGAAATTATTTTAAAGAATATTCACAAATACCTGTGACAAGGATTAACACTGCCTATTGGCAATAGGAAGAGAAAGGCTCTGCAGCTCAATACGTAACTGTACATGTCCCTGACAGCAACTGCTCATTCTTTTTGGCCAGGGCTGCTGGAAACAATGCCATTTAAGAAATGATGAATGCTAGGATTATGCTCACAGTGAAAGGAAACAGGAAGGAAGTGGCAGCCCACTGGATCCCCACCTGGTCTTTATCATTTCAGAGCAGTGAGGAAGGACAGGCTGGGATGTACACAGAGACAAAGTACACAAAGAAGGCAAGACTGTCTGACCTCTGGTTCATGACCGACCCAGAGCAGAACAGGTACAGAAATGAACTGCAGAAAAAGAGCTAGCTAGCAGAAAACAAGCAAGCAAATTAAGACTTCTCACATAAATTAAATGGAGGACACGAAGCAACAAAAATAGCACATTGTATTCTTTTGCACAGAAGATGTTCTCCTGAAGCAGCTGCTAACTTCATAGGATCACAGAACAGTTTGGGTTGGAAAGGACCTTAAAGACCAATCAGTTCCAACTTCCCTGCCGTGGGCAGGGACACCTCCCACTGGATCAGGCTGCTCAAGGCCCCATCCAACCCAGCCTTGAACACCTCCAGGGATGGGGCATCCACGACTTCCCTGGACAACTCGTGCCAGTGCCCTTGGTTAAGCCTCCATACTAGATTAGATGGGTGGTACACTTGCTTTGATATATCAGTTATTAATTTCCTCATCTTTTTAATCTTGCTACTAGAGGTCTTACCAATCTTTTAACAGCTTGTTTCTGTGCCCTAATTTTTGCATGTTTCTCCCCCAAATATTCTCTGCAAGTTTAAACTCATCACATCTTGTATTATCCTCCCTAACAAGTTGTAAAGTAAACTTGTAAATGCATCCTTTGCCAAGACCAAGCTATTAACTTTGAACATGAGCTTCATGATTTTAACCTGAAGCCACGGATTCCTATCAAACTTATGATCACATTGTTAATTTGCTTACCTTTCAACCTGCTTTCACCAGAGCAGGCTCTGGAAATTTCCATTAACCTTTGTACACTACCATAGTTTTAACAATAAGCTAAGAACCATTTCCTTCCTCTACTTTATTTCAGTATCAGAAGGATCAATTCACTTCACACTTCAAAAATAGGCAAACCTAAAACTTGTAACTTTGGAACAAAATGGCAAGTTTTGCATGGACAGAATGGTCAGAAAAAAACCCTCACTGAAGGGAATAAGTTGAAATTGCCAAAAAGACCCACTGAAAGCAGTCTTATAAAACCACCAACCAGCTTCCAAAAAATACCAAGCTGGTACGTTCCAGTTTCTCAGTTCTTCTCCACCACTACCTTCATGTGTGGTTTTGCTTAAATTAATACTACATAAGTTTCCAAATCCTTTGCATTAACTGCCATCTTAGGCTTCTTTCCTTTTTCTTCTTCACCTGCAAGCACATCAAATGAAGACTGAACTGCAGCGCCTGAGGCACTGTGGTGGTACAGCCTCTCCAGCTCCTCTGCGATCCAGGATAAGTTGTTCATGTTACAGGAGAGAATTCCCACTGTGTCTTTGCCTTTGTACAAGTGTAGAGAGTCAGAGTGATGACTCTGACCACACTTGAAATTCCTGTGGCCCAACAAAGGCTGGGATCAGGGACAATCCATCACTCCTTGCTAGCCCTGGAATACCGGCTGCCTGCATTGTACCCCAAAGCAGGACAGTACCACAATGGCAGGACCTGAAAAGTACTGGACATGTATAGCAGGTGGAAAATGCCAGAATTACCTAACCAGAATTGTGGCCAGAATGGAAAAATACTGACCAAAGTCAAGCACCTTGTGATCTTATAAACAGTGATCCTAAGTGAGACCCTTTGAGCTCTCCTGGATCACAGCGTGCTGTGACCAGCATCTCCCTCTGAGCTGGGAGGCCGCTCAGGTGGGGACCCCTCCAGCTTTGAAGACCATCTGCTGACAGAGCTGCCGACGGTGTAGATTTCCTGAGACTCAAAGACAGTCTGCTAACACAGCCAATGAAGGAGAGAGGAGGAGTCAGACTTCAAGACTCAATAACTGCCAGTTTATGAATGCCGATGCATTAGAAGTGAGTATTTCACTGAACTCAAGAAGAGGGCAATTTTAGCCATATGTTAATTTCTGTGTGTCTACAAATCTGCGTGGCTTTGAGTTTCTGTGAGTGTGTGATTTGACTTAAGAAACGGAGCAATAAGTCTCGTGTGAACTTTGCCATTTTCAAATCTTTAACTAACTCACTGTTTCAGTTACAGCAAATTCCACTGAATCACTTTGTTAAATTGGCTAACGATTAAGTGCTGTTGCTACTAATAAATCCTAAATTGCTGCTAAATCAAAGCTGTGTAAAAATCCACTTGTGAGAAATTAGTGAGCCAGCAGGATCCTAAAATCAGGATTCACAACACATTACTGTAGTCAAAGGTATCAGCAAAAGTGGTTCTTCAAGCAATCAAAATCTACCACTTGTGACATGCAAGAAAAATGAAAATATTATTTTTAATATTGGGTTTTTTGCAAAGTTTTTGTTCTATACTAACTCATGTTGAAATATACTTAAAGGAATACTGTTATAAAGTAAAATACTCAGAATCAGAAAACAAACCTCACTGTAAGACTATGCCCAGATTTTATAAGCACAGACTTATCTTCACAGGATGTCTGATTCATTCCTCCAAATCCGGGTAGGAATTTATAGTTAAATTATTAACAACAATGATAAGAATCAATTTAGTACCTTTTATAGCCTCTTCAAAAGAACAATGTTGGGCTGGGCTGGAGATTTCCTTCTTCACATTAACATTCAGAGTACCAGCTGTTAAGACAAAACACATTGAAAACTTCCTTATGATAAAACAACAAACAAGCAAAAACCCCAAACACAAACCGAAACAATTACTTATACCATAAAGAAATTAAGGTTCTTTGAAACCCAAAGAAACATTCTGAGTTGTAAATAAACTTTCTGCTTGCGGCTGTGAAGGCACCAGCATCACAGTGCCAAAAATATGATTTTCACTTCCAAAAATGAAAGATCCAGCAGGCAATTGCACCGTGTATTGTAATACAGATAAATAAAACCACGTTATATGGTCAAATGTCAACATCCCTTAGGATAAAGTTTGGTGCTATTTTTTCGTGCAGTGTAAGGAATATGTCTGCTTTTTTTCTGCTGAGCTTCATTTTGAACCTCATATAGAAATGAAAGCTACTCTGTAAGAATAACCATCTTCATGCAGTTGAAACTGGAGCTACATAAGTGGGAAAAGCCAAGCCTTTAAATATTATTATTTAACAGATCAAATCTCATGCCAGCAAGAGTTTGAAAAGATCCATATATCTGCTGTAAAGAGTAAATACTACGAAATCAGAAATGAGATGCTTAGCAGGTAAAATGGTCCATTCCTCCCCCAGTTTTTTACTTTACATACATGTATCCGGAGTGTACGTAAATGGTTGTGCGTCGTGTGATCTTCCTGCATTGGTCACCACATAGATTCCCACAGAAACAGCTGAGGTTATTTGCTGGTCGTGATATGGTGGCACCTTCACAATAAGGTGATTCTGCAATGAAACAATAATTTAAAAAATCACATTAGAAACCTTATTTCATTATTATTGACATTAATTATATTTATATCTACCAAAACATAGAAACAGACTGAAAAAAATACCATAAAAATGAAAAACACTGGGGAAAAGTGATGAGGTTAACACTTTCAGTAACTAACGTGCTAGAAAAGTGATTGGAATAATATGCCTACACGATGCCCACTGGCTACTTAAGCTTAAATGGAAGGTGGAGAAAGGAAAGACATTTGAAGTCTGGTACTTTAAACATGAGCTTGTGCCTAATATGCCTTACTGGACTGCAATGGCTTTGCCACCAAATTCTGCACGACTCAGACACTTCACTGTTCTGCTGAATCAGGTCTTTATATTCGGTGTGAACAGATGGAGGATCCAGTTTCATGTTACACTTAAGCGGATTTAACACTGAGCAGACATCAAAAAATAGGCTTGAATCATTCATCAACAGTAACAGTGCTGAGTGACAGGCTGGCTGTCCCCCAGCTACCCATCCCACTAGAAGTGAGAAATCATTTCCACCAGCACATCTATGGAAAGCCACCTTCAGAGGTGGCAGCGCGATGACGTTTGTCAGACATCATTTACATCTAAATTCCCATAATTTCAGTTTAACAGTCCACAATGACACTCAGCTGTGTCAGAAAGAATAAAAAAGTATTTTGCAAAACATTCAAAGTGGAATAGAAATTCAGCCAGGTATAAAGATTGTGGTGTACACACAATGTATCTCGTTATCTACTGTGTCCTTAGGAAAGCCACTGGAAAAACTGCATTAGGCCTGTTAAATACATTCTGTTTATGGGCAAAGACTTGCTCACCAAGTTCACACACCACACTCCTACTGTGGTATCTAAGCTCTCAATTAGAAATTGAACAATTATACTTGTGTAAATGTAAAACAATTATATTGTACCTAAAGAAAGTGTCTGGAGAAAACTAGTATTATTTCTAGAAATGCACAGGAAACAGGAAAGGCTTATTTAATTTTTTCTTTGGAAACAGAGTCAGTCGTTTTGTGGTGGTGGTAGTAGTAGTAATAATATTAATACAGTACCTGATGAAATAATTCCATGTCTATTTCAGCTTCTGCCTTCCAAGAATTCTCATCTAAATGAAAAGAACCATAATTTATTGCATATCCATATAAAGCAATTTATTTTAGTGCTTCTCCATTTGCTCTCTACAACTAAACCCCATCAGCCAACACAAAGCCAAACACAGCCACTTCAGCACCCCAAGCCATTATTGCTTCACACTAACCAGAAATATTCTCTTGGAAAATCACTTTTGTTCCCTTTAGAAAGTTTTTGCCAATCAGAAAAACTTCCTCTTCGCCCTTCACTGAACAACTGTGCAGACTTTTCTTTAGGATCTCTGGAACTCCTGCTGGTTGAGCTGCAATTGACAAAAAATAACACAGTTGGAAATCAAGAAAATATCAACAATCAAAGCAAAAGGCTTTTACTTACAGGATTATAAAGGAAAGAACAAATAATTCCCGAGCTTCTTCCTTTATTATACTGTTCATGACAAAACTTTTCAGAAGATAACAGTTTCTACTATTTCCTCACTAAATGTAATGACCTCATAAAAATCACGCTTAGACAGATGATCCACTAATCATCTTTCCCCTTTTCTCCTGCATTTATTAAATGTTCAAAACAGAAGTTTCAGTCTTTGAGTTAAAGCTTAAGAAGTGCTGAGGAGGGGAGAAAATTTGGTTCTGTAATTTTCTGGCACAGAGAGCAATAAACAAATGCATCAGCCCTTAGGGACAGCTGAAGCACACCTTCAAATTTATCTTTATGCTCATAAAAACATTTTTTATGAAGCTGTGCAAAAGGTCAGAAGTACCAGTTCCCACATTACCTGTTTTTTTTACAGTTTGTTTTGGTTTTGCCTTTTTTTTTCACATGAGGTAGGTTTCTGGCTGGTGCAAGAGCAAACCCAGGACTTTGAGTATCCTGATGCTGTGGGAGGTGTCCCTGTCCACGACAGGAATGGGCTGGGACTGGATGGGCTTTAAGGTCCCTTCCAATCCAAACAATTCCATGATTCTATGATATCCTATAAACTAGCAAAGAGAATGCAGCTTACAGATACACATCCCTGGAAGCCTCTGCCTCTCAGGCAGTGATTCAGATGATGATTTATATAATACACATTACAAATTGCCATTGCAGCTAATTATTTCTATGCATCTTAAAGCATAAATCAAGTAAAAGCATGTGTGTCAAATGAAAATGATCACCAAAGACAATGTAAACAGATATACATTTTAAAATAATGTGTTTCGACTTTGTCACATTTAATATGTTATAAAATAATTCCAATTTCTAATAAAGGTTTATCAACCTTTACCATTCACCATACAATCCTAGTGCAAGCACTTACACGGCCCAATTTTAGTGTTTAATAACAGCATTCTCTGGGCTTCCTACACAGAAGAACATACATACTGTAACTCTCCAAATTATTTAATGACCTTTTAGAAAGGATTTCTCTACAACTTTTGGCAGCGCGTTCCTAGGCAACCATTACGCAACTACTAAATATGCTCAAGGCACATGAACTTCTGAATTTAGGTTTGCTAACAAATTAACAAAGCCTATTTAAAACACAGATCTTAAATAAAGGCCCTGCATCGACTTAATGTCTTTCCTGGGGTTTCAGGAACTTTACTGCAACTTTGACAGCAATATTAGTTATAAAACACAACACAAACAGGCTTTGATGAGTGAAAACATAGCCCTTATTATAAGAAATTACACGTACACATCTGTGATAAGATGTATGCAGCAAAGAAACAACATGTGCTGGAGGAGATTAATAGAAACAAATAACTTCATTAACAACAAAATTCTATCCCATATCTATCAGCCAGTATGTGTGTACCAACACTATTTGGTTGGCTACGGCCTACTGGAAGTCCCATAACCTCAGAGTAAGCTAAGACAGCAGAAGCACAGAATACTGGAAAGAGCCTCCCAAAACCATCACCATCAGTTCCATCCACATCACTTCTTAAAGACATGAGTCTAGCAAGAGTATCTTGTTTCTCTGTTTTACACTTTGAGCAATAGCAACTTACACAGCTAGGAAGATTTTTTTAACAACTGACCAAACCCCAGCTTGCTAAAAACTAAACCAGTTCACTCCTTACCATCTTTTTGTTAGAGCTTTATTTATGGAAAGATAACTGTGATTTCCTTCTCTCCTCCTTCCTTTCTTCTAATGTCCCTTAGCATGTCACCACTCTCACATATTCTGCTTTTTACTCACTGCCCATATCTCACAAGACAGCTACTAAAGTTATGGTATAAATGGATGCATTCAACAAAGAGAGAATGAGGACTACAAGGAACCCTCACAAACCAATACTGGAATGGCCTTTACCAACAAACTAAGCAGGAAAGTGTATTTTAACTGAACAGCCTATTTTAAAATCTATCTCTAAAACATCTCAGACTCTCAGCTTCAACTTACAACAGCAAGATTTGGACTGTTGTATGTTTAAGAAAACACCACATCATTTCCATTCCTATTTCTGCTACAATTTAAGTAATTTTATCTTTAACCACTAAGTTAAAGACACAAACAGCACGTATACAGAAATTGCTTTGGGAGATTTTATAGAAAATGTTTAAGAAAATTAAATGTGAAAACTAATATCAGATACTACAGTGCTATACTGACTGGAATGGGGCTACAGAGACACTGTACTTCTAGCAAATGTACTCATCTATTGTCCAGCAATAGAGATGCATAAATCTGAACTCCACCAGTTTAAAAAAAAAATGGAAAAAAGATTTAACAAAAAGCAGCAGGAGGAGGGAAAAAGAGGATGGGAGTGCCTCAAGCTGACCTTTCTGGAAAAGCACCTAAAACATCAAACTATTGCCTAAAGCACAGAACATGGCTGCAGAGGGGAGCAGAGCCCTTCTCTGCACCAGTAGCAATGCCTCTTTGGTTATCAGCCTTTCAGGGTTTCTCCAGGGTTCCCGCTCTCCCTGAGCCTTGGAAAGGGTGAGAGCAGAACACTGGAAGGAGAGATGGGCTACACGGCACATCTGCCAAATCGCCTGTTGCCTGCAGCACTGGAATCGCACAGTGGCATCTGATGTGGAAGCTCACATGCTTTTATTATCTCCTCTTCCAATCTGTTCTTTCACTGGCAACAAAGCTGCAATTTGAGGAGTTGAATAGGCACCCTGACACAACAGGTACTGACAGCATCTAGAAAACTAAAATCTAAACCCAATAGTCATCATAGAATCACAGAATACCAGGTTGGAAGGGACCTCAAGGATCCTCTGGTCCAACCTTTCTTGGCCAAAGCACAGTCTGGACAACATGGCCCAGCACCCTGTCCAAATGAACCTTAGAAGTATCCAGTGTTGGGAATCTACCACTTTCCTGGAGAGATTATTCTGATGGCTGATTGTTCCTTTTAATAAACAGCTATATAAACTTTCATTCGTGTTCTGAACCAAAACAGATTCAGTCTCTGGACCAATGAACCGCCACAACTGAAAAGAGCCACACTTACTTATCAGAAACGCTTTCTATCACTGAAAGCTGACAGTGACAGATGAACCTGACAATAAAGAAGAGACTAAAGTCTGTATCAAAAAAGTCACACAGAAAGTTCAAAGCAATCATGACCAAAATTCTGACCTTTTTAAAAGCAAAAATTTGTTTAATAGAAGTTATAACTATTTTAAACACTAGGCAGTCATTTAAATAATACTTTACCCTAAATGAAAGTCAATCCATGGGATCTTAGCAAGAGCAATTCCGAAATAATCACAGATTAACACTGGGTTTCATTTTCCCTCCAAGGCATTTCATGGCAATCATCCTAAAATTCAAAATCCCTTAATATCAACATTTTATTTTGATACTTACTGCACAAAATTGGGGAAGAAGGTGTCTGAAGAGTCAAAGTCGAACCATCTTTGCGAGTGATGTTAACACGAAATACCAGCCTAGCACGTGTGCTTTTTTTCTTGGAACCAGCAATCCCTATCCTAGCTTCAACATCAGCATTTCTCAGCTTCAGTATTCCCACACAATCAACCCTAGCAACACAAAACAGATGAGAATTTAATAGTGTTTCAGTTCAGCATCTTTAATACTCTTTCAACTGGGTACACAAGACACAAAGTCAACTCTTGAAGTAATTACTGAAATATTGTTAGATGTATTTGTTTACATGAAATCTCTAGATGACCTTTCTCATTATACAGTTTTCAATTCGTCCCTACATAATTTGGATGATGAATTATGGGAAGAAGGATATGAAAGTAGTATGAATAAAACAGAATGCGCAATGTAACAAAGTGATTCTGGTAAGCATCCAATTTATAATCACAGATCCTCATCCTTCCATTCCTACGACTGGATCTGGGGTTGTAAATTATTACTACAACATATTCTGCATTCACTTAAAGCAGTAGTAGAAGAAAACTTACTGTAGAGCTATTTATTTTTATGCTCAGTGGAACTTGGAAGTGACAGATACGTCATACCACAACTGTGGTCCTACGGGAAATGTACACAGGGCCAGGATGAGAGTGATGCAGCGCTAACTTTCAGAAAGACATGCTAGAGGCAAAATTATTGCAAGCAACAAACAAATAAACCAAACTCAACCTGATGTGTTAGGAAGAAGAATATTGTAAATTTAACGGGATCTTAGGCCTTACATCCAAAGAGTACAGGGACCATCTAGTTATCTAACTTTAGTAGAATGAATTTTAGTGCTGCATCAGAGCCAACGAGCAACAGCAAGGGAGCAGAGATGAGAGAAGAGAGCAATTCAGAAGGTGGCACTGGCATTACCATCAGTAGAGGGGTGTTACACAGCATCACTGAAATACTAGGATTTTTTTTTTTATAGTAACACTTGAGGACAGTTATAAAATTACTCTCAGGAGGCAGTTGCCAATTTATCATGGAAATATATTTTACATTAAAAATTCAAATTGATTCAGTCTATTAGCAAGCTGCACTACCCCGCTTAAAAAGTGGACACCTGTTAATTGAAGAAATGTTTCTTCTCTTGAAGCAAAATTAGTTTCTTATACGTGTAGCTTCATTAAGTGCCTGGTGTGTGCCAAGATGTTCAGACCTTCAGCTGCCAACCAATCCAATCGGAAAGAAAAACTGGTTTCTGAAAACAAGCTCATGAACGGAAATATTCTTCTAAAATAAAAGCTACTCACGCCAGTGTCATATTGTTGCTTGGGTCCAGTCCAACCTCAATAACAGTAGTCCCCTCTATATCCACTTCTTTACAGGGAGTAGTGTTTCTCCCAGTAACTCTGCAGGCCTGGTAGAACCCATGCGGCTTCACTCGACCGGAGTCATTACCCACAAATACCTGCAGCACCACCGGCTCGTTGTGACCTTCCAGCTGCAACACAAATTCAATACAGTAATGCCTCTTAATTAAAACAGGAAACATTTTATGCAGCTGAATTTGAAGAGAATCTGCTCCCAGTATTACTGGAAACGATCCTAAGGGAAGAAGGAACACACATTTTACATCTAGTTTATAAACAAAATGCTAGTGGTTTTCATCTTTTGCCATTTGTTCTCCTATTAAAAGACAAGTCAGGCAGTTAATAAACAGGTGAAACTACTTGTGAAACAGCACCAAGGTCTCCTTGGCTAAAACCAGCATCACCACAGCCAACCTGCGCTGCTTTTCTTCCCCAGTGTTTTCGTTAGAAGACAAAAATGGTGTGCGAGAGCATCTCTCATCACCTGGATGGTGACTGTTGCACCTTCGCAGTACTGTTAGCAAGAAAACATGACCATGTTTTACTGACAGCTGGGAATTCTCCGCTGACACTTTCCATTCAGGATCATTTTTTTTGCCAGACAAGTCATGGAGTAACACGGTTTTCTTTCAAGGGCCACGGAATTTTCTTCTCCTCCTCAGGCTGCTTGAGAGTTACACATCAGAACAGCTGCCTCTCACAGGCACTGTCAGAGAATAGCAAGCACCAGTTGCCCAGAGAAGCTGTGGCTGCCCCATCCCTGGAGGTGTTTCAAGGCCAGGCTGGATGGGGCTTTGAGCACCCTGATCCAGCGGCAGGTGTCCCTGTCCACAGCAGGAGAGTTGGAGGTGCATGACCTTTAAGGTCCTTCCCAATCCAAACCATTCTATGATTCTCTACTGAAGTAGTAACATTTTAACAATATTCTTCCCCATCTTTAAAGCACACATTCCCAGAAAGACCCCAAACAAACGAAAAAAACCCTCTTGCCCTTTGTATATTTTTTTCCCCTAGCTCAGATTTCCTGAAAATCCACTGACTCATTTGGTCTGTCCAACCCTGGCAGACTTTTACATGCAGGGTATGAACTAGCTTGCCTCCTGGTAAAGCAAGCTTGAGCTTCCAGGAATTCAGTAACACCACACTCTTCCAAATAGAATTTTCACTGATGGCTGCTAAAGGGTAACTGGGAACGGAATTAGAAGGAAATTCAGATGAACAAAGGCCCATTAAGAAAATTCACATAAATGAGCACTACATCACCATAGCAACGGGACTATATGAATGGATTCTTTTCTTACAGAACTTTACTGGATTTCTACATTACTCAGGAGGACTGAGTGAAGCACTGGAGATGTTTCTAATGCTGCTGAACAGGACTTTAAAGATAAGCATACTTCTATACACTGTCAGCAGTAGTCAGCACAAATTTTATGGGCTGTATCATAAACAAACATTTCTTTGCAGACCTGGTGAATGTCCGCTGTTTCTCAAAGTGGTGTAACTAGGAAAAAGCATGAAAGGAAATGTCTTTTATGTTTCTTATTTGTATTGATAACAAATATAGCTGTCTACTTGCTCAACCTGCTGGCCACACTCCTCCCGGTACAACCACGAGGCCATCTGCCTTAGTTCCACTGAGTGAGCAACGCTGGCTTGTATTCAGCTTGGTGTCCACTCTCACATTTGTACTCTGGTCACTGCAACTGTTGTGATGACATTTGACATCAGTTCTTCTGTTTGTCTCTTTGTAAGGCAAGTAAATCCTGGTAAGCCTCCCTATCATTTGCATTAGGAAACCTTCACAAGCATAGTCCTAAAGTTCTTAGACTGCTTCCACCACCAGGCCCTGCAGGCATCTTCCGCAGTGTGAGAGGCCTGCGCACAGGAGACTTCTGTTAGTTACCCACAGAAAGCATCATCGGCTGTGTTCTCAGTCAGGCAGTCTGTAACAGATACCAAAACACCATCCCTGAGCTCCCTCCTCTTCTGATCTCCACAGGCCAGGTTCCAATTTCATGCTGGAGGTCTGTGCAGTCAAGGAACTCCTTATGACACATGACGTCCCCTCCTCTTTCTAAACAGCTGCTGAACATTCACAACTGCGTTCCAGCCACGTACGCTACCCCACGTCTCTGCAATTCCAGTTGAGTCACTGCCCTGGGACTGCACAAGGGAAGAAACAAGACCTGGAACTTCACACGCTGCGCATTAGCGTGCAGTCCCTGGAGAACAGCTTCTGAATGTTCTTCCTTTTCAACAGGTATGTGAAAGACCTCTTTGTAGCCTTCTTCCTTGTGTTTCTGCTCCGATTGTAGCTCCTCCTTCCCTTCTGGGCTTTGGTCCCCATACTCTGATGAACTTAAGAGTAAAGCCCTCCTCACCAGGCTGGCAAGCCTGATCACCAACAGTTTTTCCCCCTCTTTGAATAAGGTGAATTACATCAGTCATCCTTTTCTCCCCTTCAAATGAAGCAGGATCAACAAAACAGCTAAATGCTTGCTGGAGAAACCAGCTATGCAGCCAGGCTCTGGATTCCTGACTGCATCTGCTTTATCCAGATCCTTCCCCTGGATCAGAAGGACTGAGCACACCATTCAGTGCTGTGTGCCAGTTATATCCACCTCAGAACAAGTGACCATCAATACCTAAACTTTAAGGCATCAAAGTCTATAGAAGAAACCAGCTGCATTTGTTAGGTGTGCGTACAACTGCTTCCTCTTTTCTTCCCTCATTCTCCAGTTCTATGACTCTTCTTGAAAGACAAACACTGGATTTGATAATTCAGATACTTATTAAAAAAAAAAAAAAAAAGCCATACAAACAACCCCCCCTCCACTTCTAATTTATTTTTTTAAATAAATCTAGTTTTATGTCCTTAGCAATACAGCATGATGATCAGCCCCTGTCATCAGCCATCAATCAAACAGTTACAGCATTCTACTATCCTAGCTTTGTATGCTTGGAATGTCTCTCTACACAGTTCATGTATCAGGACATGCATCACAGACTACACAGCATTGCCTTGACATAAAGCTTATGTCCCCCTGAAACTTTGTGATGCAGATAAGACTTCTTGTTAGCTGCAGGAAGAGATACAGTACAGCCTCTACAGCAAAGAGCCTCTAGGCCTCTTTGAACTGAAACCATTCCCACTCTACTACAGCATCCCTTGGAAAGGAATCCCCATATCTAACACTGAATAGCCTACCTTTACAGTTGGAAAGCCTTGTTGTGTCCGGTCTTTCACTGAGCCACGGCTGCCTTCAGTCAGGTAACGAGCCCTGTGCTGGGTTTCCGGCTGTACCACTATCTTCAGCTCCTTCCCCTCACCCTTAGTCGGATACTGACCACACAACATAGGGGTCTTCTTCCCTCCAGCTCCTTTCTGGTTCTCTGATGCTCTGGGAATTCAAAGCACATCATTAAAAATATGTTATAAGCAGCTCCTCAAGAAAAACAAACTCACAGAAAAGCTAAAAAGATAAAGAGCGTATATTAATGGTAGAAGATTTATGGTTGAGAGGAGACTTTGGAATTCTCTAAGAAGGAAACCTGCAGGATGAAGAGGAATGGTACTTCCCTGCCTCCTCCATCCGGTGCAAATAGGAACTGCTTTTCAGAAAGCAAACGTAACTGAAGGGAAAAGCAATTAGCATTAAACTACATTAACAAAAAGAAGAAGGCTCATAACCTACTTTTTCATAGTGCATGATACAGCTTGATATTATCTGAATAAGCCGTTTTGCTTCCGTAACAAATATATTTATGTAACACACACACTGAATGGATTTAAAACTAAATGATACTTCTTTAAATAGGAAAATAGCCTCATGCCTGTCTCCACCTGAACCTGCACATCCATGCAAACTCTAATTTCTGTCAAAACAGATTGATAAAATTTATGTTAAAACCCAATTTGTTATTGTAAAAAGCTCTGACATAATTGCACAAATTTTAAATCTGCAGTGTATGCTGTTTCTCTCCAGGTGTGTACCTTAAGCTGTATTGCATTTGTGTTCAGTTCCATAATTAAAACCAGAATGAAGAAGCCCTCCAAAGTATAACATTATGCCATCAATTTTGTGCTCCCTTTCAAGTACAATGGAAAATACCTCTTGATCTTATACAGAGCAGGTTTGTATAATGATCCTGAGCTGAAGCCTAATGAACATCAGCAACTGAAAACAGGCCATGGCAAGCGGTACAGGCAGAAAAAGGGCTCAGGAAGTTCACTCAGAAGGTCTTCTACTTTTTTTACTACAAAAAGTAGTTTCTAACAGCTAATGACTCTGAAGGAAGCAGTTTAAAATAACAGGTGTGAACTGGCTAAGAAAAAAAAAACAACAACAAAATCCATTCCAACACACAACATATAGAAGTAATTCCTCCATGATTTTTTTCTCAGGGAGAAAGGTGAAAGAAATGGTTTGTCTTCAAAATCTTTGCTTGAAAGCTTTGCTGTTGCATGAGTTTCTCTCTGACCTGAAGGCTGAGGCAACCGTGGTGCTCCCTTCCCAAACACCAGATGATTTACACTAACAAACAAACATCAGCAGCTCCTGTTAAACTCCTACTTGGAAATGAATGGCACAGCTACACAGTACACAAACTCTTCCAAGTCATTCCCTAGCCCCTGCACAGCCTGGCCCAGCACTTTTCCCACAGAAAGGTCTTCTCCTGCCCCAGGGAAGGGCAGGCACTTTGTTCCCTGATTCCACCACATCTCACAACCCTGAAAGTTCTATTTCTCACACTCTTATTTTTACTAAACCTTCCAAAACCTTTTAGTCCAAGTTAAAAGTTAAAACAGACACCACTGAGCTGTTATGAGGTCTGTGCTTTGTATGAATTTCATTCATGTTTTTCTCTTCATGAAGGTTAACCACTTCACCACGGGGCTGCTGCCCAGCGAGCTGCCGCTTCACCAAGCTGAGGCCAGGACAGACACCCAGTGCGCGCATCCCTGCGCTGCCCACTCGACTTCAACTCCGTAACAGCAGAGAGGCACATCCAGACAAAAACAGAGTACAATAAACTGCAAGAGTACCAACTCTCTGCCAAAGAGTCCTGATACCTCTGCCACAGTTTAGTCAAACAGGCTGTTTAAAAAAATTAAAACACTATGTAAAGCAGACATTCTTCTCAGAAAATAAAAGGGGCAAAATTCTTCTTCAGTGTAGCACACACAGAACCTGCAAGCACTAAATAAACTGTACTTCACACTACTCTGCTCTTTGCTTCTGTACAAGTTAAATAAAACCTCTAATCAAATTCAAGCTTGTTAGATAATCACATCCTCTATTCTTCCTGTCAGAACACTGCTCCAATGGACTTTCATTGAGAGTCTTCTCTTTCTTACTCAGAATTTTAGATCACACAGCTACAATCTCTTAGCTTCCCAAAGGAACGTGGGAAGGAACACTGAGCAACCTCCACAACTGCAAACACCTCTGCATTATTTAAAACCCCATGCCTGGGACCTGTTCCTTCTGCAGCTCGGTTAGGCAAGCTGGGCATTTAACGTCACAGGGGAACTCTCCATGTAAAGACATCACATGGATTGCTTAGTCTGACTCTGTCATACTTGGAAGTTCCACTCCTCAAATTAATACAGGAGACAAATATTACTGAATTTTGAAGGGAAGCATTAGAGAGGCTGCCATCAAAACAAAATTCACTTTCAAGATTCAAAACGAGAAGTTTTAGCAGTGTGATGTTAACACTGGGGCCTCTCCAACAGAACTGTTTTCCTGACAATACTTTACTCTTAAAGGTCAGCATTTCATACATTGTCATAGCTATGTGAAGAGATTCTACTTGACAATTAAAGAGTGTCTTCCTTCTAGAAACCTGAAGGAATCATTACTCTCACTCAGATTGGCTGAACTTGAAAGCAGTTCTAAAGCCTTCATCAGCCATCTTTCTTGCCAAAGGATATATCATTTACACATCCTTTTATTTAGTTTATATATATTATCAATATCCATGCACATACAAACAGTAAAATTTTTCACACACACATTTAATTATTAGCTTAGTTGTCACCAGACAATGCCTCCTCACAGCATTTCTAAATTTCTTTTCTAAAAAAGGAAATGTAAGTGGCAAAATCCACGATTCCATTGTAACAGACATCCTGGGTTAAGGTTTGCCTGGTTCTGCACTGGATCGGGGAGAACAAGGATGTTGGAAACCTGAGACTCTTTGCCCTAAATCACCATTAATTCATTCATTTCTAAAAAGGCTTTCATAAATTCTAAGTTTCCACAGGAATATATTCTCTTCCTTCCTAGCTCTTAAAGACAACTGACTAGAAGTCTATTTTGAGGCAAATGCTATTTCCACTTCACAAATCAGCAAGGGTGCTTTCCCTGCTCTTTTCTTAAAGCCAGAAGTAAATGAACTCTCTTGGCTGAACTCCACCAGGCTGGAAAGGTAAAAAAAAACCCCAGTCACTACTGTGACCTAGATTTGTAACGCTAAATCTCCACATTCTAACAGCAAAATTAAGTTTCCTAATATCTTGGCCATTTCTTATCCCAGAGCTTTTATTTGAAAGGCAATTCTGTTAAATGAGTTTTGCTGCAGTTCAGTGTCACCTGTATATGACACACTAGGAAAAAGAATTATCTACCCCTGCACTCTGAGCATTGCTGACAGGACTGATGAGCGTTCCATGCTTAGCCCCTGATACTTTAGGCAATTTTCTATGTATATATATTTTATATTTAGGCAATTTTAGATTGAGATCATGCATACTGTTCCAGAGTTCACTAAATCTCCCCTCTCTCCAGAGATCACATTTACAGTCACACAGTTCTTGCCTTTCAATAACGGCTCTTCCCTCTGTAAGGGAGAGCCAACCTCCTTTGTGCTTGTGGAGGCAGTTTCCCAGTTCCAGGCAGCTGCTTTACATATGCTAATGCGCTTCTTTGGGTCTGCCGTGCACTGATGTTCTACTTTATTATCAATTTCAGCCAGTGAAAACCAGAGATACTGGACAACTGCAGACAGACGGAGAGTGGATGTTGCAAGGAGAGGTCCAAGGAGCCGGGAGCGGGCGGCAGAGCCATCGCTCCCAGTACCAGCTGGGATACGGTACCCAGGCCCACACACTCTGGAGAGTTTCTCAGAATCACTTTCTCACAGTGAAATTTTAAGTATGGAACTGCAGTAACCCTGGGAATACAGACTCCAGGCTCTTTCCATTCGGGACATGAGAAGATCATAATCCTTCCCATCAGTCAAATTTTAATATTCATCATCACTGTGATGAACATTACAATGTACTGTAAGCACACATATAAAAGCAAAACCAGGAACAAAACAATACCCCCTCCAAAAAAAATATAGCCAAATCTATCCACTTGACCATCTTTAAAGTACTAAAGAAGATACAAGTTAAAAAATAAAGTACACATCAACACATTATTGTAAACTGATGGACTTTTTCCGTTTTAAGCAACTACTGAAATGCATTTAGTGAGCAGTGTGAAGTGGGAGAGATGAGAGACCACCACCCAGGCGTGCCCACGTACAGACACACGCATGCACACAACCCAGAAGCACAGAGAGAAACAGGATTAGAGATTTATTTCTGAAAAAAATCAAATACAGAAGGGAATTCACAAGGAAAAACAAAATATTGGTTTGCCACATCATCTTAACATTTTATAAAAAAGGATGCATAAATTGAAATGATGAGTAATCTTAACAAGCCATTAACTTCTACTCCCATCACGCTCTCTATTTTATAAATAGAGAGACAAACAGAGCAGGTAAAGTGCACAGACTGAAATCCTCACATAAAATCCTGAATAAAAACATCTTAAAAAAAGATTTAAGGTGCGGCCAGTCCACTTCTGCCTTTCTTTTCAAATACATCATTTCCACTGCCATTTTATAAATGAAATTGTGCAATCTTTTAGGAATTTCTCTTAAACAAGAACACAGATGAGCTCATCAGTGCTGCATCCAATTGTCGCAGGGAAGTTTAGCTTTATCTTCTAAATAAAGATTAACAAGTCCAATGAGAACTTATCGTGGGCTAGGATGCAAAAGGGAACAGCAGAGAAAGGAAGGGATTTATGTGAGAACCTGAGCAGGACACTTGATGGGGCATGGGGGGGAGTTTTATTAGTTTGGTTTTACATATGGTGATAGAACTTTTTTGGGGGGGAAAAAAAAAAGCAGATACCAACCCATTTCCTGCTTTTGAGTTGCCTTTGCTGTCCGTGCTGAGCTGAGAAAGGACATAGTGAGGAGCTTTGGCACTGTCGGCATCAAATATATCCATGTTGGACTCTTCACAATCTCGACGTTTGATCCCTGGCCTCTGCTTTGGATTTCGTTTGCGTGATTTACGTGGCACCTCAGTGTTATCATTGTAGGAACTGGTACTCATGTTACTGAAGTTGGAGGGTGAATCCTCCATCCACATACTGCAGCTCTGTTCTGACTCCAATCCACACCCCTCATCCTGGCAGGACATCCGACTGTTGTCCAGCAAGTCCTCAGGTGGTGGCGAGATGTACAGGACTGTGTGTCTCTTCGGCGTTGACTGCTGCTGCTGGACCGTGTTACTGGTTAACTGCTTGTCACTTACCCCTCTGGTACTTACCCCCACGGCTGAGGAGCAGCTCTCCACTTGCATAGCCTTGCTGTCGGTGACTGAGGTAGAGTAAATGGTAGGACTGGAAGAGGTGGTAAAGGAGCTGCAAGCACCGCCCATGGAGGAAGAGGAAGGAGCTGAAGAAGCATCTGCGGTGTATAATTCAGAAGTAAATACAAGATACACGGTTCTGTGTGCGCTGGCTATAGCAGTCCCATTGAAATAAAGTGATTTATGAACGGATTTCTTTCCCCCAACAAATATTTGGAATTTGGTAAGTTTTAGACGGTAAATGCGTAAAGCAATACAGCCTGACCAATACAGTACTTTGGAAATGTCCAAATAAGGCTTAGTATCATCCACTGTAATCAACGTTTTTTAAAACTTAATATTAATTTATAAAAATGGCTGCAGGTAAACAGAGCTTTCATTGCCTCAGCTGGACTAATTATTTGTGTAGAAGCCATTTCGTCTAAAATAATGGAAGCCCCAATGCAAAATGCTTATAATCCACATTCAATGCCAATTAAACCATTTATTGTTGGAAATTTTTATTTTTGAGCAAGACGGGACTGTGCTTAGCCACAAAATATTAAAATAAGTTTCTAACCTATGAAGCAGAGAACTACAGGTCATTTTTAATGCAGACACTCCCTGCTTCAGAGGCAAATCCTGGAATAAAAATATGAGAAAATAAATGAGAAAAAGAGCTGCTGATTATTCCATCATAAATGAGAAATAAAATATAAAATCAACTGAGTTGGTAGGCAAAATGGAACTGGTATCAGTCACTATGATATGGCTGTTTATTTTGAAGGTTCAAAACAGGGATGAAATATCTGTATTGACGACAAGAAGACATGAAATTTCTGTAATTTGACTCAGTCGCCAAGACTGATTTCTCTCAGCTTTTATTAGCTGAGTCCCTTATGCATACACAGACAGCTCAGGAGAGACCTGTGAGAAATTCATATTGAGCAGGATATCTCAAATAACAGGAATGCCACTTCTCCAGAGGTCACACAGATCATTCTTCCACTGAAGAATTTTAATGGACAAATCAGCTGAAAACCTAGGCTAAAACGCTTGGGAGGAAGTGATATGGACAAACATAGGTCCTTACTTACTAAAATCAGCCATAGCTCACTGAAGAATAACTGGATTTTTTATCCAGATTTAAACTTATCAAGGGGCGATGCTATTTTCTGTATTTCTGCACTGCTGAGCACCCCTTACACAATAAACCAGAACCACAGAAATAATCTAATTTTGGAAACAAATTGTACATAATAAATTTACATAATTAAACAAGATGTTTGCTCAGCAAGTTACTGGTGATGTAGAGGTAACAGCAATTATTAAGAGGAACATAATGGTTTCCTTTTGTTTCGATTGGGATTTTTTAAAAATCCAAAATATTATATTACTCTCTTGAGTCTAAAAGCTTTAAAGAAAGTTCCAACTATTTTATCCAGTTTAAACTATTTAACAGTAACATAATAAAGTATGTTTGGCCATGATATATCTATCAAACAGAAAAATATAGCAAAGCTTCCTACAGATCAGCCTGCTTGTGCTTACTGGAGGTATCGATGATGGATGATAAAGAATTTTTAAACCGTCATTGCTTCTTACAGATTTTATGAACATAAAAGTAAAACTACACTGCTTCTAATTGTAAAATTTTAGTGGTCATTACAGTTGATCAATAAACTATTCTGCTTTGATCTTCATAGCAAGTCCCTTCCCCAGACATGCAGTGCACCAGGAGCAGATGAATGATACCAGTTCCATTTTCCAGTTTGTTCTTTGGCAAATATAGTGGCTGAAATTGGAGAATTCAGTCACTTCGAACTGCATTCCAATTTAAAGGCAAATTTATCCTTTCTATATCATGCATTAATGCAATGCTTTCCTCAAAAACATTTATAGGATTGGCAAGAACTATTAACCATAAATATTAATTTCAGTGACAATATTTAGGAGCTGATTTGCAGCCACTTTGAGTTGAGAAAGATCATTGCTGTTTGGCATGTTTACTTCCTTTTGTTAAAACAGAATTAGTTTCCATTCATGGTTTATATGCTCAAACAGTCAGAAACAGTGACACGCAGTGTGCAGACAGCAGACACGCGGCACGCAAGCGTGTGCAAATGGAATCCGTGGGGCGCACAGCAGCGATGCTGCGCAGCAGGATTACTGAACAGCAGTATTCTCCCCTTTAAAGTAAATTCTTCTTTTAACAGATGATGCACAGTACAACAGAGTGTACACAAGTCTCGTGTTTGCCTGTCCGTGACAAAGGCTTTAATAAAAACGTAGCTGTGAACATTGAATGAGGGAGCAGGGCTCTGGAATGGGAAGGCTTTTCCTCCAACAGGTTAATCACAGAATCATAAAACCGTTTAGGTTGGAAAAGACCTTTAAGATCATCAAGTCCAACTGTTAACACAGCACTGTCAAGTCCAAAGATTTATCTTTTTGCAGCAAATACTGGGAATGTTTTAGGTCTTTTAAAAAAAGACCTATGAGAAGAACTTAAAAGGAACAACCCATACGTGGGTCTGCACTGGAACAGGTCTGCCCAACACTGATCATGTCCTACATATCAAATGGTTCAAGGCACATCCTGTCCAGAAACACAACTGTACCATTCCCCCATTTTGCTGGGGGGGGGGGAGAAAAAATAATTCACTAGACAAAATGCTTTTCAGTATAAAGCTAAAGGAGCTGGTAATGGCATCGTTATTTTAGGGCGCGGCATTTTGCAATATTTAAGTTGCTATCATTATTGTTATCCGACAGAGTTTCTCCTCCAGGTTTTTTTCTAGCAGTTAAAAGGTGTGTATGTGTGTGAATATGTGTACGTGGGCTTCCTTTTTACACTGAAAAGGGAAAGAAATACTGTCCCTTATAAATTGGTTCCACTCTCCTCCATTGATCAGAGACACCCCCGTGTAACGAGACTAAATTATCAAAATAGTATCAAGCTAAACAGTAATGGCAAGAAAACCTCTCTCTTTAGCTTTATATATTCTCAAATGAATGCCATTACCATCCATAAACATCTAGGTATTTTAAAGCATGTACAGGCAAGCACCTTCTCTGTTATAATGATTAAAAATATGCAAGAAAGTGTGACAAACACTACAGCTGGTGAAATAAACCGGCTGTATTAGAATAACTAAATACACCAATTTAAAATCTGTTTCAGAAGATAAATTAGTAATTGCTTTAGTAACACTAAGTTACACAAATAGTAAGAAACATAATAAAATGTATATTTTCTCACAGAGTGTGCAGGCCTTTAGCCAACTCTGAACTAGGAAATAAATAAGTGGGGTCAACCCAACGAGAATTCATGAAGTTACTACAATGAACAGACCACTATGTTTTACATGGCTGCCATTTTGTTTTATCAACCTATTCTAAAGCCAGTGACAACATCGGCGTACCTGGTAACCCAAGGAGATCTCTTTGCCAAGTTTACTGCATTTTAGAGGGAATAAAAGTTTCTTCTCAAGAATTCAGTAAGTCTGGTATTGCTTTAAAAGCTGAGAGCATTTTGCATTTTCATAGTGCTGAGGAATGAAGTTTTCCCCACGGTACAGATAATAATCAAAACACCGTTTGAGGGGTGTATCTGGTCACAGCTCTGTCAAGCTCAGAGTGGAAACACACACACACCTTTCCTGGTTTTAGCATTTCTTTTATTTGAGGTTACTTTCTTTAGGCACATGTTAATGGGACTTGTTACAGGAAGGTCTTTCATTTGCCATTTAACAGTGTATGCAATGACAAAAATATAGTTTAAACTAGTAAGACTGAATATATTTTAAACACAGCCTCAAAATAAAAATTAAGAGCACCAACAGTGAACAGAAGCCAAGTGCACATTCTGGCAGATATGCAGCCACAATATTAGAAATGAGATATGCGCCAGCATCCCAGGATTGTTTCCTTCCTCTTTCATAATAGAAAATGAGAAAAGAAAATTACTTCCACGTTAGAGCAACTTTGACCGCTGTTGAAATTAAACCTCCTGAATCTATGCATTTCCATTACTGTAACAGGTAAGGTAGGTGGAGTAAGTAGTTCAGAATTTGCTGCCTGTCCTACAAGGTTTTTTCCTCCAAGAGAGGCAGAATGATATGAAACAGTTCAGCATCAGGAGGTCCTGGCTCTGTTTTGGACATTGTAATATACACATCAACACCAAGCAATGCCGTCATGTGTAAATGACTGATAGAAAAAAAAACCAAGAACAAACAAACTGAATTGTTAGTGCTGGAGTTTGGAATGCAAACAGACATAACCAATTACTTCGTACTACTCTAGGAAGACTAATTTTCAAAGAAATTCCAGTTGTTTGTGATGCCAGTCATTTGTACATTTGCTTCCCAGAGTCTAAAAAGTTGCCTGTCGCTCCCAAACATTTCACTCACTTTCAGGCAGTGAACAGAATTACATTCACGACCAAGGAAGTGCTTTCTGAACGCAAAAAGCAGGCAGTGGAAGGAGGGATGCAACACACACGTGGCACAAATGCATGCTGCTAAAAACAACAGGTTTATATAGACCAGAGACTAAGGGAACACAAAGTAAAGAGCATCCCTGTGAGCCAATCACTGCAGTCTTTTCCTTTTCAATAAAATAAAGCATTGTACAAAGAAAATTCATTACCTCTTGAATTAGCAACCAAGGCAATGACATATATTTCTATATCTTATCATCTTGTGAAGTCAAACAAGGCATTCAGCCTCTAAAAAAATTCTGAAAGGTAGGAGAAAGGAAAAAAAAAATCACTACTTGGCATTGAGGGCGTCTTGTCTTTAGACATCACATGGAGCCAATCCCAAAATCTTGTTCTTCCTTTCCAAAGAGATCCTTAAATACAACAAGGATTACCAAGTTCTCAAAAAGAAACAAACATCATCCTGATGACCTTTGTTTTTGTTAAATTGCAGCTAGAGTGTAAAGCAAATCATTTCCCAGACTTCAAAGTTTAAGACTGCAAATGCAGATAAATTGGAGATATTTTTGGGTTTACAAGTTTTTCAGCTACCTGTGTGTGAACAGTCAGGACTTGTACAAAGCCGTTAAGAGAACTTGCCTTTTCCGCAGAACTGAGCCCGCATCCCATGCAATATGTTCAGAAAACAAGTAAAGGTCAAAAATTAAAACTCACTACACAAGGTGAGGTTTAGGTGGTGCATAAGCTCAATTTATGAAGTATACCTGTTCATTAAATGGATTAATTGTACCTAAAATGTCATGTTCTTGGTAAGACTTTGATATGTTAATTGGTTTATTTGAACCACTGGACACAGAAGTACAATTTCAAAACAAAATCAGAACGATATTATGTGCAAAATTTCCAGAATCAACCCTTGTGTTGCCAAAGGTTTTAAAAGGTAAAAACCAGAACTTACAAAGTGGCTGCAAACCTGCTTTCAACACCTCACATGCCAAACCTGGGTTTCTACTTTTCTTCTTCTTGTTATTACTGATGTAATGTCAAAAACTTTTCCAAAAAGTTTAGTTTCAAATCAGTATCAATTCACTATTTAGAAATAAAACAAAAAAAAAGGAAAAAAAGGAAAAAAGAAAGAAAGAAAAGAGACTTATGAAGAAGTCTGAAAACAAGACCGACCTATACCCTGGGTGAGATTGGATGGGTTAAGTGTCTCTGGCACTATTTGTCTTCACTATTGACAGACACTGTCACACAACCCACCACTCGATGCCTGTCTCTGAATGGCGAAGCTAGAATGCAAGTTAAGTGTATTAATAGAGAAAAAAACTAGCATCCCAGCAAATATAATAAAGCAATCCAATTCACCAGTTATTAAAAACACTCAGATTCAAGATAGGTAGGTTAATTTAATTTACATTAATTAAGCCCAACAGTGTAAATTCCCCTTACATTCACATGCTGAACCAAGCAGTGTATTGTACTTTGGGTAAATACATCAATCAGGTTTTGTTATAAATTACATTTGTTATTAATTAACACTCAAGTTTAGGTATCTATGTAGGATTTTTGTTAGTGGCTCACACACACCAATTCCATGTATCTTAGATTCTCCCCACTCAGAGCAATAACCGCCTGTGTACAAGCAAGTCAGAACTCTAGGACCTTCAGCTGCTCTCCTCAAGCTCTACCCGTTATCTCCTCAGCTCCACAGCCTGCTACCCTAAAAAAGTGATGATACAACGATCAGACACAGAAAATTTCAGTTTAAGAAACAGACTCTCTTGTTCTTCAGCTACATGGTTGCTTTTTTCTCAGCAACTAAGAACTCCTCCTGGCCTTCGTGAAGTCTTCGGTGCTGCTACTGCAAGGAAGCGCCCAAAAGGCAGTACCGTGAGACTGTTCTCTTTTTGCCCTTCGCTGGCTTGGTTTTTCATTATTCACTAAGGAACAGGGATCTCTCTTGTCACAATATAATTCTCAAGCCTTTCTGATGTAAGAATAGGAATTATGCAAGAATTTGCCATAAAAATATCTCTTGGAATGAAAAAAAGCTCGTGTTAGATTGAGAAGTTCTGGAAAATTGGCTTTGCTGACAATACGGGATTCAGGAAGACTGAAAATAAACTTTCTTTTGGAAAAAAAGTTATGACCTAGAGTACACCTGTACAATCCTTTATAGGTAACTACAAGGAAGCCCAGCTCCATGCACAGGAGCAGGTACGCACTCAGCGCACACACAATCCCACACAATTAACATGTTTGAACTCAACTTGCAGAGAACACATCTAAAACATTACCATGCAATGGAAAGAGTAAGAGAAATCTTTTCCTTTCTCATTTTTCATGACTTCCTACCAGCAGGCAGCTCAGAAAGACAAAGGAACCTCTCCACCACCCTTGAGCCATACGGAATCAGAGCTCAGCCTCTTCCAGAGGAATGCACAGCTCCACCACAAGCTCCGTAGAGCACCCTCTATTTCCAGGAGCAATAATTAGACTTGTTCACAGATTTAGTGCTAACGAACCAGAGCAGCCAGGGCACTCCGTTATACACAGCACCAGGAGGATGCATTTTTAAAGAGCATTAGGATCTGGTTTAAATTAATTTCATTAGAAAGAAGTATTTGACACCCAACCAAAACAAGAACACTGAAGACAGAAATCCCTGGAAGACATCCTCCTAGGAAATTACAGGAAGGCATTTCCAACTGAGAGGGCAGTGGGAAAGGGAAGGGAAAAGCCTACAAAGAAATGGAAGTTTTTACAAGCATTGGAGTTAAACTACAAAGGATCATCTTTTATTTTCTGGTAATTTGTTTACAAAATGGAATTATAAGCCCAGGACAACAGAATTTGTAGCAGCACTGATATCCTCCTTTGAAATTTCTCGTAGTTATTTCTATATCAACAGGAAAAACTGACTAATGACACCGGGAAGGATGATAAACTGACAAAATATTCTCATTAAAAACAAAATTAAGAAGCCTGACTCCAGCTACTCAGACAGGAAAAAAAGAAATCAAGAAAACCTCACACCTCCATTTCGAAGCCTTAATAGAATCTTTGTCTTGAGAGTGATCAAAAAGCCTTCTCTTGGCAGTGGAAAACAAAACTCGTAGCCCTTATCACCCAGACTCTACCCCACAGATGATTCAAATACTTTTATCCATTTCTCTACAGCAGCAATTAAGAAGCAAAGCCTTGTTTTGGTAATTAAAATGACCAAAACTGCTTAGAGCAAGTGCTTCAGTAACAACTCTGATCAAAAAAGTCAATTACTCCTGATTGGGACACGTAGTTCATCCCTTTAATCAAAATGGAATAAAAAAAATGACATGATAACAAAAAGGTAAAACTTTGATCATTTACCAAATGTTTTCTCAGGATACAAAAGCCAGAAAAAACTCAACACATCACAGATTAATTGTATCCAAATATGAAGAATGCAAAAAGAGTTCAGTAAAAACATTTCAGTGGCATAAAATCTGTTCCCTTTTTGTTACAGCAGGAACACTGCTCTATGGAGAACTCAGTTTGCGATAAGAACTGGAAACTCTCAGAATGGAAACGATGCAGGAAATACCATCCTGGGGAGCAGTACAAAAACTATGGAAAGATATACATTCACTTCTGTGGAAAAGATCTTGAACAAGCTAAAAGAATCTCATTCCAAGATCTGCTACAAAAAGAACACGTGGATGATAAGCAAAGAAGCAACTTTCTGGAACAGTTTTCTTCAGTGGGGTTCAGAAGGTTTGAGCTTTTCTGTTACTGGAGATAAAGGATAAAAACGCAACACTTGTTTAAAGCGCATGGTTGAAAATACTCCTGAATTATCCCCGAGAGACAAGAATAAGGTGTTGAAATACCAACTAGAATGGCACCTTTGAGAAAGAACTTTAATTAGCAGTGTGAATTTTAAGCATGAAGCACTTGTTCAGTGTTTCTTGATCAACATGAAAAAACTGTTCAACCTCTGAGAACCAAGTGAAAAGAATCAAGCGTCCCTCCTGGCAACCGGAGCTTAAAAATATCGCATAGAAGGCATTATTGAAGCTTCAAGCACATTCATTTCATACGAGAAATCTCCAGGCACAGCTTACAATGACATTTCTCAGCATGACACCCTCATGCATTTCAAGAGCCTAGAAGATGATTCATATTTAATGTGTTTATGGTACAGCAGCAGGCAAAATCCTCCTGTTCCTGTCCCCTGAACAAAGACACTTGTAATTGAAATAGCAAGCACTGAGAACAGTTTCTAGCAGTAAAAACAGATCCCTTTCCTCCTTTCTACTTTCCAGAAGAATAACAGAGTTAGAAGCTTGAGACAGCAGCTGAAGTTGTGAGTATCGCAGCTGAAAATCCTAGAGTTCTATTAAATCATGCTTGCCTGTTTGATATTCAGAGAGGGGGCAATACCTCTTTTGTCTGGATTAATGAATACGAGATACACATTTATTAACAAATTAAAGAAAATCCAATCAGCAACATTCCATTTTAATACTCTTAAAACTGTTCTGTAAATCACAAAACAGATTTCTGAATGGAAGAACCAGAAGTCTGCCCCTGCAAGGTGATCACTGCTAAAAACAGCCCGTCCTGCTCCTCAAAAAAAACCAGAGAAGTTAACTGCAGCAATATGTATTTCTAACCTATAATGAGATTTATAAGGAACAAAACTGCTGTACAGTGTGACTGACACAAGCCTCAAGTAAGTTGAATTTTAGCCAGATTCTACCTTTCTCCATGTTTTGGGATGCAGAGAACAAACTGTATTAACTATCACAAGAGTAGTAAAAAGCTCTCAACCCTTCGGATCATTCCCTGTAACGTAATCTTCTCATTACTGAAAGTGTTCTGGAATCCCCAACACAAGAAGGATATGGAACTGTTGGTGCAAGTCCAGATGAGGCTATAGAGATGATCAAAAGGCTGGAGCACCTCTGCTGTGAGGACAGGCTGAGAGAGTTGAGGTTGTCTAGCCTGGAGAAGCAAAGGTTCTGGGGGGCCTCACAGCAGCCTTTTAGTGCCTGAAGGGGCTACAGGAAAGCTGGGGAGAGACTTCTTACAAGTGCTTCTAGTGATAGGACAAGCGGGAATGGTTTGAAACTGGAAGGGGGAAGATTTAGCTCAGCCATTAGGAAGAAATTCCTCATAATAAGGGTGGTGACACACTGGCCCAGGTTGCCCAGGGAAGCTATGGACGCCCATCCCTGGAAGTGTTCAAGGACAGGTGGGATGGGACCTTGAGCAGCCTGGTCCAGTGGGAGGTGTCCATGCCTATGGCAGGGGGGTGAAACTGGATGATCTTTAAGGTCCCTTCCAACCCAAACCATTCTATGATTCTATGATAATTGAAAGTAATCACATCTGCAATCGACTCCTACATACACTGTTGTTAGCAGCATTTCGAATTAGCCCTTCCTTTTAAAAACAAGAGTAAATGGTATCACCTACAATGCTATGGAGTCTGAACTATCATTCCCAAAAAAACGAGGTTTTAGAGCAAGTAAGAGCTGACACAAAAATTTAAAAAAAAAAAAAAAAGAAAAACTTGCACAAAACAAGGGAAAGATTTCAGATACAGGAACACGTCTGCCAAAGTTATCTTTCCCCCTCACCAGATCACCTGTACAGTGTCAGCTCCATGTAAATGTGCCTATAGTCTGTGATTAAGGACTTGATATATGCAAATTAATAGTCAATCTTGGTCTTAAGATAGAAGTGTAAAATATACATTTATGTTCTCCTCTATAAGCACACAGACGTGCACAAAGCCCAGGCTAATTTTCCTCCTGTTTTCCTGTTAAGCAATCAGAGCCCAGCCCAGCCAGACTTCTCATTACCACAAGAGGCTGGGCAACAGGGCTTGAAAATGCGTTAGCAACTTTTCAAAGGACTATAGTAATCCTAAAACAATTAAAGAAAACAGTAAAACACAATAGACCTTTTTATCTAGAAATATGGCACAGCTACAGCAAGAATGCAGCTGAAACAATTGTGTCCTGTTCTCTTGAGAAAGTGGAGAGATTTGAGAGCAGAAGAAACACACAGTTAACTTCAAGGAAAAGCAAAAGCTGTCCCGGGATTCTGGAATTCAAGTGAGAACAGCTGAGAATGCTCCTGCTCCAAAGGCAGTCGTGTACAGCAGGTACCAGCACCAGTTCAGAAGTGTTGGGTTCGAGACAGCTTAGAGGAGGAATCCTCATCAGCCAAAACACAGCAGGAGTTTCTGGGAGGGTGAACTATTGACTATAAAACAGTCCACCAAGATCCACTGCAAAGAGTAAATTCAACTCTCCTTGTACTCCTACCTGCAACTTTTGTAGACACAGATGTTCCTTCCTCTGTTCCTAAGAGCCTGTCCTCAGCTTTAGAGTAAAAAACCCTACCAGAAGGAGGAGCAAGGGCTGTTCTTTTCAGCTTTCTGCTCTGTCTCTGTAATTTTGGGACACAACCTATGGCCCTGTTTTGCAGGTAAACACTTAGATAAGGTGTAGGTATTTTCTTTCAAGGATGTGGTGAAAGACATGACAAAACACCAAAAACAACCTCCAAAACCCACTAACATATTATACTGAAACTATCTGATGTTATTGGCTGGCTGAAATGCTGAGGTCAAACCTATGGACTTATGGACCCACTCCCCAATAACACCCACCACTTCGGGCTGGGGCTCATCCCTCCTCACACGTGCACACAGCACAACTCACTGTTGAATAGTCCTGGCCATCACAATTCTATGTTTATAAAAGACCAAGATTCCATTGTTTTTGCCCTCACTGCAGGGGAAAGTGACATAAGCAATGAAAACAAAACCAGGCTTTGCTCTGGCTGGGGTTTTCTGTTTGGTTGGTCAGGCTTTTTTAAAGAAAATGTTTAACAACTTGGAGAACTGTAGTTGCTTGTGCTTAATGCTTCTGATTCCGATTCTAAGGGCATGCAGAAGCTAAACCGTCTCGTCACAACACTGATGGAAGGTCTCCAAAGCCACAGCTCAGTAAACAATTTAAACCAGCACAAACTGTGACAGCCATTGAGAGAAGCTGGCTCCACCTCTTCTGACTGCTCCTTCCTCGCCGTGTTACTCCTTTTCCTCGTGTGACCGAGTGCTTTTGTGCAGACCTGCGATGAACCCATCTGGGACAACTCTGACCTGGAGCAGGGCCTTGATTCAATGCACAGGAAAAGCTCTTCTTTCGGCAGCACTATTGGCTTCAAGACTTTGTGAAACTACACTACCTCCAACACTGACAAGTACTCTTAATCAAACGAGTCAAGTAGGTCTACTTTCAGTGTCAACAAAAAAATAGTACTGAGGGTTTTAATGTCTTCATTCAAGAAAATCGTGCTGCAGTTTAACCAAACAACTCATATATTCTTATTTTTTTTCGAAGGAACTGGACTGGCTGTTAGCAGACACTAAATACTTGGAGGTATCAGACATTTAGTTCCATTCAGGTTTTAACTCTTTTCTGTTAGATACAGAATTAATTAGCGGTTCATGTCTGTCTGTGGATTTAGAGTGTAACAGGGCTTGTGGGATTTTGTTGTTCGCTTGGTTTTAAAGTAAATGTTTCTATAAGATTTGGTTGCTGCTATGTCTTTGAACCAAACCAATCATTAACTATCACAATTTTAGAAACATATGCCCAAATTCTTTTTAAATGAGTGATATAAAAATATCAAATCCTTCCAATGTAGTAAATAAAACCATCAAATTCTTCCAATGCCTGAAGTTCCACTGTGCACAGTTAAATCCACAGGTTCTCTCAGAAGAGGTCTGGCAAAACATGAATGGTGAGCAGTGCTGTAAAGTTTCACTGACAAGTCTACAGTCACTTTAGCTTCTGATCAAGATTCCTGAACCATGCAAATCTAGGAAACATTCTCACACAAACATTTAATGCATATGAACTCATAGACAGAAAAAAGGATAATGCAGCTATCTGAATCCTCACCTTAGACATTTTTTTCTTAAGCAACAATTTAAGGCCAATTAGGAAAGTGGAACATGACCTTGTGAGAAATATGGGGATCAAATTATGTAAGAAAACCCTTTTCCAATGAAGAAAGATGCATCAATCATGAGCATGATAATTCTCCCTTCTTTCCTCACTGCACAGATGTTTACTAATATATATAAGTTACGAGAGTTTCAGATGCAAACCAGCACTAAGGCTAACCTCACAAATCAGAACTTTGCCCTTAAATCCTCACTTTATGTTTAATGAGGATCAATGACAGGGCCTTTAGACTAAAGTCAAAACATGACTAGGAATAAGATAAAGATGAAGATAATATCATGCCTCATTTTTTTATGCTGTCAATTAGAAAAATAACTAATTTAAACATATCAGTTTATAAAATGTCGTCCTGATATATATTATTATGTATATGAGAATTTTGTGAAGCATTACAACAGAGAGCTACGTGTGCGTGGAGTTTAAATACTAAGTTTTCTCAAGCCTCTTCAAGGAAAACATGACTTTTCTTTGTCCTGACAGTTTGGTAAAAGTTTCATGGTCCAAACTGTTGTCTCCCACTCTATTTTTTAACCTGGTTAGAATTCCCTGTTTTACAGTTGGTCAGCATGGTGCCTTAGTTCCAAATCAGTATCTATGACGTGTGAAGGCAGAGTGCATTCTAGGAGTTAACGGGTCTGTACATAATAACAGAATAGCAAACCAGGTAACTTATTTCTTAAGGATATATATATGAAATACAGCAATCATTAACACAGAATACCTGATAATTTAGATCACCCAGTTAAGTTTAATTTATATTACCTAAATTCTCCTAGAATGAACTCTGTTACTTCTCCACAAGCTCTTTTTTATAATCAAAACTTTGCCAGCACTGTTCATGTTGGCCAGAACGTTACAAACCTTAACAAAGCAACTGAATAAAAGAGAATGCTTACCAGCAGCAACTACAGCTGGAGGCGGCGAACCTGCCTCGCCACCACTTGTTTGGCTCATGGATGCTACAGATGTTTCTCTGGAAGGTGGTAACTGCAGCTCCTTTGGGAGAAGGTCATAGACAGATTCTGTTCAACAGAGGAAAAACAAAAAAGATTTAATCAAAAATGTATTCACGTTCTGTAAGGGCAAAGAAATAATATTTTTGCCTAAGAGATAGGAGTTGTTATTATTATACAAACTTTTCAGGACCTTCTGAAAAGTTACACTAAGCACTTCGAGATCTCAACATCATGAAACAAAGTTATTTCAGAAAACAAACCAGCTACAAAAACATTGAGATATGCATTCTGAAGACCGAAACAAAAGGACACAAATTTGTTCAAACAAAGAAATAATTCATGAATGTCCATGGAAACTGCATTCGTTGAGAAAGAAGGGGCAGAATCACATGAGAATCAAAGACAAACCTGTTCTCAGAATTCAAACTGTGCAACTGACTTCCAAAGAGAAAGGCCAATTTAGTACTGTCATCTGCAGAACATGAAATCCAGAACTGGGCAGCCAAGTAGCCCGGTGACTACTTCACAGTCACTGCTGGGCAGATTCTGCAGAGGCACTGCAAGGACAATACAACTTATCAACATGTGCCACTGTAACCCAAAATCTTCTTTAATACATGGAAGCATTAGAGCAAGAACCCTATTAACACACTTACTCCAACTGCTATTGGGGATTTTCAGTCTCAGTTCTCTTTCTTTCCTAGGCTGTGAGGTCAGTCCTCACATACAAAGGGAGGCTATATGAAAGAACAGAACGTGTCTGCACCTTTCTAAAACAAGACAGTGTAACTCAAGCCATCTCACTCCATGAGCACAGAAACGCAGCCAGTGCTGCATACTTGCAGATATTTATTATTTGTCATAGTGCATTCTGAGAAAGCTTCTGTGAACCACAAAATCCCCAGCAGTTTTCAGAGAAAATGTTTACTCATTTCCACGTTGAACGGCTCCTATAAGCCTGGCTGCTGGCGTAGCTATCAATATGTCAGGAAATTCTCCAAATAACATGTGGCATTTGGAAACCACAAGATGTGTGTGGGTCTGTTTTCTGCTGAATTACAACTTTTCTTCAAGATGAGTATCTGAATTGCAGAGACTGAGGAGTGAAAGGTTCAGAGTTTGTCCCAACAATGAAAAGCACAAATATCAGGCAAAGAGAAATATAATTCCAAGGTAAGAAGTTACTTCCCTACTTGACATCCCTGTGCCTCTATTATTGCCCCTGTAGTCAGCAGTCTGTTCAACAGCTCCAGCCAGCAATCTCCTGTAAATGAGCACCAGCCTTTGCTCTGGCAGGCACTGGCACTGCTGCCTACAGGAGGCTGGTAAAATCCAAGCTCACCTGGGTAAAAAAAAAAACAGCCATAGGGTGATGTTCAGCGTGGCAGCAGCTGCTGCACTGGAAATATCACCAAATGTACGACTCAGCCCACTCAGCTTCATTAACAAAAAGTGATTTAAGTTCAAAGTACACTCCACAACACACTCTTCCAACCGAGGCACCTAAGAAACCCATATGCTACCCTGTGCAGCGCTGGGCAGGCAGCTGCCTCTAAAGGAGCAGCAGCAATATTTGAAGCTGCTGCAGTCGCTTGACAGGAACCTCTGCTTATGATGAATATTCCCTGACATTTAAGACATTGGAAGCAACTCACCAATTATTTCTGTTATGCAACACGTTTGGTGAGGGGCCCCAGAATGAGGGATCATAATACAGTGTGTGTGTGTGTGTGTGTGTGTGTGTATAGAGAAAACTTTATACTTTTATGTATACTTTGCATATGGAGTTAAGTAACACTTAGGACACATGGACCGACCCCACATCCCTCCCTCCCATAGAGGGGCTTCTGCCAGAGCTGCAGAGCAGTGAGAAGCTCCAGGTGGGCAATGCGATGGCAGCTTGCTGGATGCACAAGTTTTAGGACAAGTGGCTGAGGGATCTAGGGCTGTTCAGTCTGGAAAAGAAGAGACTGAGGGGGAGACCTCATCACTCTCTGCAGCTCCCTCAAAGGAGACTGCAGTAAGGCAGGTGCTGGTCTCCTCTCTCAAGTAAAAAGTGACAGGATGAGAGAGAAAACAGCCTCAAATTGCACCAAGGGAGTTTAGGAGATTAGGGAAAAAATCTTCACTGAAAGCAAAGCATTGGCACAGGCTGCCCAGAGAAGCGGTAGAGTCTCCATCCTGGAGGTGTTCAAAGAATGTGTAGATGTGGCACTTCAGAACATGGTTTAGTAGGCATGGTGGTGTTGGGCTGACAGTTGGATTGGATGATCTTAGAGGTCTTTGCCAACCTTAACGATACTATGATACATTTTCATTCCTTCCTCTTGTCTCTTAAGAAGTTCTGCTTCAGGAGAGAGTTGCTCATCATCATAACTCCATCATGACTCACAAGAAATTTGGTGTTGATTACAAAACCTCATTTCCAAAATCTAAGTTATCAGATATGAGTGAGCTTTTCTCTTAGGATTAGTTGTTGGCTTTTTTTTGTTGTTGCTTAAGAAAAGTATTTTTAACTCTCAAACATGACAAAGGTTCCTTCAAGTTTGCTGCTTTAAAGGGATGTTCAGATCCAAAACTTCGACAACATATTTTTTCTCAGGGAACACAATTTTAACAGTAATTCACAATAAGCACAATTATAATCTTTGTGAATAACTGTAACAATAGAGAGAGGGAGAGACAAGCTAGCACCAGAACTGACGCACTTTCCCAACAGATCACAAGACAATTAAGAGCAAATCTTTAATTTCATGCTTCATTGATAAAAGACCAAACTACTTCAAATATGGTCCAAAATAGGACATGCTGGTTTTATCCTAATACTCGTGGATACCACACCTACAACTGATGATGACCCCTACACTTGGAAAACAAGCTGGCATCAACCCTGACAGCTGTAAATATGAGAGGATGGAGAAAGCTATTAGGAGGGAAGGGAACACGGCTATTAGGAAGTCCCTGTGAGGTGCAGGCAGGAGAACGCAGATGTGGTGGAAGAGGAGTACAAACAGCACCAGGAAGGCTCAGAACAGTTAATGCAGGCTGGCCACCATCAATACATCCTCTGCCTCCCCAGCTCCTCCAGGCCTATCTCCCCCTCTGCTCTCATGGCTCCCCATAACTGTTCCCCAAACAGAAATGAGGGAAAACATGGGAGGTCTACAGAGATCTAAAACATGGGATTAAAACACTACAGGAAACACATGGACCTGTTGGAGCAGGTCCAGAGGAGGCCACAAACATGATCCAACAAGGGCTGGAGCACCTCTCCTAAGAGGAAAGGCTAAGAGTTGGGGTTCTTCAGCCTGGCAAAGAGAAGGCTCCAGGGAGATTTTATTGTGGCCTTTCAGTACTTAAAGCGGGCTACAGGAAAGACAGGGACAGACTTTTCACAGCAGGGCCTGTTACCTGAGACACATCTTCAGTGAACCAGATTACCAGGAGCTATCATCTCAACACTTCTCAGAGGAACCTGAAATTGTTTGGGTGCCTTTAAGAAAGCTTGCTGCAAAAAACTTGCTCTACACAAATCAGACTTCAAATGAAACTTTGTGTTTTCACCTAAACACAGGCCAGTGTTTATATATGCTGCACTATAAATAGCATTAAAGCAAAAACTGACAAATGCCAGAAAGATTAGAGTTGTTGCAAGGAAACTAATGCATCCCCAGAGGACACAGTTTTCCTCCATGCCTGATATCATATTTAAATAACTGAAGTTCCTTCCCCTACTGATCAGTTCACCGCCAACCCCATGTTCTACACACACACGAACACTGAGTATATGAAATTTGCTGCTATAATTTTACATTAATTCATGTGGAAAACACTCATTAAAAAAAAGCTGTTATGTAAACATAGTTCTACATTTGAAGGCAGAAATAAAATTTCAACATCACTACTTATTTCTACCTAATTAGCAAGAAAAAATACATGGGCAGAATTCCCATTTTCAGCAGCCACTGTATGGAATCAATGGGTCACATTTCAGCCAGCTGACAGCACAAAGCATCTTGTAACTTATTGCTGATTTCAAACCCCCTTGACAAATACATTAACAGACCTCAAGTTTATGGGTTTTTTTGCTAGAAGTACCTCCATCTATACCCAGCATCTCCCCTAAACATATTTTCTTTCTTCATATAGTAAGAGAGGAACATACATGGCAGAAGGGTTGAAACTGGGTATCTTTAAGATCCCTTCCAAACCAAACCATTTTATGATTCCAAGATTCTTGTTACTATGAAATACAAAGATCAACATACAAACAAAATACAAAATACTAATGATCAGTCAAGAGCTGCACAAACTCATTTCCACACACAAAGCCTCATCCACACTTATGTAATCAGTTATTAGACACCCTATCTACAATAAACTTCCAAACCTCCTATCTTCCTTCCAAACGCCTCAACCAGACAAACCAGACAAGCCCAGATTTCATAAATTCTGCTACTGAAATCAAGGACACATGGGGACAGCCAGATTTACAAAAAGTATTTTAAGTGTCAAATTTCTTCAACTGCTCTTTATCCGATTATCCTACCCCTACAATCTCTCAGCTGAGATCAGCTGCTTGGAACTTTGATCTTCTTGCCAGTTATACTGACGGTTCAGAAATCTCTATTTCACATGGCTATACTGACCAGAACAGGTCAATAACCAAAGTATTAAATCTGGGAGGGACAAGATTTTGTTGGTGTACTGCTTGAAACTGCACAAAATATTCAGAATTGAAATATTAATGAAAGATAATCAAGAAATATGATACTGGGCTTGCTTGTTATTGCAGCACATCAAAAAATAAGCATCCCAGTACACTTGGCTTACCAACATCAACTCTCAGGTGAAAGGTGTTTGCCACCACCTTTCCCAAAGAACAGCAAGGGTGGCCAACAAATCCTGAAGATACACAAAAATACATATATATAGTACTGCTAGAAGGGATGCTCATTTCATATAAACTGCTACACATAATTGAAATCAGTTCATTTTACATTAAAAGAACTAAGCAAAAGCTGCCTGTGAAAGGGCTAGACACATCACCATCATTATGCACAAAAATACATCCTTGGGTATCTGGATCAGTCCCAGCAGCTGGTGACAAGAGCTCTGTCTGAGGCAGAGACAGGAGAGGCCTTGGAACGATTCAGGCAAAATAACTCAGAGAAGGTAAGGAAGGAGTGGGTGAAGCTGATTTGGTGGAATTGCAGTGGAAGCGCCAAAGGCTGGGGTTAGTGATGGCATACTGAAATTTCTAAATGCTCTTCTCTTCCAATTTCACTCACCTCGCCTTAGTGCACACACAGATCCCCATTTTGTAGGCATGATTTCACATTTCTAGGCACAGACTACTCAAGCTGAACTACAGGCACCTGGGCTGACAGCGAAATCGAAGTATTCCAGCCTCTCCTCAGCACCACCAACAAAAAATATATACTTAAACTTTTAAACCATTCTCATCATCAGGATAACAAAGGCCCTTTCAGAAACACACCATGACTTCTGACAAGGAACATTAGGTTCCTCCTCACTAATGAGGAAACTGTGATTCTATTTAGACTTCACTCTTAGGAACACAGCAGCTAAGCTTATGGAAGCAAAGTGAACACAACTTCACACAACTGATTCCTGTTCGGAAGTGCTAAGACAACTGTAAGGTTCTGTGAGAAGTCACTGCAGCTTTGGACAGGGGCCAAAGAAAGCCCCACTTTTTCCAAAGCGCACAGGTTCTCCCCATGGAGAGTGCACTCCATCAAAGAAAAAGGAGAATTCTCATTTCAGATAACCTCCTATGATCAGAACAGAAGCTACTTTCAAGAAAAAGGTCTCTTGTTAAACAACACAAGTTGAACACTGAAATGGAGATTGATGCTGTTACTTCAAGCGGACAGAAGGCAGGAAGAGCAAAGAGAAGTAGTTTCCCTAAAATTCCTAATGAAAGTAGTAACAAATAATCAGTTCAGCTGTAACACAGCAAATCAAATACATATGGATCCAGCATTCCATCACATGCAGCACTTTCAACACTTTTCTGCAGCTACTCACATTCAATGGATCTTGAATGACTTTTTGAGTTACACCTAGATAGGAGTTTCAGCTGTATAGACTAAGAAATGTGATTGATAGTAATTTAGTGCCTCATGAACTCATGCTGTGCTGGGACTGGTTCACCATGTTACAGAAGTTTTCTGGCCTTCTCAAACTTTTGTGAGGCTTTCTTAGCATACCAGTGAATCTAACTGAGATGCTTCTGTTTGGTTAGCTGCTTCTTGTAACTCAGCACTTGGTACTGCTGGGAGCATAGAATATAATAAAAGAAAGAAAAGGAAAAAAGCAGAGAATCCCAGTTTCCAATGTTTAAAGCATCAGCAGGCTCATCCATGATGAATGTTAGACATCCTTATTTTGCCAGTAACATTAAGAGTTATGGAATGCTCTTTAGATACACCAATTACTTCCCTACACCTTGCTGTTCTATGCCAGAAGCAAAACCATGCCACCCAGAAGCCAAGTTATGAACTTGATGGAGAACTTGCCCTGACCTACTAGCAAACAAGGCCATGACTAACAGAGGGAGAGCGATAACACCGTCTGGAAAGGTCATCTACTCCAGAATGCTAGAGGCCCAAAGAATCCTGCCGTAGAATTAAGAGAGCAATATGCAGTTAAACAGCCATTCCTCCTTTCTAGGCACATGATTCCCACACACCTTTTTTTTTTTTTAAGTAATCAATGTAAATTTAGTAGAATAACCTGCTAACCTGCCAACATTTCCTCCGCATTTCAAGTTTATTTTTGACAATATGCAGTTAAGAACACAAAAAAGGAACCCAAGAAAGAAGTATTGCTTCACCCTTTAGCTGAATCCATTCTTCCACTGCATGTAACTGCCTCTAAATCAATTTCTGATCATAACGTGGAAAATTCCTTTATTTGCTACAGTTTTCCTCTTAACAACAAAGATATCAGACAGCATTTGATCTGGCTACAGCTCCAGCTCCTACTTCCATGCCACTTCTCCAGGCTGTTCCCCAGGCCCAGCCTTGAGGACGTCATTGAAACACAGCCCTGGCTCTCCCCCAGCCTACCTGTCTGCCTGTTTCACCACGGTAATGGTGATCTGCTCCTCTGATTTCACTCCTCTAACACTGGGGGCTTCTTCAGCAGCATCCCTTCCATCTCCAACCCTGGACTCAAAGGTAACGACAGCCCTCCTACTCAAAAGTCAATCACACAGGAAAGCACAATCAATAAATTAGTGGTGATGAGACCCAGACAAATTGTTTGCAGTAGAGGTAGAGACAGGGCATTTTCCACTTGTAGCTGGCATTTTTGGGGTTTAAGGACAGGTACATCCTGGAAATCCCTTACCAAATTTATGACCTCATGAACACCAGCAAAGTTAATCCTCGTCTTTTAATAAGCTCCTTGCACTGAATGGCTGCCCATTTGATCCCTACTGATACCAGTCTCCTCAACATGTTCTAATACCCGTACAGATTTGGCTGCTTCTTCCAAAGCCATTTCCTTGCTGCAGCACATGACAGTCACACCAGAGATTACACAAAACCTTGGTGTACTCCTCTAATCAGCTGGCAGCATCCAAGCAGAAATCTCTTCTAATGATGTACTTTAAGCTGATCAAAAAAACAAGCAAGCAAACAGGCAAAGAGAGTCATTTATATGGAACTGAGATTAAAAAACAATTAGAAATACACAAACCTGCAAGTAGCCTTTGCTACATGGGAGGAAGGTGTAAAGCAAAGCACATAGGTTCAGACAATTAAAGATACTATAAAGGAAAAAGTAAGTGTCCATTATTCTACCACATTCCCAGCTAAGCATGCAAATTCAGGTTTGGTGCACCATAAAAAGATTCCATGATGCCAATCAGTTCACGTTAAGACACAATTTGGGGTTAAACCTGTATTACCATGGATTCAAACATCAGCTAAGGGTCTGTCACTCCTCACTCCTGAGATAGCTGCGTTTTAAGAAAATTACATACGCAACCGAGTACTTCTGTGGGTAAGAGAAGCTAAAACCAAAATCCATTCTACACTTGAAAAATTTAGGTCTCTGAATCTGCCAAAAGACCTTGTGGATTGTTTGTTTAACTTGAAGTTCTGTTCTACCCGGAAGTCCAGTGCCTATGATGAACAATACAGTTTGGTGACTGAGTTTATTGCATGCCACCACAACAGCTTAGTTCACAGAGTTTGTAAAGAATGATGGGGAGGGGAATAGGAGGGTGTTACATCAGCTCTAAATATTCAACAGCTAATCAAAGGCTTTCTTTGCTGCAAAATGTTAACACCATGGGACCCCCATGGATTTTTCTGTACACAAAAGCTCAGGTGTGGGAACACTTTGAAGTGACCTATTTCACCTGTCAGGAATAACCTGTAAGTGCCAGCTGATGAGCCCCACCCAGTTCTTCACCCTCCCCACATCCACCAGAGACAGAGGTTCTCCTGCAGATCCCAGGAAAAGAATTCACTGAATGGCTTTGGTTATTAAAGCACAGAGAACAGAGGATACATTTCAGAAACCCTGGGTCACCCTCGAGTATAACGGGCTTTACAACCACTACAGAAACTCCATGTTCCATGGCACAGTGACTGCTCTTGCTGCATCTCAACTGAACTGCAAGAGGTAACAGCAGCACTCACGGGAGGAAATTCTGCAGTGAAAATATAGACAGTCCATTGCTTTTTTGCACCGAAGTTCACAAGATGAAACATTACTACAGCTACACACCTACAGTTTGTGCAACTGGAACAGCACCTGTATGTAGCCAGTGGGACACTTCAAGGATTGCTGCTCCATGAGGTGGCACACTGATAAGAGGGCTAGCGCAGCGCAGAGGAACACGGACTACAGGGATGGGATGCCAAAGCAGGATAACGAGGACTCAGTGAGAAGCTCAACAGAGCAAGCTTTGAGAGTCTGAGAAAGCCAACTGGAGGAAAGACAGAGCTCAGTGCATAAAAACAGAACAGAAACAGACTGCATCCGGCCAGTGCCCGCTTAAGTACTTTCTACTCCAGTGTTGTGGTTTTGTTGTTGGGGTTTTGGGTTTTTTTTTTCCTCTCTTTTTGTTTGGTCAGTTGGCTTTTTTGAGTTCTCCATAGGAGACCCAAACTCTCATTCGCGGAAGTGAGGATCACTCACAACTGCAGAAAACAGCAGCTCTGCTTCAGGTACAACTGAGATTTTGTATGAGGAAGACACAAAAAATATTTGGAAGAAAGAAAGAATAGACAACATAAAGAGTAAATCAGCTTTTGTTCTGTATCTGTCAAAAGAGGATTTATGATTTATTACATACTATCATAGTTTCTGTTTTCCTAACATCTTTGCAACCTCAGTACACCTACCGCAGTCTTGCTCAGCAGCACTTTAAAGTGAGGCAAACAGCCCCAAGGATAAGTTTAAGTTCCATATAGAGAAAGAAGGGAAGACCTTACCTGAGCATAAACAGAAATAGACAAAATGCAGTGACTGTTCAAGAAATGAAATATACCTACTGCGTAACTGTATGGCAAAGGCCAAAGAGCAAGAGAAAGCCCATACTTTAGTGAAGCTGAGCAAAAGGACACAGTACTTAATACAGTACTTAAAATGTTCTAAGGTGTGTGCATCAAGACTATTTTACGAACTCATCAGTCTGATTACTCCTGGTTTTGGAAATGCAGAAAGAAACCAAGCAGTAGGAAGATAGAAACCCACAAGGCTAGCAGCAAGACACAATCAGATTTGTTTGACCCAGGCTGCAATCAAGTGCTCAATCCACTAGATAACACTTTTATTTGCTTTTATTTGCTATTTATTTTATATGCTTTTATTTCATGTCTTTGAGAACATTGCAGAATAATGAGATTAAACATAGAGCTCAGTTCAAATTTGACTGCATAACCTAGAACAGGCAGATTACCTGCTTCTGCTCCCCATTAACATATTCTGGATCAAGTCCTCAGCACTACATCGACCACTATTTTTCACACAGCACTTCTGGGCTGCTCCAGCTCTTGCAAGAGGGTGACTGGGGAACTTGTCTTCCTGACATTGTACTGGCGCTTTCATTTCAGTAGCATCTCTGTAGAGGGCAATGGAAACAGACTATAGAGCACTATTCCCTCCTCCTCTATCTGCCGTGCTATATTCAGAGTATCTGAAGATGGTAAAGCAGTGAAAGACTGGAAGCAAGTCTTCCCGGCAGTGCTCCTGTTATTGTCAGTACTGGCAGAACTATATTGCTGCTACAGCAACAGTGGCAGGTTTTCAAAGAAACTGCAGTGTATACAAGGATGTTTTACACAGCCAAACAGAAAATCTTCCTTCCAGTTCTCTCTGGCTTCAGACAAAAGCAGCAAGCCCTAAATCAACACGATTCATGAGCACAGAGGGAAAGGCAGATGCCACAGTTCTGCCTGCACTAGAAAACTTTATGATTAAAAGTTTATGTTGGTGTAGCTCCACTCCAAAGAATCAGCAGGGGATCTGAGCATTCTGTGTTGATCATGTAGCACCGGACACGGTAACATCCAAATCTTGCCTGCAAATGCTGCTACTCCAACACTGAAATGCACAATGTGCGTTAGCAGAGGAGAGAGGAAAGCTTACCGAAAGACAGCTGTTTCCTAAAATGATGATCACTAACCATTAAAGTCATGACAATTTTATCACAACTGAAATATCGTTATTTCTTGTATTTAAAAATAAAAAGAAAGCTAAAAGTTGTTTCCTGCACTTTCTTTTTAAGAATAAGTATTAGTACCAAAAATACTGGTATCAAAAAGGTAATCGTGGAAGCAATTCATAACTGAACAAAAATCAGTTACTGCAATATTCCCCTAACCTTCAGAAAAGCTGTTAATCCCAATATTCAAGATTCTGCACAGCAGGGGAAGGTTGAGAAATTAATCCTTTTAAAGTTGAATTTCGACAACTGACAAAGCCATGGGTTAGCTGAATTCTATTTATGGCATTCAGCCAAATATCAAATAAAGCTTTCCTGGCTGTGTTTCAGTCATCCCCATTCACAGCTCAAAGAGTACTTTTATAAATGTAGACAGACAGTATAAATCCTGTGTCTTGCTTGCATCCAATTTTACACATCTCTCAAAGAGAGAACAACATTATTGAGTAATTTTCACTTCAAGAAATGGACCAGTAATGACTGACTGAAGAGTTGATCCTACGCAGTTGTAAAACGCCAGACAGAAACCCAAGAATTCAAAAGCTAGTACTGAAATACCACTGCAGGCAAGACAGAACAACCAGGGACAGACAGAACCACAACAACATGAACATAACAGGGTACCACTCTGCTAGACAGTCAAACCCTTCAGCAACATATTTGAAAGGCTTAAAAACTACTCCTGATACACACTAAAAGACGCACATTTCTCTCATAAACAACTCAAAATAAAGAGGGAAAAAAATTAAAGAAATCAATATGTTCACAATATATTAAGAATTCAGAAAAAATTAATTCAATACTGCCATGTTTTAATCTTTCAGCACATAGAAAACAGAACTAAACCTATGTTTGGAAAGAATCCAAATACAATAAGTAAGAAAATTCAATTAAGGAATTCAAACAACCTCATTTTGCCGTGTAACACTGTTATATACAGTCCTTGTAACAATGGCATTTCTTTATTTGTGTTTCTATACTAAACTGAATTTTAAGGATAGATGTTTTTCTCCCTATCTTCACATTCTGTCACTACAAAGACTTCATTTCTCAAATGCTCAAAGAAACCCAAATACAGACCAAAGAATAACAGCTATTTATCAACCACTTCAAAACATTGCTATTGTTTCAAAATCAAAGCTAACCAGAAACACAGAAGTAATCGGGTGCCCCAGCCGGTTACGCCGGTTCCACGGGCAACGCACTATCCTAATTCAGAGACACACAGAAGTCCACCCGACCCTCCACCTACAACCTCCCATCTACTATTGGCTCAAAACAAAGGTTCTCAGTCTTTTCAGCTTTGCACAATTTTTTCCGATAGGGTTATTTTTGTCACCAATTACATTTGCCATAGAACAAGAAATGCGACACCAGCAATGAAAAATACATGGATTTTTTTTCTTTTGAGGCTATACCACGATATTTGACCTTGAAGAATAAAAACATACAGGCATTCATACAGACTTTGAATACAACCATCTCTTGGATTCAGTATTTTATTAAAAATATGGGTGCAGAGGCTCTGTTCATGAGATTTGACACGTCCTAGCAACTCCTGGCATGACGTCTGGCACCTTGAGCCCACAAACCAACTGTTCATGCCTCCCTCCCCTTACTCATTTTAGTAAGGTACTGACATTAAAAGGTATTTTCATTCATTATCCCCCAAACTGAGAAATATTTGTGCTTCTTACCATCAGCTTGGTTTCAACTTACAATTCAAGCACTGTGTTTGATGATAAACATAATTTTTAAAAACAAACATGAAGTAATGTTCAACAAACAGAACTCCTTGGCACAGTTAAAAGAAAGCCCTGCTGAAAAGTCTGACATCCGTAACATAACTTCTAACAAACTGACTCAAGAGGTATGAGAAAGATGCAGTGTGTGAAAGCAATGGAGCCCAAGACTCCTGGATCCCACCAGCTTCTCTCTCCGGTATCAGAAGATCCCAGATCAGGAGGTAAAACTGCCTAACTGTTAAAAAACATTGAAAGTGATGAGATGCTTCACACATTTCATACAGCCACAAGGCATCTCAGAGCAGGGAGCTTTCTGTCTGCTCAGCTTTCTGTCACATTTAGCGCCAACAGTAGCTACTCTGAACACACTCAGGATGGAAACTGGAAAAAAAGAGGAAGGGAAAAAGATTATAAATAAAATCCTTTTTAGTGAACCTGAATGATACAGTAGAAGCATGTGTTACAAACAGCACTTGTTCAAAGTCAGCTTTCATCACACCTAAGGTGCTGAGGCTCCAGCTCAGGCTCTACATCTACAAAGTCTTTGTTCTTCTTAACAAGCAGCGCTGAGCTACACACCATGCGTCCCTGAGACTGCAGATAATGAGAGATGCCACTAATGAGGGGTATACTGAACCACAGGCAAACCTGTGTGAGAAATCCCGCACCTGGAAGGAATTCCTCAAGGAAATAAAGATGCACATTGTTTGTAAAAACAGGTTTTGAAACCATTAAGCAAGTTCTTCTCCAAATATGTTTACACACAACTCTCAGGAGACAAGTGGGAACCTAAGACAATCATTTAACAGCTAAACGTGGATAAAAGATTCCTTTCTGTAGTACAGGGCTAAAACCTCAATGGAATTGGAGGGAGAGCAGCAACAAAAGAATCAGTGGTGGAACCGCTCTGGCACTATCAAGTTATGTAAAACTTAGGGATGACTCTAAGAAATCAAACAAAATATTCATTAGTCTGTATCTTCTCTCTGATAGCAGCAAACTACAGGGAAAGGTTTACAAGAACCAGTACGTTCAGAAGAGTATTCCTATTAGAATACCTCCCAAATTCTGATCGTCAACTACAGCCAAAGCTTACAGGCTTCTCTAAACAGCTGCATCCTCTACGAATCTAACAGCTTCTTGAATCATTCATCCTTTCACAACCCAAAACATCTGCAGTGTTTTCCACAATTAAACGGTGTACAGAAGAAAAAATAATCTGAATTTTGTTTTAACTTGGTGCCTGGTCACTGCATTAGGTGTCTAATAGCTATCAAGTCATGAAACATAATAAATAATCATCACGGTCTGACTATCTCTGCTATACCATTCACGGCTTTTGTCCTCCTATGACCTTCATTCAAATCATCTTCAGTTTTGTATCTACAGTTAAAACTGTGCAACACCTTGGATATGCTAAAGCCTGACATTAATTCAAGGGCAGACAAGTTCACTGAGGGTTAGAGTTCATGGGGATAACTAGCAAGTGTGCGGATAAAGATCATATCTGGATGAATATAGCGTACCTGTCAAAAGCTTTTGGGGATTCCTAGCATCCCTTGTCTAAGTCCATCCTCTCCCCAATAAACTGAGCCATTATAGCCTGCTATAACCAGCTTCTCAAATCATCTGCTGTTAAAGACCTCTTCAGCTCAATTAAATTGCCTTTACTGGACATCTAAGGGGCAAAACATACTCGTTCCCACAGTTTCTTCACTAGATAACTAGTATAACTACATAAAGTGTTTGTTTCAAATACCCAGAGTACTTCAGTCGTCTTTCTTCTATGTCTGAAAGCTGAATCCAGTAAAAATACAGCCTATAGACTCCTTGGCTCGGGTGCAGAAAGTCAGTAATTTTCCTAAACAAATTCTTTTGCTATTGTATGAATGTATTGAAATACCTGCACGACAATGAGTACTTAAGTTTCCTGCAAACAATATAATCCCTCCCTTGCTACCACACCTCCAAAAGCACCTTTTTATTTAAGTTGCAGCAAATAACTGAATTATTGAGGCTTAAACTGAAATCTTTCAGACCACAAAATAAGAAACTAAATCATTTCCCCATCTGATTAAAGAGCAACCCCATTCCAGGTGTGGTTCAAGTTTCAAGGCAAGGTAGATGGCCCTGTCTGGAATTGAGATACTCTGAAAGAAAAATGAAAAACAAAATAAGATTTATTCCCAAATGGAATTTGCACATAGGCTAAGGAAGGGCACTTGTGCAACCACACTCACACAAATATCCTTACAGAGATTTGGTGGAAGTTCTTTCTTTATCACTAACAAGTGTTTAAAACAGCTGAATATGCCTAGTGTTCCTGGAACACGAAATTCCAGGAATACCCAGAAAGTCACTTTCAAAGAACACACTCTCAATAAATAAGCATTAATATCCTCTCTTAGGGGAGCAATGAGGCACTCACATCTCTCAATAGGTTCTGAAGCTGATAGATATCCTCAGCAGAACTGATAACAGGACACAAAATCATAAGGTACATTTCCTACAGATTTCAGGAAAATACACAGCTATATTCAAAAAGAAAAAATACAACTTACTGCCTCAATAAGAAAGCTACTGCAGCAAAACACTAGACATGAGAGTTTCTGATGTGAGAACTCAAAACGTTCCAACAATCACAAAAGCTGCTCAGAACTCAAACTGACATCCACTTATGGTGACGAAGATGAAGGGCCTGGAGCATCTTTCACACAAGTGTCTGAGAGAGCTGGGATTGTTCAGCCTGGAGAAGAGGAGGCTCAGGGGGATCTTATCGATGAGTATAAATACCTGACTAGAGCGAATGAGAGGCTCTTCTCAGCACTGCCCAGTGACAGGGCAAGTGGCAATGGGCACCAATTAAAACACATTAAACTCCATCTTAATTATCTCAGCCATCAAGGTACACAGGCACAGGCTATCCAGAGAGGTTGAGGCATCTCCATCCATGAAGTCAGTCAAAACCCAACTGGACACAGTTCCTGGCAAACTGCTTCAGCTGGCACAGCCTGAGCAGGGGGCTGGATTAGGTGACCTCAAGCTGGCGCTGCCTCCAAAAGTACTCACTCTGCTCCTTTCCCACCCCCTGCACAACTGGGACATTCTATTATGTTCAGTTTAACTTCAATCAGATTCCTGCAGTTTGTAGCATTTACTTATCAGATAGCACCAAGACTATCAGGAACTGTAATTCTAAGATCCTCAGTAAATCTGCTTCAATAGGAATACATATTCAGAAGTGTTTAAGGCCAGGTTGGATGGGGCTTTGAGCACCCTGATCCAGCTGGAGGTGTCCCTGTCCGTGGCAAGGGAGCTGTAACTGGATGAGCTTTAAGGTCCCTTGCAACCTAAACCATTCTATGATTATTCCAAGCTAAGCCACCTTTTCCTCCGCTTAAGAAAAAAACACACTCAAACATTTTAATCTGGGAGACCTCCTCATTCGAAATATTAAACTGAAGGGAGTAAACTGGAAATGGAAGACAAGACATATTTCTTCACCAAGTAAACAAATGGACTGTGTAATTTCTTGCTGAATCCAAAAATTAATCAAGAGCCAAAGAAGAACTGATAAAAGTCTAGATACTCTTGCTATGTCCCAAAAGGTTAAGCGTATACACCCTATATACAAAGGTGCAAAAGCAGGCATACTCTAATTGTGAAACACGTGCTGTTAGTGGGACTTGAGTTACTCAAACATCTACGTGTGCAGAGCTGGTTGGCATGAGTTCTGCTACAGCCTGCAGCTCAGGAGCCACCACTGCCATCAACACTCTCTGAGGACAGGGAGTGAGGGAAACAGAATGCAATTTTAACAGGGGCAGACTGTCACAACTCCCATCTTCCTGCCCCACTTTAGGAAGCAGCATGCATGACCACGATCAGTTAATAGTCACATTAGTAGGTCATGTTCCCCCATGCACAAGAAAACACAAACTGTCAGAGTTAACAGAAGCTCCTGAACTCTACAGTTTATTATTTTCCAATCACTCCGTAGTGCTGCTATCAAAACTTACAGATTCTTCTGCTGTATGAAACCACACCAAAAACCAAGCCTTTAGACAATGAGAGACTGAAACCACTGGCTGTAACGACATTTTTTTTTCTCAACAGGAGCGGAACTCCAACATTTGAAAACTTTTTATTACTGTCTTTAAATCTCTCTCTTTCCTATCTGCTTCATCTCATCTGGGCATCAATAGAATTGCTCTCCATCCTCCTTTTGTTCGCCAGACAGCCTGAACTCTACTGCAACGCCAATCTGCTTTTAGTATCAAAGCTTTGGTACATAGTATTAGTTTTATAAACTCTCTCAGGTGACCCCAAATTCTTTTCAATTATTGACAAAGCAACTGTAAAACCTTCCCAGCAGCTGGAGGGACAACTAATCGCTGGGAATTGGAGAAGGATTCTTCACAGCGTATCTCCATCAACAGTGAACACATTCCTCTTGGTCTGATGCAGTGATATTCACCACACAGATCAATGACAGGTAAGGATACCGAGCATTTACATTTCAAACACTGCTAAAGCACTGCATACTTTTGGAAATAGCAGTTACTTAAGATTTTACTACGTGTCCACTGTTACAACACAGTTCAAAGTTAGATCTGAGAGTTCATTTCAGTCGGTTCCTAAAATAGTTGCTGTACTTGCTGATGACAAAGCCAAAACTTACCTGAATATTCAACCTCATCACTTTACTCTTTACATAAACACAGAGAAGATAACAAATGTTATAAACTGCCCAGACATGACCACGTACCTCACTTCACCTGCACTTTGGCCATTCATCAATCCCTGCTAAGATTTACCAGCTTATCTGCACTTCAAAATGAGTTCAGGCCATTACATTTTTGCATAAAGAAAGTATTCCTTCTATTTAATTTTCTTTAACTCAAAAGAAATGCATTCCCACATAAAACTAAGTAATCTGTGTACCTGTGCAAAAATTAGATCAAAGCTCTGACTGACAACCATTCTTAGTCAACAGACCCCAACGAAAGGTAACTATTCTGTGGAAAATTTATAAATAAAGATCAAATGCTTTATAAAAATCAAAAAATCTGGGAAACACGATAAAAAAAATTACTTACTTAACTATACTAAACAGTAGCACTCTACGGATTCCCCTTACGAGCAGCTACAATGGATTTCAAACACGCAGATCCTGCACTGACTGAAGCACTAATACTCTTGACTTCTGATATTTTCGTATTTCAAAGATCCCCACATCTCTTTAGAGCAAGTGTCAAAAGTACACAAAGAACTTTCTAGAACAAAAAATATAAGGGATGCTGAGTGGCATAACCTCACACCAACAAAGAACATGATAAGCCAAAAAAGACAGACTAAGGTTGTCAGAAAGAACATACAGGGAAAGTGTCTTCCTCTAAATCTCATCCACAATCAGAAATACTAGTACAGTAACTTCAAACAGTTTCCAACCTCTGGGTCCCTGAGAATCCTCCAAAATCACTGAATTAAAAAGATAACATAATAAAACATACCCAATTGACTTTGCAAGTGCAGAAGTCTGAACCCAGCCCATCTGACTGCAAAGAAGCCCCATTCACAGCCTGCAGTAGCCCCGCTTCCCCAGGAGCAGCCCCGGCTGACAAAGCACCAGAGCCCATTTCCATCCAAAATGGATGGTTACAACCACACTACTTTTACCCTTGCCATGCTCACACTGAGAACTCACTACATCAAGCCAAATTCAAGCTCCTTGTTGCAATATTCAAACTCTTCCATGGGACTGAAGTATATTTTCTCCAATTAAGACTTCTTTGTGTATCTAAATTTCAATGGGAGGAGAGAATTGGGCAATGTGTGGAGATTCTCTAAGAGAAAAATATCTACAGCTTTCATAGAACTACATGAAGCACCCAAAACGAGTAAACCGGCAATGAAAAAATCCAAGTAGTCTTAGAACTGAAGAAAAACTTATGTAATCCCTCTTAATTTCCCCTACTCCTTCATCCACACCTCCTATTTACGCTCAGATACAAACAGGCAGCAAAGGAGAACCTAAACCAGGGGCACAGTCTCACACTCTTCCATCCACACCTTCAGCAGGAGAGGTGCTGCAGCATCCTGTCTGGGGTTCCGGATCTCCAGAAATGCACTCCCTTGTGGATCCTCAAGGAACCAGCCCAGGCAGGCAGCCTGGCTTTCCTGGTCTGGGCACAAGAGCACAGGCACAGCAAATGCAACAGAAGGCACAATGTGAGGGGCCTTTCTTTCTGTGGCCGAGCCAGTTCTGCAGTTCTACCTCCTCTACTACCTCTTCCACCACTAAATCTGAGCCCTCGATACCCCTTTTCTCATCGTGACACCGCAGCTGCACAGAAAAAGAGAACGTGGAGCAGAACAGTGTTAGAAAATCCTATCACAAATACAATATACTCATTCTAGATTGGTTTCCTAATCTCGTTTATCTTGCAGCCACAGAAAACAATTGTGCTGGCACAATTCAGAGAACAGTACATGGGTGAGAACAGACGGCGGGGAAAAGGGTCTGTTTAAACAGCACTGTCACTGGAATATTCAAATTACAGCATGAAAAGCCATGAATTCAAAATCCTACCCCCTACCCCCAAGCACCACACATAATCATCTCGCATCAACGTATTCCATAGTTCTGTTTTTAAAGCCAAGAAACTAGTAAGATTTAAAGGAGAAATGGCCATTTACAAGGCTGACATAGAATTTATGGAACTTTGGTAGAATCCATTTCAGTTGACTTAAGTCAGAATATCCCGAGGGCAGCTGGAAGAGCTGCAGCAGGCGATGTACGCAGTCCGTCCCTGACGTAACGCTCAGCACTGTCTGTCCAGCATGGCACCTTCTATCAGCTACAAAAAGATGACAAGTATCACTATAAAAAGTAGTTAAGTATTATTTCTATTCCTAAAAACAGCTACTGCTAATTCTAAAGTTCAAACAAAAAGCAGGCTCTTATCAGTGTTATAAAGCATCTGTTCCATCCCTCCTTGACAATTGAGTCACTGTCTTAGTAGACTCAGCCCTTGGATTATGGAAATAAAAAAGTTCTGGCAGGGAAAAAAAAAGAAGACACCAAAACCCAGGTGTTCTACCAACAGTTCTCAGTAAACACAAGCAGATCACCATCATTTAAGCATGAACGAAAAACTGAGGTTTGACTCTATGACATTTTTAGGACAAAAGAGCAATTTAGGAGAATACTAACATTTTTCTTGTTGCTTCCGACATCCAGAAAGTCTCACGGTTTTCCAGTAAAGCAAAACTGGGGAGGGGAATGAATAAAACGTTCTGAACATACTCACTGACTGCAGTGCAAAAATGCAACTCTGTTAGTCCACATTACTTTGCAGTTGTTCAAAATGAACGTATTAGCTAAATTAATCACACATTTAATCAGCTCAGATGTAGTACCTGACATTTGATGACCGGCTGTAATCACAGGTTTTCACCTCTGCCTGTTGACAGTGCACAGCCAACTTTGCTATATTTGAACATCACACATGATATACAACCGCAGAACAACCTGCCTCGAGGTTTTAGGTTTATGCTCCAGTGATTTTTCTACTCCATTACTAATCTGCATGCACATTTGGGTTGTTTTATTTCAAAAAACACAGTATATTATGTAAAGATGGGAATTCTACCTACCACATTCTAAACATTTTCAGCATTCAAAAATACATAATTTTTGTATATCTCACCTTCTTGTTAAGAGACATCCTTCCACAATGCTTACAAAGCAAACACCTTTTTTTAATACTGATTATATATAAAAAGACAAGTTTCAGTCCTTAGCAGGAGTCCATTCCCCGGGAGCTGTGGGGATGAGCTCCAGCAACGGGCCTTGGAATCAATACTTTGCATTTCTTTTAACAACTATAACCAGTCATATTCCAGAGACCTGCAACTTCAGTACACTTTCACTATCATTTTAAGCCAATATAAAATGGCACTGCTGCTGAAAGAAACAGTCCCACCCTTCCCCGCTGCTAGTTTCCACATGTTCTTTCCTTGAGTCAGCACAAGCCATTTACGAAGACCCACAGCAAACACCACCAGGATCCTCACCTAGTTAAAAATCAACATTTCTCTTCCTCTTTTCCCTTTTGTTGTAGGTAGGCAGGGTAAGAAGGAATAAGGGAAAAGCTGAGTTACTTTTAACGTGATCCATTTCCCAATCCAGCTTGTTGCATGGCCACGCAGGTGTTGGCATGAGTAGAGCAGCAAGGAAAAGGCAGAAGACAAGACTGTTTGAGCAGTGGGAATTCATACTATCTGGAACTGCTCATGAAACCACACCTACAAGTGTAAAAATTGGAAGATAAAGTATTTAGATACTCAAAGAAAAATATTCTCTTTCCCAAACTGCACATAAATGAAAAGAAATAACTCGAATTATCACATACACTTTCAAGTTAGTGGCACTCCCTTTGCCTGTGTTGCCGTTTCACCTCAAGTCTGTGTGCGTTTAGTTTTGCTTAACATTCTTAGAGGAATCTGAACAACAGAAACCTCGGCCAAAAAGGCCATGCAAGCCAAAACTTTAACTCATAGCACGGAGGCAGAGTGATGATGTAACTCAGTCCGTCTGGGGAACAGGACAAACGATACCATAAAAATCTGCACTAGCATAAGATACATCTCAATTCACCCAGTTTTCAAACATAACTTTGCTTCTAAGAGGAGGCAAGTACATCTTTACAAGTACACAAATACTCTTCTACTTTAATCCCAATGAACTAAAGTTTGTATGTTAGACATCTCCAATTACTCCCAAGACTACCCCAACCTTACAGCTTCTCTCACCATCTTTGCATTTTCAAAACACCCCAGTGACCATCACCGACGAACTCAGGCAACCCGTTATCACTAAACCACAACCACTCCGACACACACACAGGAATGCGATTCAGAGGAAAAGTTACTGGCCCCGATTCAATCTGCGAGCTGGATTCCAAGCTGTATGTCTGAAAGGAGAGCGGTTATGAGAAACTACATACTCCTAACACACCCTCATCACAAATGCATACTTGTGGCTTTCGCACTGTGTTCAGACCTTCCCCCTTATCTCATCAGCTGTACTCATACTCCAATCCAGAGCATTTCTCCTCAGGATAAGTTTATCTATCTAGGAAAAAAAATGTGTTCTGATTAATCAGATAACCACTAATACCTTGCCCTAAATCCAGCTAAAAATCGTACTAATATCCCTCACAAAGAGGATCATTTAATTATTCATTATATAAAACATATATCCATTTGTTCTACATTTTAATTTAAATTAAACTGCATTTCAAGTTAACATTTCCTTGATCTTTTATTACGACAAAATATGAAAAGCAAACCTTGCTTTAACCTCCTTATAGCCATTCACTGCTTTATACACCTCTGTCAGATTCCCTTTTGGATTGGGAAGCTCTTTACGGCCACTCCAAAGCATCAAACATCCCGGACCTTTGCTAGCTCTGAACCCAAATTAATGTCACCAGAAAAAAAACCACGCTCTTGATTAATCAGTGGGAGGTCCTTCTCCTACCTGAAACTCTCAACCATTCCATTAAATTATGATAATCCACAGCAAGATCAGGGAGGACACAAGTTCTGCTCCCTTCAGCCTGAGCCCTTGAAGAAATTTTGCAACTTACATGGAATCTTTTTACTTTAAATGCTTTACAAGTCATTTTAACAGTGCATACTTTTCAAATTTCAGTACAATAAATGATAATTTGATGGGGTTTTATCGCCTGTATTTTTTATTTACAACTGCCCTGTTTCAAAATACTCTTTCACTCCAACTGCCTTCATGCGTGTCAGATAAAAGGAGAGCCTTAAACCCCTACAGTAACATCTTAAAAGAAAATTACTAATTATGATTACTAACTACTATGATTACTAACTACTGCTGACAACTTTAAGATCTCTAAACAGTGAGAAAATGACTTAGAGCAGTTTGAGAGCTTTAAAGATGTGCTTTGACTCATTAAAGTCTTTCTAATTTCTTTTAAAGTCTTTTTATTTCTTTTAGCTCCAGCACTAACAACACACAACTGGGAGTTAACGAGCATACTACAATTAGTTCCAAAAATTCCAAACAATTTAATCTTTCCTGTAGCAATATTAAACTCTGATTACTGCCTTCCAATTATCACCTTCAGGGTAACAAAAGACTTTGCATTTCTATTGCCATACACCCCAAAACTGCTCCCCCCAGTTGTGCTGTGGGCAGATTTGTCAAACAAACTGAGTAGCGACTTCCAAGCCTTTTAAATAAGAGAAAAGGAGTTAGGAAAGTGTGTAGCACATAACATTTCTCCTAAAATCCCCATCCTTATTCCCATGCACTTGTTAGAATTGACATCCAGATATGATGAAAACAGGCATCCTTTCAGCATTCCATACATTCCCTTTTGCTCTTCCCACGCAACAAAGATGCCAGCTCTCTGTCTGCTCCCTCTCCCAGACCCCCAATCTCTGGGATTCCCAACTGATATGGTCAGAACTTCCCAGTACCATAACCCATCACCCTGCTGACAAACACCCCTCCACTCCCTGGACACTTTCATAGAATGGTTTGGTGTGGAAGGGGCCTTAAAGCCCATCCAGTTTTGACTCTTTGCCATGAGCTGGGACACCTTCATAGAAACGGATGGCTTGGAGAGAACCTTAAAGATCACCCAGTTCCAGCCCCTGTCATGGGCAGGGACACCTCCCACTGGATCAGGATGCTCAAAGCCCCATCCAACCTGGCCTTGAACACCTTCAGGGATGGGACATCCACAACTTCCCTGGGCAACCTGTGCCAGTGCCCTTGGCTAAGCCCCTATACTAGACTAGATGGATGTCAGGCTTGCCCTGATATATCGATTATTATTTCCTCATCTTCTTAATCTTGCTACTATAAGTCTTATTTCTGTGCCCTAAATATTTTTGCATACTTCTCCCCAAATATTCTCTGCAGATTTAAACTCATCACTTCTTGTATTACTTATGCCAGTGTCTCCCCACCCTCACCTTGCAGAATTTCTTCCTAAGATCCCGCCTAAATCCAACTTAATCCCCATTCTCCCTCATCCTATCACTACCTGTCCTTGTAAAAAGTTCCCCCCAGCTTTCTTGTAGCCCCTTTCCATACTGGAAAGCTGCTCTAAGGTCTCCCCCTCCACTGGACCAGGTTGCTCAAAGCCCTATCCAACCTGGCCTTGAACATCTCCAGGGATGGGGCAGCCACTTCCCTGGCCAACCTGTGTCAGAGCCTCCCCACCCTCATCGTGAAAAACTTCTTTCTAAGATCTCCTCTAAACCATCCCCCTTCCAACTTAAAGCCATTCTCCCCTGTCCTACCAGAACCTCTCCATGCCAGAAACTCAAGGAGCAGCTTTCGGGCGATCCCGAGCCGCTGTAATTCCCTGTGTCCCTCTCCTTTGCGCTCCTACCCCAGGACTGAGCATCCCCCCTCCCCGGGGGGCTCAGCCCGCATCCCTGCGGATGCTCCGGTAACGGGCGAGGGAAAGCAGGCAGGAAGGAGCCTTGCGGCGCAGGAACCTGTCGGGACACATTCTTGAGGCCGGGGCAGGAATGCGGCCGGGGGAGCCGCGCGGGGCCCCGAGCATCCCGGGGGGGTGGGGGTGGGGAAGCCTCCCCGCGGCTCCCGGCCCGGTGCCCGCACTCACCCTTGGAGTAGAGGGACTTGGGGGACTCGAGGTCGAGGTCGGCGCTGAGCAGAGAGATGAAGTCCGAGGGCATCGCAGCTCCGCGGCCCGGCGGGGGCGAGGGGGGCGGCGGGCGGGCGGGGGGCGCTGGGGGGGCGGCCCGGCACGGGCGCGCTGCTGCCTCCGCCGCCCCGGCGCGGGGGGCGCGGCCACCGGCGGGCGCGAGCGCGGCGTCGGGGCCGCCGATCGGGCCGGGTCGGGCCAGGCCGGGAGGCTCCGCTCAGCCGTGTGGGGGTGGGGGGGAGAGCGGGGCAGCGCCGGCTGAGAACGGGAGCGAGCGGCTGCGGCCAACGGAGCGCGCCCGCCGCCCCCTCCGGTATCGCCTGCGCCTGCGCGGCCGCCGCGGCGGGCGGGACGGCACCGTCGGGAACAGCGCCCGGCCGGGCCAGAGCGCGTGCGCACAGCGAGAAGGGCGCGGCGGGCGGAGAGGCGCAGCGAGGAACTGCCCGCTGCCGGAAGCGCATGCGCATAGCGGACAGGCCGCCGCCAGGGTTGCAGCGCGCGCTCTGCGGCGGGCGGGACGGCACCGCCGGGAACAGCAAAATAGC